>WOFM01001468.1:0-1200000 GCA_011428145.1 Ericerus pela | reverse complement strand
GGTATATAAACCTTAGTAACAATACAATCAGTATTCAGTTACTGGTTCATTTGTTTACTTACTTAATGTACATTTAATAGGCGATTCTTGTCTAAGGGTTTAACCCAATGTTAAATTATTTGTGTTTGAAATATTATTGAATGTAACAAAGTATTTTTCAGTAAAACTATTTAATGTACAAATTGTGTTTGAATATTATTATTTTCTCTGAACAAGTTAAGGTTCACAATAGTTTGTGGATAATAAATCAACTATTTGAAAATATTGTAGAAATATTAATATGTCTCACGTATTATATTTCCTGTATGGTGTAACACTGAAAGTGGTTCTAAAAGGTACTACCAATGCTTCTATTGGCTGTTACAGAAAGATATTTAATGGCAAATTTGAGCACACATGAATAAAAAGGTTAAATAGTCCAATATTTATGATAAAACAAAAAAACTTACTACGAGTTCTCCATGAAAGATGAGGTAATGATTCGGTGTATTCTAGCACATCTTCCTGATGGTGCATGTCTGATTGACTTACACAAGATAACATGAAAGATGGCCAGAATAATGATGGAGAATAACGAAAACGATATTCATTCAACTGAATCAAAATTATTATTTCTTAAATCTGAAAGTTCAACAGTAATTTTCCCATATAATTATATCAGCTGCCTTGTCCCAATAAACCGATGAGCTGTCCCTTCTAAGCGGCTTGATTTCCTTCAGTTTTAGTGTGTTTATTTCAGGACTTCCCTGATTTGCCCCAAATAAGTGTTTGTCCATGTAATTGCCCTTAACAAGTGGTTTCCTCTGTACAATAATTGATTATCAGTATCGATTCGTAGACTGACAAAATTTCCCACTTAGGCAACCCAAAAAACTTGACACACTTAATGGATACACGCCATTGCTAATTTGAAAGCGATACGTGTGGAATACCTTGTTGTGAGAGATATTCACACAAGAAGGTTTTCAACAGAGTTTGCGTGTTCTGCCCTTTTGTACTGTAAAGTATGACAGAGCCAAATCCTCGGCAAACACTAGCGATTTTGTAGCCAGTTTCGAGATTTTATATACCAAATTTGGCACATGCACACAGACACACATACATACATATATGTACATAATTATGTCATATGTAACGTCGTTTCTTGCCTCCATTGAGATGATAAGAAACAAAGTAGCGCGTTTGGTACCGGGCTGTGACATCACCGAGATTGTTATCGGGTAATTGATCACGGCCCGTGCGATGTATCTTACCTGTACGTACGTACAGGTACGAACATACAAACGCACAAGTGTGTTTATGTTTTATGTCATGTAGACGATTATTGCCAGCCTTTGGGCAGCGACTGTCGTCGAGGGGTGCGAGCCCCTAATACCTCATACGAGTGATGTCCTCATAATACGTTTTTACCTTCTATTTTTTTTTTTTTTACAACCCTTGATTCTTTCTGCAGGTAAAGGGAACGATATACTTGCAAAGAAATCTTCACAGTTTTAATACTCTGAATTTGTGAAAATTAGTATACTCAGTTTTGACTGAGCCTCATTAGAACATCGGACTACGTCATGCAGACTGAAGATTTGAAATGGTTTTATGTGGTCCATTGTACCTCCTTCGTTGTATCTCACACGTCGTGTGTCGATTTTCGTACGACCTTCAGCCACAAGTGGTTGAGGTTGGCCGACGTTCGATGGCAAAATGCATCAATCTGGGCTCTGTTTTCAGCTGTAACCCATACTTTCGTATTCACCTTAAAATCAAACGAGGACATGAAGTCGATCAGCTACGGCTGGTTGCAGTTACGTGAAAACTGGGCTATAGCCGCTGAGAGCTATCACTGAAAACTCGACGCGGTTACTCGAATGAACGATTGAAATAATTTTATAGGCTGGCCACGTTCTTCGCCTGTGGCCAGCAGTGTTTTAACGAATTACTCGTTCGCCAGTCCATCTGCGTGCTGTAACGTTTATAAAGTCTTCGTGCGTTTTCGACCCATACCGTCGAATAGATATTTGAACGGACGCAATTCACCCTCGCCCAACCCCACACATCTACAACTATCGCTCCCTCCCCCACTCACACCCTGCCAATTGACGAGATGGACGAAAAAGCATTTTCATACGAGGCGACCGCGCTGCACCGCACATATGCACCATCTTGAAAATGCATTCGAGCGCATTCCGGGTAAATGGTAAATTCTAAATTGGTCGCGACAGCCGAACAACACTAGTCCACGTTTCGTCGACTATAGCTGGTTGTTTTTGTTTTTTTTTGTTTTTTTTTTTTTTGAGAAGGAGGGTAGGGGTGAGGGGAGGTTTTTTGTTTCCACCACCAATACTGTAGCCAATAATAAATTAGCCGAACACCTTAGCCGCCCTTCTCTTTTGGCCATAAAACATTTTTAGCTCGCTATACGCTAGAGATTTTTCTTCTCTTTTTTCCACCCTCTTCCCTTTTCACCGTCTGGCAGTCTGTGTGTTTGTCTGTCTGTCTCTCTTTGTTGTTTCTAAATTTATTATACAATAATATAACGTACTTTTATAGTCGTCGTTGGCGCACCTCATATTTGAATATTGTATGCGAGCTTTTATACTGATTGTGCTATAGATGGTTACGTGTACGTACATTTCTGTTTCCACTTATTTAAGGTGACAATGAGAATTTTGTTTGCGCCAGCATATTATGTGTACCTGGGTAGATAGGTACTACGTACGTAGATACGTCTTTTTCGCTGGAGACAAAACTGGAAGCGGTTACGAGTTTGAAAAATTCGTTCGACGAACGAAGCTGACATTGATTATTTGATGCTGAAAAATTATGCGAGAAGGTTGCGCAGCTACTTTAACGAAGATGAATTGTGCATTATTTGAAGGAGTGTACTAAGCCCTTTCGAGAGAAGGGGGAAAGTGGATTCTCTAAGGGACGGGATTTTCGGGGGCCCGGCATTCTCGGAAAAAAAAAAGCGAGTAGATTTTTGTGGAAAATCTGCCGAAAAACGCTTAAAAACTTTTTTTTTTTGCTCGCTCAGTTCGCCACAATTAACTTCTCCAGTATTGTAAAACCCCTACCACTGGTATACTATCCTGGATATCGAACCTGAATACAAATGTGATTTTTAATTTTTTGGGGGGGCTTATAATGGATTTATTCGTCGAATATATTCCTACACACGAAATAATCCATTGTTTACGAATTAGACTCTTCTTTTTTATGATGAGTCTTCTTCTTCTTCTTCTTTACCAATTATACACACACACACTAATACCTATTTTACACCATCAAAGTGAAGCCTTTTACACCCAGTTGTATATATAAACTCATGTTTCATGGAGAATTAAATGAATTCCAAACACTCAGATTATTAGATTGCTACGTAAAACTCTTTTATGAATTATCATGTAAAATTACCTTGTATGTACAAAATTATTATATTTTAAAGTACCAATTGTGTTATATTTTATTTAAAGACTGAATCCAGAAAAGTTAAAGTTCACCATATGAGTGTGGATAGTAAATTATTTAAAACAATTCAATTTAGAGGTATTAATATTCAGTTTGCTATTGATATACTGGTGTAAGGAGTAACCCATAAAGAGTATTCAATCTGGTTCTAATAATACTCTTTTATGCCATAACAAGGATCATAAATTTTTTCTCCACGGGCCTAAATATTCTTTTGACAGTCCTGGGTATATGAGGTAAACGTGTGCACGCACGTGTTGAATGGTTTTCAGTCCCAATGTGACAGTAAAACATCTTGAAAACATTGTAGTCTATAAGCAAATAAGAAGTATTTGTTATTCAGAGTAGCCTAATCCTGATTGTATCTGTAGGTTTTGTTGGTTTGAGGAATCAAACCTAATCAAACCTAATCAAACCTAGGACCTACATATTCGCCAGCTAAAAGCTGTGAACTTAATCGCATGACTATCCCACCGCCGACTATAACCGGTAAATGTATTTTGTATTGAGTAAGGCACCTATGGCGGTTCCCACAGTATCCAATTCAAGCCTTTAATGCCTTTGTTTAATTAACTGGTTTTCATCTTCAATGTTCATGCTTCTCCTCTATATGTCAAAAGTGGACCAGATATAACATTATGCTTCTCTTAATCGCAAGTTTAATTGATTTTCTTTGTAAAATAATGGGCTATATTTAGCGTATTTGTTAAAACATACCTTTCCTAATTCATCTCCATCCAGTTTTATCGTCAACAAATAACACGTAGATATCTGAAAAGAACCAACCCTTAATACAGTAGTCCCTTCAGTTTTTTCGATCATGTATAAAACGCCTTCCTCTGCCTATAGCCGTGAGTTTTACTCCTCTGATTTTGACTCCAAGTAGTTTTTCTACGCTGCCAAGTCTTTTAATCATCATTTACATCATCTTTGTGGCCACCAGTTATTACTGTTGTGTCATCTGCATATCCACTGATTGATATAATTTTTTCATTCACTTTTGATCCTTGCTCCTGTCCTGCAAATGCTTAAATACTCTTACGGTCGAGATTGCTCTGCATATTAATGAGCTTTGGTGATCAAACGCAGCCTTGTTTAATTATTTTCATACATTCTCAAATCCTTCTGATCTATTTTCACTTCTTTCAACTGTTGTATGAAGGTGTTATTCCAAGGTATACCTATCAAATGTTGTGGTCTTTTTATGAAATATACTTGAAGGCTACATCTCGCTGATGGTCTCGGCACTTTTACAGCAATACAACTTCTCTGGCGACAAATCATTTATCGAATTTAAATTTATATTCATCTGTTTATTTCAAATACATTAGTCGAATCTAAATTTTCTGATGATCTCGAATGAACCTGCCAGGCAAAATTAATATTGAAAGTCTTTTAAGTGCTTCTAAAACATGCATTTCTTATTACGTTGTAACTCTGAATATAACTTTTTCTTCTCTTTTCCTTTTTTTTTCTTTTTTTTTTCTTTTTTTTCTTATTTTTTCTTTTTTTTTCTCTTTTTTCTTTTTTTTCTTTCTTTAGTTTCAGCCGCGAAAGCTTTCGCTCATGAAAATAATTTCACTGTACAAGCAATCGTCATCGACTTTAAGCTCGTTTAGATGAATCCAATTTTATTAATGGCGGCTTTTAGTCTAATTTCTATTTCATCGTGATTACTATTTGATAGACTGATACCGGCTATATTTTTCGATAGAACCCATGTCTTAAAATTAACGAACGTTGAAATAAGATGAAAACTTTGAGCTTTGTTTCGAAGAGAAAGTGCGAGGCACTTTTCACAAAACGGCCGTAGCACAATAGTAACGGAATGATGGAATGGCTTCGAAAAAACTTTCGTCTCTTTTTATTTCATACTCTTATTTCAGTTCACAAATCCACAAAGGAGTCATTATCAAATACGAATTCTGGTAAAAACTTCATTTTCTATAAATGCCTTCGTTATTGATCTTGACGTGCTGCAGTAGCTGTGGACAAATATCAATTCTGGGATTTAAGAATCATTTTAAAGAATTATCGAAGCGAATATATCCTAAGGATTATACGAACGTCGTGCTGAAGTTTATTTTTCGATATTTTTACTCAAATTTCTCCGAAATTTTATGGCTTAGTCAAAGCCAATTTTAATTGCTTGATAAGCCAAACGAAAGGGTTGCTGGCAACACTGTCTCACATTCACTTCCCAATATCGATCTTAAAGGAAAATTAAGGAAGCGGATCGATAATTTTTTACAAATTAGGTTTTTTGGAGTAAGGAATTTTAAAAAATTACTGAAAATCAGCGAAAACAGATCTTCCAAAGTCCAAATACAAAATTTGCGACGTTGCAGTTTTCACTTGAAAATTTGGTAAGTTCAGTATGCTTTGGCTCGGTGCGAGACTCTTTATCAATTTAATATCTGTTTGTTCCAACCACTCTTCCCCCCAAAGTAGAAGTAAAAATTCAAAATTAATAAAGATTTAGTCGAACAGAAATATTGAAGAGTAAAATTGTTATGTGTTTTATTGTGTTGGACTGAGGCCAAGACAAATATTTGACTGTGCAAGACTTGGAGTCAGTTTTGCAATGAAGAGTTGAAACTGACATAATTTTATTCTGATTTAAACTTTGTGGGGACAATACTTTTATCCCCTCGACGACAGTTGCCACCAAAAAGCTGGCATATTTTGTCTCTATGATGTTAAACCAAATATATGCACGTACGTTTGTATGTTGATACCTGTACGTACATACAGGTAAGATACATTATACAGGCTATGATGAATTACTCGATAAGGATTTCAGTGATGTCACCGACTGGTACCAAACACGCTGCGTCATTTCTTATCACCTTACAAAGACAGGAAACGACGTAATCTATAACATAATAATTGCCAGTGTTCATCTTGGATTTGGCTCTCCCATATTTAAATGTATGAAGTGGCAGAACATGCAAAGCTGTAGATTGCCTTCTACGTGAGAATGTTTCTCACAATAAGGTATTCCCTAAACTTATACGATGGTATATTAAATTCTAGAGTGAAATAAGCGTCAAACCAAAGGTTGGAATTAACTCTCCATTGTACAATCAACCTAACGGTACCGATATAAAATCAACACCGAGACTAAAACTACTTCTATTACTCATCATTTGAAGTGGAAACAATATAAATATCTGCTAAATTTGCCACTAATTTGAATAGTTATTCGCACAAAAGCAGTTAGGCAGTTCGTGAACGTCGAAAAATGTCTGAACTTGCAAGTAACATTGCTATAATCGCTATCTTCATACATTTTAAATTTTCACATCTTGACAAATGATTATAATTGGTGCATATATTGAAAAAACCAATTTTTCATTTCCATCAAATAGAATCGAATGTGCAAAAAATTTAAACACCTCTTTTATTATTACGATGTTATATGTAGGTACGTGACTAAAATAAACAATGAAATAAATTACCGAAAGTTTACGAATAAATAGTCTAAAAAATAAACGAGGATTAATTTACATATTTAGTCTGATATGAAAATAAAAGCCTATAATTATTTGTGGCTGTAGGTACATAATTATAAATTTACAATTTACATTAAAAGGAAAGAAAGGTTAACTTTATAAAGAACATTATTTTTGCTTAGAGCACTCCAGAATTAGGTGGGTACTCGAAGAGAATCGTATTATTTTGATTAATATTCTTGTCAAATAATTCGAAGTTGGGGGGGTGGGGTACAAGTAGACGTATATTATATTTTTGAAATCGGATTCTTTCTCGTATTAAATAATTGTTTGCCATTAGCACGTGGCTTGGGCAGGAAGTCATCATCGAAATCAGTCGTCTGTGGCCTTAGAAACACCCACAGATTTGTGAAACGATGGACGAGGACAAGGACAATAATAATAATAATAATTAATCATAGGCTCCAAAACAAGAAGTCAACTGAGCAAATTTTTGGTTACGGTTACAGTGAATAAATAAAATAAGTAAAAAAAAATTGTTGGATCCGCTCTATTTTGTTTCCAAAATGAGAAGAAAAAAAAAAGTTCAAAAAATCATGAGACTTTTTTTTACCCTTTTTGGAATATTAATAATATCAAATCACTTTGAAACATTGCTGGCAAAAGTTTTGTATACGTCGTATCAATCTTCAATATGCAAAATTTTCACAAAGCATCAAAGATATGAATCGCGAACGAATCGAATTCCTAATTTAAAAAACGTTAAAAACGAAAATAAAAAATTATTACTCTAAAAATTTCGTTCAAAAGTTGGCTTCTTTTTTTTGGGGATTTTTTTTTTTTTTTTCCTTAATAAAGACGTTCTGTCGCCTATGAGTACGACGGCAGTCGAAAAACATTTCTCAAAAAAGTAAATTCGCGTTTAAAACAACCGATGGAACAAGGAAAATGGAGGACGGAATTGACAGGGCATTCGATGTAATAAGAGTTCACAATTTTTGGGAGTCTTTTTGGACACCATTTGCGTTTCATGTCCTCGTCAGTTGTTTTTTTTTTTTTTTTATGACACGTAGATAGTATTTGAGAAAGTTTTTACTCCGTTCGCTGAGGTTCTCTCATTTCTATACATAATGCACGTACGAATTCATCAGTTGTTCGGCGTAATATCGAGGTAATCGATTTCTTCGTCAAAAAAATGGTGCTGAAGTGAGTGAAAATAAAGGATCTCATGATGAACGACATGAAAGTTGAAACGAGTTAAAATAATTGAGAGTCTTAATTAGATAGAGTATATTTTGGAGAACGAGGAATTTATTTGTACAATAATGCAACTAACCTGTCATGACCAGAATTAGAGACCTGCAAAGAAAACGATCAAATGCGACGAGACAGACGTAGTCGTGTTTTAATGGCACTTAATAAATCGAATTTAGGTTTTCTTGAGGTCAGTATATATATAAGTATACAGCAGCTTTGAGCTTCTCTTCTGCCTGAATTCACTTTTAAAAATGCAATGAACAAAAATTCTCCCAGTACTGGTTCGGAATCTGGAAAAAGTATTGACCGAAAATGTTGCAATTTTGCTTAAAAACCGATAAATGTTTTTTCTATAGAAAGTAGCTGCTGCCTCACCTTAAATTAAATTAAAAAGCATTATTTTCGAAAAAGCTGTAATCCTAAAACTACCCATTTTGAATGAATTAAAAAAAAAATCAAATTCACAATTTTTTACAGGGGTTCGCTGTTTGAAGGATTATCTATTTTAATTCGTTCTTCGACTTGTTTAATTCAGAAATTTTATGTCATCGAAATAATTGCATCGATATGAACCGAAAAAACACGTGTATCTCTGAACTGTTTCAAAATGGTAGAGTAAACTTCCTCACCAACAAATGTGGACAATTCGAGAGAAATAGTTGAAAAAAAATTTTGGAATTTTTTTGAATTTCGTATAAGTAGATTAATTTACATTATCCCCCTCCCCTCCTACAGAGAAAATATCGAACGAGCTTTATAGTTTCTTTCACTTTCGTACAGAATTTTGAATTTAAGCTAATATTTTCGTGAAATAATTTACATCAGGTTACATCAGGTTACATCAGGTTCGCGATATATTTTTAAAACACTTATACAATATGATTATCATGCAAACAACTTCCTTCGTCCTCTTAACAATTTTTCCTTGTTGAGAGTAGTGGCCAAGAATAGCCTTATATGCCCGTAAAAAGGAAGAAGAAATTACAGAACAAAAGAAGTTGCCATTTTTTCAAGTATATCTCTCGAATATTATTAGCACCATAGGCGGATTTAGGGGGGCTGGGGGCTAAACCTTCCCAGAACAGGCATTTAGCTCCCTAGAGATTTTTTCAAAAAATAAATGTTGGATATCCATTGAAATTCAGAAAAGTTTTTTACCGACAGATGGTAGTTGATGAAGTAAGTAAAAAAAAAAAAAAACCATTTTTAAAAAGAAGGTTGTGTAGGCACATAAGATTTTGCCAATAAATTAAAAGTATGAAAAACAGTTTTCCTTTTTCATAGGTTGGAGAGTGAGAAAAAAGATGTTGGCGACAGATAAAAATTGACCAGGGCCTTAGCTCCCCCTCCCCTCCCCTCAAACATTATGACCAAAATTCGCCTATGGTTAGCACCAAATATTAAGTACCTATGCGTAATAACTTGAGATTCAGGACACTCGCCAACGTTTCGCAACTTTTGAGGTGAGAAGCCAGCGACCGAATGAAGCTACATAAAGTGTATTTTACTAGCCTGGAGCACAGGGCCGTTTAAATTAGGAAGGAATAGTAAATTTTGAACTTCGCTCTGGTTTTTACGCGAGAAGAGAATTTCATCGTCACCGACGACCTGTATTTTAGCCTAAATTAAAACCGCAGATTCTTATACGGCATAGCTGTAGGTACGCTTTGGGTATATTGGGCGCTGCATTCCTCCGAGCGATGGGAAATTAATTTCGGATTCGAACTTCGTCGTTCGAACGACTCCTTATTTCGAAACGACTCGACTATAAATGCAAAATTTCCAATTTTGGTCGTCGCACAAACATTCGCTCGCCATTTCTCCATTTGTCCGGCTATAAGGTGCGGCAGCTCTGCGAAACATTTGAGTCGTGTCTCTGGCGCTGGCCTACACTCGTTGGCAGGTCACATACAGTCTTTCCTCAGCCCAACGAATACCGTCGCTTTGTTCGTAGTGGACGGCCGTCTTCTCGTCTGCGGACGTGTCCGTCAGCTGGCCACTAATGTGGCAACTGCGGGCATTCAGTTTCTGGTGCAATACGAACAACGTTCGGTCGCGTCCGACGATTGTGCGGCGAACGCATTTCGCTGTTTGCTGCCCAAAAAGCTGGAACTTGCTGGAATACGTGAGCGAGTCGTGCCCGTGTGCAGCCGACGATGAGCCGTCGCTGCTGCGGCCGCTGGCTGCTGTCAGCCATAGAGTGTGCTCGAAACTGGGTCCGTCTGACTGGTCGTGGAAAAGCCACTTGGCTGGTGGTTTCGGGACGGATGTACTCATTGCTCATCGAGCGCTATTCTTCAGCGTTGTCTCCTGGAAACAGGCAGTTCATTGTTAGAATTTATGTTTCCAGTGAGCCGTATTGGACACACGAGTATCCCAAGTTGCACGCTCGTTAAATAATTCACTCTTCGCATCGTTTTGTATCGCATATTCTTTCGATTTGAACTTAAATAGGTTTTGCATTAATTTTTGTGGACAAACTAGCTTTAGCATGGGGCTTAGCTCGCAATAATGCAGCAATTAGGCACGAAAGTTAGCATTTAACCAAGAAATGTAAGCTTACACTCGCGACACATTGGAGGTACTAAATGAGGAGAAGAGTAGTGGACACTAACGACTAATTTGCCTATTTTAATGAGAATTTTAGTGATAGTGAAAATATTTATAGATGTAAGGTAAACTTCCAGTTGCGGGTGAAAATTCTCTTGGTTCTGCGCGGTGCCTAGTGAAAAATTACAATAGGGTGGAATCTTTTCACCATATAGTACGTTTTTATAAACTTGAATTCAGATTTTTTTATTTGTTATTTTCCATGAGTAGGAAAACAAAATAAGAAGAAAAATACACAATTGTCGGGACATTTCCCTCACCTCCTCCATACAGAGCTTGACCCTGCGTCAACAGATGGTTTGCAAACCAAAGTATGTGACCCAAGTTATTAGTGCGTTACACTTCAAACAAATACGTCGTCTATATGCACTCATATAGATGATGCGTCTCTACATTTGCCTGCAATTGGCAAATGGAAAAGGCGAGTACATAAATTAGTACATACTTATTGATACAGTATACATATTGTGGTCCATATATGGTACCGCAGTGCCTTTGGATGATTGCCCTAAGCATTTAGTATGCTTTGTGTATGGTTAGGCATTAAACTGGCTGGCTACTGGTACCTAGATATAATTCGGTCACTGTACACACAAACCTCTTTACTTCGTTCTATGAACCTCGTGTAGGTAGCATCTATCTACAACAATATTTCTGGAACTGTGGGCTGTTGGACTCGCGTCCTTGTAGTCCTAGGAGGCTTTCATCCAACAGCTCAATTTCTTACCCATTAATGAAATCCCAGTTTTGGTAAGTACCCCTATTTTGTCCACAATTTTTGCAACATTCACAATCCTTAAATATTAAGAAGAAAAAACTTCCCCCTTTCACCGCAAGATTCCTCAGCATTTATTTAAGATAGGAAACTGCAATTGATATCTAAGCTTGGAAAGAAGAGAAAATTTTTTCAAATCCACAAATAAATTAATTTTTTTATCGCTATTAGTTTTCTTAAAATAAATCATAAAATAATAGAAAAAGTCGAGTATTTGGTTCTTGAATTTTCGTCCGCCATTAACTTGTAATTATTCCATTCTAGATGAAAACTGATGGTAAAAATGACTTGTAGCTGAAAAATAGGGAGGTTAGAGTTTGAAATTTTTTTCTGCCATCATTAGTTTTTGAAATAAATAATAGTTTAAATAATGGCAAACTTTTCTTTAATTTTATACATTTTGGAAAACTAATAACGATAAAAAATTATTTTCTTTTGGACATTTGAGTAAATTTTCTCATTTTTTCCAACAGCAGGTACCAACTACAGCCTTGTAGCTCGAACAATAGCACAGAAATTGTGGATTCAGAGAAGAGCAGTTTTTTTCAAAATTGAAATGTCATAAATATTGCAGAAATCGCGGACAAATATACCAAAATTGGGATTGAATTTTATTATATGGATAGAAAACAGATTGATAGATTCATCCCGACTGGGTAGTAGAACTCCCTCCTATATTAAATTTTTTCACCATTGTTGTACACTGAGACCTTCAATTTTTAACATAGTTCATTCGACCTGCCATGATGTGAGATAGTTTAGTAATATGAGGTTTTGAAATTAACATAATACGTACTTGCAAAATATTTTACGGCTGAAATGTTTTGGGGTTGAATCCTCCGCAAGTGATGAAAATGCTACACCCCCAGTATCCTGTGATTTTTCTGATGTACAATAAAATAACTTCGACACAAAAATAATTTAAATGAAATTTAAAACAAAAAAATATATAGATATACCCATTTTTCTCGTAAGTATGTATCATAGAGGCTGAGATGCAGGGTAGTGAAAAACAAAAAATTTGGGTTAATCATAATAATTTTTTTTATTTTCTTGTTAGAATACTCCAAATGAATTTAGTCAATAAAATGAGGAAAGAAAGTAGCGTTATCATACGTAGTTTTTACCTCGTATTTCATCCCTGCACATACATGATGTTCCTGACATTGGAAACAAATCATCAGAAAAATCGTGCAAAATGTTTCTCCCTGTTTCTACGATGGTTCATTTCTATTATATTGAGGACATCGTGTATGTACAAGTACAAAATGTGGTCTATAGACTACATACTGATTGAAAATTTTGGGTTTCCCAATTAAAAAATCATAGCAGTTGTTATAATATTGGAAAAACAATACCTTTGTTTATTACCCTGCATCTCAGCCTCTATAATGATAATTGAAAAAATAATGCGAGTAATTTTTTGTTCCAAATTTTTTTGATATCATTTTTATGCGGAGGTATCTTCACTTAATTAGTGATGAGTCGAGGACCTCGGATGACGAATAAAAAGACGTTTAAACTCAGTCAAGCTGTAGAAGTACACTATATTTTATGTAAAACGAATATAACAATCTGTATGATAGTTTAACAAGCGATACAGAATTAGACGAAGGTTCCCGATTAGGTTTCGATTGAATAAAGTTGAATGAGTGGGAAAGAAAGTGTTACCATGAATGAGAGAGTTTAAGAAAAGATTAAGTGTTGTTCATCAGTGTGGAGAGAAAAGGATTGGTATACCCAACAATTAGTAATCGAGGAACATTTTGAAAACAATTACAGTCATACGTTTGAGCGCCTTCCTAGTGAAAGCACAAAATATGAAGGTGAAGCATTCTTCATGACACATTCAGAAGGTCATCCACGCAAAATTCGGAATTTGAAATGTTTTGAAAATACGTTCATTCCATTTCAAACACATTTTTAACCTTATGATACTGGACTATACAAGCGGCAATGGCTGAAGAATCGTCTTTTCCATAAACTTTTCGGTATGTTTCGTGAACTCCTCGCTTCTTAATATAAAGTTTACCCTGTTCTGTTTTCCTTTTGTTAAAATCAACATAAAAATAATAAAAATAGCCTCGCCTATATGTTCGTCTAAAGATTAGCGATTTTATGACTGAATGAATTTAGTTGTTGACGGGTTTTTTTTTCTTTTTTTTTTTTTTTTTAAATTAAGTTACAATAAAAAGAGTAAAAATTTTAACGAGGGAAAAAAACATTATTGTTTGCCAAAATAGTAGATTCGAAAAGTATGACCCAGTGTCTTTTGATTGCATAAAAAAGGCCGAAAAAGCACTCATTTGTTTCATCGCAATAACATCAGTTGTATTCTTTTCAAATCCATTTTACCGCAAGTATTTTGCCATATTTTCGTGAAGACATGCTCTCGAGCTAAACAAAGGCAAAGATTATTGATACGTTCGACATCACTCCGAACCGCAGTCAAAGCCTCACTGGCTGTAACATTCACTCGATAAAGCGTAAGTAATAAAATGTCTGAAACGCTTCGCACAGATTCGGTGAATTTTTTTTATTTTAAAGAAATTAATTTTTATCTGTACCGTAAGCACACGTGCGAATGTTCAACTTTTATTAGGTTCTGCGCGTTACGAGCGTTTTCAATAATTCTGCAATACTTTTTTTCGGGGCCATACTTAGGTGGAAATAAACCGCGAGTATGTGCACATCAACATGAAAATTCTCTTCACGTTGTTAAAGACGTTATACAGCGAGCTGAAGGGTGGCAATTCTTTTCGAAATTATCGATTATACACTCCCATTTGAACGGTAGGTAAGTTTAAATCGCATTGAAATAAAAAATTTATCAACTTAAATCGGCCGAACCAAATGTATAAGTCGTTTCGAAATAATCGAGTCGTTTCTTCGAAAAACGTATACCTATACGGTATTTTTTTTTTTTTTCGTTTTGATTTTATACCTGCATAATTTTACATGCTCGAGTCGATTTTCATTCTTCGAGTGGAATTTTTCTGCCGCTAATTTTGCAAATTTCTCATCTATATAGGTCACCTTTCTAATTGTGTGCCCATCGAAAATACGTAAAATCGAGGCAAATACGTAGCTTACTCTGTTTTCTCGGAGAGGTCATGGGGCTGATGATCTTCGCCGTAATCTGAAGAAATGTTCGCGTAAATCGTTCTAATCGTCTGTCAAAAAATAGAAACGTGTAAATTGGTGTAATTAAATCGCTAAACGACGTTTAAATACGTTAGGTTATCTATAATCGATGGTAATTAGACCTAGGCTTGAATTTCAAAGGTGCCATTGGTAGGTTATGTGACTGTCGAGAGTTGCCAGTATGAATGTTACGGAAGATTTACGAAAAATTAGGGAAGATAAAAATTATTATTGGCGATACGAGAGTTTGCCAAAACAGGTGATTTTGACACGAGTACGCGGATACACGAGTATCAGTTACCTACTTTACGCGCGAGTCGCACACTATATTTTGCAACACCCCTGCCCCCTTCCAAAAAACAAAATTGTGTTTTTTTTTTTTTCTTAGAAACCAAATAATTAACTTGGTTACTAACTATACTTTCGAAAAAGCAAAAACACCGAAACGGTAATCGAGCCGTGCGAAAAAGTCAACTCGAATGTGCGCATGCGCCCAACGATATTTTTTGGCGACGTAGCGAATAAAATTGTTAGGTGGAGGGTCATTAACGAACGTATTTTTCGATTCGGTGTTGAAAACAATATTCGTCAACAAGTTGTCCCGTTGCCATTCGAACACTACCCATAAAAAACGAGCCTATACTGTCGCTGCGGTGTGGTGTTCGCTGCTCCACCAGAATGGTGATGACTTTTCAGGAGGTGTAAAACAAACACGTAAACTAATTACCAAACACGTCCCTATAATATTCTAAAATAAGGCGATTAATCGCAAGTAGGCTAGTCTGTGTAACGTGTTTTAATTTACCTGCTGGTTACCATTTGACCATTGTCGAAGCTATGCGAAAAAATGTGTCTTCTCAAACGGCGCACTGTGACGAACGATCGAATAAATTACGAACTTGACATTACTTTGCGGTAGTCTACGCCCGAACGAGGCAACGCAGTCGAAAATCACTACCAATACACGAACACAGTACGGTAGTCTACACGTAATTCTTTGCACACCGGCGACGGTCTTATCTGTCGTCGTATCTTGCTGGCAGATGATTTGTCATTGATGTGTGTGTAGCAAAATCTGTCGACTGATTGTGTGGTGGTGTGGCGCGTCCAAGTGCGACGCATACCTACCCATACGTATCGCGTGTTTCTTATTTTTGGCAAATTGATGCTACGTTTGGCATGCATGAACTCGTTTCCTTACCTTTCAATTGGGGTTACAGGCCTACGTTTGTCGTTGCGGTGTAGGGTATGGACCGCAGTTATAGGTGCCTATTCAAAAACACGTCAACTTTTGTCGATGACAATGAATTTCGGTAGGCGAAAACGAATAACGTTATTACGTTGGTAGGCCTTTTGTTAGTCGGAGAGGTCGGACAATGTAGGCCTAATTTTGTGTTTATAGGCAGACTAAGTGCTGTAGCACGTACGTCGGTTTGGAAGCTGTATATCAGGCCCGTAGCCAGACAGTTTTATCCTTTGACTACGTAGCTTAACGGACTGCTAGAATTGATAAGAAATACATAAGGTTAAATGGAACGCGGCTAAAGCCGCTGTTAACAGGCGTTCTTTTTTACAAAAAACGACCTTTGGTGATTTTTAAGATTTTATTAGTTCTAGAAACAATGAAAAATCAGAAACAGCATACCTACTACATATGAAATCGATACCTATTTCATTTATCGTGTGATAAACAAGTCAGAAATATGAAAAATTTTTACTTGTAGCAGCACTATATCTTTAATTCAGATTCCAAATACGCTGGGACATTCGATTTTGGTATTCTCTGCAGTTGGAAATTCTACTGACTTAAATTTGCTGAAAATTTTCAATAAAATTGTAAGAAATCGTTTGTCAAGGCTGAAAAATCATTGCGGAAAGTCATCTACTTTGTTCTGATTCAAACAAAATGACTTGGAAAAATTATAAGAAATATATTTCAAAACGAAGAAATTTGTGATATTTCAACAGACACCATCAATTTCTAATCACTTCAAACCTTTATAGGACAAATAATGTACCTACTTGAATCTTTTACAATAATTACTTATTTCAGGCATTGTAAAAATGAAAAACGGCAAAATAAAAGCCAAATTTTCATAAATATCATCCAATTGTTTATTTTCATTAATGTTCATATTATCTGAAATTTATTCTAAATTCGAAAAACATTTTCTCTGATCAAATAAAATAAAATAAAATAAATTTTCACTCAAAAAATGTATTTTAGCTCATTTAGGACTCGCTCAGGTTCTTACGATAGTTCAAGAAGTTTTTTTTGGATAACAAATCAGTGAATGATGAAACTATTTACCTAACAGCCAAATTTTTCAGTTTAAGAAAACCTTACTTCAAACTTTTCAAGGAAAAAGGAACTCTATTCAATACTTACATTTTCACATTCTGAAGAGTTCGTCGATTAATTTATTATTCAAACGTTTCACTCATTAATTTCAGACAATAAATTGGTATAGCGTTCTAATATTTCACTAGTATCTGCTTATATTGTTAGGAGTCATGAAAATATAACTCGATACAAATTCAGTTTTCACACAAAGTACCTTTTTCAAAAAGTAACGCCTGCATTGTTTGGCTTCAAGATTTTATCAGTTCTAGCAGACCATTAAGCTATATAGTCAAAGGTTTTATCAGCAAGGGCTGTTGAAATTGTTGGGGGACGCACATTCACTCATTGCAGTGGCGGAGGTGCCTGCTCCCCCATTGACAAATAGGTGCTAAAAAAAACAAAAAATTTTTCACTCCTTTCATTTTCTTCGAAGATGAAAAAAAAAAAAAACCATATTGTTCCTTTACCTTTATGCATGCAAATATACCCAAAAATAGCCAGGACTGGCTGGAACTTGTCTAGACTGGGCGGAGCCTGGTCTAGCCCAAACGTGGCTACAAGCCTGCTGTTTATGTATCTTGTGGGTACATAGGGTAAGGTTTGCCACATTGACACACTGCCAGGATGACACACCTATCAATATTTCATTAAATATTAGCGCCCTCTATATGAAAGGTAGCTTAGAATATGTACTAATATGTGCTAATAGGCACCATCTAGGAGTCTGCAAAATCACATTGTTTTTTATCAATATATTTTATAATTTATGTTTTTGATGTAATATTTTGAAGAAAATGTTAAAATTCCTATTTTTGTTTTTTTCATATTTTTTCTAATTGGATTCGTTGTTCTTTTTTCTATATTTTGGATGCGTAATTTAAAAAATAAGTCCATAGGAATGGATTATTGGAAGGATTTTTTTTAATTTTAAAAGCGTTGTCACAATGACACATATTTTTTGTTTGCCACAATGACACACTTCTAAAATCATTAAATCAAGAAATGGACGTCTGATTGGAAATTTTATTAGGCCTAAATTTAGTAAAAAATACACAGTCTATGTGTTTCAGACTTCACCAGTGACAGACATATCAGCTTTTCATTCAACCAAATTATTTGGAAAGTTAAAGCTAAGAAATTTGGATGGGGGCTACTCGATTTAATGTTCGTTGCAATAACTGAAAGTTTCTTTAACTAATTAGACTAACAAAAAGACTTTAATATGTTTTGCATTTTATTTTTTTCACTTTTTATATTTTTTCTATCTTCAACCATATTTTATACTTATATGGTTATATTTTATTTTTTATTCATTAAATATCTTGAATTTTTTTCAAAATAAGGGTGTTTCATTAAAAAAATATACAAATTTATATGTAATAGGTGTGTAATCGAGGCAGCCCAGATTTCAAAAAGTGTGTCATTGTGACAAATTCTAAAACAATGTATTTTAAATGTATGTCATTGTGGCAAATAAGTGTGTCATTGTGGTATCAAAACATGCAACATTGACACATGTGAGTAGTTTTAGTTTTTTCAAGTTTTTGTTTTTTGTAATTGATAGATCCTTTCCAAAATTATAAGGTAAGTAGTCAAAGGATATAGCTACAATTTTAAAAAAAAAACAACAAAAAATCATAATTGATCCATTCCTTGGAAAAATATATATTGATTTTACATTATTTGGTGCATATTTCATGGCAGTTATTCTCGCAAATGTATTATTAAAGTTTAGCGAGTGACGTATTCGGACAAGTGAGAAAGGAGGGGATCGCGGTTAGAGTAAAAGGAAATAAAATTTTTTCATACTTACTTTTAATTTCTCTCAGCCCCTCCCTTCAAATAAAAATCGTGCGTACGCGCCCGAGATGGCGTTTCTTCCCTGAGGAGCATTTTAGGTTGGACCAAATCCACAGTGGCATATACAGTAATGGCGCGAATAGCTGAACATTTTGTACAGAATAATGCAAATAATTTTTGTTGTGCACTCCATGGCGACGACATGGAGGGTCGAGTACTCGTTTGACTTTCAACGCGATGATGAGATGCAAATGAAAATCGAGGTAGAAAGTACAAAATGCGTTTTTCGCCGTACGTCAGTAGAGAAAAAAAGCTGGGTAAAAAGACGATGTTGACTAATGCATACAAATACAAACGTTAGACTATCGTGGGTGGGAGGTGGGAGGGCGTAACGAAAAAGAAAAAGGAATTTCTTGGAAATGGAATCGAAAAGATACATCCGAAACACGTGAATTTTTATCAGATGCAAGATCATCTGTAAGTTGGGTACCTATTCAATGTATGGTATATAAACTGAGTAACATCGAAATCGAATACATATTCCGTAAACTACTTTATGTAAACCATCAAATGTATCTAAAATAAAATAAAAAAGCATAAAAAAAAAGTATGAAAGTACAACAGAGAAGATAAAAAAGAAAGAACGAGAGAGAGTGAGTGAGACAGAAAGAGAGAGAGTGAGAGAGTGAGAGAGAGAGAGAGAGAGTGAGAGAGAAATAAAGAGAGTGATTGAATGAGGATAAAGATAAGGGTTAAAATGAAAGGAGGTAATTCAGAAAAACCGTTCCAGTATATACTTCGATGAGATTTCTTTTCCAATTGCAAAAAAAGGGTAAAAAAAAAAAAAAAAGGAAGAAAAATATATCGTGCTCTTATAGATAGGTACTACGTAGGTACAACGTATTGTTTCGTTTAAGAATAATTTTGGTATTGAATTTTTTTTCTATTTTATTCGCAGTCAATACGCGAAATAACAGAGGTACAGATTGAAGTACATTTGTAAAAATTAAAAAAAAATGCAAATTGACGATATTCTTTAGCGAGGGTTTAAAAAAAAAAAAAAATGCTCAAAAAGTTTTACGCGAACGTCGATTGCTTGTACTAACCATCAGCCAGTCTATTTTTATTGGAAACTTTTACATTTATTCAAAAAAAAAAAAAAATCTAGGTTAGGTATATTTTTGCGATAATATAAATTTTTTTTTTTGTAAGGCATGTGTTTTTCACAAACATTTCTGTAGAGTAAAAAACAAAAAAAAATTAGTTAACAAATGGTTGTTGTGGGTACATCACTCGTATGAAGTAATAGGGGACGACAGTTGCCGCCCAAAGGCTGGCAGTAATCGTCTCTGTGACGTTAAAACATAAACACCCTCGTGCGTTTGTATGTTCGTACCTGTACGTACGTACAGGTAAGATACATTGCACGGGCTGTGATCAATTACCTAATAACAATTTCGGTGATGTCACGGCCTGGTACCAAACGCACTGTGTTGTTTCTTATCACCTCAACGGAGGCAAGAAACAACGCAACGTATGACATAATTACGTACATATACGTATGTATGTGTGTTTGTGTGCGTGTACCAAATCCTCTATATAAACTCACGAAAGAGGCTACAAAATTGCCAGTGTTTGCCAAGGATTTAGCTCTCCCATACTTTACAGTATGAAGTGGCAGAACACGCAAACTCTGTAGAAGACCTTCTTGTGTGAATATCTCTCACGACAAGGTATTCCACAGTTGTACACCAATTACTTTGGCCGACTTTTAGCCCATCCAAATAACGTTCATAAGTGTGGTTTTTAAAAGAAATTAATACGTATAAAATGTTTGATATCTGGAATACGGTGAAGGGTAGTGGCAGATGTAGAAAGTGATTTTTGGCAGGAAATGACAACATTTTTGGGGAGTTGAGCTTTTTTTTTCTCTTTTCAGCTAATTTTTTTAGTTTTTATATCAATTCTGCGATCGTCCTTCATTTTTTTTTGGATTGAGGGAAGTTTCTGCCATTTTCCCCTTGAATCCGCCACTGAGCGATGAAAAATCATCATACCCCCACTCAATCAGGGGGGCATGAAACGTGCGATTAATTGTGGTTTTTTTAATATTCATACATCAAAAATACTTTAGTATGAAAATAATATGCATTAAATTTGGTGTAAAAAGCTTTCAAATATTTTTTTCTTAACTATTATGGTGTATGAGATACAAGGTGGTAACCAAGAGTAGTATTTATCTTTGTCTAAATCATAAAAATCGATATTATTTTCTGATTATTAGGAAGCTGAAAATGATTATACAAGCAAATTTACCTGTTACGTACTGAGACTTTCCATAAATATATAATCTGTATTGATATATTTCGTGTCATTGTATATATGGTGTCCCCAATAATGGAAATGAACCATCATAGAAATCATATGAAGACCATAAATAAATATCTACATGATAGAATTTCAGATTTGTAAGTAGTCTACTACTTGGATAATTTGCAATATTTAGGGTTTAATTTTTTCTAATTACTATATTTTGGAAGGACATGAATGCTAAGTTTAATGTAGCTCTATTATTAATAGTGAAAATCTTAAAATAAGATCGAGACTAAGATCGATAAATGACCTTGCAAGATCTATACCAAGATCGAAAGTACCGTGTTCTTGGTCCTGGTCTTACTTTTTCATATTAGAGGAGAGCACCGTGGAAGATTACCGATGATAATGATATGTGCGATTAACAAAGTGACGACTGGCTGCATACTGTAGTCTGCAGCTTTTCCTGCGGTATGGACCGAATTTGATTCCTGTCAATGGGCAAAGCCACATAATCAGGATGGGTACGAATGACGGTGCGGCTATACACTGGCAAGGAAGTATTGTTGTGCAAACCGAAAGCTAGGATGTGTACACATCAAAAACAACCGGCCTTTCCTCTATTTACAAGCCCTGAAGAGCCCCTTGGTGGCTCTTCGGTTTGTACTGGCCTGACAACACTGATCAATGCGTTATTACGAAACATTTGTAGTTGACCCACGCCCCTTGAATTTTGTCTGAATAATTTTCGTTGAATTTTGTCATAAAAAATCGAGTTGTACGTTTGTTGTAATGATCTACATTTTTATGGTTACGAAAACCTACAATTTCTATCGTGGCTTGCTGCGCTATTTTTTTTTTTTTTTTTTTTTGTTCTTCAGGCTTTTTTGGGCAATCACATTAGCTCAACACGAATGAATTTTGGCGATAAGATACATTCGCCGCGTATGGATTATATTTCATCTATTGTTCGTCTGAAAACGATTTCTTTCTTTTCCTTTCATTACTTTATGGTCTCGTCATCGTCTTCTAGATACGTTCTTCTTCAGCTTCACATTTATCGAATTTCAGCCGGGCCACGCCATAATATAAAGAAAGCGATAGAAAAACAATGTTCGAGATTTTTCCTCTTCCTCGTTCCCTCACACTCCGGGCCCCATGCCGTGTGTCCCATTTTTATGGTATTCTTTCGAGCACGCGAAAACGAAAGCTACTATAGAAAAATAATAAGAAAAAAAAAAAAAAAAAAAAACCTAGTCAAACCGAAAGAGATTAGGAATGGCGGATCTGTTCTCATTTTAGTTTTCTCCTTCTCCGTTATGTAGGCGACCCATACGGCCTTTAAACAGCGGATTAAATTGTTGGCAAAGACGATCGAAAAGTTATATTAATCCGCTCATGGTTGAGAAATAAACGTTGGTCGTAAACGTTGCTCTGGTAGACTTAAGTCGCATAAATTTGGGCAGGAAGTAAGATTATTCTGCATAAATATAGCAACACGACGCTTATTGCCTGTTCGGCTTATGGTTTATTAGCTCGTTGAACGGCGCACATGTAAAGAGAGGCGATGAGAGGAATTAATGTTTCCTCTTTATCCGCTACCTGTCACCAGGAAGAATCATCATTGAGACTTTGAATCGAATGAAAAACTCTGCCCTCGGCGCCTCCCCGCAAGTTCTGGCTCCTGGGCCATCCTCCTGTTGCAGGAATTGTAAAACTCGAGAAACGTTGAATGATATTCGCTACTCCGCCTCCTATTCGTTCCATTTTTTCTATCCTTTCGACTTCCCAATCTGTTTTCACCTTCTCGATACACTCAACCACCTTCTAACCATTATTCCGTGTTGACGTGATAACGTCTATGCGATCGCTGGGTGGGGGTAAATTTTCAAAAATCCAGCAATCTTAGTTGGTTGTGTCACACCTTGCCCTACTTCGATAAATAATGGTAGAAACAAACCGACAGCACCATTGAATGGAGTATACACCTTACTCAAGAAGGACGCGATAATTTTTTGTTAGCTTTACTTTTATACAGAAGTGGTGGCAAAGGGCGCGTACTGACTTGCTTTCCAAATATTGGTCTTCATATCGATAGATATCGATACATAAATCGACGTGATGATAGGAAATATGATTCGATTTGGCGATTCCAAAAAATAATAATCATTCGCAAATATATTCACACTGAACTTTGTAATAAACTTCCATTATGTTTTTTAAGGCGCTAAATTCGAATTTGATGTTTATTTTTTCATTAGACCGTTTGGGGCTCAAAAGAGAGGCTAATTTTGTCTTTTCATATTTTATTGTACAGTAAGTATATCGCGGAATATGTATTCTGGGGTGCTGAATTCGAAATCGATGTTAATTTATTTATTTTACCCTTTTTTTCACTCCTAAGGGGCCCGAAACAAGGGCACACTTTGATTTTTACTGTTTTATTGTGTAATATTATGACGTCAGAAAACGTCACATTACTTGTGTCGAAAACCAACATATAAGGAAAAAACACGAACGAAATATAGAACCTGCATGGCCGAGTGTAGGAAAAGAGGTTATAGAGAGGAAAGGGGAAAGCACCACAACAAATAAAACATAAAAACGAACCAGAGAACCATTCATCCCCCTCCCACCGGGAGCCTATGACTTTAGGCCAGCATTATGATTTGGGATGCCATATAAATACAAACAACACATTCGCAGAAATGGTTGTAAGTATTGATGTATTGCAAATTAGTACTCAAATAAACGTTGCAGCAACCAGAAAACAATGCGATCACAAGATGTAGCACAGCATCAAAATCTCCCTTGGTTTGGCCATAAATTGTCCCGCAGGTAAACGGAAAACGAATCTTTCAGCTCTAGACTGAGTGAAAACTCAACTCCACCAAGGTTCACAACAATACAGAATGAATTTTCAAGTACATCAGGTTATTTAAAAAAATACTCAAAATGGAGCTTATTAGGCTATGGAAACGAATTTCAAACTTAATTTATTACAGTACGCTACTGATCGATGTATTCCAATTAATAAAAAACAAAAATAAAAAAAGGAGTGTGTACTGGGACACATGGGGGAAGCGAAACTTATTACGCTGAAATTTGTATTTTGAAGAATGAATGTTTTTGTGGGAATGGCCATACCTTGCTCAATACAAAATACATTCGCCAGTTATAGTCGGTGGTGAGATGGCCGTGTGGTTCAGTTCACAGCTTTTAGCTGGCAAATATGTAGGTCTCAGGTTCAATTCCACAAAATGGACAAAACGTGCAGTTTTGTTGGCAGCGTGATTTTTCATTTTTTGTTTTGCATAAACATCAAAATGTAGAAAAAGTCATGTAAATTTAAAAAATTGTTTTCACCAATTGGTGAACACTTCAACGTCAAAATTAAATCTTGCAACCTTCATTGAACTGATAAGAAAACAATGAATGAAAATGTATAGAGAAGGCTAAGAGGGAAGTAAATCAAACAGAGTTGAATAGGCCTAGCTTTCATAAGGAGGATCAGCAGTAATGTTTTTCATTTCACGTGCTTCGTTTCATGACTATTTTGTTTATTTTATTTTACGGTTTGTTGAATGACCATTTTTAGTTTACCACCCAGTGCAAGGAAGTTTAACGTCAAAAAACGAATACTTTGGAATTTCCTTACAAATTGGATGCCTAAACCTGTTAAAACAAGGCAAGTACAATAAGTTACTGTATTTAACTACCAAGATTACGAACATTTTAGTTTGTTAATTTTTTTTCTTCAAACTATATGTTTAGTCCTGGTTTGACAAAAATTGTGAGACCAAGACCAATGTTTTACTCATAAGTTGTACCAACTTGACCTCTTCTGTCCACCCAACCATCTCCATTCCCTCAACGCTCTCGGCTGTATCTACCACCTTAACTAACTCTTCTCCATTTAACTTTCGAGAGATCTTAAATTTCTTACACCACAACCATCTCCTCGACTTTAAAAATCCATTTTACCCTTCCTATCCACTGCACCTACTCTACCCTCTATTGACAACTTTGACGTAAGTAGTAATTCGTTTTCATGACTTGAAATGGGAATTTCCGGTTAAGTAGGTATTTATAGCCAAAACATGTTCCAAGTTAAAAATCCAAAGCCAGGTTGGTTTTAGTTTTTCTTTTAGAGTAACAAAACACCAAAAAAAAAAAAAAAAAAAAAAAAAAAAGTTTCTTTATTAGAAAAATAATTTAAGATAGAAGTGAAGCTTCAGATTTATTAAGAATGTAAAAAATCAGAAAGGTTTTTGACTACTGGACATTCTCATCAGTAAGGATTGATTTTCAAACCTTCGATCATTTAACTGTATGGGCACCTAATGGCCCTAACTCACCAATGTTGACGAAATGTGCCATAGTCATTCTAAAACTATAAAATGTGTATAGAATTTCCGCGCATGCGCTGAAGGTCTTTTTTGTTTGTCTTCGAAGTCGTTTTCAGAATTCGTTGGATTTACGGAAAATTTTTTAAATAGCTTTAATTCACAGATTCAAAGAACTGAAGACAGACTCAAAAAGACGTGCTGCGCATGTGCAGATAACCTTTGCCAAGTTTAAAGTTTTAGAACGTTGGTACGAATTTTCGTGTGTACCTACTTGGGTATCCATACACCCCCTATATATGACCGAAGTTTTCAACCCCTCATACAGACGACGCTCACGCTGTCTGTTTTTGAAAGAGCAATAAAACTGACAACAATGGAAATCCAGAAATATTCCCGCAAATAAAATGTTTTCAAAAATGGGTCAATCAGTGCAACCAATTCGGAAATAAAAATTCGTCGTTAATTTGGTGAAATGAAATGTTTTGCCTGGCATGAAAATTAGAAAATAAAACGCGCTGGACTCGGAAATTTTGTTTGATTTTCTACGAAGAACAATAAATTATTTCTCCCGATTTCAGGAGAATCCACGGTGGTTGGGGTCATCTCCTTCACCCTCATTCGACTACAGTTTGTGGATCCGTTTTATGGTGTTCAAAAATGGTGAAGTTGAAATATTCGAAGCGAGAGGTGTGAAGGTGCGGAGGAGTATAAAGTTGAACGTGTCTGTCGCCAATTGAAAAACATCATTAATGTTACCAGCAGTGGCAACTGAATCTTTTTCGACAGTTCGTAATCCAATTGGAACCGAATTTCACTACTGTTATGTAATTCAACTTGGATACCGAATTTTCGCTCAAGCACGTTACTTGCAATTGATAAATCCCATAGAATTCGAGCGTGTATATCAGCGATACAATCTGTCCGGATTACAATCTTCGACAATGGAGGAAACGAAAAGGGACAATAGCGGATCGAATAGGGATGAAGAAGAGGCGAGTGGAGAAAAAAGTGAGAAAGCAAAAAGAGGTTGGACGTCATTTATTTTGGAAGGTGTCAAAAATGATAAAGCAAATACAAAATGGTGATAGGATTTCTCGTGATGGCAAAATATGATGGAAAATTTTACACAGCGAGAATTCCTTTTCTTGCTTTGCTTTTTTTTTTTTTTTTCATGTTCATCTCTTCCAACACCCACACCACCTGCTCACTGTTTTCCTTCTTTTTTTCTTTTTTACCTTAAAAATATAGTAACGTTATTAGCGTTGTTATTAAACTGTCATCTATTATTATGTCATTATTATGTCTGTTATATCCATCACGGCGAGTTAATTCAAATTTTTCTCATTGAAAAATGAAGAATGGGGCTGTTGAAAAAATTGGGAAGAGAAAACAAGGAAAATGTCTTCACAGACTGTTCACGTTGACTCGTCTTGAAGATAAATTGGATTTTTCGAGATTATTGTACCTACGTTATTGTAAATCCGTTCAAATGAAATCAATATTGAATGTGTAAAGATTATAACGTTCAGAAAGGGTTCGTAGACGTTAGGAGTGTGATATGCGAATGGGGGTGGCAGAGTCTAAGTACCAAAACCACATCCAATAAATCTAACCAAGTGACCAAAATTTCCTAAGGAATATACGAGTATTTAGGGTGCCTACAGTACTTGACACTGTATTCAATCAGTGAATCATTCCCTGTTTTACACTTTGCTATTGTGGGGACTCATATCATATGACCCCTGACAACAGTCGCTGCCACAAGGCTGAAAAATATTTGTCTCAATGACTTAAATCATATGCACAAATTGCGTTCAATTGTAATTATTTGCACATACATGTAAGTAATGTACGAGTACCAAATCATGATTAGTCTCAACAATATAATGATGACACAATTCTGTACACGGACTGGCCCATCATTTTTCATCACTACAAGAAATGACGCACCGGGCCGTTCACACAAACATACATAATCACTACTTATGTGTGTTGATGTGCCTGTAAATAAGCCTGTATATAAATTGTCCAAACTGGCTCTAAAATCACCAGTATTTGCCCAGTTTTTGGCTTACCCATATGTTTACATATGACTGTAGATTACCTTCTGGTGAGAATATTTTTTCACAACAAGGTATTCCACAGCTACCATTGACCACTTAATTGTGACTAACAACTCGAGGGGGCAGTAGGGTATTGACATTTGAATAATTATCCATATTTTGTTGGAGCTGCGTGACTGTAAGCCCCATTGACACAAATAACTAACACATCATTTATGATGGATTACAATACACATAAGCTATCCAAAATTATGACACAGAATAGAAAAATAATACGCAATACATAAATGTTCAGCATGGCTATTAGACAGCGAGTGAGGTGTGTCCCAAAGTTAATATTATATAAGACCTATACGATTAGCACCTGTCAAAATACCAGAGAGATATGTCGAAGTGAAACAAGTGTAGACACTATTTGCTCATTACTTACACATTTATTAATACTTTATCTCTGTGGAAACCAATTGTTTATTCACAAATTTCTAAGGTGCAAACAACACATTTGACATAAGGGCAAGCTCTATTAATTTTGGTTTCAATTGGTCAATTTGTTCCCAAGTTATAGGTCAATCAGTGTGATTTTCTTTATTTTACTCTTCAGATAACAGCCCTAAAAAATCCATTTTTCAAGCTTGAAATGGAGAAAATTTTTTTAGCCTCAGAAAAGCAAAATTACTTCAAAAAGGCAATTTTGTACCTCCACTCACCCCAGTTATTTTGCAGATTCAAACCCTATACACTTGAATTACCAGAATTCCGTCTTTGAGTTTAACCAACTGAGCCGCAGTTTGTTTTGATAATGTAGGAGAGTTACAACGTGATTAGAATTGGCATTGTTCAAATTTGTTTTCTTGTGAAGTTCAGTTTGTGATGTCCTATGTTCTGATACAGTTGTCTTTCTTCTCTTTAGACAAAATTCACAATTCTTTCTCTCAAAAACCTACTTTTTCTAGTAATGCTTGCTGCGCTAGAGTTTTTTTAGATATGCAATCTGCCTATCATCAAATTTTGTGATTAATGCTGATCACGACAGATACAAAATATCTCATATATTGAACCTTGAATTGTAGTTTTAATAATTTAACAGCTTCCATTATTGAATTTTATCAGTGTGTTTCGAATTCTTATATTGAATTTAAAATATGGTTTTTTACTATTTAGTGTACAGTAGTTATCGACTGGTGAACCAGGTACTATGACTTATATCTATATCTATACTAATATATAAAAGTGTTCTTTATGTATGTGTATAATGGGTAATCTTTAAAACTACTGAAGCAATTTGTTTTATTCTTCTATGATCACCAACCTCATCTTCTTACCAATACAATAGGCTACCTGTAACGGCCAAAAGAGGTGGTTCAGTACTGGAAACTAACCTCTTTTGGGGCGATTACACTTCCTTCGATATACGATAATATTCACAGGAATATTATAGTATTCGAGAATTATTTTAACTAATTGAATTTTATTATCCACAACTATTGTGGACCTTAATTAAATGAAAGACTTTAATTAAATTGAAACACACAATGAATTTTATCACTTTACTTTTAAAACACAATATTAAATTTACAAGTATTCATTCACAGTCTAAGACTGGAAGAATATTGCAGGTACAGTATACGACTGACCAGTTTATTTACAATAAAATATATTACACTATTACGCAGTGTCAAGATTACAATTACAATTCTATACAATACCATTATTTTAATGAAAACCAGAGTTTATATACCTGTCAAGGTATATGGTTTTCTATGGCGTTGTGTGTAGAGTAGGGATTTTCTGATTTAGGTATTTAATTATTTCTAGAATATTCGGGTACCAGAATGTTCAGGTACTCGAATATTCCGTTAGAAAACGTGTAGTGGTTGTTGGCAGGAAGTAACGGTACTTTCGCCAGTTGACAATACATATTAGGGAAAGAATTTGCTTAGTAAGAAAAACGTATTTTTCTGTGAACGAAATATGTACGTCTATATTAAAATATGACGAACATATTCGTTACACTACCTATTATTATGATCCATTCATAATAACCTGAACAGTTCTGTAAAATATGTATATTTTCATTATCTTCATTATTTCAGTTATTGTCAGGTGAAGGATTAAATAATGATGGAACAAAAGAGAAATATAAAAAATATTGCTATCTCTGTCACCCCTTCTGCAACACTTTCTTTTTCTCTCTATAATTCTACAATTTGAGTTTGATATTTCTTTTTAAATTAAAGAAACTGCTGGGTAGAATTTGACGGCCAATAATGGTTCTACAGTTGGTAGTATTTTGATTGGGGAATTTTTATCATTTCGGATTTAAAATGGAAGTAGATGGTGTTGCAAATGGGTGATCATTGAGGTAAGAGTAAGACCTACTGGTGATAGATAATGGGTACTTTAATTGGGTTTCAGTTTGAATTATTGAATACTGAAGATAATTTAATTTTTGTTTTGTAAATTTGAAGACAAATGAGAATGACGTCTGAATAAGTCTGAAAAAAAATATCCCCATCTTTGTAATAAATATCTTAATTTCAGCTTTAAATTTGCATAAGATCATACACGTTATAATTATTATATACTTATTTATAAAAATTAAAATTAAAAACAGAGTAGAATTATTGATAAAATAGCCTCCTACTCCTACTCCTGTGATTGAGCCAAACAAAGCTGGCACCAAGGGCGGCTATTAAGTAATGTATGCAGGTCGCTTGCTTTCACTACCGCTGTGACAGTCGTTGTGCAAACGTATATGCAACTGCGTGATTTAAGGTTTATAGATTGTACAACTCTTTCAATTACATGCGATCTGCACTAATCTAATAATTTGTATTGCCGAGAATTTAAATTTTTTGTGTCATACTCGTATGATTTTCACGGAGCTTCCATTTCCAAGTTTTTCGACAAAAATTACCCTTAGCATATTGGAGGTTGCCACTGACCGATCCGCCTCCATATACACACTATCTCAAAACAAACACTCTCAACCACTCGTACACTTCGAATGACAATTATAAAGTCGATTTAAAGTCAATTGGTGGATGTTTTTTTTTTTTTGTTTTTTTTTTGTATTTTTGTTTTTGACGGTCGAATATACGGATACATTATTAAAACAGCGAATATGTCGGAAAGAAAAGGCTGGCATAGAGGAATGGAAGGAGAGGAAAATAAAAGTTTCCACTTTCAAGTCGAAAGAAAAATGTTTATGGTTTCCAAAAATATATTCGGAAGTATACCATACCAGTACAAATTTATACTTCTGGAAATAGAGTAAGAAAAAAAACACATATTTCAATCATAAGTGCGGTGAAAATATATTACATTTTATCAGTAGCATACCTTACAATTTCGTTTCCTTTCGTATTTTGTTTTCTTCTGTTTTTTTTTCCCTCAGTTCTTTCAAAACGCCTATATATGCTTCTCTCCCCCGCCTTTCTTTTTCTTTTTTTTTTGCTAAATTTTTCACTGTGATTCATGCCATCGTCGTACAAGTCAAAAAGGATGCAAAATGAGAAAATAAAATTGAACCCCAAATCAAAGGGAGCAATTTTTGAGCCTGGAGAACTGTTTGACGTACCTATAGTCTATAACGAATATAATCAAAAAAATATGTTATTCGACTGCGGTGGAAAAGCGAGAAAAAAAATGACGAAAGAGAACTCATTTTTTTAAACGTGCAGAACAGTCGCATACATCCGCAGCATGATGAGGAGAAAAAGTAACTTTTTCTTATTTCAAGTTCCATCCGCAAATCTGTTTGATAGAAAAATGTAACCGTTCTTTTGAGTTGTTACGTAAAATTATCTACATTATGAGTTCGTATCAGTAATATTTGTATTCTCCATAATCAAATCGTAGGTACGAGTATATTATGATTATGACGTATATATGTAAAAGAGTGATTAAAATATATGTATACCAACCTAATTGTCCAATATTGTGTATAAAATAGAAGTTGGGTAAGGCTAAAACCTAAAAGACAGAGTTGGGTGATGAAAGTTAAACTGTCTTGGTAGAAAAGTTGCTGTAGGTAATTGCAAGAAGTCTTCAACAGTGGCAACATGGATAAGAGTATAAGACTGCTGATTTTTTTTTTTTTTTTTTTACTTGATCTCATATACGTATTTCAGGTTCAAACTGCAGTAGTGGAAACACCTACATACTGGTAACCTTCAACTCTTATAAACACATATTCTTTTGAGAAATTATTAATTGCATTTAAAATGCACTAAAGCCCATCTACCCCACAAGGAGCTAACCAAAAAAATAATTCAAATTAAATTAGTCTGTGTGCACGAATAGTGTGCATGATCTGCTTGAATACTAAAGTGTCTATGTTAATTCAGAAAAGGAGTCAATTAAATTTACGTCATCTTGTGATGTCCAAAAAAGTCACCCAACACACAAAAAAAGCCAACTTGAAAAGGCAATATAAAAGGTACAGATACCTGTATGGCCAATTGTGGGAAAAGACATAATTAGGAGGGAAAGGGGAAAGTACCACAACCAATAAAACACCAAAGAACCAGCAAAACGAACCATCTCTTCCCACTATATGCCTCCTTGTCTAGGCTAGCATAATGATTTTAGATAAGACAAACAAACGAACAAAGCGTACAGAAAAGTGTTTGTATATTATGGTCCACAATGTTGCACAGACCTTAAAATGATGCGATCTCAGGAGGTGGTTGTCCTGTATCAATTCCAAATCAAACTGGCCAGAAGAGCCCCGCTGACAGATGATTAATTGGCCAAAAACAGCAGTATCACTTGGAAATTGTGATTTTAAAGGCCATGAAAAATTGAATTTCAATTTAAGTAATGAAAAATCACTCCATTGATCAATGTTTTTAGATCAATATTAATAAAAATGTGAATAAGCAAACCTCACAAAGGAAGGCTAATGAATCAAACATCTAAACCCTTTGAAAAGAGACGAGTGTAAAGGCATCTACTATTTCTGATTTTGGATGGTTAATTGGCCTGAAACCTTGTGAACAAGGGAATTTTAAACATACAATTCTCAAAAATACTGATCACATTAGACAAGATAAATTATTATTGAAAATGAGTAAGTATTATGAGTAGATTATTAGATTTTTGAAAGAGCACTTTTGATGCTAAAACTCTTACGCAGCACGATTTGGCAACTAAACAATACCTAACTAACTAGCCTAACAAAGTGATTCGTTTGCGTCGATACAAAATCACTATCAGCAGTCCACCTCCGCTAATCGCATTGTCTCTAGTATCACACCACATTTAACTGCCAATAACCTGCAACAAGTCTAAATAATTATTGGTCGCTGCAAAGTATTAATAAAATTTGGCAAATTGGCGGTGGCGAGTGGGTAAGTTCAATGGAGCAGCTGTGTGAAAAAAAAAAAAAGTAACGGAAATAAATTCAAAATTTACACAACTATTAAGCATAAAGCATCGAGCGAAAATTCACAATACAAAGCGGAGCAAAAGAAAGTGGCAAATCAGGTAAACGTGAACAGAGCCATACAGAAGCAATAATATTCACAACAAGCAAAAAAAAGAAAACTATGTTAAATATAATAAAATATTGTAAAATGAATTAAGAAATTTCAATTAGGGGTGAATGACATGAGTGAGGTGAAGAGTGGCATACAAAGGATGACGAGTAGTGAGAGAGAGAAATTATATAGAAAAAAGCAAAATTATAGTACAGGCTGCTCTATCTTTTGGCATGGTAATGAAGCATAGTACCCTGTATCTTACCCTCCTACCAGCACCTAAACCAATAAAGATAATTAACTGTTGCAGTTGGTTGATAATTAGTTGGCATCACTTGTGTGTACAATGCGTTGAGATGGGTCGATGCAATTTGGTAATGTCATAGTGATTATAACGACGAGCCAGAGGCTCTCCATGCTCCGAATGTCACCTCATATTTTAGTTTCGTCTACATAATTCCCAACAACCACTGTTGATGTGTTGTCCAATCAATTCGAATGAACTTGGGTGGATGCTCTACCAAATGTGTATGATCGCAAGCACATCAAGCTGAATTAACTAGGGAGCAAGAAAGCAGCAACCTCAGCCACGTGGATAAGACTGCTGATTTTTCCTGCTCAATCTCGCGTAGGTGTTCCAAGTTCAAACCCTAATGATGGAAATACTCACAATTGGTATGATTAGATTAAATAATTAGTGAGGATGAGTATAAAAGTGTTTCTTCATTTTGCACCTCATTAATTGATGATTCGGACACATTTATGGTTCATGTAGGTCTGTGAATTATTGATGCTTAGCAGCATAGGTTACTCGCTAGTATCATATAAACGCCACTTCCGTAAGGCTGTTGCATGACCAGTTTTACAGATGCATTTGGTGATGCATATTTTATTTGCGTCTAACTCAAAATCGTATTTTTCTTCATTATCGTATCAGTGCACCTTTAATTGATAATTCCACCACATTTATGTAGGTCTGTGTGAATTATTGTTGCGTAGCAGCATTTGGTACTCTCTAGTAGTGATATATTGATAACTTTTTAGCTACTAATTTTCTACATTTTGAAAACCTACGTTTTCTAACGAAGCTGCTGCTGCTTGTAAGAGTTTTTTTTATTTCGAAACATCACTGAGAAATAATCTTAAGTTAGACTACCTGTTAATGGAGTGAAAAAAAATTACAAACCAAAGTTGTTTAATCGTAATACACGTTCTTGTAGACAGTCGATTCGCAAAGTTCGCAGTTCCATCATAAATTTGCGCCGCAAAACACCAAAAGGTCGAATCGTACGGATAAATTAAATAAAAACCGCGTCCACACGTTTCCAATTACTCGTTTACCCCAATTTTCAAAATGTTCTCCCATTTGAAAATCGTTCCACTTTGGCTGCCCTTTTGGATTCGACTTCGACTTCGACGACGAGAAAAGAAGTCGGACACGCACACCCGCTCTCCTCCACCAAAAGACGACGATACGTTTCTCCGGCACCAACAGCAAACCCTTTTCTTCATTTTCTGCCACGTACCCCTCCGCCCGCCCTCATTATTCGTGCTTCCGTGCCGAAATTCAGATACGTGGCTGGCGACGAGCGAACGTCATTTAGAAAGGCTATAGGCCTATACTCGGGGTTATCGTTTGTGCCCATCAACGTGGAGACGGTCCGGGTGAGGCCATAAATGGCCGGGCTGTGCGTCGACATTTGACCAAGTCAGCCGAGCGTGCAGGCCTCGTCTCTGCCAGTGAAGGGAGTGAAATGGCAGAAGAAGAACGGCGCTAGGCGCACACATCAGCATAGACTATAAGGGTAGCAATAATAATAATAATAATAATAATAATAATAATAATAATAATAAATGTATATGCGTACATGCCTAGTCGAGTATAGCTGTACGCGGCCTATGTAGATTCGTCGGTACCTATATACCTACCTACATGTATAATATATGTGATACAGGCGATGCGAAGCTGCCGAACCATTAGCAATCGACGCACGTCTGGGTGTGCCCACCTTATTTAGGTATGCACGTCACGTTGCAACTATTAATACCGTTTTGTTGCGGGGGTAAACGGTTGAAATTAAACGGCGGGGAAGGGGTTTGGACCATAGAAATGGTACTGATATTCTGTATCTTTTACCGAGTATTTTGCTCGTTTTTTTCTCTCTCTCTCTTTCTCGCAGTTTGTTTTTCTGGTTGCCCCCATCTACCCCCGCCAGATGGGTCTGGTGTACGCCATTTTCACGCTGCACCAATGGTTCGAAATGGTGAATCGTTTTCGTGTGATGGCAGTCTTGTTTCTCGTTCTTGGATTGCAGGTAGGCAGAGAGATAGAAGAGGGAGAGAGAGAGAGAGAGAGAGAGAGAGAGAGAGAGAGTGAGAGAGGTGTGTTTGTGTGTGAAAGTATCGGTTTTTAATTGACGCGGCACAATGTGGACGGATTAATCAACGATGAAGGAGTGAAGAACAAGCAACTGGAGCCAGTTCGAGCGTATGAACTGCGTATTCTGTGTATATCATACCAGGGGGTGATATGCATGCACATGTATACGTACCTAACAATACATATATACGTAATAACGTACAGCAGAACGTAGCTGCCTGCGTGTAGTATATTATAGGCCTATGTACCAAAAGTGTGGCTGACGACGATTACTTTTCATTCGGATGTTATTTAGATGGGACAATAAAAAATATAAGGGAAGCTTAAGTATTTCTTTGCGAGCGAATGCGTCGAGCTGATGAGCTCGTCGTGTTTTCGACATTTTCAAGTGGATTTTATTCAAAAATCTGCTCATTAAAATTGACTGAGTATTCGAACCCAGAAATGGGAGAGGGCACGTTTTTCGTTTCATGATTTTCTAGGCATTTTGGCACTATTTTTGAGAATTCATTTTTTTTATTTACCTCCTTTTGTGTTGAGTCCATTTTCAGGCGTAATTTTGATCGGATGGTTTCGAAATTTGAAAACTATATTCGGATCCACCTAAGGAAAAACCTTATTGTTTTTGATCCGGATCGGGCTCATGGTCTCCTTCTGTAGGTCAGTTTATATGCATTTTTTATTGAACAACGTACAGGTCGCAATTTTAAATCCATAGGACTGAAATTTGGTTTATTTACGTATTTTAGGTCGAAGACAATACCCACCAATTTTAGAACGGATAGGCCTTGTGCTAATTTTTCATGTTATCTCAATGAAAGTTGTAATTCTCTTTCAATAATCACGAAATTTGGTACAAACGGTACCTCTTATACAAGAACCAAACCTACCAATTTTAATTTTGATTGGTCAATTTGTTCGCAATTTATTAGCTATTCAGTGTGATTTTCCCTCTTTGTTTTCCATCTTTCATAATTATCAACCAAAATCTTGAAATTCTGAATTTGGATTTTAGAGATTCTACCCAGCTCAAACCATCTTAAAAAATACTAGCAAGTAAGACTCGAAAAATTAGCCCTCAACCATAAACCAATATTTAGTATAAAACATGTTTTAAACAGATTATCTTAAATGAGCTCAGTAAGTACATCTTGACTACACAACATACCAACATTTTCAGTTTATAAATACCACCGTTAAATTTGTCAGGAACTGTGGTGATAAAAAATTAGCACCTTTCCATGAAACGGCACATCACTAATAACAAATCAGCCTTCATTATCGATACCAACAGACTCCGCAGAAATACCTACAATTTATGGCTAACTCATTTGAATTGACAGCAGCCTCTCCATATCTGCAGATCAGACACAACGAGTGTTCATAATTTTGATTGTGAAACTGAAATTTTTTGGAAAATTCGGACTCCGTATCAGAAATAAAAATAATTCAAGAAAATTTTCTTATCTCAAAAGTTTTCTGACTAAAAATTTATTCACTTTTTTTAGAGAATTATCGAGAGATTTTTTTCGTGAAAAAAATTTTTCGAAAACACCATTAAATTTCAAATTACAATGGCGGATTTCAAAAATCTCGTTGATACACGAAACACTTCTGCTGGTGCCTTATGTTGTATTACTTCAACGGGCTTTTTAAAAGGTAGGCCCGGGGTGGCACTTCGTGACAACTTCAAAAAGAAATATAAACGCAGAAAAATTTACAATCAACTTCTTAACTTTGGGATAGACGTCTGTAAATTAAGAGATATAATATTTTACCATTATTTTCTTCCAAAAGAGGAATCAAAGAAAGGAAAAACGGATAAAACAGCCAGTTTTATATCCAAAATTTTAGAGGGAAATTTTACTATCACATCCAAGTACGAGGTATTCAAAAATAATTGGTCGGGGCTTGGTGCTAAAATTAAGATTTCAACTGTGGAAATTGAAGATAAAAATATAAGCGGATAATTTATTAGATTGGAAAATGAGAATTTTAAAAGATTTCAGCTTAAATAAGTAAAACAGAGTTGGAATGAAAATTTTGTCACCAAAAGGAAATGATAGAAAACCTTCGAAATCATATCTGGATGGTGAAAAAACGGTGAAAAAGAGAATATTACTGTGGAATACCTTGTCGTGAGAGATATTCACACTAGAAGGTCTTCAACAGTATTTTGCATGTTCTGCCACTTCATACAGTTAAGTATGGGAGAGGCAAATCCTCGGCGAACACTGGCAATTTTTGAGCCGGTTCTGAGAGTTTATATACAGGATTTGGTACACGCACACAGACACACATGCATATGTACATGTACGTAATTATGTCATGCGTTACGTCGTTTCTTGCCTCCGTTGAGGTGATAAGAAACGACGCAGCGTGTTTGGTACCGGGCCGTGACATCACCGAGATCGTTATCAGGTAATTGATCTTGGCCCGTGCAACGTATCTTACCTGTACGTACGTACAGGTACAAACATACAAACGCACCAGTGTAAATTCGTTTAACGTCATAAAGACGATTATTGCCAGCCTTTGGGCGGCGACTGTCGTCAAGGGGTGCTAGCCCCTATTACCTCATACGAGTATTGTCCCCACAATTACCTACCGCAGATTTTCAGTATTAGAAAGAAGATGTTAGAGGGGACAATAATAACGAAAACCAGCAGCAGCAGCAGCAACCCTTTCAAGGTCAACGTGTATAATTCACTACCAATTTTACACATCGTTCTTTAATTAAAAATTATTTAAAAGAAGAAAAAAATTCTAAAGTTTCTTCCATTTCATCTACAGTGTGTGAGTCGTCTTTAAGTGATAAACATTTAAGTTTTCGTCCATTCAGCTGTCTCAGTACTGATGTTTTGGGCGTTTGATTGCTTACAGCGAAAATAAATTTAACATTTGAGTCTGTAGAGATATCGTGTTGAGTACTGTACTATTCGCACTGAGCGTGTTACCGAAGTTCTCATGAACCTGGCAAACAGTTGGAGGCAAATGAAATGTGGCTCAACAGTAAAACAATTTATTTTAACATTCTTGAAAAACTTACGTTTTAGAGCTCCAACATCTTTCGAAAGCATATCGAAACAATGAGCTATACCTATCTATTGATGATATTTTTTCAACAAAAGTCGCAGGTCCTAAAGTTTCAAGAATAGGTTTTCTATGAAAATCTACTCGTTAATTATGGTGTCATGGAACGACATAGTGAGGGGAGTGGGTGCATATTTGGCTAATAATTCATGAAAAATTTTGGCACCAGAAACTCAAATTCTTTTACTTCGTATATATGTGAGCCAATTTCTTGTTACTTACCATGGTACAGATCCCAATTTTTGGGAGATAGTCACAAAATTTGGAACGAACATTAGTGAACGAACATTAGTGCTAAGCCAAGGATTGCGGATCGGCCGTACGGTACTTCCGGTATGGCTATTTTCGTGTTTGTTTTGGCTATAAAATTTTCAAGCTACGAAATTTTAAATAAATATTCATCATAATCCATTATAACTTTCGATCAATTTCGGTGCGGATCGGCCGGACGATACTTCCGGTAACACTAGTTTTTTCTTCTTTTTTTTTTGGCTATAAAATGTCTAATTTTTGACCAATATGAACGTAATTTCGGGACAAATATTTTTTATGATCCATTCTATCATGTTACTATGTGAAGTCTATCTTAACTTACAACTAATAAATAATAAAAATTCGTCATATTATCAAAATCAAACCGTTGTGTTCCGTTCAAACTAATTAGATTCAATTCCTCAATTTATTCTCATGTTTTCCTACAGTCGATCATCTCTGTAAATTAGGATTATAGTTTATAAGATGTAAAAAATATAAAAACGGAACTCAATGATGAATATATCAAATAAAATGACGCGGAAAAAAACAGATCTTTAAGATAACAATTTGGTGGTGAGATGGGGAAATGTCACGCTATATATTTTACTCCGTTTCTAACCAGCCAACAAATTGGTATGTTTTTTGATCATGTCACTAATACTATAAAATGATATTCAACTAATTAAAAGTTCTTCAAGTTTGGGAATTTTCTTCTTTTTTCCTGTGTTTTCTATTATCGATCTCTACAATCGAGATATCAAACCAGAGGATTAAATGGTAAAAACATCTGTCTAATTAACATCAGATCATCAACGAATTTGTAACATCAAGAGTGTAAAACCTTAAAATATTTGGTTGTAACATTCGTAACTATAATGATCAAGTTTATTTATTATTCAAACTGTAAAGGAAGATCATTTTCTCACTAACTAAAGGCTTTTAAATAACAATTATGGAGAGTTGTGTGAGATACCATGAGGCAAGATCTCATGGTTCTATGTACCGGGTGACCCAAAAGTCATGCAACCCAAACCTTCAAATGTAAAAATTTTGAAAACAGAAATACAAGGCTGAATCTTGGCATAATTGCAGAAGTCAGTTACTCAATTATTCATGCAAAGTTTCAGCTCTGTATTTGTAATAATCTAACTTTGAGGAATTTTTCATTTTTAATTATAATTTTTCTATGTTTGAAAAATAAATTTTGAAAAATTTTTAACGGTAAAAGTTCTCAAAAAATTCTGAAACTTGGTACAATAATGGAGAATGATTACCTGATTAGACGGGTAAAGTTTCACTTCGGTACTTTCATCCTTGTTTTTTTAAGAACTTTTTTTACGGTCTATACCATGCTTTCAAAACAAATCAAAAAAATTTTTTAATTTCAAAAATTTTATTTCATCCTCTCCATTGATCCTCACTTTGGTGCAATACTTCACTTTACAGCAGAATTTTTCCATAATAGTTTCCTTAAATTTGTTTGGATAAACAACTTTTCATACGTCGAATGTTTTTTTCTCGATATCACCTGCAATGAATAGTTATGTAACTTTTTATTCAGTGCATACAAAAAGTTGCATAATCACATAATTGCGCTACCATTTCCCTATCATTGTTCTATGTTTCAAAATTTTTTGAAAATTTTTGCAGTTTAAAATTTTTTGATTTGTTTTTTATGCATACAGATCACAAGAAAAATTCTTTAAAAAAAAAAATTGAAATAAGAATGTGAAACTTTACCTGCTTAATCTGGTAATCATCCTCCATTATTTTGGTGAGTTTCAGAATTTTTGGAAAACTTTGGCCCCTTAAAATTTTTTAAAGTTTGTTTTGCCACAAATACAAAAATTGAAATTAAAAATCAAAAATTACTCAAAATTGGACTACTATAGATACATAGCTGAAATTTTGCATAAATAATCGAGTAACCCACTCCTACAAGAGTGCAAAATTTCAGCCCTCTATCTCTTTTTTTCGAATTTTTACATTTGAATGTTTGGGTTGCATTACTTTTGGGTCACTCAGTAGTATGTATGCAAGCTCATTTCACATCATTTACCCCTTCTGATCTAAGACGTTGTTATTTCTTGCAATTTGCGATCTAGGGCTGTCTTTCAAAATTTCATCTTTTGACTGTTCATATTTTCTGATTAACTTTTTCAAATAATAATGTGACAATCATTTTAAGACGTCACAACTACTTTTGACACGAATCAGCCAGACATTACTTACAGTGCATCTATTTTGGATATTATTTTGACTATAAAATGCTTGAATTTAAACTTATAACTACAAAATTTACAAACAATATTATTTTACTATAATTTATTGCAACATGCTAGCAATTCTGGTGCGGATCGGCCGAAAGGTAATTCCAAAAAATCTATTTTTGTTTCGATTTTGAAAGAAGTAATGGTTTTAAACTGTATAATTTTAGGTCAACAGTTACAAAATTTAATATAGTCATAATTTTCTACTTTGTGAAAGCCTACTTTCCTAACGGAGTTGCTGCTGCGTTAGAGTTTTTATAAATTAAGAACTGTTACCCGCAGCTGCAATTACGTAGTGTGTAATAATTATTTTCACCCCTTTTTTGTGTACCCAAATAAAACCCTTGAAGAAAAAAACGAAACTGAGAAAGAGAATCATATCTACCCTTCCAACCCGTACGTGCGGACGATGAACAAAAAGAAAAGAATTTTTTTTTCTTCAAATTATCTTTTACTCGTTTTCGTTCAGAAATCTTTTGTCCGTTTTCTGTTTTCACAGAATGTAAAAATTGGTAGCTTTGCTCTAAGGGAGCTACGAACTTCCTTGATAGCTATAAACCGTTCTTGGAATAACACATTTTTTTATGGAAAATCTCAGGAAAATTTGTTCAGCGTTTCTGGAGTGATGGTGTTTCCAATTGTTTTTAGCCCTTAGTATCTTATAATATGTAGAGCTAGAGATTGATATATTATTAAAATCAGGGTTACCACTTCCTTCTGCGTTGCCCCAATAAAAACAAGCCATCATGTAAGACCTTTAGGACTAGAACCATCTTCGTGGACAGTCCCCTATGACGTAGTCAACTATTTGACTATCCAAATCTCCACTCAGAATTTTATCACTACCTATTTTGTCTAAATCGCAGGTACACAAAGAACGATAAGATTTTTAATACCATTTTCACCGCCAACCCATCTCCGATCTCTTCCTGCTTTCAACGGATTTTCTTCTAATTGAAAAACTTATTCTCTTTTCAAAAACAACAACGAAAAAAAAAACTATTTTCTCAACGACTATTTTAATTGAATTTTCAATATAAATTCGTTATTGTCTTCCCATTTAGTTTTCCCTGTGGTCATTGATTATGTCGGTGTTATTTTTTCAATCTCCGTTTCTAGGCCTAAGTGTACTCGACGACGAAGGGAATATTCTGACGTAGGCTTCAGAGTTTTCTCATCTAAAAACCCTGCGTCGATCGACTACCACGTTATACATTTACGACTTGCCTCAAAGTGCGTAACATCTCACTGCTTCCTTATATTGGTATTTATTTTAGTCGCTTTAACACGTTTTCATCAAAGAAAGAAAGAAATAAAGAGAGAAAAAAAAAGTTTCAAAATTTTAAAACTACAAAACGTAATTTAAAATGGAATTATTTTCTAAAAAAATGGTCCCTACTTTCTTTGTATGCGATGACACCACCCTAAAATAAAATTACTTTTTATACCTAAACGTATAACACGTCGTTAAATTTTCCTTGAGAGAAAGCAAAAAAAAAATAAATAAATAAAAATAATCATTTTTTCAAAATTAATAAAAAACTTTTTTTTTTTTTTGTTACTCTTTCCCATTTCTCTTGAGGCGAAAAAAAATTCTCTATCGTGTATCTTTTAGTTTCAACGATTAAAATACGATCGTTTTAAAGATTTTTTTTTTTTGCAACTTTGCTGCATTCTGTTGGCATGATTTTCCATTTTTTTCCCCAACCCTCGGTTTGCGAAGGAGCGAAAAAAAAAAAAAATGGAAAAAGAAAACTAATAAAAATATAAACCCGTACCTTGTAAACACATTTTTCGGTAATTTTAAACGCGATTTTAGCTCTGGGAAATATGGTAAATTTTTTTTTTTTTTTTTCAAGCTGTAAGTGTAAATAGAAGGGATATGAAGAGGAGGGTGTTCCATAAACGAAGGGGTGACGCTTTTAACCCTTCGTCGACGTCGTTCATCGTGCAATGGCCATCTCTTTTTTATACCCGTATTTTCAGGATAAGGTGGGAGCAAGAGCTAATTTTCGAAATGAACACGAAAATATTAAAAGGACCGACCAAAAACAAGGGATAACGAGGAGAAGGGCCGGTGGTGGAGCACCAAAATATCCTGCAGTCTCGTAATTAACGAAAAATGTGCTCTCAAAAGTTGTTTCGTGCGGTAGAAAATGCGGAAAATTTTCAATTTTTTACTATACCTACTTTTCCTTTTTCGTTTGTGCCAAAATACAGTTTTGGTTCTCGATGTCGTTCTACCATTTGTCAGCTTGTCTTGTTTTGAAAAAATATTTTTTTAATCCTTTTTTTTATCATCCACATTAATTTTATCACGAGAGAAAATACGTTTAATCGGTTCACCGGCTGCCTGGTTTTTCTGATCTGAACGAAGATAATAGTCGACTTTTCGTTTCGTCTTTTAAGCATTTTCATCTTTTGGGAAAATCTGAAAAAAAGAAAAAAAAATCATACTCAGGCTTGAGTAAATAGGCTACAAGTTTTTCATTTTTTAATCTTCGAATTGTGAAATAAAATTGTCCTATCTGCTCGTATTATTCTGGTTCGTTTTATCATTTCAAAAACCTTGTTCTCGGTTTTATCGCGTGGTTGCCAGAAGCAATGTCTTGCTTTAGGCTACGCCTACATAACCAACAGCAAGTAGCAACAACACCAACTTCAAACTAGTGTAAACAAATGAAGATGCTTGTAAAATTCCACAGCAAAATGTGGAATATGAAAAAAAGTAGTTTACTTCCTTTTGAAGTAGAACCATTTTTCGTATTATTATCGCACTAGTATTTCAGTTGAAATTGCTAAAGGTTTATCTGTTGTCACAGCTGGTGCTGTTTGCTGCTACAGTATTCTATTGGTTATATAGGTGTAGCCTCGTTTTGTATTTTATATGAATTTGCTATAAAATTCAAGTTGAAGATGGAATCTGTTTTTAACCTGTGTGGTAATTAGTTTCATGCGAAACAAATATTATTTCGTTGCGGAAGGTTGGCTGCAGTATTGGTATATTTTAAAATTGCAGTGGGCAGTAGTGAGTGGAATCATTTTTCGTGTTTGCCTATATTACGAATATACTCCAATATGGGAAAACACTTAAAAACGATGTATAAAAAACACATTTACTAAATTGTTAGGTCTGAATATCGAGTGCTGTTCTCGAGATGCTTTGTAATACAAAGACATAAAATATTAAATATCAATACAATTGGAAACACTGGAGATCTAGGTACCAGATAGTACTCAATATTCACCATATTCACCCTTGTAGCTGACATTAAAATTTGGGGAAAATCTTGCATTAAATTAAGGTGTGGAATACCTTGTCATGAGAAAGTATTCTCACCAGAAGGTAAATTCATCAGAATTTAAGCGTGTTCAGCCACTTCGTATTTAACATATGGGTAAGCCAAAAGCAAGGCGAACACTGGCGATTTTAGAGCCAATTTGGACGGTTTTTATACTAGCTTAATTACACGCACACAAACAAACGTATGTAAGAAATACGTACGTAAGTGAGAGCAGCCTGGTTGAGTCATCTGTTGTGGTGATAAGAGATGATGGGCCAGTTTGTGTATGGATTGTGATATCATCGGATTGTCGAGATGTGTCACAATTTGGTACTTGTACATTACCTGCAAGTACATGCAGGTAATTACGATTGAACGTAATTTGTGTGTGTTTTGCATTACGAGGATGATTATTTGCCAGCCCTTTGGGGCGGCAACTGTCGTTGAGGGGTCCGAGCCCCTATTCCTCATACCAGTGAGACCCCACATAAGGGTTTGACAGTCTCATTTACTCCCCTATGGGAAGATACCACACTTTGCCTGGTCAATCCACTGTATTGGAATTAACCTGGTAAACATATTATTTCACCTGAATCACTTTTGGATACATCTTCTTAGAGAGCACATATCTCCAGTAAAAAGTTTTATTTTTCTTTTACCCAAGTTCCCAGTATAGGACTTAGAATATTTTTGGGCATTTCTTTTGCTTTATTAATTGAGTTTAACACCAAAATATTATTATTATTTCTTTTTGGACCAAGTTGAAGTCCTTTAAGCGATTTGAGTAAATTTAAAGTCTTTTTTGTGAATTTTATTTTCTTTTTAAAATAAAATTCATGTTTTGCGATAAATTTGATCTTTTTATTTATCATCAAAACAAATTCCCTTGGCTAAGATCAATCTCAGATCTACCTCGATCGAATTCTACCCAAGTCAAGAACCCCATTTCTCATAGCCCACAACAAGTAGTTTTTAAGAAAACTTGAAAAAAAAGTCTGGAAAAGTAGTTTTTCCAGGATTCTAAGAAAACTACCAAGCTCAGTGATCAAGCAAAAATTTTGATGAAAGAAATTCCTCATATAGAGGCAAGTTTAATAGAGGTTTTAAATTTCTAGAGAAAATTTTGTGTTCACAGTTTTGAGAAAACAAAGAAAGAGATTGAACTGAAATTTTCACAAGTGATGGTAGTCCTCCTACAGGAACAGGTCTGATAGGAGTTTTGTGCCTACTGATTTACTAGTTTTTGAAAAAACTGGTGAATAAAAAATTTCTGGAGAAAAAAAAAGTGCCCTTTGTGGCCTGAACTATCCCTTTTCGTATGTGTGGCGCAAAATGTTGAGAGAATTTTTTTAATTTTTTTTTTATTATTGCATTATACGTAAATGAAACGAAAGAATAGGTTGATGATTTTTTGCAATACCCTACAGCAAAACAGGTCCTTTAATGTCGGAAACATAACTGTTTTAAAATTTCTTCAGCACCTGATGTACAGGAATTATGTAGGTCGGTGCTGAATCATTAGCCACTCTCCGGCCCATTTCGGCTCTATAAAAATTAACAATAGGAAAGTAATATCATCGGCTCTACAACGACAATAACATCAGCGCAATAGAATTGCGAGTAGTCGAAATCGGAGGTACATCCAGTATATTTTATTAGTCCAATAATAATAGTTTACATTTTGCATTCTTCGAAAGAAAAAAAAAAAGTCATCAAAATCGTACATTCACCCCAGTCATTGGCCCTAAATCAGCGCTACAGACTCGTAATGATAAATATAATCGAATATATTTTCTTTATAGTGAATAATTGGATCGTAGGTACTTACCATAGAGGTATATTTTTTTTTCAACGATGAAAACTGCAAAAGAAAAAAACAAAGTTGATAATACGTGATTTTGAACTGTCGTTCAACTCCCCCGAGCTTTTCCCCTATCACTTCTCTTCATTTTGCAATACTTCAGCAACTTTTACACTTCTATACGTCTACATTTATCCGCACAAAACATAAATTCGCACAGCAATAAATTGTGGCCACCGCACACTACTCTACGACGCACTGATTGCTGTTAACAGTTACCAGAAATAAAACGAGGAGAAAAAAAAAATGAAAAAATAAAAAAATAAAAATATCCTCTCCAAAACCTTTTACTTTCTCGTAAACTTATCCAATCCCTTCGTCTCGTCGGCCTCAAAAATGTGCTTTATATCAGTAAATAAACCATCTTACATGTCCCACGCACTTTACCACGGTGAAATGGATCAGATTTATTCCTCACACCCAAATCACACCATCCTTGGAGAGTACCTGATGGAATGGAAGTAAAAAAAAAAAAAAAAAAAAATGTAGTATTGGAGTAGGTATTTCCTATTTTATTTCGTCGTAACTTTGATGGAAAGCTCCAAAAACAAAGTGGATAAAAGAAGAACGAGGGAAAAAAACAGGGAGAGAAAAAAAAGAAAATTAGAACAATAAAAAAAACTGAACGAGAGAAAAATTCTTAAAAGGTGTGGCGTAGGTGGAGGAGAACCTGGTGAATGAATAATGGTGGGAAAAAAACACAACACTTTTCAATCACGTTCGTGGTACCTACCTTTGCTTAAAAAAAAGGAAAAAAAGGTAATTCTTTCGAATGTCGGTAAGGTTGTAAGCTTCAAAAAAAAAAAAAAAAAAAAAAAAAGCCCAAGCTCTGGCAATTGTATAATTTAAACGATTACAAGAAATAAAAAAAGAAGAAAAAACCTTTTTTTTTGTCGCTACAGATACTCGGATTTTTAATTATTTAATTTATTTAAGTATACAAGAAAATACAAAAAAACACAAAATATACTCGAAACGAGTTACGAACAAAAAAAAATTAATTTTCGTTTGACATTGCAGAAATTACGTTTAAACGGTTTTTCATCTCTCCCTCTCTCTCACTCCCTATTTCTCTCTCGCTTTCTCTCATACTCTCTCTCTCTCTCTCTCTCTCTCTTTCTCTCTCCTGCTCTCTTCCTTTCTTTTTCTTTTTTTAGGTTTAATTCTGGAATAAGAAGAAAATTAAAAAAATCCCGCTGGGAATATATTTTTTGAATACCCAGGTCACATAAAGCACTGCCTTTTACATACACTTGGTTAGTGTTATTGTGAAATGAATTTCTTTTTTTCTGAAATTTAAAAGCTGTAGAAAAAAATACGACAGAAAATAATTTGTTTTCTTTTTCAACGAATTATATTGTAATTAATTCATTTTTTGTTTCTGTTTAAAAAAAAAAAAAAAAAATTGAAGTAAACTTACTCGTATAATTTTTTTTTTTGTTTTTGTCATGCGTGTTGCAGATGGGGAAACATTACCATAGAACTTCGTTGCTGATAAAAGCATTTAATCATAAATTTCGACTGGATTTAGAACTGAACACGTGAGTATGCGAATTTTTAGTTCATTATTGGGTAGATGTATATTTTATGTACGGGCAGGTAATCAATATACAACTATACCTGCGCAGGGATAGCTTACAAATCTTTTATCTTGAGGATGATTCGAGCCTGCATGAAATTTGTTAGAACTATGTTTAACGCGTTCCTCGATGACGAATTCTTCGAGACACACCGAAGTCAAAAAGAGAAATCATTGTTTGTGGGCATTAACTGTCTTCCGTTTCCTTTTTGAGAATACACCGAATTACGAATTTACGTCGTCGCCTTTTCATTTATTTGGAAATTATTCCTCTCGTTTGCGCGTCTTTATGGGAAAAGTTATCCAAGTATTTCTGCTCCCTGAAGTCTGCGAAATACTGCGCAATTTTCAATTTCGTGGTTTCTACACGTTTTCAGGCTCCCCCGCCCCGGTTCGATACAGTTATACTATTTATAGGATCTTATGTTATGAAATAACCAATGTTAATTACTTTGGCTATACATTTGTGTGTAAGAATCGTTATTTGTGACACAAGTGCGAGAAGTACCTAAGTAATTGGTAAAAAAATTTTTACACAAGCCGAAGGGGAGTGTTACTAATCAGTGTAGCAATCACCTACCTCGCACGCGTGTTACACGGTATTTGTTGCAATATCCCCCCAAAAAATTTTTTTTTTGAACTGCATAATTAATAACTAATTTTTTTTTTAACAAAAAAATTACGACCCTATATCCCAGCCACCGCACCTACCGAAAAAAGTTCAAGGTAAATTAAAAAATTTTTTTTTTCTAAAATTCTGTGATAATTTCACTTTTTTTTAAATTTTTCTTCCCCCTCGAATAAACGGTTACGTACAGGAAAATAAATAAATTTTACAGGAATAAGATAATAAATTAATAATATTATCTTTTTGCTCTTTTTTTTTTTACAAAAAAGAAAATTGACTGTTTGACAAAAAATTGAGCATTAAAAGATAGTAGTCGAGCCCCTGTGCGAGAAAGCAAACTTGCACATGCCGATGCTCTAAATTGTATTTGTGGGTGTGTGTGCTGATGAATACAGCACACCACCACAACAAATGAAGGCGGAACGTGTTCTTTATAAATGAATGTGTGTGAGTCTTGCTCAGGTTAAAATTGGCAATACAGACAAAGTGTAAAGCGTGAGCACAAAAAGTAAGTTCGTAGACTATAAGTTAACTGGCCCAGTAGGTGATCCACAAGGGTGCAATCACACTCGTTTGTCTGATCACCCGTCACCACAGTATTTTCCAGGTTATATTGAAATTCCATATTTTTTGTTTGGTAAAAGCGTGCATAAAATAGATTTTTAACAACACTGTACTGAGTTTCTTGAAGTAAGATAAACTCAACAAATAAACTCTTTTATTAATAAACATCACATTAAATTATCAAACAAACATCACTTTAACTTTAAACTACTCTGTTAAACATCACATTTAATTCAAAGTACTTAGATCTTGTAAGTGTTCCTTAAGATCTAGCAGAACCTATAGCCACTTATAGCCTCTGATATAAGCTTTAACTTTTTGTAGTAAACATCAAGACAGTAGTCATTAGAATGAATTCCGTCTGTTCGAGACAAGACAAAATCTCCTTCAATTCAGTCTTCATTAGAAAATGGGCGACTAGAAATAAGTGGCATGATTTACACGTGCATTTGCTAAAAGTGATGACAGCAGTTGCTCGTCTATAATAATGCAGGACAATATAGGCAACCAATTTTTCTGAATATAGAATATTGGTTGTCTATATTGTTACACCCCTAATTTTCTTTATTTTTTTGAAAATTTATTTGAACAATACAAAAATGGCAAATTTTCCTTCAATTCGCATTTTTTCGTTATTTTATTTTCAAGTAGCTATAGATGAGTGAAAAGTTTAATGGAATACAGGTTTAAGTGAATTTTCTTTTCTTTTCAGCAGTACCAACCTCAGCTTTCTAACTTAAATATCGATGGAGGAATTATTGATTGAAAAAAGCGAGGTTTCTAGTTTCCAAAATCGAAAATTTTCTATTTATTTTCACTTTTTTCATTCTTTTATTTTCATGTAGCTGAAGATGATTAAAAAATTGCGGGGAAACTGAGCTCAGCATCTCGACAGGCACCATTTTGATAGTTCCGTCCAAAGATAGGTGGAAAAGGGGTATTCTCCTGCTCGGAGTTTTTCGAGGGCCTGAAAGAGCCTGGCCTTAAACTATCTTGAAATCCTCGTAAATTAACTTTCGATTCGATAAAATTCTCTCTTCTTTCTAGAAATTCCAACTTCAGTTCTCTAGCTTTAATAGGTAGTAACTGCAGAATCATCGAATGAATGAGGAAAGATTTCTAGATTCCAAAACCAAGCCAATATTCCATTAATATGCTTTTTTTTTCATTTATTTTAAAATAGCTAAAAAATAATTTAAAATTTAGACGGAAATGTTTAAAATTTCATATTCCTTCCAACATCAAACTCAGCTCTCGAGCTTAAATATAGGCTGAAGAATCATTCATTGAAGTGCGAGGTGTTTTTTCGAAGCTGAAATGTTATGTTTAATCGAAAGCTCCAACTATCGTCTTACTCACAGCCAGACCTTTAGGGAAGTGGTTAAGGTGCTAGATCTCCAATGGTGACATTAGAGGTTGAAATCTCCTGAGAAGAGGAGATTTTTCTGAGAAAAAAATAAAATCAAATCAAAGAGAACGACGATGTATGCTATGATGTAGTAAGCAGGACCAGTGTATAAAATGACGCATGGGTCCAAGACGATGTATAAAGTAAAGACCAATGTATAAAGTCAATACCTTTATATAATAATTATGAGAAACGTAATTTTTAATCTAGTATTTTGCGAGTGAAAAGTAGTTCATATCATTGATGTATATAGTCTCGATATAAAGTGAATGCACCTCCTCGTAAAATGGTGAGGCATCATTTTACATGGAAGCATGTTCAGTTTACATCGAAGTAGAAGTTACATTTTCTAAATGAAATGTTAAATCTTCCACAATGTGGAAGTTGATGTTTTATTCCATTTTTTATAATTTTCAAGCAAGACTCATCATTATTCACTATGATAGAATTAAAACGATTCGTTGTTTTCTGATCATTAATTATATAAAATATCTTCCTCAACAAGATTCAAAAGTAAGTTTGTGTGACTTGGGAATTGCTCGGTCATTGCGCTCGTTTTGTAAACTACTGCTCACTTTTGAACCTTGGTGTGTAGTATACTATATACATTGGTCCTAAATGGTTCTAAAATTGCCTGCTTTATACATCTTCAAGGTGCATATAAAAATGAAGTTTATGAACAGGTGTTGCGAACGTATTTATTCATCCAATTTTTTTTGGGTTTTTATATCTTAGGGGAAGGGGGTATTGCAAAAATTATGTGAGGTAATCAAAAAATTTTGGGAGTGTTTTGGCTTCAAAGCCCCCATTCTGACACCACTGTCTACGACCTAAAAAAATTCACATTCCCAGTCTTAACTTATATCTTGTTGGAGTTCAAAAAAAAAAAGAAATTGAATAGTCAGAGTGAAAGTTAACCAATTCCCTTGTTATGATTTTTGATTGGTGTGATCAGCCTCGTACAGTGTGATCAAAATCATGACTGAGGCGATACTTGCCCTAAGAAAACCAAATTAAAATCGTACCCCCGCTGGGATTTCATTTTGCTGGTCCGATGCAAGAGGTTGGTCATGGCCATGAATTCCTCTATCCTTCAAATTCTTTAAACCATAAATTTAACCTCATTATATCACAAGGTCTCATAGAAAGGTGGAAAGGTTCTCAATGATACCGCGCCCGGATTCATTCGGAGGACCATTAAGAGCCCAAATTTTCAAATAAATAGCAAAAATTTTTTAAAACCTTTATTCAAACACGATAAGAAGGATATTACTCTACACGTATTTGAAACTTTTTCGACATTGGTCAATGTTTTCGGTGATGCCTGAGAAAACATAACACAAACCGAAGAGGAAAAAGAACGTTTTCTCGTTTTTTTTTGTTTTTTTTTTGTCTTCATACACCGTATTGTTGTGTACTTATACCAGTCAGTGTGGAGTGAAGTGTGATTCGTAAATGGAAAAAGGAAGTGAAAATATACTGCGCTGTATATGGGTATTGGTATTGGGAGAAAAAAAAATTGAGCATCAGAGAAGAAAAAAAAAGAAATTGAAATGATAGGACAGGATCTACAAAGGCGATTGAATACGCACGGTCGAACGGTTTCCAGTTCCAACCAGACTAACAAAATCAACGACAAAACAAAAGTGGCGTGAAATAAAAATTTTTCCAGCGTGAATTTCGAGTTTACTCTTATAAAATGGCGTCTATAACAAAAAACGTAGAATGTGTCAGATAAATCGTAACTAATATTATTTTCATTTTTTTTTTCTCTTTCCTGCATTTTCTTTTCTCTGTTTGTCTGTCGATCTTCCTCCCTTACAATCTCTCTCTCTCTCTCTCTCTCTCACTCTCTCTCTCACTCTCTCCCTCTCGCTCACTCGCTCTCTCTCTCACTCACTCACTCACTCTCTCTCTCTCCCTCTCTCTCTCTCTCTCTCTTTTTGCCTATATCTATGAATGTGTGTACCAGTACGCATTCAATGTGCATGCGTCTGTTTACTCTTGTTCTTTTTCTTCCGATTTACTGTGAGAGCAGAATTCGATAAGTTAGATGATAAATGATGCGGTGCCATAAAGGCGAATGCGTCTAATTCTGGGCTGTCTCTATTCATGTAGTATATTTGCCGAAATTTTTTGGCTGAACAAAAATACGATTCGGATTCGAGCAAATGCGAACTCATTTAGTTCTTTCCTTTCCTTCATGTCGAGCGAAATTTTTTTGTTGTCACTAATTTTTGCAGGAGCTATGCGCAAATAATTTGAATGGTGTTACAAAAAAAATCATATTAGTTTGGTATAGTGCCGACTGTTGAGCAAAATGGTGAGATATGGTTCCTATATGTTATGTATTTTGGTCTGATGATATGAATGGTGCGTTAATTCGACATTCATCGTACAAGCAAGACCAGGACAAAGACCAAGACGTGTATTAGCCAAACCTAAGATCAAAACTACCTCGACATTAGACTTGCTTTCTCTAGGTCCATTTGACGGGTCTTTACTTTAATTCGATAATTGTAGGAAATAGTGTGGCAATTGCCTGGGTTGTAAATTATGGCATTATTTCAAGGTTTTTCGAAAGAAAACCGTTTCATATGTTCACGTACCTATTATTTCCCACGTTTTGGGGAAACAGTCAAGTCTGCAAGTTGAACATTTCAAATTTTTATGTTACTTTTACACTTTCAAGTAAGTACAGGTTGTTAATTCAGTCCAGAAAAATATGCTTATGATCAGCGTTACAAAACTTTTCAACACCTCGTAACATTAACTGTAAAATCTTGCATTTCGTGACTCTTATCCTTCACAGTGTTCTTGACTCATATCCAACGAGTAAAAAAGAAATATAATATTAGGCTTTTTAATGATGTTGTTCAATTTACAAAATAGAATTTCTCTTAGAGTGACACCGATATATCAGAGGTGAGATAACGGGACCAGAAACAAATCAAGTAATGTAACTTAACGGTATTTTAACTAATAACATTACTGAAACAATACCAAAGTGCTGGGTATAATAAAGTAACATTACTATAACATTACTGAAAATTTTAATAATGTTATTACTATATTAACGAAAATAAAATTAGACTGTTAGCATCATCAATAACATTAACACCATTTTCTTTTTTTTAAATACCATTACTATAATAGAAATAAAGGAAACTAGTTTTCTTTCTGTTAATTCTAAGAAGTAAATTTTTTCCATATTTTTTCACCTTGGAGCTATTTGTTGCATATTTTATTTGTACTTCAGACCTTCAATAAGCTTTTTTTTAATAGAACTGGAAGATTTCACTTTAAGTTAAAGTTTGATTTTTTTCCAGGTACTGTAAAAGGGAGAAAGTTGACACAAAAATATGAATTATGTAAAATGACGTTCTTGAACTAGGTACCTACTCTCAATTTGCAGTAACATAATTTTATATTAACATAACAAAAACAAAATTCTAAGTAACAATACCACCAAAATAACGGTAACAAAATTAGAACCATTTAATAATAATATAGATGAAATACAAATCCACTATGCGCTAAAGAAGGCTCTACACGGCCTTTAATTGACAGAGTAATACAGTCATCTTGAACAAAGCTTGTCTTAGATTTGTCTACAACGCACCAAATTTCCCTCCTAACAGATGCCAGGAACTCCATTTGATTGAATTGTCGACTGAAATATCACCTCGTAGGTGTTTGCAAAAGATAGCCTTGAAGTGTGATATGAAACTGACAATATTAGAAATGACTTATGTGTCGCCACTACTGATCCTTCATGACGAAAGAACATTCCTAATTTGTCTTTTGTCTTCAACCTAATCTATCCTGATTTTAAACTACCGTCCTAGTTGTCTTCAAAGGTAGATCTAAGTTGAAGTAATGCTCTACATCCGCAGATGGTACACTTATAAAATTGCCTTTGAGAGGACTTTAACATACGACTTGAGACTTGGACCTGCTACTATCCGCCTACACAAGAAGGACTGCTTGTAAAAACAAACCTAGTACCGGGTATTGTCAGAACAAGAGTGAATAAAATATAAAATTTGTTTTCACAAGTCAACCTTTCTTGTCAGCAAGGTTTCCCCAATTAATTATCTGCTTAATGACTTTTCAACACGCGATGTCGATAATACTTGGGAAAAGTGTGGAAATTAATATATACATATATGCAAGCAATAAAATGAAAGATAGCAAATATACATTTCGACATACAAATATGAGAAAACTCTTGTCAGCCTTATAATCAGTTCTTGTAGCCTAGTTGGTAGAGTTGCTGCCTTCCAACATGAGTGTCTTAGGTTCGAGTTCCCATTTTGTGGAAGTGAGAATTTTTAAGAAAAAAAAAGTTTAGTTAAATGGCTGGAGTAGCCATTGAAAGTTGTGGTGAAACTAAGGAACCAATTAACTCAAATGCAAGAATGATACTCAAGCAATTCTTACATTTTTTACATTATTAATTATATCTATATGTGTACAAACATATATAGATACAAGCCCTGAGGTGGTGTGTTTGGGGTTTGTTATTTTCACACCCAATGAACTCATGAGTGAATCAGTGTGCTGAAAGTATGTGCAATTTTGTTCAGTTCTTAGGAATATAATTGTGTAAATGTGAAACCTTCATAATTGATAAGATTGATTTTTCATAAAAATTTTTGAAGCATATCACTACGTTTAGAATAAAAAATATGAAATGAACTAGAATTAAATAATTTAATTACTACATGACGGAATATTATGGCAAAGAATTGAACATTGAGGTCACTGCTATAAATGAAAAATTTATTTATGGTTTTGTGGAAGACAAGAAAGAGCTGTTGGAAAATATATATCGTATGGGATATACATTTTCCATTAGAATTGACAATTATTCTGAACACACCACCAATGTTCATTAAAAGAACTGGTTAGGTTTAGTAACAGACTTGCGATTAATTTGTTCTCATACTGCAATAGAAGTTCTTCCTCAGGTACAGAAGAACATATTAATTATTTAAGATTTTGCAATGATGAAGAGAAAAAAGTTACATTCTTTACCTTTCATAATTTAAAAAAATATTATCTCATTTTCATATCTCTATTACTCTAAAGAAGTGAACTTTATCATCACTAATTCAACAATTTGAATCACAAGTGAACAAAAGTGAATGCCTAGAGTTTATTGGGTGTGAAAATAACAAACCCCGGTGTGCTTTGACTTATGCGAGCCCTACATTTTTTCTGGCATATAGATAACACTGTAGAATTTGTTGTTTCGGTGGAAATAACAAACTTTTTGTGGCTGTGTGGATAGTGGCGCATGAGTATCGAATATAAGGGAACATATTGACGAAATAATTTAGTGGCATAATATTGCGAAATAATTATGACAAACGAATTAATTTCAGTCGGCCTGTACGTTTATTATAGTGATAATTTTGTTAAGATAAATAATTCTTAAGTCACTATTGATACTCAAGTATCATTCTTATATTTGGGCTGGAGGAGTGAAAAAAATAAGTTATAGGGTGGGAAAAAGAAACGAAGGAGTGAAAATAGTGCATGACAAGTAAGAGTTTGTGGAATTGGCCTCTTTCATCAAGCTTTAGATTCCCCAAAAATATGGAAATTCTTACACATATAGCAAAAAATTGTTTTTGTCGATAAGTTTTAAATTATGAACTCCTCTACAAAGCTAAATCGTACTTCCGACCCTGTTGATAGCAAATAAATGAATAAAAAAACCTGCAAAAACAGAAATTTTTGGTGTAGAAAAACCCCAGTTTTCCCCTCAATTATGAGGATATGGTCCTTTAGTCACCAGGACTGAGGGTACCAAGAAATTTTTCAATCACTCCACTTACAAACAGTTATTCTTACTCTGGCAACTTCCTACCAGTGGTGATGGGTGTACTACTACACTCGCTGGTAGGTTGTGTGGCCGGTCCCTACATATAGTAGGGCTGACACACTTTTAGTTCAAACGGGCTAGCAGTTCACCACTACTAGCCTAATTTTAACACTGAGCACAGCTCACACCCATACGAGGTCTGAATGTAGACGCGCGTATACGCTACCCACTGCGCCCTACACTTACATTGGGCCTTTTCTCACTTTTGAGGTTTGTATCTCAGCTTTTTTCACAATTTATGAATGGGTTGGTAGGTATATTAGCATGGTGTGTAGTTTAAGTGCAAGTATGGGTTCATGAAACTTACAAAAACATTATTTGCTCTTAAAATATTTTAAATTTGGCAATTAAATCCTCTTAGTTATTCCACCCCTAAAATTATCACATCGATGTGTTGATGGGGGAATTTAGGGTGAAAATATCAATGTACTAAAGTAATGTAAAAATATCGGTCATGATGAAGTATGTACCAGTTATGGGATACCATTGTTTTTCTTAAACTATTAACGCAGTCTGCAGGAAAAAAATTGAGGATAGTTAGTAAGACCATTCTATTGCACCAATCCACAAAAAAGTCTAAAGAATGTGCCTAAAATGAGTTTTACTCTCTTTTTAATTTTTATTACAGTTCCATTATATTTTTAGCAATTTTTCGTAACTTTTAGACAAAATAATAATTAATATTCTGAAACATGATCAATATCAACAGAAAATTTGAACATTTGGCTTCTATTTCCAAGTATTGTAAATTCTGTAAATTGAGTCATTCAATTATATGAATTTTTCATTTTCATCATATCACAATTGAGAGGATGAACCTGATATGGGATACCAATCGTTTATGTTTAAACCAACAAATAATAGAATCAGAATGTTGTAAGTGGCATTTGCAATCTTCGTAGGTAAGAATAATTAATATTTATAACTCTAATTTTGAAGTTTTGCCTTAATTTTCAGGTACCTTATATTAGGAAAGGGTGGTATCCCATATTAGACATATGGAGTATATTGAGAATATATGGAGGTATCCGATATTAGGAAAGGAGGTACCCCATTTCGGGAACACCTTTTGTGGAGTCATCAGTTTGAGTCATGGGACAAAAAAGTTCATATAAAATCAAAGATTAGTTCCACAGAATTTTCAATGTTAGAAACAAAAACATCGAAGATTATTGATCCGGATTCCTCCATAAATTTTAATTTAGAGTGATTTTTCAAATTTACGTACAATTCTAAAGTCTTGTATCCCATATTCGGTACTGTTACCCCATATTTTCGTCATGGTTTTTGGCTGTAACGATTATATACCTATGTAGCTACGTCCAATCTTTCAAAATGAAATTGTCGGTATCCCTTCTCTACAGGTCAGAATCGAGTTGACGCTGGTGTGGTCTTCTTCGAACTGATGCTAATTTTCAAATTCCATCCTCCATTCTTCCGGTCTCCTGTTTTGTTCGGAATTCAAGCGTAAAACGATCGTTAAAAAGTAATTTTTCCTCGACACCATCGCCACCGAAAGTGCCAAATGAACGGAAATTTCTTCCTCGCATAAGTCGTCCTCGTCGTCATCCTATTAATTCGTTGCATCGAATAAAGTTTTTTTCTTTCAAGTTTTTTTTTTTTTTATTTTATTTTATTTTTTTATTACTATTATTCCTTTTACTTTCTTTTTCTCGCATCCCTCTCGCAAAAAGTCTCCTCGAATGTCGAGACATGGAGCACTCGTTTTTAAAAAAGTCGACTTTTTTTTTTCTTTCGCGTATTCTGCTCGCCTCCCTGCCTCCTGTGCCCCTTTTCGCGAACTCTCCTGCCTTCCGCTCCCGCCCACGCAGCTACGTCTCCATTTTATGAGCTGACTTTCATGCCATGGTCCTTACCTACGTGTATAATATTGAATGGAATTTTTCATCATATTTATGGGACCGTTTTGTATTTGTGTGTTCGCAGGCAATTACTCGCTCCAAATTTAATGCAGAAACACTATTTACCTCACGGCGCTGAACAAGTTTCCAAACAGGTAAAAAAAAAAATATTTAGAAGAAAAAAAAAAAACTTTTTTATACCTACATTTCTTTTTCAACGATTTTTTTTTTTTTTTTTTTTTTTTTTGTCAAACAGTCGCTTATGTCTATACTTATATATAAGTTGCGTGTATTGAAGTGTTTGAGATGAAAGCTGGAAAGGAGAAAAAAGGATTGAAGAAAAAATTTGTATGTTCTTTTTGGTTTTTTTTTTTGTAAAAAATTAAATAACATCTCGCAAATAGTCGATCGATTCTAGTGGCTGGAAAAATATAAAAATATATGTATGTAGGTACATAGTATATGTGTCCGTGTACCTAAACTATATACGTACATGTATATGTTTATATACGTGTTCTGTACAAACGTGTAAAGGGCTACCTATGCATATATGGTTCTCGGAGGAGCCCATAAAATGTTTCCAAACCACGTATACACGTGTTCAATATTTTACGCATTCGCGAATAAATTATAATTTTAAACGTCAAAACTTTCTATTTTTTTTTTTTTATTCTTTTTTACATTCTCGTTCCATTTTAGGAAAATCGATTTTTTTTATTTTATTTTTTTCAGTTTTTTTTTTTTTGACAATAAATTTTCGACTATTTTATTTGAATTTGTAGAGGTTGTATTCTTGTGTAATTGTGTGTACTGTTTATTATTTGTATTTTCACGTTGCTTATGCATCGTACGTATGTGACTTTGTGCACGTCTGCGTATGTGTGTGTTTTATAGGGCATTATTAATTGCTTGAAAATAAATATTTTTCAGGAAATCGAACATTGTTACTACCACGGAACCGTAAAGGATATGCCAGGTGCGACAGCAGCATTTCAGACTTGCAATGGTATCTCGGGTGTGATACACATCGGCAACGAAACATTTATAATTCATCCTTTTTATGGAGGCGACCTTACAGTAAGTATTTCTTTTGTAAATCGAATATACACGATATGAAAGTACATGTATATTTTTCTCCTTTCATTTTTTTTATACCTTTTTCTCTTTCTGGTTCAGAGAATGTATATTATTCAAAAAAAAAAAGAGCTTAATACAAAGGCTTTCTCACAATTTAGGGGTAATGTAGGCGGCCATTTCTCGTTGTTTTTTCTCCAGCCCCTTCGTTCGTCTTGCTTATTTGACGTGTTGAATCTGGAAAACGGAGGTGTTAAACGGTGACGAATCCTGAAGGGAGGGGGAGAAGAAGTTTCTTCGATTGCGCAAAAAGTCGGTGGGCCTCAGTTTGGAATGAGAAAATGTTTAAGGATGCGCCGAATTTGGAAAATGTGGAAAAATTCGACGGTTTGGGGAACGAACAGCGAAAAAAAAAGTAGCCTAATGATTAATTGATTTTGGCTATGGTGGATGTGAAAAACAAGCTGTGTTATGAAGTTGTGTTTTGAGGTGGGCTGGTGGAGGTTTCGCTGAAGTGTAAATTTTGATTGACATGCGAAACCACGTCCAGTGAAATTCATCTCAGAAGAACGACTGAAAACCTGGAGAAGACTAACGAGAGTAAAAGTATAAAATGATTTTAAGGTTATGGGGAATCATGTTGGTGGTTTGAAGATCGCTCTCCATCCAGTGGTGATGAAGGTAATTTGGGAAGTCCAGAACAAAAAAGTCTCGCTCTAGTGATAGAAATTACAAGTGCTGAAAAGGTGATCAGGTATGTTTGATAACTGTTTTTAAGTACAGTATAATTATGTAAAATTAATAGTTGGGTAAGAATAACTCTAGAAGGAAAATTTGGATTTTTTTTCTTTATGAGAAATAGCATCCTCCATGAACACCCTTTCAGAAGTGATAGCACTTGCCGCCACTACTGGACATCCCAATAAGTCGAATCAATGTTATTCATTCTCATAAGCTATTGATTTAGCTTGTTTATTTGATCCCATTCATCGAATTAACCAATCCCAAGAACACCCATAAATTATTATAACCTCATGCAACCACGAGTGTATTTTGTATATCGCCCCACTTTATACAATTATTAGGACACCTGTATGTTGCCTCGGATAGAAATATGATACCTGTATGTATTCACTCGTTTACCCTATTTGTTGTGGCAATTTAATTAGGTATATTTCGTCATCTCTCATCCTTCTTTGTTTTCAACAAAGAAATGCACCCACTTTCACCCCTACATTTATTTGCATCTGTCTCACTATAAATGGATTTAATAGACTATTCCCCAATAATTTGAATATTTTTGTACCAATTTAAAAAAAGCGAAGCCACACATACGGGCCACTTCACAGCCCAAAAGGGCCAGTTAGAGGGGTCATAAGAGCCCATATTTATTCGCTTTTATTTTACGTGCTCACAATTTCAGTTTCACAAAGTATTTTATACAGCAACGGAAGCACTGCTGTGTTCAGTTATGTTATGTGTGTCTGTGTCCGTGCGCATTAGTTTGCTAGATTTAATTTTGCATATTACCTTTAAAAAAGCATATTTTTCAAAAATTCATTGCCAAACTGAATGTAAGAAATCCATGAAACTTCTCAATGACATGAGACTTTAATCATGAAATTCGAATGCATAAAATTTATTAATATTTCACATTAGGTAGATATTGAGATATTTTAAAAAAAGGCGTGAGTTCTGCTGGGGCATACTCATGAACGATTGATATTATGTAAACATAATAATATTGTGGTTGTGTACATGCACTATGTGTTACACGGGCGCAACATACACATACACACACACACGCACACACACACACACGCACACATACATCATGTAACACACACAAACAAGAGTTACAATTGTAAAACTTACAGTTACGCCAGTCTGAGGATCATAATTCTCATTTATCCTCTACCATAGACTGAGAGCTAAGATGTTTACCCATCAAAAATTTTGTTTCATCGAACCAACTCATATGCCATTGTTGAAATTTCTTTTTGGATGTAGTTATTTCTTCCAGTATGATTTTAATGTTGGATAAACTCACCTCCCAAAGACGATGCAGTACTTGCCATTTTTTGAAAGAAGTATTCCTTTTGGCAACACTGTAATGTTATCATGAGAAAAGCAATTATGAAGATCATCCTCTGTGGTGAGGGTATTGACAGTATTATGACAGATTTAAATTTCACAAATGGTCCATTAAAGGTAATTTTATCATTACAGAATGTAAAGTTTTTGAGAGATCCAAAATGAGTATCCTAAATTTCATGCTTTTACATTAAGAGAGTATTCTTTTTATTATAGGATATGGGAAATGTGTTAATTTTGCAGCCATTTGAAGGTAATTTTGAAAAATAGATAATGTTTCTTGAGAAGACGCATTAAATGTTGAGCATTTCAATGTTAGACGCCATTTCCTAAGAGCTGATTAGTATGAAGACATTAGAATATCTTTATTAGTGATTCTCGTAGATGGGCAATTAGGTCAGAACCAATGACTGACAGTTACTCACCCATGACAAACTGTGTCATAGTATATGCTTTTACCACACATAAAATAATGTTTCATGTAAATAAGTGTAATTCCATTTTTAAACACTGGAAACCCTGTAGGCAGCATGTATTAATCTTTCTATCTAGGTGAGCGATATAATGGCTCCTGCACACTGGTATAGCTGCAGAAAGTTTGTGCACGTTGGTTATGCCTTATTGGTGACAATTACTGACGTCTGAGAATGCCAAATGGTTGCGATTTTTCTTCACTGGTGATCGCTTACCAGTTGTCAAGTATACAAAAATATCAAATGAGAATTTGATAGGCTATATATACATATATCTTTTTTGTCTAATTTTTCCTCGATTCTGTCTCTTTAAAATTTGGATATTCCTTTTTTAGTTACCAATATCGTATAGAGATATGTGCAGCTCATTGCACACCCCATTCTAAGTTAATTTTATTAGTTTTCCGTTTAATCTAAATAATTGAAAATTATATTTTACGAATTTGATTCACTTACAATCGGTGGCGAATCCTCTAGTACATCTGGAGAAGCAGAGATGTACCAACTAAAAAAGTAGAAAAAAAATTTTTTCATCAAAACATTTTTATCCAGCATTTACCCTGAATTCGCGAAAAAAAGATTCATTTTTCATTCGTGAGGTAAAACATAACCAAAATACAGCACAGGAATCTTGAGATAGTTTTAAAATTTTTATCAACCCCCTCCCTTAAAAACAGCTATATAATCTAATATCCCAGAAATGTACCCACAAAAAAATTAACATTCGCCACTGCCTACATTAGTGCTAATTTTATTTGATTATTAGTAATTGTATATTATTGGAAGTTTGAAAAAATTAGTTAAAATAGATAAAATCAAATGGTATTTACATAACATCATCGTTTTGAGTTTTGAATTTGATCCGATTCTTTTTTGTATTTCTGTACGTATGGGTAGTATATCCTGAAATTTGATGAATTTTGGTAATTTATATAGCTGTAATTAGCTATCGATGAAAGGCTATTGTTTTCTTCACTTTGTTTGCCCTCCACTAATCTCTTTGAATAGGTAGGTACTATCGGTTTCCAGATTAGTCTTTAGTTTCATTATTTTTACCAAAATTATATTCAACTACAAAAACGTGTTGTTTTTTTTTTTTTTTTTTTTTTTTCATCTCTCCATAAATAGCTATTCTCAGCGAGAAAATCACTTCAAGTGTAACTTCCTCTCTGAAAATTGTATTTTTTACGGAAATGTTAGGAACTGTTTGTTCGTTTTTTCCTCTATCTTTTTCTTCCTCTCATATTCACGCGGTCGTTTCTCAAAAGCATTTTTCATGCTTTCAGTTTATTCGAGGATGCGAAAATGCACGAAAAAGAAAAAAATATTATAATGTTCTATGGCCGTTGTCCTCTTTGTGATGAAATAAGAAAAGAGGCTATGATGGAGACTTTAAGTGATGGATGCGATTGAATACTATTCTGAAAATTTTCCAGGAAAAGAAAGTAACAATACGAATACACTATATGGCTTACGAAGTTTAGCACCTCTACTTTTGCTGAGATTGTATTAATTTTATTTCAACTTTGAAAATTTGTCAGAAACGTGTTTGAAGGTTGCTGTGGTTTTTGCTGGTATCTGAAGAAAAGAAAATTCTCCTCCAAGGATAGATATTAATTTTGAAAATTAGTGGGCTTTCTGTTCTCATAAAAGGCGATAGTCTTGACGGCTGAAACAGCGAAAAGAAAGTCAGTAAGCATTAAAAACGGAGACGAGTCTGTTTAGTCGTGAACTTTTGCGGTGGCCTGATTACATTGTTTATTTGTTGTTATCAGATTGTAGTATGCCGATGGGGATTGGAACATGTCATGCACATGAAAAACAACCCTATTGAGGTAAAAATTCCTACTCTTACCAAGTTGACTGTGCCTGGTTCACAGAGCACAACTTTAGAAGCAAAGACACTGCTAGTCCATATTTTAGAACCTAGAATTTAGACAGATAAGCAGCTCGGATACAATAGCTGCTAGAATTACAAAATAATACGTTAAATTTCCACATCATCTCCTTTTACTAGATTGTAGTGGTCTCGATCAAAAATTGATCATAAAAAGATCAATCGTTATTGAAGTTTCGAAATTTGATCTGATCAAAATCTTCTGTGATCGATGGTCGAAAATATCGATCTTATAAAATTGCAATAATGTACGATCCGTTTTACTCTACTTTCCCCATTTTCATCCTTTCTTTTGGTTAGAAAATATTCATATTTTCTCAGATTTCCAATTTATTAACTGTGAGGCACGTAAATTAAGCTGTTAGTGCCTCGACTGTCATTTACTTCTACTAATAATACTATAGTTCTCACTTGAAAATTTAAAAACCAAGGTTCCAAAATTGTCCGAAATCATAATTAATTATTAAAGACTAGAATCTTGAAACCAGATAGTCTAGTGAATTTATGCTTTGTCCCTGCCAAGAAAAACCCACAGAAAAACCACATAGCTACTCACGACTCAATAAAACCCAAACAAGTCTTGATAGTAAATGAAAATCAATGTATTCATAAATTAACACACAAAATTATTTTCATACTAAAATGCTATTTACAACGTCAGTGGTTACCAAACTGTGATTCACAAGCTCCTGATTATTTGCATGCAACCTTACCAAATGTAGGAATTTTTTGTTTTTCCAATGCAATTCCAATACAATAGTAAAAATCCGTTCATTTGGTCACACTGCTAGCATGGACCCTAGCTGTAGCTCCTGTGTGGTATCTTAATGGGGAGAATTTATCCCTGTGCGACCAAATATTTTCCATGCTGATTCAAATTTTAACCAAAACTCTTACCCGAAAAAATAAAAAGAATTCGGAGTGACTGGTTGAGCCAAGTTTCTATGACTCATGTAAAGCCCTTACAATTATACCTGCCAGTCATCATCCTCAAAATCCGATTTCAAAATTGTATTTATACTACCTACTTTATTCTGTGTCAACAGAAACTCATCTTGTTTAGTGACCCAACTCATTATAGATATAATTTAGTACATTATAAAAAAGAATTCTATAATACCAGAAAACTAAAAATTTATATCAATCAACGTACAAATGTAGTAACTATTAGCTTCGAGTAAATTCTTATGAAATCTTAGACAAAACTTAAATATATTTTGTACTTGTTTTATTTATTCGGCCTGCTCAAATCCACAACACAGGAACTCGATCGCTTCCAAAAGGATCTCAAAATTAACCAAAGATTACTTCTCTCAAACTGAATCGACTGGATTTCAAACAACTGATATGTATATTACCAACTCTAGAATTTTTTATAGTCAAATTCTATATTGTCCCCGATGTTGATCTACACCCTTCGAACCAAACAATTACAATCTAGGAACTAAATGTTCCGATTTTGAATTTTGGAATGTTTAGGAAGCCTACTGTACTTGAATTTCACATTCACTGAAAATCGAAAAAATTTTATCTAAAACATTTTCCCAAAATTTACTTTTATTTTTCACCTCCTAAAAACTCATTAATTACTGATCTCACCCCTTCTCTTGAATTGATTTCAACTTTATGGAAAGATTTTCTCTCATCAAATTGGTCTTTTTCATAAAGAACAGAATAAGTCTATAATAATGAATTTAAATTATTTTCGAAGTACCAAAATAACTTATAATGTTTATCTGAAACATAAAATAAAATAATTCATAAAAAATAAACAACATTGAAAACAACTATCGACACATTGAGAATTTTAACACAAAAACAAAATTTAGATGGTGGTCCAGATGATAACTTGCGAGACTAGAATTCATTAAAACGGGTTTCTTGATTAAAATTTCTACAAAATGTATATATAATTTATATATATATATACATGTATATTTCTTTCGTATAATAATCATCGAAATATAAGATGGGGAAAAAAAAGCAGGTAGTTAGTTACATTTTTGTATTTGTGCTGTTGAACTCGAAGCCCATCATCCAAAGAACAGAAGTTTTCAACAATGTGATTGAAAATGATTACATACAGGGACTAAAAATAGTCAAATAAAATAGATATTAAAAAAACTTCTAAAAACTACGCATTCATTTAAAATGCACTAATAATAGAAAACAATTTTCAATGTTTTCATGCTGCTGAAATACAAAACATTTTGTGAATGATAGAAATGAAAGTGTGGGGCTCTCAAAACAAATAGCTATTGTAGGTATGTTGGGTAGATACTCAATAAATTGCTTCTTGATTGAGTGCCCATCAGTTCATCGCTATTGTAGCCTAATAATACTCGGTGAATAAAAAGTATGTATATATTTCAAAATATTTTTCTCAGTGCCCCATACTTTTAGTTCTATCATTCGCAAAATTTTTCAAATTTCAGCAGCATAGAAACATTAAAAATTATCTTCTATTTTTTATTTAATTTTAAATGAAAGTATAATTTTTAAAAGTTTTTTTAATATATTATTTTATTCTCAAAAAGGGCAAAGACACCCATAGTCAGTTTATTGACTCGTTCAAAGAATTACGCTGCTACTCTCTTTCAAGGCATCCCATCTTCACCTAAGAAATCGAGAAAATTTCTCCTCCTTAACGTCTTATTCCAGCGCAGTTTTTACTGCAACCTCAACCGCGCGAACCTCTTCCTCTCTCCATTCATCAGTCATAAAACTTTTCACTACAATCACAGATGCGTTGACTTTTGTGCTGGAAAAATTTTGTCTATCGACAAATTACGAAATGGATTGAAAAAAAAAAACTGGAAAAAAAACTTAGTAAAGCGAGATACGTGTAGCAGAAAGAGGAAAAATTCACGTATCAAACTGCCAAACTCTTTTTTGCGTACTGTGAGAATTTTTTTTTTTTTTTTTTCAACTCGCCTTTTAAAAATTACGTAGGAATCGAATATGAAATTCGTAATTACTTTTTTTTTCTCCCTATGCTTTCTTTACTTCCTCTTCCGTACTTCCTCCGACAACTATGAGCGAACAATGTACAAAAACCCGAAAAAGCTTTTATGTCGAAATTACGACAAGCGGATGAAAAAAAAAAAAAAAAAAAATTGTGGAAAAACTAAAAAAAGAAGAGAAAAAACCTAACGAGCCGGAAGATATTTTTTAAACGATCTCGACGAAATTAAATTGGCTCGCAATTGGACTCTACAAAGCGAAGATGAGGGTGAGAGTGAGAGAGTGAGAGAGAGCGAGAGTGAGTGAGAGCAAAAGCTGGAGAAGAGGTGTAGGGAAAAAGAAACCTATCTACGATTTCAGCAGGGAACTGCACGACTGTATCAATTTGTTACGCTGTCAAAAGTTTCAAAATGACAAGCAAGAAGCTTGTCTTTTACCATCGTTCTTTCTCACTCACTCCTCAACGTTTTCATTTTTATGTTCCGTTTCTTTCTGTCTTTTTTTAAAAAAAATAAAAAAATAAAAAAAAAACTGAAAATTTCTCTTTACCCCTTCTCATCTACCCCACCACCAATTCACTTCATTCGTTTTGGTGTACCCCCTCCCAATACCCTTTAAGGATGACTATCATCGTTTATATTGCATTTCTATTCGGCATACGTTTCCATTTGCTTTCATTTTTGTGTCTCCCTGCCATCCATTAGTGGAGTATTACGTGTGTTTTTCTTTTCTCACTTGTTAGAGTGCCGTTTGCTGGCACCACGTTGTAGGAATGTAGGCGAAATGCTTCTACATTTGTTTCAAATGCAGGGTTAAATTTATGAGTTGAGTGCTGTGTTGTTGGTTATATTTCTATGGTTTATTCAGTTTTCAGGAAAGTACTTTTTTAGTACAGATCCTCGACTCTTGTTACGTATCCGCGAATAAATGAATTAAATTCAGTGCTACAAAAATAAACATCTGACCCTTTATAAAAATTTCTGGATTTCAAAAACATTTTATTCACTTTCCAGAAATACCAGCCAGTCAGAGGTCGAAAAATTATTGAATAAAATAAGAGCGGTTTTTTTTCAAAATTGAAATGTTTTGTTCAATTTTCAATTTAAATGATAATTTGAAGAAATTTTTTTTTTTCATGTGGTACATATTTTTATTTTCATGAAGGGGGTAAACACTGAAAGATGAAGGCAGCTCCCACAAATCTCAGTACAAGCACAGAATATCAATATAATAAACATACAACCAGGTTTTTTAAGGCAAAATTCGACGAAAATTATTCACTCAAAATTAAATAAAAATTATTAAGACAAAGTTCAAGGCGCATGCGTCGCTACCCACATGGCCACACGCATAAATGAAGAAAATATAAAAATAAATAGTATTTTACTGGACTAGTTAACAAAATGAGTGATTATCATGAGCGGTTAGCTAGTTGAGTACGATATTTTTTTCAACAAATCCACCAAAAAGAGGCTATTATTTATTCGATTAAACAGGTAAACTTTATTCATGAATAGAAATATATAATTTTAGATATAATTAAATATTATCGAGAAGTGAACTTAGTTGTTTGTGTAAGCATCACCATATGAAATGGCACTTTTTCATTGTAACATTTTGCAACATGCGTACATGTAAATGGTGCTGTGAAGAAACTAACACAACAAACAGATGAGAAAAAACTCATTTCTACACTGTTTCTGCACTTGGTGAAGAAATGAAAACCATTTTCAATGCTTTAAACTGGTTTGGAAATCTCATATTTTGCTAATCAAAATTGATTTAATAATAATCTCTTGTTGGTGTCTGAGTTAAGAAAAATAATATTCGTTGCATCTACCTAAAAAATTAATTCTACAATGTTATCCAACTATGCCAGCAAAAATCGTAGGCAGGCACAAGCCAAAGCTCCGCAAAGCAGCACTCCAGGGCTTGTTAAATATAATAGTGGACACACATGAAACCAAAAACCGGAACCACTTTCTCAATCAAAATATCCTGGTCTCCTGAGATACTGATAATTTTCAATATCATTTCTATCTGCAAAACTGGTGTTCATTGTGATTTCTAAGTTAATGATTTTACCTACTTATTCATTCAATGAAATTATTGGAAAAATAAATTAATGATTATTGCTCATAGATTGGAATGAGAGGCAAGCAAATTCAAATTTAGAGTACCGAAGGAGTGGGGACAGTAGCTTCGAAAGTGGTACCATTTTTCATAATAGTGTTTAGATGAGCATGTGTCCTCTGTTATACTTAATATTCTGTGGGTGCAAGTTTTGGTGCAAATTTTGGCACAAGAATAGAAGGAAAGAGAGAAGTAAGAAAAGTTTGTTAGCATGCATATGTGTATTTAACTGTATTCAACACACGCACAATAATAAAAATTTTTTTATTATTTCCATCAAACCAAGGAATTACACATTATTACCAGCCTGCAAAAATAGGAATATATACCACATTAAATGATTCAGTCCTCTTGCTTATAGGCATTCTGAGTTCTTTTTTTTTTTTTTTTTTTTTTTTTTACCAATTTACAAAGTGAGATATGAAAGAAAAAGTAAAGTAAAGTAAAAAAATGCTGACAGTACTGAGGTGGACATGCACAGCCAAGGTAGTGATATGGAAATCGAAATTCAACGAAGTTGCACTTGCGCACACACAAAATCTTATTTTTTATTAAAATCTCTTTTTTTCATGTAGTTAAGATGCAAAATAATATCTACTTTTTGGGTGGTTGTTGAAAATTACATATTAAAAATTTGCTAGTGAGAATAGTTCTGTCTCATTAATTAAAAATAAATTGAAAAATTGTCCCCAACCTCAATCCTGTGCAAGTTTTATCAAGCTATATGCGAGTTTTTCTCAACTTCACAAAAAATATTGTATATTGCTTTGATAAATGTAGATTTTGTCGGTTTGGAGAATCAAACCTGGACCTACATATTCGCCAGCTAAAAGCGGTGAACTTAACCACATGGCCATTCCACTGCCGGCTATAGCAGGCGAATGTATTTTATATAAGACTTGGTATGACAGTTCCCACGAGACATACAGTAGATGTAGTGTACAGCCATCTACAAGATGCAGGCACAGTAGCCATCCATTATTAGAATTACTTTAGAACCAAAACAAAATGATGCTGCAAAACTGAATAATTCAATTAGGGGGAAAGGTGTATTCTAAAATAAAATTCTGTGGGTAAAAAATATTATTTTGTAAAAAAAAAAACGTTATTAGGTACCTTGTAGTGTCTCAAAAAGGTGTAGTAGAGTACAGAGTGATGACTATAAAAAAGATTAATAAAAAGCCCGCTGGTTTAAATTGAAACTCACAAAAACAAAGAAAAACTTGTAATGAAAACAAAATTAGTTAATTTACAATTAAATGGCCGGATATCTGTTATATCGAGAACAGACCTTCATAGATGAAGTTAAAAGAGAAGAAGACAATTGTTTAATTTATTGACTGAATATTTATACTAAAATAATCATTCGTGAAGAAATTCAAGTGAAGAAATCAGAGCTCTCAAATTGGAGCAATAATTTTACTTTGATCTTTTTTTTTCTTTTTTAGTGAAAACTAACAGATGGACAAACTGTCATAAAGGGAAGTTTTAGAGAAAACAGACATGTGTAAAGGAATTATAAGACAGCAAACGGTCGATCAGATCTGCTGGTCTTTCATAAAATATCACGTAGTTATGTTTAAAATTAATAATGTTCAATTAGAAACATAAAAAGTGAAAAGAGAATTAGTGATGGAATGAATTTACACATGGCTTTTGGTAAGCGGATGTATGGTACCTACGTATGTATTTATATTTTATGGACTCGTTAATTGCCTAAAGGGAAAATATACGTATTTCAGATGGTACATACCTATGTATTTTATTGCTGCACAATGGTTGAAGATTTGTTATATTATAATGAACATATAATGCCGACTCCACACATTTGTCTATTTGCCAAATACATTTAACAAACGGACGAATATTTTCCTAATCACCGAATGTGTGGTAGGCTTTCTCGGGTATGCTTGTGCATTTGGAAAGCATTGCCAAGTACGTGCTCAAGGTTCCCGATGGCTATCGTCAAATTTTCTCGAGTCAAAGGGAAAAATCTTTAAGCTGGCCAAGCCTGTGCGTTTGCCACATGTGTGTATCAGTGTGCTTGTAATTTGGCAAGCAGGATGGCAAGCAAACCTGATTATTTGTGCTTGCCACGTTTGGCAAATAGATGAATGTGTGGAGCCAGCTTAATATGAGGTGTGGGGACTCACATATATGAGGGATAGGGGCTCGGACTCCTCGACAACAGTCGCCGCCTCAAAAGGCTGGCAAATATTTGTCCTTGTGACGTAAAACTCACACGAATTACGTTCGATCGTAATTACCTGCAAGTACATGCAGGTAATGTACGAGTACCAAATTGTGACAATAGAATGATGTCATGATCCATACACAAACTGGCCAACCATCTCTTATCACAATAGGGGATGATGTAACTGGGCAGTTCTCACTAACGTACGTATTTCTTACATACGTGTGTTTGTGTGCGTGTAAATAAGCCAGTATAAAAACTGTCCGAACTGGCTCTAAAATCACCAGTATTTGCCTTGGTTTTGGCTTACCCGTATGTTAAATACGAAGTGGCTGAACACACTTAAATTCTGTTGAATTTACCTTCTGGTGAGAATACTTTCTCACGACAAGGTATTCCACATGAAGATTATTTGTGTAAATTATTTAAAGCAGTTGGAAATTTTTTTTTAATTTTTAATTTTTCCAAAAGATTGAAAATGAACTATTTGTATTTATAGTGCTGGTCAAAATGGTCAACTTGATAATGCCCAACTTTTGAGGTAGATGCAAGGCCTTATATTATTACTCTTCTGAGAAGGTTTTATTGAAAGTGATCTTGCAAAGCCAACTCTACTTAACAAGTCACGAAGTAAAGCTAAAATAGTAAAGCTTTCAGTTGTAGTGAGGAACCAATTTTCACTATTATTCAATCATAACTAGAGAAAAAATGACAAAAACGATCCCAAATTTATGACAAATTACATTTTTGGGAATAAGGAGTTTGAAAATAAACTTAAATAAATTCGCAGGTCTCACATTTTGTAAGAACGAGAGGCGGGCATTGAAAATTAATAAAGAAAAAAAATAGTGTTGCGCATTTGTTTGTTTTCTTTCAGTTTTGTATTCACTTGGTGAACAACAAAACAAAGAAGCACTGTTGCCATCTTCATTTTATTTTTCATTACTATTTTCTCTCTCAACTTTTTTACCATCCTTATCTGTTTCCTTTCCCTTATTTTTCACGCATAAAACATTGGTAAAATTAGTGGATACTTCTTCACCAACCAACTCGAATAATTATTTGTGGTACAAATGCAAAAAGTAGGTGATTTTGATATGAATGTGAATTTATAGCACAAGTGAAAGACGAGTGCTGCAAATCACACAAAATATTGATCACCTATTTTGCACGTGTTGCACACACCATTTTTTGCAACACTCTGTCACTATCCCATCAGAAAAGGCGATGAATTTTTTATTTTTTTTCAGATACAAATAATAATTAATAATTTTATTTTCTTTAAACAAAAAAATTTTTCTTTGAATTTTTTGCAGTTTCCTTGTGTTTAGAATGTTTTTGATAAATTTTGTATTTAGTTCCTTGCGAGAAATAACAAAAACTGAGAAAGTAGCCAACCCATGCAAGAAATTCATCGAGATGTGCAAAAAATTCAAGTTGCAAGTGCGCATGTGCAGAAGATAATTTTTTGACTTCGTACTGAAATTCACTACTTTTTGTTTCATCAAGGCGTGTAAAAAGATGTACTTTTGGAAAAGGTGTCGCAATAAAGCATTTTCAACACTAAAATCTCTGCATTTTCAAAAATTGTGCCGAAGAAACAATTTTTGCGATGTTACAATTTTCATCGCACAACTTAATAAGTAGAGGTGGCTGTGTGAGTCTGTGTATCTTAATTGGATCTAAACAAGTGAAGTGTTGATTCTAATAACCTAATTTGTTTTAATGAATATTTTAGACAGGTATGATCAGTACATGGATATTTGGATTCAATGAAGCAGCGATGCCATTGTATGCGATGCTATTAAGAAGGACTACTGTAATACAAAAAATGAGGTAGCTTCGCTGCATGATGTGAGACTTTGAGGAGTCTAAATGTATCATATAATTGCTACAGTTAGGGCGTTCACGGTCTACTGTTTTGAGTGAGTGTGCTATGAAGGTTCAGCCTAACCTAGCAAAAAATTAGAACTTAGAGGGCGTATGAAATAAGACCCAATAGTCTGTGATGGTAGGCCAGTTGTGACTCACTTCTAATGCTGTCGAAAGGTGTTGGTAGAAAACATGAGTAGGTGTTTAATCCACCGAGTACGACCGAAAACCGACTCACCATTGTATAACAAGACCGTCGAGTATTTAGGTCGGAAAAGAATACCCCTTTCGTTTTGTGGCTTCTCATATATGCACTTCAAGATTTACGACTGCTCCGTAGGAGTTTGTCTTTTGCCTAACCGAACCATGTCAAAGTAATGGAAAATTTTCGTAATACGTTCCAACATAATTAAGTGGGTGGTTTTACAGGCGGGCAGCAATAAACGCGCCTCGGCTATTTGAATTTGAATGGTGGGTCGAGGCTACAGTGGCTGGAGAATTGGAAGCGACGATGACGTGGCAAAATAGAAATAAAATAAAAATAAAAGAAGAAAAAAAAAAGTGTATGACATCGAGGAGTGGAGACAAATGCTCACGAAGCCGAGCGAGAGTGACGAAGAAAATCGAGATGCTTGTCGGCTATTTGGCAAATAATTGTGCTCTCGTTGTTAAAACTTTTCGGGTTATATTCGTCGGACGGAAAATTTATCTCCATTCTAATAAAAGTTGGAAAACGCTGTGCCCCCTCCCCGCCACCGTGTCACGCAATCTCGACCACAGTTCGCCGCGTCGTTATTAAATAAAGTTTAACGTTTGTCAAACGACGATGGTGTAGAATCAAAAGCAGAAGGAGAGGATGAAGAAATAGAAGGAGAAGGATGAAACATAGCAGCGAAAGGTGAAGACGACGAGGAGGAAGTATCTGGAATATTTTTCGTCGCTCTCGAGTGTCTTATATACAACAAAGTCGAAGATTCGTTTGTTCGAAAATGCCCCTCCAATAATGGTTATAATATTCATTTTTTTTTTTTTTTGAGGGTAAAAGGGTGAAATGGAAAGAGGTATATAGTAAATAGGGGGTCTTTTTTTATGTTCACCCTTTCCCCATCGGTTTTACTTTTCACTGAATATTCTCCAGGTTTCACTCGATTTATTAGTCTGTTTTTGAACGAATTTTCAACTTCTCCACTCATCTTTATTATCAATTGGTTTTTTTTTTTTTTTTTTTTTTATCAGCCTTTATTACGGTTTTCATGTTATTTCGTGTTTTTTAATATTTTTTTCAAGTTTGCTTGCCAGTGAGGTATTAATATTGACCAAACAAAAAGGTTGGCGGTGGGGATGACAAAAATTATCCGTTTTATGAGAAAACAAAACAATTGGTACCATTTTCCCATTTTGACCTAATTTTTTTATTCTGTGTATATAAATATATATATATATATATATATCATGTGTACCCAAAATTTTGTTTTCAAGGTTTTGAGAAAACTACAGAATAGATAGAGCTAAAATTTTTGCTAGAGATAGTCTTCATATGGGAGAGAGTCTGGAAGAAATTTGGTGTCGTACCTATCGGTTCGGTAGTTTCGAAAAGACTGGAAAACAAAAAATTCCTGGAAAAGTTGTTTTTTCAAGATTTCAAAAACACAAAAAACGGAATAGAGCTGATATTTTTACCATAATTTGTTCTTATGCAGCTACAAATCTGATAAAATTTTGGTGACTATTGGTTCAATAGTTTCCAAGAAAACTGGAAAGAAAAGATTGCTGAAAAAAATTTTGCGTTTGTGGTTTTTAAAAAGCTACTGAATGGATATGGCGGAAATTTTCTCGAAAGATATTCCTATTTCAGTAGTTTCCCTGATAACTAAAAAATAACAAATTCTTGGAAAATCGGTTCTTAGCAATAAAACATTAATAAAGCGATATTCTTGTTAAATATTTTTGAGACCACCAATCCTTCTCCCCTCTCACTCATGCAAACACTCGACTTTCTTTACCTGTATACTTTTACATCTTTATTTGCAGCTACACTGTAACATATCTCCGCCGCTCATTCGTTATAATCTCCGTACACCTTTTTTTTACCTCACTCAGACTGTACTGACTCATCATATGCGATTGATGTTAAATACACACGTTTCTGAGACGTTACTTTGGTTAATTCTTCATTTCACGTTACAAAAATTCTTCTTCATCGATCCACGTCCTCTATAAATATCGATAACCATCGATAGTTTTTCGTAATTATTTACCTGAAACTTACAATTAATTATCGATTGATCGATATTTTATTCAAACATCCATAATTACCGACAGTTTTTTGTAAAAGCCTTGAAGCGCAATTACCGCAATTTTCGATTCAACGACTGATGACTCGATGACTCGTGTGATACATTAACATACCACAGATGTATTCCTAACAGCCCTTATTATAAACTTGTATTCTACTCATTACTGCAATTTTTAAAATATACCAATACTGCAGCCATAACCATCCGCAACGAAGTAATATTTATTTCACAAGAAGCCGAAGTCAAAAGATAATGAAATAAAAGCTGTCTTTTGAAAACTCCCTTTTAATGTAAACTTATTTATTCATTTTAAATAGAATCTAATCGAGTGTTTTAAAACGGCAAACTGGATTTTCTAGCTATGCTGTTTCTGCTTATTTGTTCGTCTCTTTGTCAGTTTTTTACTTGTCCACACAAGTAGGCCAAAATTTATCACTCTCGAACGGACTTTCAGGAAATATTGCTTAGATCTACTAACGTTTGGATTTGAACTAAATCTGATAAAAGTGAGGCCCAAATCGTTTCAAAACTGTGACACTAATTTTGTGACTGTTGCTCTTTGAGGGAACTGAAACCCGACACAAAAAATCATGAGTTGGGATCAATTTGAAGGTGAAAATTGAATCCAGGGATTTTTCATTTTTTAACCGAATATTGAGTGAATTTGACTCAATCAACTCTTCTGAAATTGAATCAGAATCGACAGGGAATGTGAACCACTGAAAGAGTGACTTCACACCTTCTCAGTCGTCCTTTTCAACCTCCCCACCTACTGGTCAAAATACTATCACCACCAACAATCACAAATTATTTTTTAATGTGTAAACATTTTTGCTCTGTAGTCCGCTTCCTCCCAGGTGTAAAAAAATATTAGGTATAAAAAAGTTGAGATTGCATAAAAAAACTGCATGGCGCACTGTCCAATTTTGAGTTCTGTTGGTCAAATAACACAAACACACACTCACAAGTAGACATCCGTAGCAAGCTGGTGGCGCGTTACATGCACGCACACATACAAGCTAGATACATATTTATCGTGTTTTAGCTGAATGTTTACACATTAAATATGTGAGGGGGGACCCTCACACGCCTTTTTTTTATATCAAGCTTTTTTTCAGATCTGGAAAAGATCCAGATCCCCAAAACCTTCTTACCTGCACCCTTGCTTCAAAAATAGGTACTACTGTTTGTAACTTAAACCACTGAGAATGATGTTTGGCTCGAAGAAAATCGCACGGATGAAACCAATTTTGAAGAAAAAAATAGGAGGTTCTAAATGATTTTTTTTTTTTTTGGATTTTCGTGAATATGGCCATGTGGTATTCGTATAGGAGTAGCACCCTCCGAAACAAGATTTAACTTAACCCCTCGATTGAACAAATCACGTACCTATATATGTACTCACCTAATTGCCTGGAAGCCCCAAAATACTTGCACTCGATACACTGCACAATCAGCGTACCCAGACCTGCGTGCTTACGTTGATTTGCCCCTACTTATTTGACTTTTGTTTTTGTTTTGCAGAAACACCCCCATGTGATATTTGAATCACACTCAAAATCCAACAGTGGCTGTGCGAATAAAAATACCAGAGACCGTCCGATGAGAGGTCATTCACGTAAACCAAAACGTACGAATTCGTTTTTTGATTTCACGCGCCAGAAAAGAGATGTCCGAGAGGCGACCAAGTATGTGGAGACGGCGCTCATCGTTGACAGAGCCATGGTGAGTGACTATCTGCTTATGTAGTAACATAAAAATTAGTTTAACATACTACACATAAAGAAACAAAAGGTGCGACAAACAGAGCAACAAAGCTTATGGATTGTGAATTGGCAGCCCGTACAGTAGGGAGAAGGTCCTAAATTATTGGTAATTATTTGATTCGGCTTAATAATGCGATAAAATAAGGTTTCAAATTGGATGGAAATGGAATTAATGCGATCAAAACGGCGTTCCCCTGAAATATGTTACGAATGGGCTCCTGAATGAGTAATAAACATGCTCCTCCTCCAAGCCGTGTGCTTTCTCCAGGGGGCACATACTTTTAGTTTTCTCAATTTTCCCCAACCCTTAAGCGACATGCTATAAACATACTCCTGCAGAAAGATAATGTACGTTAAATTTGGACCTAAAAAGTTTCCTGATATTGTTTCTAAAGTTATGCTGCGCACTTCCTCAATATGACATCATATAGTATTATAGTGTCTTTAATAATGGAAATAAAAAATTAGAAAAGTTATTTGAAAACAGTGAACTAAAATAACGCTACTGTATCTACTGTTTTTTTCTAAACACGAGCAGCTTAAATATTTGATTAAGTAGCTCTACAGAACTGAACTTCTTACTTTCAACATTTTTCTTCGTCTGAACAAACGGAAACGTCAGTAAAAACTAAACATTCTGCTTCGGCATCTGAGTAGAATTCTTGGACCTTGAGACTTAATTGTAGATTCGTTAAGCATACGTGAAGTTTATACGTCTGCCTACCATCGTTAAAATTCTATCGAGAGTGCACTTCATTCGAGAAACCTCTACCTTGATGGTCATTTATTACATAATCACACATTTTCAAAATTTTTTTCATTTACCATCGAGAACAAGTCCAATTTTTCTATCGGAATTGGATCGTTTTGTCGTGCAAAGTCATGGTCAAATTAGGCTTCCTGGGTTTCAAACATCGTTGACGGACTCTTCATTTTTTCATAGGCAGTAAGCTATCAAAGTTGAACTTCTATAAGTTTGATTAGCGCTAACTCCTGCCCTATCGGAGCTAGTGCGTTGTCAGCCAATCCCGGAAAAGAGGAATGATTCCTTAAAGTATGGAACTATTATAGGGTCTATTATTTTCGGTAAATGTCGACTTTAAAAAGGGGTAATAGGGGATAATGGGTAAAAGTCTTAGAAAAAACGAATCAAAATCTGCAATGTGGCGAAAGTGAAAGTTAAAACCGGTAGACAGTGTGAAGTATGTAAGAACGTTTCAAAAAAGGGTCACAAAATATGAAATGCGGAATATTTATTTATTCATTTATATATTTTGGCTGTTCATCATGTGGTGACCCTCCGATCTGTGTACCTATATAAAATATAACCCCTGAAAGGCTGCAAAGCGCCGCTTTGGCTTATGCTGGCCAACATCTTCAGCTGGCACAATGGGAAAAAGAAGTTAAAAAAACTGTTCTCTCTCTCTCTCACTCACTCACTTGCTCACTCACTCACTCACTCGCTTACTCTCTCTCTCTCTCTTTCTCTCTCTCTTTCTCTTTCACTTTCACTTTCTTTCTCTCTATCGTTTAATTTAAATTTGATTTTTTTCGTTGCTCCCATGTATATCAAATTTAGAGGAATTACCGTGGCCTTTATGTTCGTTATAAAATTTTATTCTACTCACTACTGCGATTTTAAAATATACCAATACTGCAGCCAACCTTCCTTAGTGAAATAATATTTTTATAATCATGATCAGAAAAGCAATGTTTACAATCATATTTTGCGAATGGAGAATAGTGCCCGTTCATTAATGAATGATGTCAACTTCAATGTAATGTGATTTTTCATGAACTTAGAATTCTTATTTCGACGAAAAATTCACTGGTTCTCCTGGCATTTGAACTAGCAACCTTTGTGTTGATAAGCCAGCACTCTACAAACACTAGTCACTAGAATGAAGTCTCTATGGCTATATTTATTTATTTGGATTATTTTTTTCTCTTTGAAATTGTTAATTAATGATTCTGTTTCTTTCTGACCATTGACTATAAAACATTTCTTGATCAACAAAGTTTAAAAGTGAGTTTACATGACTCGGGATCTGCTCACTAGCTGCGCTTGTTTTGCAAACTTGCCCTCGTATGTAATCACTCGCTTTTAAACCTTGGCGTGTAATATACCATTATTTCACATGAAGCTAAACCCCTTCCAAAAAGTAACTAAAAGCTTATCTTTTGAAAACGCATTTTTAACATAAACTTATTATAGTGATATTTGCCTGTGGAATACCCATGTGGTAAAGTTCAACGCTTTTAGCTGACAAATATGTAGGATGTCGGTTAGAATCCCGAGCCAGCAGCAGTCCTACATATCTATATTTTATCTACGTAAGACCTGGTTGTACCAACTTTTTGAAGTGTGAGATAAACTATGTATAACTGATAAGATGCGTGGAAAAATAAAGTTAAACCATTTTCATCGGCTGTTCAACTATTTGATATAACCAGCACTAAATAAACAGGTAAATAAATAAATAAATAGATTTATTGTATATTGATATGGCTGAGCATTATCTCAGGTCCTGCTAGAGGGGCTGACAATGTCATAATTTTTGACTTAGAAATTTTAGGCGCATTGTCAGTGGTTTAAGGAGCGTCCTTTTGGTGTGTATAGGGGGTGAAGGGCTAAATTATGGATGCTTTTAAAAATTATTTTGATACAGAAACATTTCATTTGTTAACTCATACAGTAGTTCAGAGTCATGACATTTACCAAAACCCTACCTTGCTGCAACAGGTCTGAAGAGATGTTAATTTTTGACGTTTCTTTCATATTGCCACCTGGTAGTAAAGTGTTGCTACAAATTCTACTGTTTTTTATTATCTCATATCGCTTAGTTTACAATGACATTTATTCCTACTTTGAGTGTTGGGGTGTTGAGATGGGAAATTATGAAAGTAAGGAAGTTAAGAAAATAGTGAATAACCTCACCACACACTAAGTCAGGGTCTTATGATGGGAAGAAGAACCCCGAGTAATAACTCCTGTTTGTAGGATGAAAAATTGAAAATTTTCAAGTGAAAACTGGAAAACTTGCAGTATTGGGTGAAATCGAGAAAGCCTAAATCACGTATTGGCATTTTAAAACTATACCCTGTGTTATCTCAGTGATCTGTTCCCAACTATGATGTTAATTAGAGGGAAATTCAAGCGAGAGAGTATCCGGTTTTTTTTTAAAAAAAAGTTTATCGAAGGAAGAAACACTTCCTGCCTTATCTGGGCTTGACAATCAGCAGATGAGGATGGACCTCAACGTTTCTGTAATGATTTCTGTGCAGCTTATTTGGTAAGTATTTCTTATCAACCGTAAGCCGGGAGTAAAGTGTTTCTTCTAAGTCTCCTTTTTTACCCTTTCACGTTTGTTAATTTAGAATAAGTTTTGAATTAAAATATATGAGAAATGTGTCGTTGAGCACATCTTCACCCCGAACACACACTATAGTTACCCGAAGGGTCTCTTATCAGGGATAACTTTGCAGGAAAGTTGAATTCAATTAAATTTTTTAGCACCAAACATTGATGCACTTTCAAAAACCATCACCAGTTTGTTGAAGAAGAAGAAAAAAAGAAGAAAAAATGTAAGTACTGTTAAAAAAAGTATTACACCCACCCAAAGCATACGACGGTGTAAGTATATATGAGTATGTATGTATGTATGTGTAACAGAACTTCAAAACTATTAATCTTTACTTATCGCAAATCCGTTTTTCACAATTTCGCACTCAAACTTTTCACATTGACGAGATTACGAAATTTGATAAGTTATTCGTCGTCGTCGTCTTCTCGCACACTTTACACCCATCTCTCAAAGATTCACATCAGCTTGGAGCGTCCTCAATAATGTTTTTTCTTCTTCTTCTTCTTCTTCGTTTTGTGCACATCGTAAAGCAAATATCAAAAAATTCGTATTCGTCTCTTCTCCCACTCACCTACTGACGACAAACTTATCTCGTTCTCTGCGAGGTGAAACGTATTTTTCCAAAATTTATCGAATTCATTCGTTTATAACTTATATATATATATATATATATATACCTACTGTACCTATATTATGCGTATGTATATATACATATATATACACATATCTGGCCTATACGTGTATACGGTATACTTGTGAAAAGTCGTATGCATATATATATACATACATGCATATGGTATATAGCAGCCTATGTCGATGGTGTGTAAAAAAATGCGAATACAGAGAGCAAGAAAGAAAAAAAAACAAAAAAAAAAGGAGAAAAGTGGAAAAATAACGTTGAGAAGAGAAGGAGAGAAAAAACTGTTTTCTGCCTCCCTTGGAAAATCGGCTGTTATGGAGGTAGGTATACGTAAGAGGGTTACTATGGTTACTGAAGTGTCGACCCTGGTATGTCGATAGCTTCGAGTGTATGAGCTTTAACATTGTCAACAACTCTCTTTGAGGTTACCTATTGCCGTGGAGAAGGAAACGGGACGGGGAGGGTATGTCTGGGTGTGGTGGGGGGGTACTGGTTCGCGTTTACGCGGACGATTTAATTTTCGAGTCTCGAAACATTCGTCTGTCGAGAGAATATTATTATGCATTCGTGTACAGCGTAGAAGCTTACACATTATTATCTTGCTGGTTAGGGGGGAGAAAAAATTGCGAATGCGTTTCCCTCGTCCCCAACTTTCTTTCTGTATTGCGGGTTGCAAATTCTATTTCGTCCGACGTCGACGAAATTTTCCCTTTTGAACGAAACTGAGATTAGAGCAGCGTTTCAGCTGGAAGTATGTTGTAGGTACCACCGTTGATTTAATTAGGTGGGTACAATTTATTTCGTAAATAATGTAGAAATGATAATGATTATAAATATCGATATTTTTGATAATATGTCGTGTAGAATGTTACACGAATCCGTATGAAATCCTGTGGTTCTTCTCCAACAGCGTAGCTGCAAATATTGCAACAAGAAATGTCTGATTAAATAGGTACGGTGTGTCAGACGGTTAAACGGCATAACTTTCAGGATCAATTTTCCAGGTGGAAAGAATAAAACAGTTCCTCTAACAAAATACCAGGAAATAGCTTTTCAGAGTGAGAAGAAGAGGATCAAAAATTTTCTGTAACTTCCTCAAAAATTAACGAAAATAAACGAACTTCATTCATTTTCACCGAGTTTTGATAGTTTTACCCACAGTTAGGGGATGGAGATGAGGGGTTGTCACTTTTTAAATGGTCGTATCGTTTTAACCCGTGTTCTGTTGAAGTATGTTTTGTAGCGTGTGGTACTTGATTTACCTGCTTTTTCTTATATTTATTACTCTTCTTTATTTCCTTCTTGCGGCTCGTATGAAAAATAAAGTAACCAACTGCTGGCCACCAAGAACTTGGACCACCATCTTACTTATTTGCCTTACTAGTGTCTCGCCGTAAATTCGTTTCTAGGACCAGTCATGTGATTTGTGTTTGTGTGTCATGTTTCTATGTATTTGGTTTTGTGTCTGTGTGGGTGCATGTCTTGGTTAATGTAATTTTCGTAGTTTACGTTTCTTTCAGTTCTTTACTTTTTTTCTCTACTGTTCAAGTACTCTTAAATTTTATTGAGTCCTTATCATTTAACTACAACTTATTTCCCAATTTTAATTTGAAAAAATTTATAGTCAACCAGGAAAAAATGGTTAGTTAATCGTGACCTGGCTAATCCTGCAATAAAGGAAGAAGATGAATGGAACAGATTTTGGATAGGAAATCTCTGTTTAGAAATAACCAAGTGAGTTTGTTTATTGAATGTATGCCTCCGTTCCAACTACTTGAAAATCTGTGCCTTTGTATTGAGGTGAGGTTCAGATGAAAATTACAATTTTTGTTATTACTGCCAAATGGTGCACTTGCTGCTTTAAGATGATTTGCCGTTAAATTAATTTTGATTTGTCGGCGTTAAATTAATTGTTCAGCGACGAATTGAAGAGAATTCATCTACCTACGAATTCTCTTCGATACGTCGCCTTGAAATTTTGAACTTTATCTTCATGTTTCGGATTTCTTATTTTATTACAATTAATTTTCATACGCTCCTTAATTTGTCCGTATATTTTCTTTTTTGACTATATAATAGTGTTCTCCAAAAGTGTTGATCCTTTTTCTGGGTGCTTCAACGTGTAAGATATGTGTATGAAGTGTATCTGTATGTGCTCAATCCCCACTTAATTTGGTTGCTCTGGTTTGGAAATAGAACGTATGTCCGTACATAACTTGCTTTTTTCTGGTTTTATCTTTTGACCTTTCTTTGCACTGTGTCTGCGCTTTTCATTGGGGCTTTTGCACACTACAGCTTGATCATCTTATTATGCTTTTTAGGTTGAAAAAATACCCCAAAAAAGTGAATTTAATTCAATAGATTTGGAGAAAAACAGATGGGCTTGAAATTAAGATGGGAGATAATTCTCGTATTGTAGGAGAGCTGACTGAAATTTAGTGACTATTGCTAGTTGCTAGGCAGTATTTTCCAAAGAAAACTTTCCACCAAAAAGATTCTAAAAGTATTATTTTTCCATGATCCAGAGTAAGAAGTCTGAAATTTTGGTGACTGTTCCGTTCCATTTTTGCAGACGATTCAGTTCGTCTACAAAAACGTGTCGAACAAAATGTAGACAACTATTATTCCTAATTCTTGGAATAATAGCTGTCTATATGTAAGTCAGAGACGAATGAAAACAAATCTTGATTGCACTAAACAAAATGATTTTCAATATGACCATACATTTCAAAGGAAATCAACAAACTTACATAAACAAAATGAAATCAAGAAATATAAGTTACAAATGCCACATAATCTATCTGTCTAAAAGACAGTTTAACAATTTAAAATGAATGCATCGAATGCTATAATCAAACTGAATACACGTCAAGAAAGTATGAAACAAACGCACAGCAACTTGAGTCTTATTAGCGGCCAAGCATAAACGTGCTGCTATCTTAAAATACAACGTATTTTACATCCCCATATCGAAGATGGCTAACCACCAAAAGGGTACAACTTAGAAACATGAAAAAAATTTGACTCAAACTTGCGAAAGCCTGAGTTTACATGGTACATAATGTTGGATAACTTGTCCAAAATTGGAAATGGACCTGTTCGAATTTCATCAAGTTTATTTTTATTTAAGCTATTCCCTTAATCTTTACATTGTTAAGTAAATAATTTGGACTGCATAAGGTTGACGTATGCACAGTATCATTATATTCATTGATACACTGTTCAGCTATTACTGACCAGGGTTTTTTTTTGTTTACATTACTTTTGTTAATTCTACATCGTATACGATTAACCAAGGTTTGATTAAGTCTTTCATTTAAACCATTTGAAAAGGGACAGTCTACAGCGGCAAAAACTAAATTGATGTTGTTATCCTTTAAAAATTCTTTAAATTCTGATAAATTTATTCCACTGTATTGGTCCGTCAAAATCGTACCTATTTTGTGTCCTTTATGCAAAATTTTGTTTAACAATACTTTAAATTGGAAAGCTCTTTAGTTTTTTGATGTTAAAATAAAAGCGAATCGTATAAAATGATCCACTAAAAGATGCATATAACGTTTAGGAGATCGGTTGCCACTGAAACTACCCACAATGTCAAGTGACATTATTTCATATGGTTCAGAAGCAGGTCCCAATCGGGACAAATGACCAAATTTGAATGGTGTTCTAGACATATTTTTTATACAGACGCTACACGTATGACAAAAATCAGAGATCAGTTTTTTAAAATCTGGGCAAAAATAAAATGGAAAAATATGCAAAGCAATTTGCTTTGGGCCAATATGACCAAACTTTACATGAACTTGTTCTATTAGTTTATTTTCCAAATTAGTTGAAATAAAAATTTTACTTTTATTCTGATGTTTGGTAAAAAACAGATCATTTTTCTTTATTACGTTAAATTTTTGTAATAATTCAACAGATAGTTTACATTGATCCAGTGCAATCTTGTTACGTTTAACCAAATTAACTACTCATAATTTGTCATTTGACTCAAATTCTTCTAGAACAGGGTTTCTAGATAAACAATCTGCTTCTGGATTATCTTTGTTCTTCTTCTATTTCATCCGTGTAATCTTGCTCTTCCTTGTTATCATTCCCGAATAATTGAGAGGGTTCAGGTATATCTTGACTGTTATTGCTCAAGAGAGGAAGACCTAATGATCTTTGAGATCTGGTCATAGCTCTTGCCTTGGTTTCAATCATTTGAGCTACACCTCTCATAGGTTTTTGGGCATATTCTGATTTCAATCTTTCATCAATCATGAAAGCAATGTTGTAAACATGTTGAGATGGATTTGTGGCTCTAATACCTCTAAGAGCTATTAAACCCTTGATTGTTCTGCCATCGGCTCCAAATCCCACTCTCCCTGGTTCCAAATGCAAGTCCTGTAGAATTGCCAAAATGTTGCACAGCCAGGTGCAACTAGTGAAAGCAACTTGGGTGAATAGCCTAGGATTGAACTCTCTAGAATAGGCCCAGTATTCTTCTTTTCCCAGAGAATTCTTAGTACTCAAATAGGTACAAGTCATTGCTTTGTAGAACCTCCAAGGTTCCATTGCAGACTTATATGCTGTGCATTCCATAAGCGCAGATGGAGGACAGTCATATATGGTAAATAATTGATCCAATAGTGTAATTAACAACATTCCTGTATACCTCATTGATTGAAGAGAAAGAAAATCTAATAATCCCATGGTATTGGAATCTCTGCCTCTCTGATGGTAGGTAAAAATAAACCCTGCATATAAAGTTTGCTTTATAGTGGGTTCTCCTGGTTGATTTTTTATAAGATCCAGTCTTGTGATCCAGAATTCCCTTTCTGAGAAGCTGGGACATGCTAATCCGTCTTCTGCATAAAGATTGTTTAGATTTTGAGCTATTTTAACTAATTTATCATATGTAGTGGTTGATGTTCTTTTTTCCATCCTAATGAATACACATGCCACCATAGATCCCCAAATATGTGCCCCAGTTTGCAGAGTTTGCAGTATATCATTCAAAACAGCAAGAGCTACAGAACCTTTATCCAATTTAGGGACAGAGTCTTGTATGTTGTCTACTAACCCATATACACGATTTATCTGCATTGAGCAGCTTTCTTCAAGTATTTCATTCTTAATTAATTGATTTTTTGAATCTGCAGGGTCCCGAAGTTGCAAAGCCAAATTAAATGCAACCTTTATTATTTTTCCTGAACTAGCTCAGGATACTAGCAATGATAGAAATTCTTTGGTCATTGCCTTGATTTGGACATTTGTGGCATCAGCAATGGTTCCTACTTTGACATCTTTCCAATATTCGTGTGTATAGGTTGCTGTAGGTAATGTTTGAACTCTTTTGATTGACCCTTGATTTTAAGCCAAAGTTTGGACGATATCATCATCAGATCCTTCTAAGAAATCTTCAAAGGTTTTTTCTCTTTGTGTCATATCAGTAATTTTAATTAAATAATATTACAAAGGAATTAGAGTTTTTTAAACCTTCACCAATAATTTTGATTTGATAAATATACTGAAAATACAAAGTCAATTTAATTAAGAAAGTATAACTGGAATGATTGCAAATAGGATTGAAATAAATTGTATTGTGCTTGAGAGTGATTACCTGGGGAAGGTGATATGTTGAAATTTAACTAAGGCAAGAGATAATTTTTTTAGGACAAATTGCCAGAACAGAAAAACAAAAAAATGAACTTATCGTTTTGTTACCCAGACGGGTCGTTACAACTGGACTTGCTTGCCATTTGGTCTAAAGACGTCACCAGCCATTTTTCAACGAATACTTAGAAATATTATTAGACGTAACGGCTTGGATGACTTTTGTGTAAACTACATAGATGATATCTTGATTTTTTCTAAGACTTTTGATGAACACATAGGCCATTTGAAAAGATTTTTAGATGCAATAATTAAAGAAGGCTTTCATTTAAAATTATTAAAATGTACTTTTCCTAAAAGCAACGTAAAATACCTGGGTCATATCATTGAAAATAATTTAACTCGGCCTGTATTCAAAAACGTAATTCCGATAAAGAATTTTTCTATTCCTCAGAATAAAAAGAATGTTCAACAATTTTTAGGCAAAATAAATTTTTACAAAAAATATATTCCTAATGCGACCCAGCTGTTAGAATCTTTGCATAATTTATTGAGAAAAGATGTTGTTTTTGATTGGTCTGTAACATGTCAAAGGAGTTTTGATAAAGTAAAAGATTATTTATGTAAAAAACCTTGTTTGGCAATTTTTGATCCTTCAAAAGAGACCATTTTGCAGACCGATGCTAGTCTTGAAGGTTTAGGCACTATTTTAAAACAAAAACAGAATGACGGTTCTATGAAACCAGTAGCTTATTTTTCAAAAAAACTTAATGTAAATCAAAAGAGAAAGAAAGCAAAATTTTTGGAATGTTTGGCTATCAAAGAGGCTCTTTTAAGATAGCAGCACTTTTATACTCGGCCGCTAATAAGACTCGAGTTGCTGTCCGTTTGTTTCATACTTTCTTAACGTGTATTCAGTTTGATTATAGCATTCGATGCATTCATTTTAAATTGTTAAACTGTCTTTTAGACAGATAGATTATGTGGCATTTGTAACTTATATTTCTTGATTTCATTTTGTTTATGTAAGTTTGTTGATTTCCTTTGAAATGTATGGTCATATTGATTCTAATAAAATCATTTTGTTTAGTGCAATCAAGATTCGTTTTCATTCATCTCTGACTTACAAATCAAGAGCTTCCCACAGACAAACACCACCAGATATGTTGACAACAAAGTGTCATCATATTTGGCGGATGTTCCATGTCACGCCACCTTTTTGGTCAGTCATATTTGATTAGAACAAAGAAAACGAAGGTAATGTCTTGTCTTCATTTTGAAGACATATTCATTCCTGAACTAGAAGTTGAGTAGAAATGTTAAGGTCCATACTCGATGTTATGGATATCAAGTATCACTAATATTAAGAATTAGTAATAAGTTAAATTCTAAAGTGTTTGTAATATTGTGAAGTGAAATATTAATAAAAGATAATATTCAGAAATTATTTTATTTGTCAAGATAATTTAAAGTACTGAATTACTCTCGCAACACTGTTGATTTCTATATTGGAGAAAATCTAACATAGATATGGCGACAGTTACTCCAGAAGTTTATACAAATTAAAAAATAAAAAAACTAACACAAGGAGCCGTCCTAGAAAATGTATGTTTTCTTAACAAAAAACATCCAAATAAATAAAAAAAAAAATAAATATAATGAAAATATGAAAATATCAAAAGTATTTGGCTGAATACTGAGTAAAAATTATGGTTAATAAAGTGTCAAGGTAATTCATGATTAATTGTACTGTGAGATTATAAAATGTGTGTAAAAGTTATTAAATAATTTTAGTGCTTGACAAATAAAATAACGAAAATCCTGATTTCTGAAGTAAAAGATTCGTTTGGGCCATGTGCACGCACACAACCACACACCTACTAACACAGACACATTTTCTCCTTCTCTCTTCTTTCTCTCCTTCGCACCAAAATTTGCTCCTAAATTCGCCCCCAAATTCGCACCTTAGTTTGCCTTTGCACCATGCCACCCGCCTGTACATTTTCGTTTTTACCCCGGAATGAAAATAAAAATGTGTTCTACGTTAAAAAATTATAAAACAAAATCTATTGTCTTCCTCATTTTTTGTCCTTAGGTTTACTTTGGTTTCTTTTTTTGCTGGGTAGTTAGCGCTTGTGCATCGAATATAAGGGAACATTATTTGCAAAATAATTTTGACAAATTAATTTTGTCGAATTAATTTCGGCTAGCTTGTACATTTACTATAGGGATACCGTATATGAGTTCAGTTTGTCAAAAGTTTTATTCGCAGTGTATAGACCAATGTGTGAAGTAAAATTCTCCCTTTACCGTATTGCAGCATCACCTCCATGACTGATATAAACTGCAAGTGCATAGTTGTAACGATATTTTCGTATCGTCTATAATATGAAATATTTTCGTATTATTAAATATCATCATCATCATTACTTTCTCTCTATTTTCCTATTATTTTTCATTCATTAACTCTCACGTCATTTCTTCAAGTCAAGACTTGTTTGATGACATCATTTACCTACATAAACAGTTACTGTGTTTACTCATAAACAATGAACTCATCTTTTGTTTATACTATTTCTGCAATCTTGCATATACACTAAATTCTACTAATTCATTTGTAAACACCCACTTTATGTCATATTCTTACGAGACCATTGGTCATACTTACTGTACATATATTTCTATTAACCAATAAGAACAAAACCCTTCTCCTACACCTTGTAAATTCGCCTGAACCTTCCTCTTTGTAACTACTATATAATCTTATGTTTTGTACTATTTCATTCATTCTACTTAATTCTGATACACTCTAAAAGATTCTACTTTGATGTTACCTATTCTTTTAATTCTTAACTGTTACTTTTATGTTTAATACACCTTTTTAACTAGATTGTGTTATTCATTGTTCTGTTACGATATAACCGTCACAGAATAATTGGCGCCCGAACAAAACAAATTGTGTTTCTAATTGTGATAAAAAGTCGAAATAATTTTCAAAAAAGTTTGTGAAAAAAATAAAAATTTTATTAAATAAAAAGAAACACAGCGTCTTAAAGTGCCGATATTAACGTGCGGAGATATTAAAGTGCAGAATAAAATTAACGTGCAGTAAAAATTCCAAGTAAAAAGAATCCAGTTTCCAGTCCATCCAATCCAAAATTCAACAGACGACGTCTCTGCAGCAAAGTCTTCCGAAGAAAACACGCCAAATCTCCGATCACCTTGAGGATTGAAGATCGTGATGTCAGGATACCGTGGTGCAGATATGTTAAACTGTTACAACAAAATCAACAACAAAAACTTGTGAGTCCAACAACATTTACTAACCCTATGATCAACGAAGATCTCGATAACGATAACGCTAATACACCTAACTCAAAGTGTTTCAACCAAACTCACTGGATCTCAACTCTCACCAATCGTGAATTAAAAAACGTATGGTTAAACATTTGTGATTTACCTCTCCCTAAAGTTAAAAACAGACCCGAGTTACAACTTGCTCTAGGTTTTTTTATCCAAACTCACCCTAAACATCCTATTAACTCTCTCCTTCATAAAACTAATATTGACGATCTAACCATAAAACCTAATTCAGAACGTCTTGCAAAAATAATAGCCAATCAAAAAATATCAGAAACCTCTTTTGACGATAATACCTTAATAACATTCGACAATTCAGAATACTTTCCAGAATCTAACGAAATTTCTTCAGATTCAGAAGAAAATACTCCAAACACATCAACATCTACAATCATTCAAAATCATAACAAAACAATTCCACAAATTTCGGAATACATCCATACACCTTCCAAATCTCCAGAAGAAGCTTATTACAAATCAAATCTTCTAACAAAAAGATTACGAGAAATAGCTGAAAACATGGCTAATACTAATAATAATATTAACAATGGAAACAACAGACCTTCCACATTTTCAAATTTACCTTCAGAAAATATAAAAACATTTTTAACCCAATTCGAGAACGAATGCGAAGCATTTGGCTGGCTAGATGATGCTACAAAATTCAGAAAAATAAAAATTGCATTTACCGGAAACGCTCAACTAATATTTAACGAAATATTAGCAAACGATCCTACAATACTAACATACGAATTACTGAAACCAAAATTGTATGAATCCTTTAAAAAAACAGTTCCACAATTACGAGAAACTCTCCATAAACGAGTTTATAAAGGAGATGATGATTTCCTAGACTTTGTCATATTTGTCTCTAAAACTTTAAAAGAGATAGAGCCTTGTATAACAGACGAAAGGATAATAGATCATATCTATAGATCTCTCGGAGAAAAAGAAAGAGAACATATTGTGAAACTGAGACCAAAAACAGTTCCAGATTTATACAAAGCATTCGATGATTATCTATATTGTAAAGATAAAACAAGACCACTCATAGATCCACTTGTTACCATCGAAGTAGAAAAATTAAAAACGCAGTTAGAATCATATAAACTAGCTATGCAAGAAGCTAATTAAGAAATGTTAAAATTAAAATCATCCAAAAAACAAATTAACGCAATAAATAAAGAAGAAAACATCACAAAAAACGAAGAAACTTCAGAAGAAACTAGTCTAGCACAAGAAGTTAAAAAACTTGTAGCTGCAATTACTAACAATAAAATTAATAATGGTAATAACACATCACAAAATAGGCAAAACAATAATTCAAATTACCGTGGAAATAAAATTCAACAAAATTTTAGAGGAACAAGTCGAGGACGAGGATATTACAATAACTATAATAATGGAAATAATTTTAATAATTTTAACCAAAATGGTAATTCAAGTAATTATCCCACTCTTCCTTCACCTCAAAATTACCAAAACCAATATTTCCATAATACAAATTATCGAGGAAATAATTACCGTGGAAATCCAAGATTTCAACGAAGTTATTTCAGAAACAATAACTGGAGTAACTACGGACAATATCCTAATTACAATAACAACATGCCTATGATGTACACTATGCCATTTAACGCAACTCCAACGCAAAACCAGAATGTTGTACAAAATCCACAAACAATATTTCCAGCAATTACGTATCCAACACAAAATGCAACACCAAAAAACTCGTGAGTGCCCCTACAGCACTTACACGAGATGTTGCAGGGGAACTATGTGAACAAAAACATATAAATGAACCTACAGAAATTTTAAAAAAACGTATGACATTACAAAAAAATCCGAATGTTATAGTCATTGCTCCAACCGGAAAAAACGAGATTCAATGTCGTTTATACCTTCCATGTAACGTATTAGGTATAGATACCTATGGATTAATAGATTGCGGTGCAGAATCAACACTAATACATTGGAAATTTGCGAAAAATGTTCCATTAGAACGAACATACGATGTTTTATATGCTGCAAATGAAATTGAACTCAAAATAAAAGGAATTGCAACTATTCCAATTATTTTTAAAGGACATTCATTTCCAATAAAAGCATATGTCGTAGAAGATCTAATTGAGAATGTTATTATAGGCTACGATTTTTTAGAAAAATATAAAGCCATAATAGACTTTTCGTCAAGCAAATTCTCGATACCATGTGGTGATAAAATCATTTCAATTTCCATACCGAAGAACTCTTCAACAAACAATAACTCAGAACAAGTAACATTTGTACGAGCAACTAACGACTATATTATTCAACCTTACGAAATAATTTACCTACAAACATTACCACCATTCACTGAACTCTTGAAAAATGAAAAATTTGTGAATAAAACAGGTTTGATTATCAAAAACGAAGAAGTTTTAAAAATTTTCAATCCAACAAATTTATTAAAAAGAGTACGAAAAAATCAAGTACTAGGAACATTAAAGTACATGGTTGATCAAAAACCAACTCAACAAAAAGTTTGCGTAACACAAAGCAAATTATATGATCCAGAAGGAACAGAAGTTAATATTTCTAAAAATATTACAAATGAACAAAAACAAAAAGTTATTGATGGAATAAAAAATTATATTGATATTTTTACTCATTCTACAAAAAATTTATCTTTAGCAAAAGTTAAACCCATTCATATAGATTTAAAAGATAATAAACCAGTAGTTCGAAGAAACTATAAAATGGCATATAAAGAAAGAATGGAATGGCTAAAGAAAATTGATGAACTAGAAAAAGCAGGAGTATTAAAAAGACAACCATCAACTTACGAATCACCAATGTTTCTGAAAAGAAAACCAGATGGATCATTCAGACCACTTGTAGATTATAGAGCTGTCAACCAAAAAATCAAGACAAGCAGAACTAGAGTACCTAGAATAGACTCAATATGGCCTCATTTACGAAGCAAAAAATTCTTTTCGATCATAGATCTGAACTCAGGATATTTCCAACTACCACTTGATGAAGAATCCAAACCAATCACAGGAATCAACATAGAAGGAGTAGGCTATGTATTCAATAGCATGCCACAAGGACTTAGCTTAAGCCCCTCAGTATTTCAAAAAGCTATGGTAGATATCTTTCACGATATTCTATGGAAAAAAGTAATTATCTACATAGATGACATATGTGTCTTTGGCGAAACATTTGACGAATGTTTAGAAAACACCATCGAAATTTTACAAAGACTGAAAAAATACAATTTTCGTGTAAAAACGAAAAAAAGTTTCTTTCTCCAAGACACAATAGAACTTCTAGGTCATAAAATTGGCAACGGAAAATTAGAACCACTTTCAAAAAATATTGATGCAATAAGAAACATGAATCCACCCAAAACACTCAAAGAAGTAAGAAGATTCATTGGTATGTGTGGATATAACAGAAAAATGATACCAAATTTTACAAAAAAGATGTTACCCATCATGAAAATTCTTGAAGGAAAAGACAGTCGTTCTAACGAAAGAATAGAATGGTTACCAGAACATCAAAAATGTTTCGATAACATGAAACATATCCTTCTTTCAGAACCAGTCCTACAAATTAACAACCCAGAAGCATCAACCTACATAGAAGTAGATGCATCAAAAGAAGCTATAGGTGCAGTATGCAGACAAATAGATCCTGTTACCAACAAAAAATATACCATTGGATATTTTTCAGAAAAATTAAAGGCGAGTCAAAAACACTTGTGCTCGTTTGATCTTGAGATGTTTGCAATTACACAATCTTGCCAACATTTCAGAGATTTCCTTCTTGGCACAGATTTTATAATCTATACAGACCACCAACCGTTAACTTACCAACATCGGATGAAAACACCTTCACCCAGACTTGCAAGATTAGTCTCTAAACTAGGAGAATTTACATTTGATATAAAACATATATCAGGTAAAGAAAACGTAATGGCAGATTTTCTTTCCCGACCATTTCAAAATGAAAAAGATTTTATACGTTTTGAACAAGGACAATTTTTAATTGACCAAAATAAAAATGTCAACATTGTTACAAGATCAAAATCAAAAAATTTGGAACCACCCAAACAAAATAATATTCTGAAAAAAGAAAAAATTTTGAAACCCAAAATTAATAAAAAGAATATTATCAACGACGATAATATTTTCGATCCAATCACCGGAAAAAATAAAGATGGAATCAAGAAAAATGAAACCATTACATTTAAACCCGACGAAAAAATAAGAACACTTATTTATGGAAAAGACATTCCTATCGAAACACTGGCTGATCACCAACAGCTAGATGATTATTGGGGACAAGTTTATAAATTTCTTGTCGAAGATTTCATTTTTGATCGTAAACTGTCAAAACAAATTTCGAAACATGCTCATAAATTTTACCTTGGAAAAGATGACATTATCTACAAGAAAAAATCAATTCATGGTAATCCATACCAGGATGTTCCTGTAATTCCAACATCTTTAATACCAACAATCCTGAAGGAATGCCATGATGACCCAATCAATGGAGGACATTTTGGACGACAAAAAACATTAGAAAAAATAAAATCAAAATATTTTATTCTGAAAATCTCACAGAAAGTGAACGATTATATAAGTTCTTGTCATGAATGTCAAATGCAACAACGAAATCCAAAAGAAATTGGAATGATGAAACCAATTCCTGTCAAGGAATTCGATCCATTTTCCCATATCGAAATAGATTTCATTGGAAAATTTAATAACAGTTACGAGAAGAACTATGTTCTCGTAGGAGTCGATAAATGCACTAACTATTGCATTATAAAACCTGTTAGACATCCTAACGCGAACAGTGTCGTTAAATTTCTTAAAAAAATTATGACTTCTCACGGAAAACCAAAGCTAATATCGTGCGATAACGGAACACACTTCAGAAATGACATCGTACATAAATTCTGTAAGGACAATAACATTGAAATAATACACTCATCAGCGTATAGTCCACAAACACAAGGACTAGTCGAACGAACTAATGGCATTATCAAAAAATGCTTAGCGAAGTATAATCCAAAGACCGAGGACGAATGGATTGACACACTTTATAACGTAGTGTATGCGTACAATACATCGCCCATTCACTACTTAAATAACACGTCACCATTTTTCTTCCTTCATGGTTATCAACCCCGCACACAGTTAAATGACATATATTCAATACCGTCAACAAAACCAATGACCGAAAGAAACAACGTACTCAACAATTTAAAATCGACGAAAGAAAAAATTCCCGTATTAAAACAGAAAGCGTCAGAAATAAACTCTCGAAACTACAATAAAAACAAAGTTTCGTATGAATTTAAACCAAACGATCTGGTATTAATTCGGCAAAGTAAAAATGTCGCAAAAAATAAATTTAAATACCAAGGACCATTTAGAATTTTGAAGAAAAATTCAGATTTAAATTATACGATACAATATACGTATAATGACGATAGACAACCGACTGAAGAAAATGTTCATGTCAGAAGACTTATACCGTATGTCCTTAGAAAAAACGACATAAACAACATTATTATCCCACCAGAAATTAAAGACTCGAAACAAAAATCGAATCTTAAAATTTTATCTGTGAATAATAAATCAACGACTAACGTTAAAAAACCAACAATTGAAGATGTAAGCGATGAAGAAAATAAAGAAGATTCATTACATGATATAATTATATCAATGAATAGAAACAGAGGCAGAAAAGACTAATGATATTTTGGCTTTATTTTAGGCTCAAACATCATACTATTATTTTCCTTTAATTATTTGTTTTATTTCCTCTCAAATAAATTTTTCCTTTCCTTTTTTTACATACCTAACGTGTAATTCCTCAAACTTGGGAAAAAATATATATTTTTTTGTATCAAATTTTACGAATTTTGAAAATATTATGAAATATTTATATATTTTATTTTGTTAGTATTACGTACTTATATATATTATGTTAACTTATTTATTTTTTATATTTTCTTACCTTATTTTGTACGATCTATATTCCCGTATATTCTTCCTTCTTGACCCATGTCCGTGTTGATCGACGACCCCGTCTGGCCAACTGTTGTCGTTTCGGCGCGATGTCAGGTCCATTAATCCCATTATCCTTCGGCGCAGATCTTTTTGCAGTGCTTCTCCAGTTTGCTGTCGGATCAGATTTCGCAGTGAACTTGAAAGGCTTGTAAACGGAACTCGACGATGCTATGTTCTGAGGTAATCCAAAGGGATATTTTTCTCTCCTCTCCTTATTCTCTTTTAAAGAAGAGATGGATTTGCGAGATGCTTTAAGGTTTTTATGATCTTTTCGAACGTCACGGATTTTAATCGTATTGCTCAAATCAGGTGTGGTTGCCCGATTGAGAGACCGATTAGGTGTTTCTACCCAACTTTCGATATTGGACGAAGTCCACAATTTCTCACCTGCAGATGGTTTGTTAGACACTTTCCATATGTTGTCAGATGTCCCGGTGGACACACGAGTAAGAACTACTCGTGGAAGTGGCTTCACTTGAGCAACAGAAATTTCTTCCGTAGGAACAATGCGCTTTTTGATAAAAGGCACATTTGTTTCCCCGATCGAACGTTTCTCTTCCTCAGTCAAGTTCACCTGAACACCAACATCAACTTTTGGTTTACGGAAAGTTGGCACATAGTCAACGTCCCGATACTTCAAGGCATTGAGCTCGTCTTCGAGTTTTGTCTTGCTGTTGAAGATATAGGGATAACGTTTATCTATGTTTGACGTTATAATCCTATTGCGGATTGTAGCTAGTCCGATACTATAGCCTGGATGTAAATTTCTTTTTATCGTCAGGATATTGTTGAAGCAGCTAACATCCACAATAGAACCCCAACGATCCCGAATAAAGGATTTGAACCGTGTAATTTTCGACTCTTGTGTCATATCGATAAGATCGATAGAACGCAAGTGAAGAAATCGACACTCAACGATTTCATTGGTTTCGTGCTGGATCATGATCAATGATGCCAACACACCTGTCAGAAACGCGAGTGGAACACCGTGTTCTTGAGTCAATCTCTCTGCTTTACTCAAAGCGAAAGACGACCCAACCTTTATTTCGATGCCTTCCGGCAAGTAAACACATAATGATGACAACATACCATTCACAAAGGTCACTGCTTCTTCGCAGACCGCCAAATCCGAAATGTGTAACCATCTGTCAGGACGAAAATTGATATGATCCGTCCATCCCCAACGTCTCTTCGTGCTCTCTTGCCACGTTGGTTGATCCGGATTCATTAAAAAGTTCACCATTGTCCAAACCTGTCGATGGATGACCGATATCGCTCGTCGATAACATCTACAGCCTATCCAAGCTGAGATGAGATCTAGAGTGACATCATCGAAAGTCACCGTCTCATCGGCCATCGCAATACCACACCTCGGAAATATTTTTGCATCGAGAACCGGACGAACACCTCTCAGATCAATAAAACGCCTTACCGCCTTTTCGAATTCACTCTCGATCATATTTTCGTTTTTCGAAGATGAACACCCAAGCGTCATCTTCCTAAATCCCTTTTGGATACCTTCCATTTTTCCTATTAGCAACTTGTTTATTACCGAGCGAATTGAAATTTCTCGTTTACGATATTGAAACTTAGGTTTCATTAAAAAATTTTTTCGTATTGAAAAAATTAATATTTTATTTTTTCGAAAATAAAAATTAATTATGCCCGTACCAAGGAAACAACGCGAACTCCGCGAACTGAACAAAATTCAAAAATTTCTAACGTAAAAACCGAAACACGGAAAAAAGTACAAGTACGATTTTTGCTGTTCGAAATAGACGTAAAATTCGCGATAGACACACTATTTCGACCAACGATATCTGAACGGACTTAGACACGTAAAAAGGTTTATACACTCTCGATAGAAAGCAAAAGACGAACTGATTTTTCGATTAAAATTTTGAGATTATATACACATCATTTTTCCCTTTTTTCCCATTTTTTCTCCCTAAAAAATGATGTCAGCCTAACGTCAGCTTTCTTATTTCCAATAATTATTTAATTATTCCTGGTACAAAATCATTTATTTCATCTCTTGAAAATTAAAAATTAGAAAATCTCCATCTCTAAGTTTTGTCATATTTGCAATTTTGTGTTGCAGATGGATTTTCGTTCAAATCTTTTTGACCATTTTTTCGTTTAAAGTCACGAATGGATTAAAAATCAGCAATCAGCATAACGTGCCTAATTCGATTTTTACAGCATCCACAGGAGCTTATTTCGAAGAATATAAACGTCTACGTATATATCAACAAACTGTTCCAATTATTTATACAGTTCAATTGAACTTAACGAATTCAGCAGAATTCATCAGAACCAATATTTATTCGCTTTCGACTAAGAAATGCGATTGGGATGATCTCACATGCAGATTACACCTTGTCAGCAAAAAATATAAAATTCTTTTTGAATCGCTGATTCACTCGAACATTGCTACTGTTCAAGATTTTTATTCGCAACCTCATGGTTTACGAATAAAAAGAGAAACCGCTTTAAATAAAGTTAGAGATTTTTTCGGCGATCTTCTTTCTATCTGTTGTAGAGTTTTAACCTACAAAGATGGCGAATCCCTCTTAGAAAATGAAATTTCATTAAAATCTCAATACAATGCTCTAAAAGATATAGTTATATCAGACCATTCAGATTTATTAAATGTCACTGGAAATATAAAATCCATATCCAAAAATTTCCAACATTTTTACGATGACTATATCACAGCAAGAAAAATTCTTGACAACACTTTGTCAAAATACGAAAAAGAATCATGGATTATAGGTGAAATCACCAATTACGAAAATTCAATTCGAATGTATTACGACTCGTATATGCTTCATTCCATGAAAATAAATTACATCCTTAATTCTTGTAAAAATCACCATTTACCCTCAATTGTTGTATCTAACAACACCCTATATGAAGATCTATTAAAATTAACCCCCCTCTTGTTAAAAAACAAGCTTGAACTGACAATTCCCATTGAAGACCTTATGACTTACTATCATATTGATCTTATTAATTGTAATATATACGACGATATACTCGAAATAGAACTAAAAATCCCTGTTAAACAAGCAAACTCTAATTATCGACCTTATAAATTTATTCCTTTAACCTTTAAATCCCATATTAATCAACTATGCTCTTGGGAGCAAGAACCATCAATTATTATCCATAATTCCGATGATGAATCTGTACGATACATCACAGGAACCGATTTACATTACTGTAACCCAGAAAAACAATTATGTTATCTACCAGATAACAGAGGATCCGACAAAGTTTCCTCATGTGCTAAAACATTATTTTTACGTAAACCATATAATGATATTCTTAAATCATGTTCTTTCCGCTGTGAAACCAATCACGGAAATACGATAGTTCACCAATTTGCTGAGAACAAGTTTGCAATTACCAATCCTTTACGTTTATTTGCTACTGATACTTTATCCTCTAAATCTGTTGAAATCTCAACAATATCATCATATCCTGGAACAATTCTATTAACAGTTCCATGTCATGTGCAAATTGAAAACAAATTGGAAAATGATTTCTCTGAAACCATTATTCCAAGAGGTTTTCCATGCCCCCGAGATATGCCCGATGATGTTCATATCGAGCATCATATTCCTCTTTTATGGACTAAATATGATGTTGTAATTGATTCTGATATCAAAAGGACAATTGCATTACCAAGCATACATGCTTATAACCCCAATTGGACTATGTTCATACCACATTTCTCTCCTATCAGTCCTACTAATGAACTGAAAGAAAAATTAGATAAGTTCGAAATCAAATTCAATAATATTGGAGATCGTAATTCAATTTCATTAATTATTATTATTATATTAATTTGGTTATGTTTTATTACGTTTACTGTAATTTATTTATTCATTATATTTTGTATACGATTAAGAAAACCATTAGAAAGTAAACATATTGCGCAACTATTCTATGAATTGACAAGTCCCGTAGAAAATAATATGGACAAAAATTATGAAGATGTCAATGTTAAAAATGATAATTCGAAATAAGTTTTATAAATTTTGTACTATGATATATATCGATCGAATGAATACTATGTTATGTAATTAACAATGTTTTATGAATATTATGTTATATAATTAACAATGCTTTATGAATATGATGTTAAAAATCTATATTTTATATCTAAGTAATCCAACCTATCCTATATTTCCAAATTCATGTTTTTACCAAACATTGAATTTCAAACTACCAGGGTATTTATGTAACGATATTTTCGTATCGTCTATAATATGAAATATTTTCGTATTATTAAATATCATCATCATCATTACTTTCTCTCTATTTTCCTATTATTTTTCATTCATTAACTCTCACGTCATTTCTTCAAGTCAAGACTTGTTTGATGACATCATTTACCTACATAAACAGTTACTGTGTTTACTCATAAACAATGAACTCATCTTTTGTTTATACTATTTCTGCAATCTTGCATATACACTAAATTCTACTAATTCATTTGTAAACACCCACTTTATGTCATATTCTTACGAGACCATTGGTCATACTTACTGTACATATATTTCTATTAACCAATAAGAACAAAACCCTTCTCCTACACCTTGTAAATTCGCCTGAACCTTCCTCTTTGTAACTACTATATAATCTTATGTTTTGTACTATTTCATTCATTCTACTTAATTCTGATACACTCTAAAAGATTCTACTTTGATGTTACCTATTCTTTTAATTCTTAACTGTTACTTTTATGTTTAATACACCTTTTTAACTAGATTGTGTTATTCATTGTTCTGTTACGATATAACCGTCACAATAGTCTGTATCTTATTCAAAATGTAATGAAAAATCAGTTGAAGAGGTGATGCTGGAATAGGTAAAGGAGCGAATTTCAATTTACCTGCCTATCTATGTGCTGTTAATAAAATTTTTGACAAACTGAACTAATATAATGTACTGTATTTGGTATAGGTGCATTACTCTGCATGTGTTTACTCTGTTAAATAGATATTAACCTTTGATAATATTGTACTGGACCAGTAAGGTAATGTAATTTTTTATTTCAAGAAATGCCGGCATAAAAGTTGGCAAAATGTGTGTATTTGGTGCGTAATTTGGATGTTGTGCTTGATTTCACTGCTTTAGAATATATTTGATCAGGGTCATCCTTAGCGTTCATAAACGTATTTCAAAGTATGTTATGTGGTATACAATGATTTCCTACTTAGCGCTGGCATGTCTAACCTGAAATCGTTGTTCCTTACTGCTCTTGTACTGTATATACAAAGGTATTAACAGAAGAATTGGGATTTTCAGCAATGATTTATCGAAAAACTATGAGCCTAAAAAAAAATAGTGATATACTTTTTTTACAGATTCTTTAGTCTTCTTTCAATTTTGTTTGAATAATTTTTCGCTCAGATGAAAATTGAGTGGTATAGACGTGAAGAACGGCTTTACACCACCATTTTAACCCACGTGGAGGAAGAGCCGAATGTCTCTCGCATTGGTACTTTTAGGTAGTTGTTGAGGATGGTGAAGCCGAAGTATAAACCAAAATTCAGCTTTCTTCCAATTTTTACCTGTTTACAGCATTTTTTTAGCTAATTTGCTTGGACTGAGTCGCTAAGTTCGAATTTTTAGTCCATTTTAACATTTAACCATTATTTGACCCACTAAGACTCCAGAAAGAGGTTAGGAAAAAATGTTAATTCTAGCATGTTTGTGTAAATAAAATTAAATATTAGGATTTATTTGAGAAATACGAAAAATATCAGTAGTCTGTTCATTTATTTACAATTTTTTTCCGCCAAAGAAATTTGCTAACGATATTTTTGGAAATTCTATTGAGGATTTGGTTTTGAAGAAATTTCATTCGCAAAAGCGTTTATTCATATTGAGACCAAAATTAAATTTACGATACTAATATTTTGAATTATGAATGAATTTGTTAACTGGATTTTCTAGGCAGGTAATGTTTTTCCAGAGGTTTTTATTTCCTGCTATCTTCTTTTATACCCTGTCTGAGCGGACACCAGAGATTTTAGAAAATATACTTGAATCGTAAATTTAGCTGTGTCGCTGATGCCATTATTTTTATTTTTTTATATTTGATCTTCTCATACTAATAAATTTTTTCTCCCTGTGTTCGCAGTTCGACCGCAGAAACGGTAGCACAAGAGCTATTGTTATACAAGATGCGTTACAAATAGCGAATATCGTCGATTTGGTAAGCACTTTTTATAATTATACTTAGTTGATATTGTTTTCTCTGATTCAGAAAAACATAGAGTGAAAATAAAAACGCCTAGAAAATTTACCTAGGTTTTACTGACTGACAAAAAAATATATAATTATGTATAAATAAATAAATAAATAAATAAATAATTGATTATTTGATCTAATTTGTTCCGTCCCATTTTTGCAGACAATTTAGTTTGTCTACAAAAACATATGTCGAACAAATATAGACAACTATTATTCCTATTTCTTGGAATAATAGCCGTTTATATAACACCTAGCTTTTCACGAACAAACACCACCAAATATGCTCACAGTGAAGAGTCTTCATATCTGGCGGATGTTCCATGTCACACCACCTTTTTGGTCAGCCATTTTTGAACTATAACAATGAAATCGAAGGTGATGTCTTGTCTTCCATTTGAAGACGAATTCATTCCTGAACTAGCAGTCGAGTAGAAACGTTAAGGTCCATATCAGGTTTCAATTATATTAAATATTAGTAATAAGTAAAGATTTAAAGTGTTTGTAATAATTTTAAGTTTGAATTTAATAAAAAATATTAAATAAAAATTATCTTATTTGTTGAAATAATTCTAAACGTAGAATTATCTTCGTAACATAATTGAATTTTGCTAAACTTATATAAATGATTGCTTATCGAACAAAATAACAGCAAGACTGCTTTGATGACAGCTTTCTTTTATTCTAGAATATACCCTCTCTTGTTTGCAATAATTTAAGACTTTTTTGTCATTTTTACACGAGAAGTTTTTAGTTGTTTAAAAACATTTTTTGAATTTATTGTAGTATGATATAATTTGGTGAAATTAAATACAAACATAAAATGAAAATATTAAAATTATTTGAAAGAATAGTGGGTAAATATTAAATTTAAAATAAAGTGTCAAGAAATTCAAGGAAATTCATAATTAAGTGAAAGAATGTGGTATGAAACTCTGGTTGACTAAATCCTTCCCATACATGCTTATATATTTTCCAAAAACAGACTCTATCAAAAATACAGTGGTAGCAGACTGTCAACTCTACCTGACAGCCACTGAAAATACTTGCCAACCAACATAGCCAGTCAGGTTATCGTATTTTACCTGTTTCATATAATGTTAAATTAATTCAAAAAATCCCAAAAAATGGCCATGCACCCGAAGAGGTGCTCATGAGCAAATAATTTACTGACATTACCAAGAGCTCTGACTCATTGCCAGGTAAAAAACTAGTCCATTGTAGAAAAATTGATCATGTAATAAAAATTTGGTGAAAACATGAAAACTAGATTAGAGTAAAAATATGCAAATGTTTCTCACGAATGAAAAGCATTGGTTAATCGACCTGGCAAGAAAAAGTTCACAGTTCTGATATGAAATTACTCCAGTTAATATAAAAAAAAATGAAGATGGTGAAAAAGAACTGGTTTAAGAATGAAATGTACCGAGGTACAAACGCATTTACTATTGTTATTAATAACCACCAAAGATCAAACTGTGGTGGTGATGAAGAGGGAATAATGGTATTTTACTCAACTGATTAGCAAAATGAGTGATTATCAATGAGTTGCGTAATTGCCACAGGCGAGTTCTGTGAGTACAACCAGTTGACTATTACGAGTAGCTAATTAGTTGAGTAGGATATTTTTTTCAACAAATCCACCAAAAAGATGTTATTATTTATTCCATTAAACAAGTAAACGTCATTCATAAACAGAATTTTAGATAATGATTAAATATTATCGTGGAGTGAACTTGGTCGTATGTATAAGCATCACCATACAAAATGGCTTTTTTTCATTGTGACTTTTTGCAACTTGCGTGCGTGTAAACGGTGCTGTGGAGAAATAAAGAACAAACAGTTGAGAAAAAACTCATTTCTACACTGTTTCTACACTTGGTGAAGTAATGATAACCATTTTCGATGTTCCAAACTGCTTTGGAAATCTCATATTTTGCTAATCAAAACTGATTTAATAACAACCTCTTTTTGGTGTATGAGTTGAGAAAAAACATTTTTTTAAACGGAGAGAGAAAATATGTTCACCGTGAAAAAACCTAGGCTACAGAAGTTAGCCTAACCAAGGGCAAATTTTATTATTAGACGAAATTTTATTTTTATTTGTTTTTATTATTGAAATAATAATGCGTTTGAGGGGGCGCGAGAATTATTAGGGGTATTGTTATTTTAGGAATTTATATTTACATCATATCAGGTCATACCTGTCAAGAATGAGGAGTATTACCAAGTGCTGAAACAGGTACGCAAGTTATCAAATTATTGCTTAGCAAAAAATAAAACCAAGCCTGCAGCTTCTTTGGTTCATCTGGACTTATATTATTTTCTTAGCAATAGTTTTAGATTTTTTCAAATCATCTCTTGGCATGAACTGTTGATGCTATTGAAAATTTTTTAGAATGATAAAATATAATATTCAATGTCTGCATAAATTTCGTGAATATTAGTTGAAAATTAGGCGTTTTAGAACCATCTAAGCTCTATGATTGTAACATAATAGGATGTAATAGATAATCCATAGTGCTGATCTGGACCAAAAACAAAAAGGATCATCCTTGAGTAGATCCAAATAAGTGTACCAAATTTCAAGATTATTGGGTAAAAATTTCGACCTATACGGAGTTCAACAAAAATATGTGTATGCAATGTACATATATACATATATATGTATGTATGTATGTATGTATATATATATAGGTATGAATTTCTGCTAACAGTGCCAAAATTTTCTTGGGGTCATAAAACAAAAATCGAACCTACCCTCTCCTTTGGGTCGCGATGCAAGATCAATTTTAATATGTAGATTTTCTTCGAAAACCTACCTAAAAACGGTAATAAAAATTATAGCGTCGATTAATTATGAAGCATCTTCCCCGCGCCTTCGCCATACGGCCATCGATTTAACCTCGAAATGGAGGCAAAATTTGGAGGGAAAAAAATGATGCAAGTCGTTCGCGAGCGAAATATATGGGTCAAACTAGCGTATGACGTCATTTCGATGACAAATTAGGCTCGAGGGGGTAGTTGTTACTAACAATTTTTCGAGAGCTTTTTCCTTCTTCTCTTTTACTCTCTTTATTCATTCATTTTTGTTCTTTCACACTACTTCGGTTGGAAACGTCTTTCTTTTATGCTCTCTTTTTCAATTGGTCATGTTTTCTTCTTCCTTTTTTTTTTTCATTTTTTTCATTTTTTTCTTCTTTTTTTTTTTTGTAATTTGTGGAAAACAATGTTTTATAAAATGCACTCTTTAAAATATGAAGCAACGAGATGGTTGGGGTGAGCACTTTCGAAAAGCTATGTCTTCGAAATTTTTTTGTGGCGAGGAACAATGACGTAGACACGAGAACGATTTAAAAAGGAAATTTTTTTGTCGTGTTTTTCATTTTTTATTTTTTTTTTATATCTCGTGGGTGGGGTAGATGGGAGTTAGATAAGAGGCTGCATTGCAAGTTATGCAAATCTCTGCTGTCTTGCATATTTATTGTTAGAATTTTTTTCCTTTTTTCTCTTTTTCTCTCTTTTTTTTTTTCTGTGCTTACAAGTAGGTAAGCCATATTTGAAAAATATTGTAAAATGCCCGTTGAGAATTCGTCTAGATAAGATAGAAATACGCTAATGGTTTTTTTTTTTTTTTTTTTTTTACTTTTTCTTGGTAATGGGTGGAAGGATTAGTCAAAAAGTTGTTCGAAATAAGTAAGCATTTCTTTCTCGGGCCACGTGATAAAATTTTGATGGCGAATTTTGTTGCAGTCACTTTTACGAAGAGGTGTAAACATTGAAATTTTCAAATCGCTAACTTTCTGTAGAAGCGGAATTGAAAAAGATGAGATAAATTTTTAAAACTAAGCCCTCAAGTGCACACAAGATTATTGCCTAAATACGGAGTCAATTTAATAGGGTACCATACATGATTTTCAGTAAACATATTTTCAAATTCTTTAAAAAAAAATAAAACATATCAGTGAAAACCGCATTAAAGTTAGTTGGATAGAATGGAAGAAAATTAATGGTAAAGTTGAGTTGTCAAAAAACGTTGTGATATTTTTTGGGCAGTGGGTGTGATGTCATAGAATTGACACATCAGCAAAATTTTCACCTCTTTCACAGGTTTCTCATTCATTCATTACTCACTCTCCTGTGTTTGTACATTGGTTTAGTTAAGCTAATCAATTTAGAAAGTTCATGGTGACTGTGAGGGAGGGGATGAAAGGATGTGCACTTGCACCCCCCATTTCCTTATTTATAGACAAATTCAAAACATTGAAAAACAATAAAAACTAAGAAAATCAAAAACCAATTACTCCTTATTTGTTTTTATATTAGATCACAGCCTTAGAAAAAATTTTTGGTAATTCCTGGGGAGTTATTTACTTTGAGGGCTGAGTTCATATTTGCAACCCATTTTTAGATTTAACCCTTCATTCAGCCCCCTGTAGCCCAAGAAATGGAATTAAGATAATATTCTTGAATGTTATTGAGTGATACATCAATAATATTGTTTTTTGAAGCTCTGAGTTTACATTTATAATCCATTTTTAGATTGAACCCCTCCTTGGCCCCCTGTGACCCCAAATAGGGGGTTAAGATAATATTCTTTGATATTATTGAGTGATATATTATTAATAATATTTTTTGAGGTGCTGAGTTTAGATTTGCAATCCATTTTTTGATCAAACCCCTTATTGAACCCCCTGTCACCCCAAACAGGAGGTTGAGATACTATGCTTAGATATTATTGAGTGATACATCATTAATAATATTTTTTGAGGCTCTGAGTTTAGAGTTGCAATCCATTTTTAGATTGAACCACTTTTTTTCTTCCTGTGACCCCAAAAAAGGGATTGCAATTATATCTTCACTTATTATTCAGTGATTTATTAGGTATTGGATGCCCATGTTTTTTAAGACCAACAAAAAATAACAAAATTCAGTAAAACCACTTGCCCAGCTTACTTGTAAGAAAAATAAGATTTTTGTATTTGTACTCAGAAACTTGTAAAACATTATAGACAGTATATCACACTATAAAATGTGAAAAGTCAAAATTAGCTAATTATATCTGAACCACTGGATCACATTATAAGGAGTTTAATGAAGAAATACATGTCAAAATTAAACTTCAAGTATAAAAATATTACCAACAATGTATCACACAATATAATAGGAAATTCAAAATTAGCCCCTTTCAGAGCCCCTGTGGGATCACATAATGGGTAAAATTAAGAAACAAAATCAAATTCAAAATCAGCAGCTAAAAAACTATTACCAATGATGTATTATACTACAAAATATGAAAAGTCAAAATTTCCCCTCATTTTAAGCATTGAGGATTAAAAATGAGTCAAATGAATAAAATAATGTCAAATTTGAACTTGGTGCCTTAAGAAACATTACAAATGATGTATTACATAATAATGTGTCAAAAAATTGATCAAATTAAAAAATTATAGACAAATTTGAACTCAGCACCTCAAGAAACATTAGAAATGATGTATTACATACTAAAATGTAAAAAAACAAAATTGGGCCCTTTTTTGTGTCCCTTTGGGTCAAAATATTGATCAAATTAAAAAACTTAAGGTCCAATTTGAACTCAGTACCTCAAAAAATATTTTTTTAAGGCATAAACAAACAATATTATACCACCTTTGTGTTGAGTTGGATAATTTCAGTTTATATATATTGAAAGTTCCAAGAAAATGAATTTTTGGCCCATATCTGCTGCCCCTTTCTAATTTATGGGATTTCAAAAAAAAAATTACATATGATACACAAGCAGCCTCTACAAATTTCCAACCTTCTACCTCAATGGGAAGTACAAAAAATAAATACAGATAGAAACCCAAACTTATTGAATCTTATTTACTTAGGTGATAATTTAGACTTTGAGCTTTCAGTGCCAAAAGTTTTCTTGGGTTCTGAAATGAAATGTGCGCCCAACCTTGCTTCAAAGTCATTTTTTAAAGTCAATTTTATTCAGTAAATTTTCACCAAAAACCTACTTAAAAATGAAGTATTAATGAGATGTATTGAAACCAGCAACCTCTGATAATGCAAAATACAAAAACGTCAATTCTATGACATCACAACAACAGGGTGTGCATCGAGGTACCGTTTTTGGTGCAGCGCAACGATGGCATCTTATATCTTCCTTTCTATTTAAAATTTTTCAAAAACAATTTCAGAACCTTCATTCACAGGCTTTAGACTATCTCTCCCATTAATTTCAAGTAATTCTGAGAGTCATGTCCGGTACCCTATTGTTACTAATCGTATTGATGGTCAAAATTTATGAAATTTGGTCAGTCATATTGGGTACCTATTGTTTTATTACATCTCGTCATTAAAACCTCAACCTACTAGGTTACTACTTTTGACCCAGCTTGCTTGCAAACGGATTGTCAAAATTGACCTCATAAAAAGGTGAGGAGTGGGGATGATAAACATTTTTCGTTTGACGAAAAAAGCAAATGATTTGTTCCATTTTCCCATTTTCACCTAATTTTTCTGTCATGTATATTACGTATGTATCGTACAAAATTTGTGTTTACAAGTTAGAGAAAACTATAACATAAATGGGGCTGGAAATTTTCAAGAAACACAGTCATTATATAAGACCAAGTTTGAGTGTCCATTTTACCAATTTGGTTTAAGTGTGATTCAATGCTGAACTGTGGTGGTAAAACAAACACTGATACGAGTTTATTGCTTTTTGGTTCAGTATGTTTGTGAAAAAATTGAAGAACAAAAAATTCCTGGAAAATGGTTTTTCCAAGATTTTAAAGAAACTACAGAAGGAATAGTGTTTAAATTTTCACGTTACGTTGTTTTTATATAATTATGTGCAAGTCTCATAAAAGTTTGATGCCTATTCATTTAGTAATTTTGAAGAAAAATCAAAACTAAAACATTAGGGAAGAAAATTTTGCATTCACAAATTTGAGAAACCTACGAAAGAGAATGGGCTGAAGCTTTCACGAACGGTGGTTCCTCTATAGGACTAGGTCTGAAAGGAGTTAAGTGCCTATTGGTTCAGTAGTTTGTGAGAAAATTGGAGAGAAAAAAAATTCGTGAAAAGTGGTTTTTCCAGGATTTTGAAAAAATTTCAGATGGGATTGAGCTGAAATTTTTTCGTTCAGCATTCCTCGTTCTTACGTATGTGCGAATTTGTTCGAGGTTTGATAACTGTTAGTTGAGCAGTTTCCGAGAAAACTGGAAAAGATAAAATTACTGGAAAAGTGATTTTTTTTAAAGATTTTGAAGAAACTGCGAAAGAGATAGGGCTGAAATTTCCACGAAATGTAATGTATTCTTTTGTAGAACCTGATCTGATAGGAGTTTGCTGCCTGTTGATTCGGTAGTTTCCGAGAAAAATGTAAAACAAAAATAAATTTCTGGAGGATAGCAGCAAGTCGCCTGTGTTGCTTGGAGTATCTTTTTCTTATTTACAGCGTAAAAAGTTATTTTACTAGGCAACCACCTATTTTTACGAATCAAAAATCTCGACAGCGGTCTGAATGATGAGAAAATTTCCCGAAAATCAAATTCCACGATACCGATTTCACGTATCAACTTTCTCGAGAGTAAGTTACACAATTTTTTATAAGTTTTTATTGTACTCAGTACTCACTACTGAGATTTTAAAATACCTATACCAATACTACAGCCAACTATTCACAACGAAATTATGTTTATTTCGCATGAAGCGAAAGCCAAAAACAGGGGTTGGGATCGATTTGAATCGGAGGATTGAATCCTGGAATTTTTTTGTTTTTTTATCAGTGAGTGAAGTGAGCAAGTAAATGGGATTCAATCAACTCTTTTAAGACTGATTTAGGATCGATTGGAATGTATTACTAAAAGTGTGAGAGAGGGAGTGTGAGATTCCTTAAAATTTGGAATCATTCACTCCTTCAAGGACAAAGCAAGTTGGATTATTATTAGCATATATTTATCTATTTTTATTCTGTCTGTGTTGCGAGAGTAATTCATCGTTTGAATTATCTCAACAAATAGATAACGTATGAACATTATCTTTTATTAATATTGAACTTCATAATTATTACAAACACTTTTAAATTCTGACTTATCACTAACACTTAATAATAATAATGATACCTGATACCTATAACATCGAGTATGGACCTTAACATTTCTACTCGAGTGTTACTTCAGGAATAAATATGCATTCGAATAGAAGACAAGACATTACCTTCGTTTTCTTTGTTCTAATCAAAAATGGCCGACCAAAAAGGTGGCGTGACATGGAACATCCGCCAAATATGATGACACTTCATTGTCAGCATATCTGGTGGTGTTTGTCCGTGAGAAACAAGGATTAATATAGACAGCTATTATAGTTGCCTATATTTTGTTCGACACGTTTTTGTAGACAAACTGAATCGTCTGCAAAAACAGGATGGAACAGTCTGATTGCTGTTTTTCTTTCTGCCCTGCCCATATTTTGATATTTATTGGTGAATTTTTTTTTCCTACCCCCTAATTGTTCGTCTTTCTTCCATGGACCTATATTCACAAAATTTAAAAAAAAAAAAAAAGAAAAAGATTCAATCAGATTGAATCAAAGTGAATCATTTTTCTAACTCTGTTGAAATTGATTCAGTCGGATTGATTTGAAGTTATTAAATTTGAGAATACCTAAATAAAGAGTTTTATATGAATTGAAAAAATTTTTTGGGGAGCTAATAGGAGTTTTTGCTTCACTCCCAACCCCTGGCCAAAGAATAAATAAAAGTTTATCTTTTAAAAATTCTTTTTTATCTTAAATTAATTTCTTCTGTAGTTGATGGTAGATGAGGTGGGTAGTTTTGTATTTTTAAATCGTTTATGTAATTTTTTGTTATAATTGAGGCCCATATTCACAAACGTCATTTTAACCTCATTTCACTTAAATTTCACTTTAAAAAAATTTTTTGCACAATTTTGTACTTAAAAATGTGGAAACATTGTATCTCTTATGAGAGTTTCAATGCAAAAATAAAATGTTACCACACTCTTAAATACGAAATTGTACCAAAAGTCATTTTTAAGTGAAGTTTAAGTGGAGGGAGGTTAAAGTGAGGTTTGTGAATATGGGCCTGAGTGTTGTGATTAAAGTTATTGTTTTGTGGACTTATATCCTGGCTTCTTACACACACCTACACCCACACATACAAACACACACACACACACACACACATACTCATACATATATATATATATATATATAGACACATACGTTAGAATTATGTTTGTGTATATGATGACTAATTGCTATGTATTTTACTGTTGCTATGGCTACATTTAAAATAAGACAAGTGCACTGATAAAATGGATTATGACATCATCCAAGATGTAATTAATCAATTCGTCACAGTCTCAATATTATGTCATTCTTGCAATGTTTCGCAAGTATGTACATACAAATGTATAGTGTGTTTTCGTGCAGTGCACAGATTTGGTCATTGTGTGATGACAACTGTCACTGAGAGGCCAAGCCTCTAACCTCTTATGAGCAGTCTAATCCCCACATTTATTTATTCGTTTATTTATTTATTTATTTATTTATTTTCCTAGTATTGTAGATGAATGTTGAAAAAATGAATTTTGTACCAAAACATTGCTGCGCTAGAGTTTTTGTTTTTGAAAGTAATTGCTTAAGAACATTTTTGATTTATTCTTTATGTGTTTATGACAAATTCTTGACAGTCTCCTGGACTGCCGATATTAATTTTTTAAATTTTGGTTATTATCGAAATTTCCTTGTTTACAGCTTTTTCTCAAAGTGGAATTTGAAAGCCCTATTCTTCCTACACTCCGTGCGTGAGAGACATGATATTTAAGTGCATGGTGCGTGCGTGTGTATATGAGAGAGAATATGAGGAAGATATGTTACGTCTGTATGAGTGAAGTATTGAGTGTTATCATCTTAGATGAGGAGAAATTTCCTTGATTTTTGCTTTTTTTAGCTAGATAGGTAATTGATTGATTGATTAACTGGTTTATTTTATTTTAAGCCAAGTGTTCATTTTGTTTCAGTGAACTTGATATTTGTCATCAATTATCAATTAGGCGAGTTTGATAATGCGGAAAAAAGTGTGGACTTCTTTTTGTTAATAAAACTTCTCAATAATAATATACCGTTCAATTTGGAAAAGTGTGGAAGAAGTTCTGTGAATAGCGGTCCGATTTGACAGGAATGAACTTGAAAAAAACTTTCTTCTCAAAATGTCCAAATTTTCTGACTCGACTGCGACCAACTCTGTCAGTATGTTCTAAAAAAAAGTTCTCCTTATATTAAGGTCCCATTGATCTTGCCTCAAAACAGTTATTTTAATTGTTCGTTTTGAAGTATCAGTTTTTCAAGTTCTGCCTCTTAATTTAACTAACACTGAACTAAAACAATCGGGTTGAAAATGAGAACCAACTTTTATGGAATTGTCCGGAACTCGAGCCTCAAGTGTTGGCTTTTCTTTTGCGGATGATTATTTGAAACGTCATCTTCGACCAGCCATGCCTTCTGTCTTTCGAATTTTGCCGAAATCCAGATCTTTATCATCTCTATGCTATAATGGAGTTTTGTGTTTTCGAAAAACAAAAATTAAAAATTTCACTTCATCATCTGTAACCCGCAGGTCGTGGCTGCGTACACCCCTAACAATGTGGCTCGTACTGTCGTTTTAACCCCTGCAAATTTCCATTTTACTTTACCAATTTCAAAAACCCACGCTCCACTCTGTCGCCTTTCGACCCAATTTTTTTCCATCATCAAAAGGTTACTTTCTCCTCCCCCTCGGCCTCGCTCACCAAAGAATGACTAACGTCTTAAAATATTCGCTCCACTCGACGTTGTCGCTTCTTTTTTTTTCTTTTTTTTTTTCTTCGTCCTATTTCTTACCAATAAATAAATATTCACGACAATAAAATCAACTTCAGAAACGTGAGAGACCCGTTTTCCAAAATATTTCCGCCTTCTCATCCCCTCGCCATTACACTTCTTCGCCGATCGTTTGGTTATTGAAAATATTTTTCTCACGAGTCTCTTTATTAGTACTCTGCGAAAATTCCGCAGATTTTCATTTCATCATTCATAAAGGATGATGCAATAAAATATTTAAAAAAAAAAAAAAAAATCGATTTATTTTTTCTATTAAAAAATAAGTGCGAGAGAAAGACTAGGTATTAAAGAATTTCATAATTAATTTTTAATCTTCTATCGTTCGTCAGAGTTTATAATCTTTGAATCTTTTTTTTCCACTTCTTTCTCGCCTTTTTCGTTTATTTATTTTTATTTTTTTTTCATTTTCTTGCAATGCCACTTTTAATTTTTTTCTTAATAAATTTTTTTTCTTTCTATTTTTTTCTTTTCTTTTTTTTTTTTTTTGCAGTATTTTCGCACCATCAACACGAGAGTATCGGTGGTGTACATCGAAACGTGGCAAGGATCGAATCAAATTGAAATGGAAAAGAATGCAGAAATTAGTCGCATTCTGCCCCACCTCAACGATTATCTTGTTCATCAATTGTTCACCGTCGACAGAGATACCGTCCAATTAATTACGTAAGTCTTATGGCAGCTATTTAAGTCGCACCCTTTCGTACTGGCATTTCGCCTTCATTTAGAATATTATTCGATCGAGTGAAATGATAATTTAACTGCACTATAGACTGCATGCGTTTGGTTTGGGTGAAAAAAAGAAAGAAAAAAAAAAGGATTCGGAAGTAATGTTACGAATTTTGAGCTGGATTAGGAGAGGTATTCCATCGAAAGCGGTCTGTGGCTCACTTAGACAATAGTGAGTTGAAATATAAGTTACGAAACTCGGCTTTCACTCTAATCAAAGGATAAATGCCCTGTCAGTACAGACAAAAGGCTGCAGTTTAACAACGGAATTATCGAAATCGACGCTTACTTAAAAGTTTAGTAATAATATTGGATATTATGAAAGTTATTTTTCTGTTTGTAGCCCATTTTTATTTTGAAGTTTGTTAAATTGTTTCGTAATAATTTTTGTGATCAATATATTCATTGACTAGTCGCTCTTGGTGCCAGCTTCGCTTGGCTCAATCACAAGAGTAAGAGTAGGAGGCCATTTTATCAATAATTCTACTCTTTTTTTTCGTTTTAATTTTTTTATAAATAAGTATAAAATTATAACGTGTATGGTCTTATGCAAATTCAAAGCTGAAATTAAGGCATTTATTACAACGATGAGAATACTTTTTTTCAAATTTGTTCAGACGTCATTCTCATTTGTCTTCAAATTTATAGTAAATTTTTTTCAATATTCAATAATTCAAACTTAAACCAAATTAAATTATCCATTATCACCTCTTCAACTTCAACCAATAGGGAATGTGAGTCTTACTTTTACCTCAATGATCACTCATTTGCAGCGCCATCCACCTTCATCTTGAATCGGAATGATAAAAACTCCCCTGCCAACTGTAAAGAAATTATTGGCCGTCAAATTTTACCCAAGAGTTTTTTTAATTTGAAAAAAATATCATACTCAAACTATACTATTATAGAGAAAGAAAGAGAGATAAAAAGATAGTGTTGTAAAAGGGGTGACGAAGATAGCAATATTTTTTCCATTTCTCTTTTATTCTATCATTCTTAAATCCTTCAACTGATGACCACTGAAATAATAAAAATAATGAAAAATATACATATTTTACAGTACTGCTCGGGTTATTGTGAATGGATTATAATAACAGGTAACCTATTTTATCGGTAAGAAGATGAGGTTGGTGATCATAGAAGAATAAAACAAATGTTTCAATAGTTTTAAAGATTACCCATTATACACATACATAAGGAACACTTTTTATATATTAGTATAGATAACCAAATTTTACTAGTAATTAAGGAAATGTTTGAGAAATGTTGAACAAACGACACAAATTCTGTTACAAAGTAATGAAATTTTAAAAATTGAGAGAATTAGTCTTGGGACTAACGAAATATTTAGAAAAATTATACTATAAAAACGAAAATTAAGATCAAAAATTGGTCCGAAACACCTTCAGTTTGTATAATGCCAACCTGTATAGGCAGGCCTGTAACCAGAATGAAATTCCAAGGTAGGCAAACATCACATAGCAGAGGATAAGATTTTTTTCTTCGATATATCATATTATAATGCGCCCATGGAGAGGAAATTTGAGCCTGAGAAACAAATTTATAAATCTTTTGAAACATTGAAAACCATATCTGTGTTCAATGCAGTTCCTAGAATTTATCTGTGGAAGTTTAATAGTATTGTAGAAATCAATTTTGCAAGCGAAGCTAGCAAAAAAAATTTTTTTTTTTTTTAAATACTGTGCACTTAAAAAGTCCGGTCCCAGGAAATCCCCCCTTCCTTCTCTTGTCTAGTCAGCCTATTACCTAGGTATATTATGTCCTATTACACGTAATTTTATATTATGTATAAATATACCAAATGAGATTGATAAAAATATATTGAATCAAACAATGAATGTTACCAGTTGCTACAAAAAAATTTCCATATTGAATAGTTAGTTACAAAAGGGAGAAGTTCAAAAAAACTTGTATGCTGGAACCTGGAGAGAAAAATATATCTAATTTTTGATTTTGTTTTGCTAGAGGGGGTAAGATCCGTTTCCAAGGAATGTTGCCCCCCTGCCCACTTCTGGTTATTGGCCTGTGTGTAGGTAGTACCTATGTTTGTTAGACATTCGAAACAACATACCTACAAGGCCTGTGGGAAAATGTTTTAGTATCTATTAGTGTGGAATACCTTGTTGTAAAAAGATATTCTTACCAGAAGGTAATCTACAGATTTTGCATGTTCAACCACTTCATATATAAACAAACGGGTAAACCAAAACCTGGGCAAACACTGGCAATTTTAAAGCAGGTTTGGACAGTTTATATAAGGTCTTATTTACATGCACACCAACACACATACGTAGTGATTACGTATGTTTGTGTGAACAGGGATTTCTTGTAGTGATAAGAAATGATGGACTGGTTCGCGTACGGAATTGTGACATCATTGTATTGTTGAGATTGGTCACTATTGGGTACTTGTACATTACTTGCATGTACGTGCAAGTAATTACGATTGAATGTAATTCGTGCATATGATTTAACGTCATTGAGACAAATATTTGCCAGCCTTGCGGCAGCAACTAACATTGGGGGTCCAAGCCCCTTAACCTCATACGATATGAGTCCCCTAAATTAGCTTTGTTCAGAATGGCCAAAAAGTGATGCACTTGTTCCCAGGAAAGATTAAAAAAAAAATTTTTTGTCATGTAGATTGTAGTTAGAAAATACTATTTTCATCATCTCTAATTTTCTATAAATTTCTGTAGTGAAAGGATCAGTAGTAAGTACTTACATTTAAAGGGAGCATCGGTGGCTAAGCCCCACCAAAAAAATAAATAAATATGTACTGACAAAACGCTAAGATAACAGACTATACGTAATTATTTTTATTTGAGGAAAAATAATAGACCCTTGAGCCCTTCCCAAAGTTTTATCCTAGTTTTGCCATCCATGAAATTTTCAAAAAAATAATTCGAACACTGGAGGTGGTTGTAATTATCAGTATCCTTCCTCCCAGTTATGCCGCTGCCATCAAGAATTTTTATGTTTCTTGGTTTCTTGATTTTCAACTTGTACCAATCCCCCCCACCGAACAAAAATCGTTCCTACACCCCTTGGTTCGAGGATTAGGTAAATTAAATTATGCTCGAAAATGCTGCCGCGAATAAATAATTTTGAGTGGTCTTTGTCTGCCTCGATATTCAAAATTTATTAGCTGGAAATTGTGAAAATTCGTCCGAGTCTCAGGCACTTTGAACATTTTCTTTCCTTACGTTTTTCTTCCGAGTTCGTGCTTACGCGAAATATTTGAATGTTTATATTTTATATGAATGAAATTTTAAGGACACGCAGTTTGTACTTGATTATGATGAAAAATGTATCGTCACGTTTACAAAAAATATGATTGTAAAGCTACTCATTTCCAATTTAAGAAAAATAACCATAGGATGGGGGAAAAAAAAGGAAAAACTCAAAACTCTGTCTCCGCCCGGGATTGAACCGGGGACCTTCCGCGTGTTAGGCGGATGTGATAACCACTACACCACAGAGACAGCTGACAGACCTTTGCTACAAATAGAGGAATCTCTATTTTGAATATTTTAAAAAACATTTATACGCAACAAAGTCGGTACTTCGGTGCTCGAGTGTATCGATTCTCATTCCGAACGAATAATTCGATAGATTTTTAAACCGGTTACGCATTAAACTGTCGGCACCACTTTGCTAATGGATTCTTATCATTATCAACAGCCGTTACGTAACAGTAATTTACGTGTCAGTATTTACCGTTAGGTACCTAACCTTGCCAATCTATTAATTACCTGGCTTTCGAGAATGTTTGTCTTATTCACGTGGGAAAACCATAGTGATGCAGTGACGTCACGTGGGGGATGATATAGGTGCAGTTGCACCAGGCCTCGCGCCTCAGAGGGCCTCGCGCAAAAGGAGAAAAAAAAAAAAACTGACAAATTTTCACTACATTAGGTATACATTGTACATAAAAAAAGAAATTAAAGAAATCTATACGTATGATTGTTTGTTGCTTCCCGAATATACAAAAAAAAAAGAACAATTTCTTGGAAAAATAAAAACACTCGAAGGTAAAGTTGATGAAGTGCATAAAACTACAGCAGCGTTTAGTTTGTATATTTTACTGTACGCTACCCGCTAGGAAATATTTGTAATTCACTGGAAAAAGTTGGTGAAAAAACAAAAGACTCTGTTGCCCATTCTGAGTCTTTGTCATTAGTAAACTATGGAGTTACTTCTTATGAATTTGTGTTGAGTTTGGTTTTTTGGTATGACTTGTCGCATGCCATTAACACAGTTAGTAAAGTGCTGCAATAGGGGAATATGCTATTAGGTGTTGCAATCCAAGAAATTAAGGGTCTAAAAAATTTTGTTCAAAGCTATCGATAGACTGGCCTCACATCTTTCATTATTGCAGCAAAAGAAATGATGATAGAATTGGGTAAGGACCCAAAATATTCTACTCGCTGTCATAAAAAACGTAAACATTTTTTTGATGAAAAAAATAACGATGATGAAAATCAGGATGAATCAGGGCTAGTTGATAGTGCAACATTAGAAAATCAAAGCCAAGCTAAAGTAGTAAAAGATTTTCAAATCAATTATTTCTTACCAATCATTAATGGAGCTCTTAGTTATATGATAACTAAATTTTGTGGGCTTCAAGAGTATTCTGATTGCTTCGGATTTCTTTTTGACATACCATTGCTTTGTAAAATGGAAGAAGAACTACAGAAGTGTTGCACGAATTTTGTTACAACGCTTTAAGAAGGTGAATTACTAGATGTAGATGGAGTTGATTTATTTTCAGAGCTGAGATTATTTAACCATAAGGTTTCTCTAGATGTGTAAACAGCAATGGATGCCCTTCAATTTTTAAAATCTTTGTAGAATTCATATCCAAATCTCACTATTGCGTATCGTATTCTCCTCACTGTACCTGTCACAGTAGCTTCAGGAGAAAGAAGTTTTTTTAAACTGAAGCTCATCAAAAATTATTTAAGAAGTACCATGAAACAAGATCCACTTAATGGCTTAGCAATTGTATCAATTGAAAGTGAGGTGACTCGCAACCTTGAATTAAAAAATTTGATAGATTGTTTTGCTTCACAAAAGGCAAAGAGAATAAATTTCGTCTAAATAGGCTACTTTTATTTTATATAATACATTTTTTATTTTGTAATACGCTTTCTATTCTGTAATTCATACATTTTTCCCTCAGAAATTGGACAAATTTGAGTAATTTCTGTATTAGGGAAAGTGGATGGAGTGAATTTTGTTAGAATTATAGAACTTGTAAGCATTGGAATGGTTACAAAAAGACACATTTTTTGGTCAATTCCTTTATCCCTCCTCAATAATAATAATAGTAATAATAATAACAATCATAATAATAACCAAGACTTTACCACAGTCTGCAGGCCTCATTTGGGCTCTTCAAGCAGGGAGTGTGGAAGTGTCTCATCCTCCTGGCTCGATGTTAGTAGGAAAAATTGTGATGAATTTAGCAAAATTAGATGACTTGTTTTTTCTTGAATGTAATTTTATAATTAAAAACAGTTGGCTGAACTAGGAATTTGATCCTCCCCTGGAAAAACTAATTCGGAGAGCCCCTAACAACTTGCTAATTTTATCTTACACCCGGCCTCGCAAAGTCACGGACAGCCCTGTAGTGATGGCAAACATATCAGTAGGTATTGTGACGTATTGATGGGTAAGTGTATCAATATGTGCTATCAAAACTTGACAGTTGCAAGTTGCCAGGTTTTTTGTTTTTTGAAAAGTCAATTATTCAGCGTGAAAAGCTTGTGACTGAGAAACTGATGGAAAAGTATCAATACTTGCCATCCCTGGAAAACCACGAAAAACGAAGACATAAATAATAGAGGATACTGAATGTCTGGATCTGGACCGCTCCTTGCAGAGAAAAAAAGGCTTGAAATGTGTAAATTTTTTTTTTAATTGGTTTTGGTCAGAGACATATAGCTTAAGAGATCTCCATCGGGTGACCAAAAATTTGACAAACATCTCAATCAACCATCGTCATCTTCACAAACAATTTCTCATATTCGTTTACTTTGCTGCTCATGTATCACAGCTTGATAGTGTGTGTGTGTGTGTATTAATATAGAGACGTTTGTTTTAAGTGCAGTTGCGCAGAACACTGAACGAAGTTGACTTTTCTTTGTTGATGACGATGATGATGGTCGAAGATTTTCGTCACATTTTTGTACCACAGCACATATAGAGAGTTGGACATCTCTTTAACTATATGTCTCTGATTTTGGTGAGTTTGTGAATGGGGGAAAGGAAATTCGAAGAGACCACTGAGAACACCTTTGAAAAAGAGAATACTCATTTTAAAATGATGGGGAGAGTATGAGTGGCTTGATGCTTCGGTATTCGACCTTGCAACTATATGAGGTTGTAAAACTGTGACTAGCTGTCGTCATATTTACTACCCAAAATAACGGACTTCATAACGAAAAACACCGCATGTAAGTTAATTGTCGTTTAAGTTATCTTGTTTTAAAATGAAAACTTCAGCACAGGTTTTCTGAAACAAAAAGTCTCAATAAAGAAATTAAAAAATTAAAAATTTAAATTTCAAAAGTATACCTGCCAGAATAGTGGGTAAAAATTATGTTTATGAAATGTGGAGGAAATTCATTACGATTTTTTATTGCAAGGTAATTAAAAACATGCGCTAGTTATTAAATGATTGCTTGGCCGATAAAATAACTGCAGGCCTTCTTCCCATATGGCTCTTCTATATTTTATGCAAAAAATTAGTGATAAGAGAGTTTTCTTCTACTCGAGGTTCTTCTTTGATGCAAGGTTACTCAAGCGTGTCCGACACACTATGGATTTATTCAATGTCCACTTTGCCTATGATTATTTTATTTCAAATCGCATCTGAATTCAGTCTGTCAGTTCCAATCAATTTTCTTGCTTCAGTACTTGTTAAATTCGGTGATTTCGTGTCGAGTGTAATTTTTTACAACACACATACCAAAAATAGACTTTTTTGCGGACGTATCAACTACCTGTGAAGTAGGAGATTTTATTGCAATATTGAAATACTTATTTGTGATACAAGTGCGTAAAGTAGGTGATTTTGATACAAGTGTGATCCTTGCAGCATGAGCTGAAGGCGAGAGGTGCAAATCACACGAATTGCAGACACCTATTTCGCTCGAGTTTAACATAGGTACTGTTTATTAAAACACGCTCCCATAAAAAATTTTTACCAAAAAACAAAATTTTTGAAATTCTATTTAAACAATACAGAAACGGGCAATTTTCCTTTAAATTGCGTTTATTTGTTCGCTTATTTTCATCCATCTAAAGATAAATAAAAAATTAACGGAAAAAAAAAATGCGTACAAATTTTCTCTTTTTTCCAAAAATAACAACTGCAATCCTCTAGCTCAAATAATGGATGAGGAATCATTGAGTGAATGAGGAGAGTTTTTTAGATTCCAAAACGTAGCTAATATTCTTTTAATTTGCATTTTTTTTGGTTTTTATTATAAAATAGCCAAAGATGATTGAAAAATTATGTGGAAATTTTGTAAATTTTATCCTTTTTCCAGCAACACCAACCCCAGCCTATTAGCTTGAATAGAGGCTGACAAATTATTAATTGAAATAAAAGCGGTTTCTATCAAAGCTGCAATGTTGTTGACAATCAACTTTTCGCAAAATGCAGATATGCAAAAATTTCATAATGTTGGATAATGCAGAGTGTGCATGCGCAGACAGGACAGTGATTTAGTAATTTTAGCAAATCCCTACTTGCGCACGTACGTAATTTCATTTTTCAACATTTCGTTAAAATCTGCTACTTCAGATAAAGTTAATAAGCATAAGACGTCTGTTTTTGAAGTGGGTGTTGCAAAAAGTAAAATTACGCGCATGGGCAGCTTGGGAGCTTGGAACGTACTTGGATTATTAAACTACTGTTTTGCTGGGCATGCGCACTATGTCCCATCGAACATTATGAAATTTTTGCACTTCCTAATTTAGTGGAAAATTGATTTTTGAATTGCTACTTTAATTAATCACAACATTTCAGCTTTGAAACGAAACTCTCTTATTTCAATTAATGATTCCTCCGCCTCTATTTAAGCCATATAGCGTTGCTGGAAAGAGGATAAAATTAAAAAATTTATTTTGTAATATAGTTTTTTAGTAATCTTTAGCTATTTTAAAATAAACAAATGAAAAAAACGCAAATTAATGGGTTTTGGAATCTCTAAATCTTTCATTTACTCAATGATTTCCCAGCCACTGTTTTAGCCAAAGAGCTGTGGTTGGCATTTCTGGAAAGAAGAGAAAATTTGCAAGAATATGCTTTCAACGTACTTTTTTCATCATCTTTAGTTGCACAAAAATGAACGAACAAAAAAAAAAGGTGCGCGTTCGGCTGGAACTATACTAATGAAGGATTGATGTGTAAACATAATACTGTAGCTGTGAGCATTCACGTTGCGCATGCAAACAACCACAACGTAACTCGTACCAATTACAATCATAATTCTCCCCCACCATAGATCAAGTGCTCTGATATTTACACCTCAAAAACACAAATTAATGGAAAATTTGTCCTTTTTGGAATCTTGAAAACTCGCCTTTTCAAATCAATAATTCTTCTCCCGCTGTTTAAGATAGAAAGCTGGGATTAATACTGCCTGAAAGAAGATAAAATTTACATAAATCTGTATTTCATCGATGTTTTTATTCATCTTCAGCTAGGTACTTGAAAATAAACGAACAAAAAAACGCAGTTTTTGTATTTGAATACTGTGGGGACTCACTAGTATGAGGAATAGGGGCTCGGATCCCTTGACAACAGTCGCTGCCCCAAAGAGCTGGCAAATATTTGTCCTTGTGACGTAAAATACACATAAATTACATTCTATTGTAATTACCTACATGTACATGCAGGTAATGTACGAGTACCAAATTGTGACACATCTCAACAATAGGATGATGTCACAATCCATACACGAACCAGCCATCCATCTCTTATCACAATAAGAGATGACGCAACCGGGCCATTCTCACTTACCTACGTGTGTTTGTGTGCGTGTAATTAAGCCAGTATAAAAACCGTTCAAACCGATTCTAAAATTGCCAGTGTTCGCCTTGGTTTTGGCTTACCCATATGTAAAATATGAAGTGGCTGTACACGCTTAAATTCTGTTGAATTTAACTTCTGGTGAGAATACTTTCTCACAACAAGGTATTCCACAAATACATTTTCAAAAATATTTTTTCTTGCTAAATTTTTTTGAGAGGGGTGTTGCAAAAAATAGTGTGTGTCCCTCTTGCGGAATGGGCGATTGCTATCCGTGTGATTTGCATCACTCTTTCGCCTTTGGCTCACTTTGCAAGGTTCACACTCTATCAAAATCACCTAATTTACGCATTTGTATCGCAAATAACTATTTTCACTCGGTCTGTTTTCAGCAGATTCTATAGGCGTGTGAGAAAAGCGATGAATATAATTTTCATTTTCATTCGGAACTTTCTTCGAGAAATGAAAGAATTCATTCATTCGTTTTTGGTTTTTTTTTTCAATAATATATTTTCTTTCTCTCAGCTTACACTCGCACTCCCCGACTTTCGCCATTTTTTAACGAATGAAAAGGTGAGTGCCAACTGTTGGCCCGACGAAGGCATAACAATTGCATATCCCTGCTCCCCTCTTTCTGTCATCAATTTTTCGCTGTCCAAATCCAATGGTCGTCGACCAGTCGCCGTCGTGTTTTTCCACATCGAACGCCACAAAAAGCGGATAAAAAAATGGAGAACCGTTCAAAAACCTCAATATATCTAAAATGATTATCTAACATCTTTTTCGTGTCGCGAAAAAATACGTTTAAAAATTTATTTTCAGTCATTCTTCGGATTTTTTTGATTTTTTTTTGTTGAGAAAAAAAATCTTTGGCAAAAACTAGAAGAAAAAAACCAAAAATTGTAAAGAAAAATGCGTTTTCCAACTTTCAAAGTTTTTTTTTTAAAGTTTTTTACTTTTCCAGTTTTCAATTTGAATAATTATAGAGCAAAAACAAAAAATTTGCAAAAAAAAAAAAAGAACGAGACAAAAACGCAAAGCGAAAAATTAAACGCGCCTTTGGTCGTCGTTTTTCCTCTGCTTTTCCTCTGTATTTTATTTTTTTATTTATTTTTTTATTTATTTTTTTATTTATTTCTGTCCTATACTTTACGAACCAAATTTTTCACCCGTAAAACACCCGTAAAAAATGGCTATCGTAAAAAAAAAAAATTCTAAACAAAAGCGCGAAAGGTCGAAAACGGTGTAATACTGTAAATTTTTCTTTTTCGCTTTTTTAGATTTTGTTATTTTCCACGCTTTCATTTATGAGTTTTCCGTTCTTGTCCTTCCATTTTCCTTCTAATTTTTCACTCGCTCCGCCATTAATCTTGGAATCGAATTTCTGATTAGGGTGGGAAAGTGTTACGTCGGTAATTATTATGGCAAATTTTATGCCAGTAAAATGATTTTTCTGATAAGTAGGTCATGCCCGAAGGAAATGTGTTGTATTTATCGAAGTTATGCTACGAAATATATTCGAGTATGTTCACCATAAATAGTCAAAGTTTTGGTAGATAACGCTGCCGGACCAAGGCAATGGTAGTCTTTCTCGTCCATCAAGTATTCATCTGCTCAATCCGGTTGAGTGAAAATATTCAAAAAAATATGAATATCGTGGGGATTCGCACTTCTCGACAGACAATTATTCGCGCGAAATCGCTGGATCATGAATAGCCGCCCGTGCGATAACATGTTTTTCGCAACAACCACCCCAAAAACAAAGTTTTTCTAACGTGAAGTACGAAATTTTATCCCAATGTAATAAATTAAATTACGCGCGCAACTTCGGACTTGATTGGATTAATAAATCTCTGTCTTGGCTGCGCATGCGCACTATGTCTTGCCCAACATGAACTTTTTGCAGTTCCTGAATTTTTAAAAAACTGACCATCAGGTAGTCACTTCAACTGAACACGACCAAACCTTTCTTATTTCATTCGACCATTTCTGAGTAGTGTTTCCTTTGGGTTTCAATGAAATTTTGCTGGTGGAACAGCAAATGTCTCATATTTTTGGCAAGCGTGATTAAATGTATAAAAATGCGGGAACCAAGAAGGAGATCTCAAAACATTCCTACAATTCATTAAAAAAATACTCAAAAGTGACTAAAATTTTGGAGAAAAAAAAAAGTAGAATTGATTGCTGTTGGTTTAACAATAATTATTAAGTATAGTTTGTTGATTTCAATAACTTACATTAAAAACGACATACAGTTTCATGCTCCTGTCTTTGAAGGGAGAGGGTAAAACGAAAAATTTGGAAGACTGTTCTTGAAATAGTAGCCCCTCAACTCCGAATTTCTGCATGTCCCAGATATGAAACTGAAATTCCGTATATTGGGGGGCTGTATCGATAATTTATCCCGGGGTAACAACAAAAAAAAAAAAATCTGGTAGCACACCTACATCAAAATCATCCACTTTACACTTTTGTATCACAAAGGACTATTTTATGACGGATTAAAATGTTTCGGAACCAAGCTCTGATAACAGACAAATGGTGGGGAACTGAATGGTGGGGAACTTGGTCGGGTGTTTCTGAGTGTAAAGACTCATAGAAAAAGTATCGCTATTGTGGGGACATTACTCGTATGAGGTTTTAAGGGCTTGCACCCCTTGATGACAGTTGCCACCCAAAGGCTGTCAATTAATCGTCTCAATGACGTTAAACCATGTACACACTTGTGCGTTTGTATGTTTGTACTTGTACGTATGTACAGGTAAAATACATTGCACAGGTTGTGATCAATTACCTGATAACAATCTCGGTGATGTCATGGCCCAATACCAAACGTGTTGCGTTGTTTCTTATCACCTCAACGGAGGCAGGAAACGACGTAACAGATGACATAATACCATACGTACATGTACGTATGTGTGTCTGTGTGCATGTGCCTAATTTGGTATAAAAACACTTAAAACTGGCTACAAAATTGCCAGTGTTTTCCGAGAATTTGGCTCTCCCATACTTTACAGTATAAAGTGGCAGAACACACAATATCGGTTGAAGACCTTCTTTGTGTGAATATCTCTCACAAAAAGGTATTCCGCAGCTATTATTTACCCTCATAAACTATTTAGAAACTGATATACATACTTTTGGTTTGTTTTTTCGTCCATATAATTGTATTTTTCGTTTTTTTCAGTGGAGAACGTTTTGCCGGTAATGAAGCAGGAATGGCTTCGATGGCTGCAGTGTGCACTCGAAAATCGGCAGCAATTAGCGTCGACTTGAACGCGTACGAGCCTCATTTAACTGCTGCCACAATGGCTCATATGATTGGACATAATGTTGGCATGAAACACGATGACGAAAGTGAGTACCTTACCTAAATTCTGGATCTCATGGTTTTTGGTCGTCATCTTTTACCGTATAAATCCGTTTTGTTTGTCGCATCGTTGGTGCGATAAGAGTATTTTGTTCCAAATCAACGGCATCTAAGATTTCTCAACAGGTTGAAAATGTGATTTTTTTTTTTGGTGATAAATCATAGAGTTGACCCACCGCGAAACCGTATCAAAAAACATGCTCCTTGAATAATTCTACCTCGAATTGTTGTAACTGTTCAGTTTTCTATACAGCAATTGATGTTTTATAAGCTGTGCCGGTATAACACGTGAAAACGGGTATTTGTAGATGAAAAATGTATACTTTCGACCTTTTTTATAGAAAATTGTATAATGTACAATTTTCACGATATAACTGCAATTATGTAGTACTAGCTGCCTGTGGTGTCGGCTTTGATTGACAGATGTGTACGACCTTTGACCTTGACCCTGAGCTAAGTGTTCGCTGATATATTACACAACAAAATCTGAAAATATAAAATTCTCCCCTTTTTATGCCCAATGAGGTTTGAAAAATGAATCTAATAATAAAATTAACATCAGATTCGGGTTCAGCACCATAAAATACGTCTGATGATATACACTTTAAAATCTGAAAATAAAAAATTCTTTCCTTTTTGGGCCTAATGAAGGTCAAAGATTGGGTCAAATGATGAAATTAACATCAAATTCGAATTCAGCACCTTAAAAAACGTCCATTTATATATTACATAATAATATCTGAAAATATAAAATTTTCCATGTTTTCAGCTCTATGAGGAACAAAGAATGGGTTAAATGGTAAAATGAGCATCAAATTTGAATTCGGCGCCTCAAAAAACTTGTCCCATGATGTAAATTTGAGAATAAAAAATAGGACACTAAGTGAAGTACTAATAAGTGTGCATAATAATTTTTCCTGAGACATATAGCTAAAGAGATGTCCAACATCCAATCAAAAACATAACAATGACAGAATGTTATAAAACATTTCGAAGTTGGATATTTGTTAGTGTACCTACATGTGTCATAGCTTGATAGCATGTGTGTATTGGTATAGAGATGTCTGTTTTTACTACATATGTGCAGCTTTGGCTGCGCAGAATGTTGAATGAAGTTGACTTTTGTTGTTGATGATGATGATGATGATGATGATGATTGTTGAGGATCTTTGTCACATTTTTGTACCATACTGCATAATAAAGAGAGTTGACATCTCTTTAGCTACCTATATTAATCCAGTCTTCATCAATTTTCCTTTATAAATAAGTTTTCGGAAGTGATAAAATGATAAAACCAAGCCTAGAACCTTCCTAGTTTCATGAAGAATGCAAATACAAAATACAAAAATTCATCTACATTGGTTTGGTAGATTCTGTGATTACCCTAAACATACACTTTTCTAATTTTTTGAAGTAAAACTATTATAGGAATGTTATATGTGAGTAGTGAAAGTGTTTTGTTGCATATTAAGTGACAAAAACACCTCGACGCGAATAAAGAGGAGAGAAGCAAAAGAAAAAAATTTAGGTTAAAAACAAATTTTTAAAAGATACGTAAGCTTTTATATTTTGTTTTTGGCTTTAGCTTCATACAAAATAAACATTATTTTGTTTAGGAAGGTTGGTTGCAGTATTGGTATATTTTAAAATCGCAGTAGTGAGTAGAATAAAAGCTTATAAAAAAACATGCCATTGATGATGGGGAGAAATGAATTGGAGAAGAGAAGCATGGTTTCTTTTTCTTTTCTTTTTGTTTATTTATCATCGAAATGTTTCACTTAAACCGTGTGTCCCGGCACACACTCACGTTTTTTTTTCTCTTTATATATATTAGTATCTATAGATGGTGATTTCACCGACTGAGGTTGATTTATCTGCGAAAACCCAATTTTCATGACATTTGATAGCGAATAAATTTGAAGGTAATATGATAGGTACCGTTGGGAACTCTCAACACATTTACATATACGACCTTTGATAAAAGCCAACTAGCTGGGAATTTCTTCAAAATATGATCCTAATGTTGATGGACTAAGTAGGTCTATTGTTAGTTTCAAAGTAGCAACTACAAAATTTTTCGGTTTCAAGTAGCAGAGTTTCGAATAAAATAATAGGTACCTATCAACAAAATCACAATTCGTCCGATCACGAAGCGTTTGGTTATTATCATCATCATCATCATCATCGTCATCGTCATCGTCATCATGAGGTATTCGAACTAATCGAAATCTAACCCCTTCCCCTACACCCAAGACAATTCCATCTTTTACACGCGATAAATTTATTCAAATTTACCCACTCTTACGCCATTGAATAAGGCGAACCCATCAGAGCTATACGTTTACTTTTGAAGTACGACACGCACGTAGGTATCCTAAAATCATTCAATTCAGTCGCCGCAAGCATTACTTTGTCTATAATTTTCACGTCTACGTATGTGTACATATTTTAAGTACGTATACAAATGCACATACGTATATATGCGCTGTGTGTAGATGGGTAGCCTATTCCATAAAGCCACTTTTGTCTGTTGCAGGAAGCGAATGTACTTGTCAAGATTGGCACGGATGCATTATGCAGCAGAGTATTATTGGTCGAGATAACATTCATCCGTACAAATTTAGCGAATGCAGTCTCAACGATTATATTTCTGGCTTCCGCGATAGCAGCAGCGTGTGTTTACTGAATAAGCCGAACGAGGTAAATTTTTCAATACCAGCCTATAGACTACTCACGTATCTACTATAGGTAGGTAGGTAGGTAGGTAGGTAGGTGTACCTATTTACGATATAATCGTAATTAGTATAGCCTATCGTGGATAGACTTTGGTAGGAAACTAAAATGAAATTAATACCTACACGCGGGCCACCTAATTATTCGATATTCGAAAAACGACGTGGAAATTATTTTCACAGAATGGATACTTAGCCTATTCGATAGAGTGTACGACTATAAGTTGATGATGAACATTTTATTCTGTTGAAAAATTGGTAGAGCCTGCTTCACAACAGAGACGTGTATACTTTTTCGATAAATCGAGTGTTCTCGATATTTTGTGCTGCTCGATATTTCTCGTATCGATACCTGACTTTAAAAATATCCATGCTCTTCTTCTTCATTCCAATTTAATTAATTATGATAAAACGAAAGTATGTATCGAAAAATATCGATACTACAGTATGATATATTTATTGATATTACTTATCAAGTTGTAGGGAGAGGCTACTGGAATGAGCACTATCTGAAGCCACCAAATGTTTACAAAGTGGCAGGAACCTGTTGGGGAGAGAGAGCGAGAGAGAGAGAGAGAGAGAGAGAGAGAGAGAGAGAGAGAGCTGTTAAAATAAGAAACGTCTACGTTCAGTCAAGGAGGATATTTTTATTTACGTTATCATAGGTTTTAAGAGGTGCTTTTAGGATGATGTTGTAAGTAATGATGTTCGAAAGAGAGGTTTAGCAAGCCTATTTATGGCGCCTAGCTATATGACCTGACCCAACACCCCAGTAACCCCTAATCAAATCGTTATGATAATTAAAAATTTTTTTGTAATGTTATTTTTTCATCATTATGCTTTTGTTTTATTTTCATCTTTCAGAGTGGATATTAAAAAAAAAAATTCTGAACAGGAGGAAGTCTAATCTTTTTAATTCTCTCGAGTACTTTTCTTCCATCTATTTATGGACCTAACTGGAAACACCCGAAAAATGTCCTCTTTGTCTGATCACAGGTACACTTGTATCTAAATAGGAGTGCTCTCTCTCTCTCTTTCGCTCATTTCTGATAATGTAATCAGACGTAAACACATTGACTAATTACCTTATCATTCTTATAAAAGCTACAGATTATTTTGTAATTTCGAACCTGTCAAAATTCAATAAAAGGAACTAGAAAGTTTTAAAAACCACTTGAATTTTATTTTTTTAGCTGCTTTTAGTCCGATTCATATTTAAGATTGGGAATGGGTGAAAGAGGAATATAGCACTGCCACTTGATAGTTCTCTCTCTAACACATTCCTGCCCCTTTTGTAACATTCTGCTCGTTTCATTATCCCTATACCTACTTCAATGACGTTACTTAATACTGGTATCATCAATACTGAATATCAATAATTGGCCTGGAAAAAGAAAACATAACCATTTCACGAACTCGATGTTCTTATTCCTATTCCCCTAATTCTTTACTGCGCATGCGCTACACTAATTTTAGCAGCAGTGAACAGTGTGTGTCGAATACTATGGAGTACTGTATAGTGTTTAGTATCCACCGTATTGTGCTAAGAGGTTAGTAACCTACTGCAGTGGACTGTGGCATACAAACTACCATGTGTTAGCTAGTCTTACAAATATCTACACTATATATAAGCTAGATATCTAACTTGACGCTTTCACTATGTTAAGCATTCATCCTAACAGAGTGTCGAGATGTTGCATCAATCTTCTGGACTATTGGCAAAAAAATCATGTACAATGCACTTCTTATGCAGAAAAGATTATTTTCAAATAACTGCTGTATGTTTATTAATTTGTGTTCTGACGTCATATTTGATAGAGTGTTCTATCAGTCTTTAAGATTGAAATCAGGATACCAAAAATTATTGTTACAGATAAAAAAAAATGAATTCCTTGCAATTTTCAATGAGATATTTTGTGTTTAATCATTAGATTAGTGTATATTAGTGTGATATAAATGGGTACACTTGTGTGTGTAAAGTGCTAATAGCTTTTGTTTACTTTGGTGCGGTGCAGTATGAAGAAACAAATGTGGCTGAAAACAGGCAAATTAGGTATCTAGGTTATTTATAGTGTAGATATCTGTGGCTAATACATAGTACATAGTATTATAGCAATGAGCTGTGTAGCATATAAACTGAAAATAATTTAGGTAGGTTGCATATTTATTAATTCCATTTACATAACACTGCGTATCACTCAATCAACCTCAGGTGGGCAACTTATCCTTTTGGAAAATCATTTATATGAGAGTTTTTTTCTTTTTGTGAAAACGGGCTGGACTATGTTTACAGATAACCAGTCCTAATCAACATTGTGGCAATAACATTGTCGAAGAAAATGAAGACTGTGATTGTGGCAATTCAGAAAACTGTGAAGAAACCGATCCTTGCTGTGATCATATTACCTGTAAACTAAAAAAAGAATCCGAATGTTCGGCTGCTCAAAAATGTTGTTCAAATTGTAAGGTACGTAATTTTGCAGAAATTGTGCAACTGCAACCCTGTAATTAAACGTGTAAAATACATCAAAATATGCTTACTCTGGAACATAATATTTAATAAGAAATTGAGCGACATTGAAATACAAAGGTGCATGATTATTGAGCAGCTCCGTGAAGTAGGGGTTTTGAAATTGAATTAATTGATACAAAAGGTTCAATGTGTGCAGTATGGAGAAGGTGAGCTCCTGAATAAGTGATAAAAATATCCCACTCCCTTATCCTGTGCTTCCAACGTGTTACAAATGTCAAAATTCTGAAAATTTTACTTTTAAATTTGCAGATACAACCAGCGGGAACCATTTGCCGACCAGCCACGAATGAATGCGATTTACCCGAATTCTGCAGTGGAACTGGCGACTGCCCAGAAGATGCGTACAAAAAGAATGGTCATCCATGTGCCAGAAGTGAAGGAATATGCTTTAGCGGTGTTTGTCCAACTCTGCTCAATCAGTGCAAACATGTGTGGGGCGACGGTAAAGAAAATTAATACTTATTACCTTTGGAAATTAGATCATTGTAGGTCCAATTCTACCCATATTTTTTGTTTTATTCAACGCATATTACGTACTACAGGAGGAGATTATCTTTGACAGAATGAAAAATTGACTTTTCAATTACCTAACTTACATTTATACTCGCTAAATAATATTGTACTTAATTTCATAGGAAAATGTATTATTAGACCATATTTTATACTTTTTTTAAATGTGAGGAATTGTAACATGAGCTCTGTTTAATAGGATTACACTAACTTACACCAACCTACACCAGTAGGGATATTCCACAAATATTAAAGTAAAACTTGGCACAAAGTCGTATAACATTCCTACATTTGTGGAATCTCTCTCCTGGTATAGGTTGGTGTAAGCTGGTGTAGTCCTAACAGAGCTATTGATTATAAGATTTGATGCTATTAATTTTAACTGTGCTTGGTGAAACTGGGGGAATAAGTTACCCACTTACCTACATTAACAAAGTGTAATAACCGTTAACACCTTACCAAATCAACGAAATTAACTTGCATCCTTATTGTGCAGACTTGTGCTTTACTGCAAGCAAAAGACAGACACTTGAGAATTTGAATAAAATATTTTATATAATATATGATCAGAAAGGCAATGTTTACGCTGGTATTTTTTGAGTGAAAAGTAGCTCATATCATTGATGAATGTAATCTCAGTATAAAGTGAACGCACCTGCATGTAAAAATGTGAAGCATCTTCTTACATGGAAGAATTTTCAGTTTACATTGAGGTACAGGTTACATTTTCTAAATGAAACGTTAAATCTGCCAAATTGAGGAGGTTGATATTTTATTTTATTTTTTATAATTTTTAAGAAAGACTCATCATTATGATAGAATTTTAACATTTTGTTGCTTTCTGATCATTATTTATACAAAATATCTTCCTCAACAAGATTCAAAAGTGAGTGATTACATGTGAGAAATTCCCAAATCATGTAATCACTCACTTTTGAACCTTGGTGTTTAATATATTATAGTGTACCTACTATTTTCATCCAAGTTCATAGTTTTAACATTGGCATGTATAAAATTTCTATGGAGAGATAACAAGGGTGAATATAGGTATGTCTATTGGAAGAATTAAGAATCAATACTGTTGAACACTAAAGCAGATCTACCCTGTCCTGAAGGAATGTGATTAGTTGTAAACTATAGTAATTCTGATGAACAGAAGATGGGACATGCGTCATTATGGTTACAACAGTCCCCACTTATTAGACTCGTGGATAAAGGACTCAGCCTCATATTGTTGATGGATCAGTCATTTCGAAAGTCTTCGAACCGTGCGAGAAAGTTATCCATACGTATTTTTTTACATGAAGTGCAGATCCTCTGCTTTTTGTACAGTCATGGCTTGCAAAAAAGTATACTTTCAGAATGGGTGTTGCAAAATTCTGTTTGTACGTTTGTGCCACCAATACAATTACTAGTGTTTGCTATTTTCTACAAAAACAGGCAACAACATCTATTGAGGTGAATATAAAGTTACCACTAACGACTATTGGCTAGAAGAAATGTGAGCAATTCTTTCCAAAAAGAAAAAATTTCTGATTTCGAGTAGGATAATATGAAGGAAGCATTTATTGGTGTTACGATTTTCAATTTATAAAAATCCTAAAAATTTGATACGCTGGTCATGTTGCGTTGAAAACTTGCTCAAACCTATCCATGTTCTCATTGCTGTGCAACTAGCAACTTTTGTTTTTTTTTCCTTTTTAGGTGGTTTGCCCGCTAACGAAATGTGTTACGAGCATTTCAATTCGGAGGGACAGGTTGGAGGGCATTGTGGCATCGACGAGAATGGACATTATATTCGTTGTCAATCCAAGTAGGCCTAATTTGTGGTTATTTTTAGGTCTTTAGGGACCTTACAGTTTCTTTGACGAGGTTCAACTTTTCGAAAACCACTATAAAGATTATTTATTTTTCGTAGCAACGTTTTTTGTGGAACATTACAATGTGCAAAAGGAAACCAACATCCGAATAAGTATTTAAACCGCGATTACACCAGAACGATAGTCTCGAATAAGGGAAAAGAGTTTGAATGCAAGTAAGTACCAGTATAAAATATGTGTACTTATCTGAAATATGATGCAATTATTATATGTACCAACCAAAATCAGTTTAAAATCGCAAAATATTGGCTAGAATCATGGTGTGGTATGTGACGATACACCGTCGTCTTTAAAAAACAGATGGTCTGGGCAATGCATGAAGCAAATAACTAATTTTGCAGTGAATTTTGTCATGCATTAGTCAAGATTAATAAGCCATTAAAACGAAAAAAAAAAAAAGTGTTGGTAGACATAATAAAAATATCATTATTTTTACTTTCAAGTAAGGTTTTATGTTTTTTTTATTTTTTTTATTGTTTCTCCAAACCGAAGTAGGTATCTGATATAAATTGAGAGAAAACTAAACCCTTCAGTTAGTAAGCAGACCAATGATGAACAACAAAAACCCCGCCTTAAATAAGGAAAAATTCCATCTTATGGCACACAAAATAGTAAATTCACTTGGTATTGATCGGTATGGCCTATCATGATAAAAATCATAATTACCCCCTCTAAACTTTTTCACACCTTCGACAAATTCCATTTTAAAATTAAATTAAAAATAAATAAAATAATTTCGCCAATAATAAAGAAATTCGCTGTGAGCGCCTGGTTAGGCTAGCTGCTTAACCTAAATTGTTCACCCCGAACAGTTTTCCTCCCACAAGACAACAATCTTCAACTTTTTCTTTCTCTTCTAAAATTAAATTATTTCCTTTTTCACAACACTTCCTTGTTTCTGTCCTCAGTGGTATTAAGAATAAATGTTGTTTCATGCACCTCAGTGCATTAAAACCGGTGTTAGTGTCCCTTTTTCTTTTCTTTTTTTTCACGGAGTAGAAACTTTTTCATACCTTTATTCTTTAAACTTTTTTGGTCTTTGTCAACCAGCATTGACCATCATACTATTACGATCAATTTAATTTTGTCATTTCGAATATACCATGTGTCTGTTTTTAATCGACTGATTTTTTCTTACAGGCATTCAGCCCCTTACTCGAATAGATAGGTGGATAATTCAGGTTATTTTCTTCTTAAAGAATTTCGTTGGTTTATGCACTCGGCTAATTTGGTTTAGTTCTTATGAAATGAACGTATGGTATGTAGTGGGAAAAACAATACATGGCTAGCCACGTAGGTTTAGACTAGGCCATCTTGTTTCTCTGTGTTTTTCCAGTGTTAACATACCCAGACAAAGTAATGGAGTGTTTTGGAAGGTATGTTGGTTACGTTTCAGTTAGATTATGCTACCCAAGGTTGCATATCACGGTATTTTTTGTCCTTCTCACTTCAGTTAGATATCTTGACTGAGTTAAAGACAGTGATTTTAAGGAAGCCTAGGTTTTATCCATAGAAACATCAATTAGAAAATTGTCACATCCATTACTTTGCTTCATTTGTGCTTGTTGGTTGTATCTTCTTTGACTATGGTGATATTGGGTAATCTCTGTCGGGAACACATAGTGTCAAATCATCAAGAATTATCACTGTGGATGGGGGTATCCTGTTTCATCCACTGATTTTTCTATCAAGAAAATCTAAATCTCAACTTTAAATCCCATCTTGGTCCAATAGGAACTAAATCTATTTTCCTTATGGTAAGCTGAGCATTTACTTACATTCAAACTACCTTATTATAGGTAGAATGAGGGAAGAGTTAAAGCTTCACCCAATATGTAAATGAAGAAATGTGTTGAAACATTTAATTTTTTAAGAAATTGGCATTACTCAATTTTAACCAATTTTTTTGCCCATACTTGATGCTAAATGACAACCTAGTGCCACGCAGCCATATTGTTTCTTATTGTTATTCCTGTTTATGTTTATGATAGCAATTCTCATGTCTGATATCACGTGTTTTTTTATCACATCGCATCATCAAACAGGTGAGGTTATAAAGCAGCCAACCCTTCAAATACTACTTACATTTAAATGCTGTCAGGTCTATGGAGTTGGTCTTCCTCTAATTTTTATTGGTTTGTAAGAATTTTAAATAATAAATATTTTGGGAAACTTACGAGTCGGGCTACTTGTCTCAATACTTGAGGTATGTATTTTGAACAGGGTAGGAAAATGTGGAAAGATCAGTTTGTTAATGTTATTGTTCGTTATTTGTAATTGATATTGTTAATGTGATTTTGGTGATTTTACTGGTAACGTTATATCACAAAAATATGATTTCCTGTTGAATTTTAAATTTTTTGCTGAATTTTTCACTTTTTTCGTTTGATTTTTCTTCTTTTGCGTGCATGTCAACACTGTCCGCTCAACAATTGTAATAACAAAATTAATAAAAACTACAAATTGCCAAACTCACAACGTTATCGATTCCATTACTAAATTTGATCCGGTATTGTTAAGTTATATAATGTTTAAACATTTTGTTACTGCAAACGTAATGTTACATAATATACTTTATAACATTATGCAGCAACTGATTGCAGCCTTGTATTTGTGGGAAAAGGTTATTACTCCATGCTTGGGCTACTCATGCAGAATAGGCTACCTGATTGTTTACCTTATATCTGATATCTGTATCAATGGAGATGGAGATGGAATGAAAGATATTTTCTTATATCTCTCACCTATTATTTGTTACTCTAAGCAGTCTGCAGCTACTACATTTGAGACTGGTCCTCTTCTTTGATATGATAGCATTTAGAATCTTTGTTAAATTTTCCCATGTAATAAAGTTAATGAGAAATCTATTTTTCAGGTCAACGAGAGACCGAGGAAATATTACTTCACTGGGTGGATTAGTTCTGGATGGAACGGCATGTGGGAAGAGCCAGGTACGGTGTACATGGATGTGCATACTACTGATTTTCATTGGACGGTGATAAGGCAGCCATGGACCATTATAAAATCATATTTTCTGTGTTGCAGATTTGTGTAAACCAAACGTGTTCAATGATAGGAAAACACATTGACCGAGGAAGATGCCCTGCCAGTTCTAAAAATTTGGAATGCTCTAAGCACGGAGTGAGTATAACTTTTTACACAGCATTTTTCTTTAAAAGTCTGTTAGTCCGTCACATTTGGGCTGCCTTTTGAGATCAAGTGAAACTTGTTTTATGAAAATAAAAACATGATTCTAGTCATAATTGGCTCTGAGGGAGAAGTGAATCAAGATAGTCAAAAACTTGTTAATCATTAAATGGGGCAAAGAAAACATTTTTACAGTAAATACCATACCTGTTGTTATGTAGCATGATCAGAAAGTAAGATTCCCAAAGCTATAACTTGTGAACAAGAAAATTAAGAAAAAGTGTATAAAGTCTTGAACTGAATAAAAAAAATGTTAGTTTTATTACTATCCACATATTCCTCTCTACCATTTATACATTTTCCTCATAATTTGATTTAACTATAAGTATATAAGATTGTGCTAATAATTTGGTTCAACTTGTATGATCTTTTAAATACTGTATTCTTGACTTCCTCCTCACTGACTAAAACATTGTCCCTCCAAAAATATTCCAAGAAAATTTGAGTACTACTTCATCCAGTGTTCAAGTCCTGTAAGTCACTTATTCTCTTTAGGCTAACTTTAAGTTGACCATAATCCCCCAAATTTCAAACAGAGGTAGTACATCTTAGGGCCAATAAAAAATGTACAAAAAACATGTTTTAGGTTCTCAATAGTTGAGAAGCTAATAAATCTAAAGATATCTTAATTTCTATAAGATTTTTTTTACTGGGGTAAAAAATTAGAAAGAACAGCTGAACCAATTTTCGTGGTTGAGGTATCTAGGGAAAGGTCTCACCCTGCAGATGTGCCATCTGAAGACAAAAAGTTCATAGTCTACCTGGGGGAAATGTTGTGAATTTTGACCTTCTTACTCCCACAAAAAGTTTTTGGTAATTTTTCTTCACATTAACTTATTTATCTTAATGATATTAATAAATCTACAAAATTTCAATCTTCTGTATGACACCCTTTTTTTGAAATATCAACCACCAAAAGTTGAAAAATGGAAATGCAAGTACACTACGGTTATATATTATATGGCACAGTTAAATTAGTGATTTAAAAATGAAATTAGGAAAAAGGAAGAAAACATAGGGGGAGAGAGAGGGAAGAGAGTAATTTTATGTAAAGTATCTAATTGATTTGTTAACCCAAGGAAGATTTCAAGACTTAGTGGAAGTCTGTAGTCGCCTTGAGTGCAAAGTTTTAGATTTTTTTCAAAGTATATGCCTCACTTCTTTATTGTTTGTAAACTAAAAAACAAAATGTGAAAAAGAAGAAAAAGATAAGAAAGAAACAGCTGTATCTCACTTTCTCTCCCTGGCTCTCTTTTTCTTACTGAGGTCTTTTCATAGGAAAATTATAAGTCTCATAACAAATTGGTATGCAGAGGCGGAGCTGAGGGTGAAAACTACAGAGTTTACTTTAAAATTGTTACTTGACTACACATAGGGGGATGTTGTACCTTGGACCTGTTGAACCATGGACTTTAGGAAATCTGTGTGATGTAATACGAAAGGGATCATGATAAATCATGTAATATAAATGTGGCAACATTGCCTACAATTTTGTTTTGATACTGCAAGCCCGGGGAACAAGTTATCACAAATAATGAAAATTTTATCAAAAAAGTTTTTTTAATAATATGAAACAATTAGAACTTCAATTTAAAATATTTAATTTGTTTGAGGTTGTAGTTATATAAACGTAGTTAAATAATGTGTGGCTTAGAACAAGATCATTCTATGCTACATTTTTACAGTTTTGAGTAAGGCATGTTGTTGATTTTGTTGAAAAGTCCACTTCTGATAGCAATAACCACACAACTTAAAAAACTTATTTTATCATTGTGGGGACAATACTCATATGATGTATATGGGGCTTGTACCCCTTGACAACAGTTGCTTCTGAAAGGCTTTGTCTCTATGAAGTTGAACAAATATATACACATACGTTTGTAAGTTCTTATATGTACATTCATATAGATAAGATACATTATTCAGACCATGACAAATTACCTGATAAAGATTTCGATGATGTCACAGCCTGGTACGAAGCACTCTACATTGTTTCTTATCACCTTACAGAATAGGAAACGACGTAATATTTTGACATAATACCATATCTATATGTATATATGTGTATCTGTGTGTGTGTGTGTGGCAAATCTGCTATATAAACTCACAAAACTGGCTACAAAATTGCCAGTGTTTGCCTAGGATTTGGCTCTCCCATACATTTGTGTATGATGTGGTAGAAAGCGCAAAGCTGTTGATTACCTTCTATGTGTGTGTACTCCTCATGACACGATATTCCACAATCATCAGTGATCATTAATGAGGATGTTCAAACAACCATTATCCCAGGAAAGTAATTTTTCTTGTAGCAAGAATAGTCTATGTTGACACGTTTTTCTAATCCAAAAACAAGCAACCATTGTTATCATAGAATGATTTCAGGTGGAATTTAACATAACCAATGCCATAATATGTTTTTTTTATAGTTATTAAGAGTTGATTTTGTTGTTTTACAACATTTTCTGTTTATATTTTTGATTTTTTGTTAAGTAAATTAATTAATTATTTCAGCAACCAATGTTATCTTCAACAACTATTACTTTGAGACAGAACAACCAACATTCTAGTGAAACTTTAAAGTAGATTACTTATCTGAAAATGGCAAAAAGTGATATATAATGTTTTTGTTCCAAACAACAGGTTTATTTTAAATTAAATATCAATGTTTAAGTTGTCTGAAAACTTAAAATGTAAAATGTTTGAGGGTGTTGTACTACAAGCCATTCTGTGTGTTGCACTATAGACCTCTGCAAATTCATTATTTTCTGCATTTTAAATGGTTCCCCATTGTAGATTGCCACGTGGGGAATTGAACTGGCAATCTACAGATTAAAATAGTAACAATGCTACCACATGGCTACAACACTGCCAAAATCCTATGATGGTGCAGGGCATATAGATTCACATCCTCACAACCACTCTCCCTCAATGTTGTGGCTATGGTTGCGACATGACAGCACATAGAGTGTGGAGCTAGGCTGCTGCTACGTAGAAAAACTAACAAATCTGCAATGTAGGATTACGCCATTATGGCTCAATCCCACTCTATGTAGGGGTGTGTGAACCAGTAGAGAGGTGCCCGTCAATTACGTGGAGGTCACTATTTATGTAGATTGCTAGCGGCTACCTACAGATTAAAATAGCGGCCACGCTACCACATGGCTACGAAGCTGCTGATAGCCTGTGAAGGTGTGGCATATAGGTTCATGTCCCCACACTCATAATCATATAGATCTTTCTTATATGGAGAAGTCAGTTATTGATGTTATTACAAAGTAGATGACATTTATAGAAGTTTGATAAGATATGTAAATTGGGTCCATGGTTCAACATTCTTCCTTAATAGTCACACCTATTTTTGTAATTTTACTGAAGTAGGTAAGTAAAATGATACAGTTTGTTACTAGCAAATATTAGTACTTGTCAGTAGTACAACTAGTACCAAAAATAAGTTGATAACTATGAAATCTTCTGTGTCTTTTCAGCATCTTTTCCAATTTGTTTTCCTCTCATTTGGTGCCATGGGCCATAATCAGAAATTTTTTCTTCAAATAATTTAATTAATTGTATGAGTACCTAAATATAATTATTAATTTAGAAGTCACAATCAACACGAATTTCGTAGATAAAAATGAGATTGAAAATTGTCGGTACCTTAGGAGGCAAGGATATTTTAATCGTGAAAGTAGTGCCGTTTTTCGTTTCGCATTTGCCCTTTGTTATATTTGATACTCTGTGGGTACAACAGGTCTGTTGTTCCATGGACCAAAAATAGATCTTTCTTAAAAACTTTATTTCTCAAAGACTTCAACAGTCTCCTTTGTTTAAACAAGGGTTCATACTATCAGTTAAGCTCAAGACTATACTTTTTCATCGATTTGAGATCCCACTGCAACCAAAAAGAAAAAATCGGGTCCATTGTAACCATTGAGAACAGGACATACGTTTGTTTATTGAGCATTTTTCGTTAAAGTTGGGGGGACAAGATTTCCAAAAAATACCCTATATTTTTTTGGTTCGATGTTCGTTTGTTGCAATGTCGAGTCTTGGCCACTGTCTTGCTACGGTATGTATGGTATTTGTGTTGCTCTTAGTCTTGCAGGAAATGCAAGACCATAATCAATATCTGAAGGCATGAGACCAATATTATGTTTACCATTAAATCAATACCCATAAGCAGCCTATATATATATATATATATATATATATATATATACATATTTATGTTGGTATTTTCCCAACAAATAAAAAACGACAATGACACAGTGCAAATTTGTTGCCACATATGCGTATAGTACGTTTATTTTCACTCATATTGGCGTTCGTTTCAGACATGCTCAAATTTAAATTCGTGCTTCTGCGATAAAGGCTGGACAGGTATTGATTGCTCAACAAAACTGTCAACCACGACAGTCGCGTCCATGACTGAAAATACCACAAGTGCCAGCAGCAACGAAAATGTAACCATAAAAAGCAGTGCAATAGAGAATAAAATGGAAAGAAAAGAAACTCCATACGGTAAGTAATCGCCATTCCAACCTTACACGGGCTTCGTTTGTTCAATTTCCTCACCTCTTTCTTTCTTTCTCTTTCCATCCCCTTCTCCCTCTCACTCTCCCACTCCATCCTTCGCGCTATCTAATCAAATTCACGTAGGTACCGGAAATTTCATTTTCTACCACAAAAAAGTGCACAGCCAAAGAATTGAGGATTTCGCAATTTGCCATCCAGTTTACTGTGGAGTCACCCTTCGAGGAGTATGAAATTAGCATTGCGCCCTGCTTTATTTGTGGTTTTCGTAATACGATACCCGTTACCTGTAAGGCCAAAGCGAACCAGAAAATTCTAACAGTTTAGCACCTCGCAGCATCAATGCATTCGCAGCTTTTTTTTTTTTTTCATCTTGTAAGAAAACGTTTATGTTTCTTATCAATGTCGTCGTTTCCTTTTCACAACCTTTTACATACGTTGGTGGACTCGAGATTCAGCACGTATTGCTATACCTATAAAGAGTTATGATCTGCTCTTTAGTATTTATGGACAACCCACCCCCCCCCCAATTCCTTTTCTGTGTCTGTTGCTTATCTATATCTACGTATACTACTTATAAAACATTATCAAGATCATTCTTGCACACTTTTAAGTTGGTATTTACAGAAGGTGAAAAAAAAGGCCTAAGTACTCTCGCCATGGTGATCATATTAACTATTGCTGTGAAAGGTGTTTTCCTTTGTTTCGCTCTCATGGCAGTGTGTTACAGGTATTGTAAAAATAAATAAAAAAAGAATATATTTAAAAAAAAAAAAAAAAAAAGACGGGGATACTTCTTCCATATTATAATTTTTTTAATTTTAATTTTTGTTTTCGGTTTTGGTTGTTGTTTTTTTTGTTTTTTTTTGGTTTGTCTGCATCTGAAGAAGAAAAACTTCTTTGCGACTGCATTCTTTGTTTTTTTTTGTTTTTTTTACGTTCTTTTTTTTAATCATGTGTTTGAAACGTGCTTTGTTTGGTGTTTTATTGTTTTTTCTCTTCTTTCCTTTTTCTTCTTGTTTTCGATGTTTCGTTTATCATTTGCGAATGACTGTTTTGAAAGCTTCTCGGCTGAACAAAGGCTCAGGCAACTGAAACTACACCGAAATTATATGAATGTCAATTTTTCTATATTTTTTTGTTTATTTTTATTAAATGCACACTACATTTCTTTTTTATTTGTTACTAATTTTTTTTTCTTTTGCGTGCCAGCGTGGAGTTAGGTGAAAAGAAACAAAAATGTTTAAATCGTTTGAAAAATGGATCGCGTTGACGATAAAATCATTTCAAAACGAATGTTAATTCGTCACCATGATTCTTAAATGTGTTTTTGTGGTGTTTTGATGTTTATTTTGGTGTTGTTGTTGTTTTTTTTGCGCTTTGCAACCCTGGTGATAGCCATAGGAAGACGCAAATAAATCGATAGGACACGTTCATCTCTGATTTTGCGTCTGGAAAATGACGTACTTATTATGTTTTTGGAGAAATTTGGTGGTTGCTTCGGCTCGTCGTTAACTGTGGAGTAAGCTCGAATTGAATAAGATTCGCCATTAATAAGTACCACCTACCCAATAAATCATCTCAACCATTGATTCTAAGTCGTCATCAGATCGATCGAAAAATCGTTCTAAAAGTCTGAAAAAAAGGGCGGTTTAAGTTGATTTTATGTTGTTTCACCCTGAAAATCACCACAAAGTATGTTAAAATGTAAATCGATTGGAGTTCGTTTTAAGGTACCTAATAGATTTGTTTTGAATTGGTTGCTCTTTAGACAAAAAATGTATTAATAATTAACCTTCATTTTTACATTTAACTGAAAAAAATCTATTATTACAAAATTAGATTATTTTTGTTAAGGGGCTAAGATTTCCTCCTTCCAGTATGGTGGTTTAGTGAGCTGGTGGTTGGAGGATTGTATTTGATTCAGTCTAGGAGGGTAGTAGCGTTGAACCTGTCTGCTCATGAATGTGAATAGAAATGTAGGTCCTTCACTGGCTTCAGGCACATTTCATAAATATAGTAACAACTTGGGACTTTCTGTTAATCAATACTCGGTAGGTAGTTGAGAAGTAAATTTCAATTAATACATTCTCTGTGTAGTAATGTTCTATCCACACTATTTTTTGTTGCTATGTTCTTTCAAGAACACATTGAAAATCCAACTCAACACTAAAAGAAATTCATTGTAAATTTGTATCTAATATAATGCGTACACTTGACAAATCATCTTTGCACACCAACAAATTCTATTATTTTGCTCATCCCTTTTCGTTCTGTTTAACAAATCGTAACTACAGTCATTCCTCCATATTCACTATTTCAGCATTCGCATATTTGATTTAGGCGAAGGGGATCATTACAGTGGCGTTGATATGGAAAATATGAAGGACATTTCCCTCATTGGAAGGCCAAAAAAAAAAAAAATACACACATTATGATTGGTAAAACCCCTAGAACACAATAAACATCCATAAATTTATTTCGATTCCTTCGCTTACGAAATTGGTTTTTTCAATTTGTGGCCTCCCTTCTGACCCACTTAAATTCTGCGTACAACCCTGCTACATTATGTTTTGAATTGAAAACTTATTGTAAGAGTATAAAACAAAATTTTTTCATCTCTTCCCTTCGAAACATTATCCACCTTCCCTCAAAAATCGCAATATTAACATTCACAAAATATTCCATAGAGCGCTGTTGTAGGGGCAAAAACAGTCAAAATTCGATATTAAAATATTGAAAAAAGTGGAAAAATAATTTTTTTGTTTGGATACAGAACCTAAATCAGAGGAATCAGAGATACGTGCCAGTTTCCAATGGTTTTATTTAAAAGGCTAAAGCAGATCAAATGTTAATTTGTGTACTTTTCGACATAACATGTTATTGATGTGTAAATGTCTTAGCACTCGAACTACGGTAGGGGCTAAATGAAAATTACAATTGTAAAATATTTGCGTAAGCATAACTCTTGCAATTGTACCTCTTGTTTGTGTATGTTACATGACATGTAGGTGTGTGGTAATGTTTACACATCAATCCTTCATGAGTATAGCCTCAGCAGAACTCACGCCTCTTTTTAAAAAGCAATTTTTCACCGTACTTTGTTAATTTTAAATCAAAAAAATTCAATATTACATATAAGCACCATATTTTTTACCATCTTGGTTCGTATCCCCCCTAAATGAATTTCTGAGTATATTAAACAGTTGCAAATTCAACGAAGATATTCAGGAACATATCTCATGAATATTGAGGAATGACTGTACCTACTACAGTTTGTAGCTCTTGTCATTCTCATTAACAGTGATGTACCAGAAAATTTTGGTACTCCAAAAAATTTATTTTTTTAAGGCCTCATCTTTTTTTGTAGCATTACATATTTTCAAAGTTTCTTCTTTGTGATACAACCACGCCCCTTTTGCTCGGTCCCTCTACGCTGTGAAGTCTGCTAACCGTCCAGTGCATCAGTGTGAACTATGTTCATTGCCTCTGAATAGGGGAATACATGTAAGCAATGAAAATAAGTAAGTATATCTATGCATCGGGAAATTTTCATTTGAAAATGAAGTAACACTGTATGAACATAAATAGCTTAATAAATGTTCACCCATCAGTCACCACCCATTTTTTAATAGCTTTTCTGACGATATGAACCATGTTTGCGTTATGATTGAAAAGAGGTAAGCTTTTTCTACAAATTTTGCTGAACTTTCTTGTCAGTTTGTAAAAATGTTATTTTCCCTTCACAAATAGAAAATAACATATTACGCCTCAAGGTTCAAAAACGAGCAAGTTTGCGAAACAAGAGCGGCCAGTAAGCAATTCCCGAGTCATGTAGACATACGTTTGAATCTGGTTAAGAAAGATATTTTTCATAAAGGTCAGAAAGTACAATGTTTTTCGCTGGCATAGCTTATATATTATTTAGAATATGAGCGAAGTGTTGTCGATGTTTGAACACAACGAGTACCGGTACTGTTGTTTCTCATTGTTGACACTTTTCATTCTCGTTCGCCAAGACTGAGGCCAGAAAATTGCTCAGTAGAATACATGCCTCAGAAGCACTGGTTTTTGTTCGCAAAATACCCGTGCAAACATCGCTTTTCTGCTCGTGTAATATAAAAATATATACTTTAAATTACAATTATAGTTTTCAATATCGAAGTGATGTGTGCAATGGGTAAGTTCTTGGCCCCATAACAGTAAGACTGGTACCGCCTCTCCATACCTTCAAACAAACGGTTGATTTATGTTTGGAGAATTGTTTTAACGTTGATTTTAAATCTATTCTTGTAAATTTGTTCTTAATCAAAATTCTTACCTGCCATTTTATTATTTCACTTTATGAATTGAAAGAAATTTGATATAATGTAGAAGCAAAAATCGAAAGTAAATATATACGAGGCGATATCGATTTAGCATCAGTTGTTGGCTGATTTGGTTTATTGAATGGGTAAAGATACTCGATTTCAGGTCCAAGTGGTTTTCAACGAATATATTTGGAGTCGTGTGAGTTTCATTTGATATTCCGAAATAATGGTGGTTTCCTTTCACCTACACGTATGGACCTATTCGGCAAATTTTTGTCGCATCTTGTCTGAATAACACATCTGGTTGTGATTGTTCATCGTCTTTATCTCTGAAGATTGGCTGTACTCGGCAATTCCGATATTGGGTAGGTCTACGTTCGTTAGGATGACATTTACTGCGCCATTTGAAATGCTCGCAGGTAACCATCCTTCTTTTCATTAAGCCATTCAATGAAAGTAATTTCTTTCGACCGGACACTGCTCATTTCGACCAATTAGTATGTACTCAATTTTCTATTTTCTAATTATTAATGCAATCATTCATTGATCTGCATTTCTCTTAGAAAATCATTATCTCTGCCTTCTATCCATTCCTGTTGGTCACTAATTATGCAATATACAAGGTCCTCATATCCATTTCCAAATCTCTCTTACTGCTCCTCATCTTTCGGTAAACTCCCTGTTTAGAAATCACAACATCTCGAATGATTATTCAATGCCATTTTGCCGACATTAATTATTGAGTGTTACGAACACCTCTTTTCAAACAAGGAATGCTTTTTCAGTTTACGGTGAACTATTCCTATTCGCCTTAAAATTAAATCGTATACCGTTATATATCCTTGGGAGGGACACGCAAGTGTTTGTTCAGAGTTTTTTCGAATTCATGCAAAATAATGCTTAGGGCAATGTGTCAGATGTCACCCTAACACAGTTCTCGTTCAACACGTGTCATGGGACATTAATGTCTGCATGGTTTACAAGTTGTACACTTAATCTCGCAATTGATGGACCATAAAAAGTTTCCAGCACATTCTTTACTCAAAATGGCAATGTGTTGAAAGTTCATGTGGGCTGAACATCGACCAAAAGGTCAAAATCATACCCTCTCCCTACGTACACTTACCCGCACTGATATCAAATATAACAGACCCGTACGAAAAAGACCTCAGTGCTTATACGCAGTGATAAGAAAATTATAAAAAGTTGGAGCTACCTGCCTCATCAGAGGGTTTTGTCCTGGAAGATTCGACCACTCAACAGTCTCCCTCTTTAAAAGGATCCATTCCCTTAATCCACTCCAGAATCAGAAAGCTCTTCAGGGGTGTAATAAGAAAATAATTTCTAGGAGGGAGGAACAGAGGGCTGAGAAAATTTGCGGGGACATTTTTTAGGGGTGTAAGGAAGTTGTAAAAGTTTGTCAGCTAAAATAAAAATACGTGATATCTGGGAACTTGATAGATATTTAAAAAAAAGTGTGCTTTAGTGCCTGTAGGCAAGCGTACTGAATCTGTTAATGTGGTACCCATTCCTATTTTTACTGGTTGGAAGTTCTGTATATTCGTTGTTTGGTGGAAACAATAAAATTTGTTTTTTTTTTTTGTTAGTGTGTATATGTGTGTGTTGAATGCAAATACACACGCACACTAACACATTTTTCTTACTTCCGTCTCTATTTCTATTCTGGTGCCAAAATTTGCACCCGAACTCACATCGAGATTCGTGTCTGCCACTTTCATCTTTCATCTTTTACCACCGTAGTGAAAATATAAATGTGTACAGGATAACATCGTAACAACTGGATTCTCCTCTGAGGAGGGGGAAAATCCGATATATCATTTGCCTACCTTCCTGTAGGTCTTCCCCTTTGGACCTCCTTATTGTAACCATTGAGTAAAATTAAAAGCGTAGAACATATTTCTGGGAGCTGGAAAGTGTTTTCCTCTTGAATTTGGTGATGCTTCACCAAGGTGACTCTGATTCCCAGATTTCTGCTTCTCCCAGTGAGACAGCACTTATCCAGTACAGGACCTGGTAAAGCAGCAGCCTTTAATGTAGCTCTTCTTCACCTGTGGAGCCTCAGGTTTCGAGTATTAAGACACGTTTTATTACGAATTTTTGAGACAAATTTTTGGGACATTTTTTGTGACAGTTTTGATGAGAATATAAGGCCTGAAGTATATCCTATTCTAAAAACGTACAATTGCCTGTATATGTGACAATGAGATGGGAAGTTTTTCTTTGAAGTGTTGTGAGAACACAAATTAGCCGTGCTTCGCATTCAAAATGAATAGAAAAATTATTTTTCCTGTTTAAAATATTATCTTCGAGAGGATATTGTAGGATTTCAGGAGGATGCAAAATTAGTTTCTTGCAATTTTGTGCAGTTGTTTTGATAAATTGTGTAGTTTTTATGACCATTTCAGTTAAGTCGAAAATAAAACCCCAACCTAATTTGTACCTTCTCATCTGCCGCCAAACTAATGTTTCTAAAAATGTTTAAATTTTAGCTGTCGAACTTGGGGCTCACAAATTTCCTTCGACGTTAAATACAATGAAGAAGCAGATCTTGATTACAAAACTAATGAAAACTCTGCGTTCATACCTGATTACCGCATAATCTCCTATTACTAAATACAGATACTTGATCGGATCTAGTTCTCTGTTTCGATGGTATTCTCAGTCGGCCACTGAGTGAAACATTCATTTCTCACCGGGTTTTTTTCACACTTGATTCGAAAAATTACTCCTTCGTTTTCCCCCTCCACTCTCCTTTTTTCGTGGTGAACTTTTCAATTTTTCCTACTTAGTTAATCTTTTGTTTCTATAATTTATTTTTTCTGTTTGTTTTCTTTTTTTGTATGTCTGCTCATCTGAAAACAATGGGACGTGATGCAACTTGCGCACTTTCGCGTGGAATTATGCCGAATGATACAATTTTCTTTAAATTTACGTATTTGCAAAAAAAAAAAAAAAAAAAAAATTCCTTTTACAGAAAATGACCACAGTACAAATACAGCAAACCTGGTTGGGGTATTGATGGCGGCTTGTGGGGGGGTTTTCACTGTTTTCACTACTGTTGCTCTATGCTACAGGTCAGTTGTGGTGCACAAAAGCTTCTCTCATTGCCTAATAAGGTTAGTTTGCGATTATTGAAACCTTTATAAAAAAGATTCCTTTTCACGTATTTAAATTCTACTCTTTTTTTTTCTTTTTTTTTTGTTCGTTTATTTGTCAAATAATTTAGTGGCTACATACTCGTAATTTTATTTTTTCATTTTTCTAAATTCATCAGATTATTACTGAACGCAATAAATGGTAAATTTAGAAAATGATTACCGGTAATTATAACTAGTGATGGGCTGCAGAAAAGTAAAAATCGAAAAGTTGAAAAATAAAACGTTCATACTTTTCCAAGAACTTATCACGAAAAAAAAAAACAAACAAACAAACAAACGAATTGTATGGATCATCACTCAACACTGATTTTTTACGCTGACGAGAGTAGTAACACTGATTTACAAATTGAAATTTTGTATTTTCTGGTGAAAGATTCAAGACAAGTTCAAGTAAGGTAGGTTGAGGTGCTAGGAGACGGTGGGTACAATGAGACACATTATAATTTTTCAAAGCCAGTTGATTATTTGGAGGGGGATAGTGCTACATGCTAAGTTGGGAAAATGATTTTCCATTGTTTGAAAGTGATTCGTGATTCGAATTAAAACTTCCCGACCTCGAGAGAATTTACAAATCATTGAATATGACAATAAATTAATGATATAAACTCTGTCCTAATTCTGTTCAAAGTGTCAGACAGATAACATTTCTGTCTGGGCATAATTCGTTTGTTTTTGATAGAATTATTTTGTATCGGTGATTTATGATTCATAATTCGAATCATTTTTCTCGTGGTGATAAGCGCTTTACGCTGTCCTTATCGTAATTTTACTATGACGTCAGAACACTATAATATCATGCGCAGCATTTCCAGTCTACTGTTTCGTATCCATGCTGTGACTCGTTTGCTTCTTTTTTAAAAACTAATACTTAAGTACCTACTTGTTGCTACTCAGGTATTGTTATTACGGCCCTTCTCCCTTAATCGAGTTGATCTAATGTTAGATATCTATTCTGGTTTTTCATTTTGGGTAACACAGACAGTGAAACAAACATTTTTGATGAGAGTATAAAATGTAATAATGAATTAGTAATAACTTAATCTGATGTTGACTGCTTTGGAGGGGATTTGGCAGTTTAACTTGATAAAACATATAAATAATTGTACGGAATCATTTTTTTTTCTAATCTTCATCAGTTCCTGACTTCTGTATATTCAAATTTGTCTCATTGTTCTCAGTCTCGTATTTTCAGACCGTAGTGCTTATCGTGATATAGACACATGAGCTACTGCGCACCCACTGGGCGCAGTATGTTTGATAACAGCGCACAGCGCGCTGGAGTCTGTACTGGATTTGGGACAGTCACCAAACAGTTACATTTTGGTGAGGAGGAGTGTGACAATGTATTTTACTGTCTTACGGACATTAAACAAACTAGCGGCTAAGGCCACTATAGTGCTTTTCTCTTTTTTTTCTTCTACAGAATGACTCCAAAATCAAAATCAACTTCAACTTTTTTTTGCTAACCTTACTTTAATGAATAGTAGGTAAATTATGCCAGGAGAGAGTAATTAGTAATATGAGCAATTTCCAACGAGTTGCAAAGTTTGCAGCATTAGCCATAGGCGAGTGCTGTAATCACCAGAGTTGCAAACACTCTCTGTATGACCGAGTTAGATGCTTATATTATTTTTTACTACACATATAATTATTCAAAAAATAAAATTTTCCAAAAATATTTCCGAAAGAAATCTTTGAAACTGAATTTTTTTAAAATTTATTTTAGGGTTTTGTACTATTTTTTTAGCATTGTTTTTTAGGATTGTTTACTGTTTTTTTGGAATTGTTTACAAATATCATTAACACAATAGGACGCTAATGGGCTATATTCTTAGTTGTTCGGTTTATTTAAGTAAACTACACATGTCATAATGAGTCCCTTGAGTTTTAAAGGAAAAAATAAGTATTCATACCTACAGGTTTCTGTATTTTTAAATCCGTTGTTTTTTCCGCTAAAGTATGAATATTACAGAAAATTTAAAGTTCAGTCAAGTGATCACGCAAGTGAATTCACTTGGGTAAATGCCTGCAGCATTAGGTTAATACTAAATGACGACTAAGAATACAGACAAATGTGAATATTATTCAGCCCTAATTAACACATTAATGCCTTATTGTGTTAATGGCATCTATTTTTTAGGCTTTTTAGAATTCAATTGAAAATTTTCAACTCTGGGGTAGGAAAAGGGCATGGATGGGATTCGCATTCCAAATATGTGATGTAAAATAGTAGGTATATGTTATACACCAAGGTTCAAAAGTGAGCAATTACATGTGATGGAGTTTACGAAATGAGTACAGCGAGTGAGCAATTCCAGAGTCATGTAAACTCACTTTTGAATCTTGTAGAGGAAGATATTTTGTATGATTAATGATCAGAAAGCAACGAAACATTAAAATTCTTTCATAATGATGAGTCTTTCTTAAAAATTATAAAATGGAATAAAATATAAACCTCCTCATTGTGGCAGATTTAATGTTTCATTTAGAAAATATAACCTCTTTCTCAATGTAAACTAAACATTCTTCCATGTAAAAAGATGCTTCTTGTTTTTAATTGCAGGTGTATTCACTTTATATTGAGATTATATTCATTAATGATATGAGCTAATTTTTACTCAAAAAATACCAGCCTATACATTACCTTTCTGATCATATATTATATAATATTACATTACACTATGAGAGAGTAAAGTGAGCAATTACTAACAAGTTGCAAATTGCGACATTCGCCTAAGGCTTGTACTGTAATTGCTCACCTTATAATTGAGTTGCACGTAGGTACGTACTATTTTTGCACCACATACTCTAAAAATGGAATTTTCCTAATAATATTCCAAATAAACTTAACATTTGAAAAACCTATGTTTATTTTTTCAGTTAACTTTAGTGCTCCTTATGACTTTATGAAAAGTTACCATTAACACTCTGTTATCAATCGTAAGTAAAAACATTAACGCCGTAATGCATTAATGATGACTTTTTTTTAAACTTTTTGGAACCTATATGAAAATGTTATACTTTAAACTAGGGTGCACAGATTTCTCTTTAGGCAAAGGACTATGTGACTGATATTCATTTATTTTTTTCTATGTATTTACATTTACAATTGAGAGAAAAATCAGGAAAAAAGAGAGAAAATAGTTATTTGCGATACCTACAAGTGTATTAAGCAGGTGATTTTGATTTGAGTTTGATTTTTGCAGCATAAGCCGAAGACGAGTTATGCAAATAACAAGAGTATTAATCATCTTCTATAAACAAGCATGTCACACACTATTTCTTGCCACACCTCCCTAATAAAACAAAAAAGTTGAACCAAGAAATAATCAAAATACCTACTGTTTTTCATTCCCTTCATTTCAAATGCCACTGCAGCGCTCTCCTGTAATTCACAAATTCAGTAATTGTTACACCAGTGTTCAAATCCTAACCATAATACTATTTTTTTTTTGTTTTTTTTTTTTTTTGCAAATCCCTTTTGGGGTATGAAATAAGGCATGGGCACAAGTCGGTGTATAAAGAAGTGCATGCGCACAATCCAGTGCATAAAGTACAAAATGATGCATAAAGAATTAACATTATGCATTTTTTCAAAATTTTTCACTTCATAATACCATCAAGTTGCACATAATTGTCTACTTTATTGACAGGTGTTGCAAAAAAATTATGTTTGGTAAATATTTAGGTCCTAAGTTAGTAAAAAGTAAAGTGTCCATTTTGTACCAAAAGAAAGAGTTATCTTTTTTTTTCATCCAAAAAGAGAGTAAATACTGTAAAACCCCATTAATACGTTTTCAAGGGATCACAGAAACAAAAAAAAAGTACCAATTAAGAAAACATAATTTTTGGAAAATAGAAAAACTTTGAATTTAATTTCAAAAAACAAAATACCATTTTTTAAATATCTTATGAGGAAAAATTTGAAGGAAACAAAAATTATGGTGTAATTAATAATTAGGTCCATTCTATATAGTCAAAAGTAAAAAATTTTCAACACCTTTTATAAACTAGACTTTGAATTTAGGAAGCGCAGCACTAATTCTTCGAAGAGACCCTTTAATTTCCTGGGGGAAAAACTAAAAAAAAAACTTTTTTCTGAAATTTCCGAATTTCCAATAATACACCCGATTAAAGACCCTCTTTCAAAAAACGTAATATGCAGGAAAATGTCTTGACCAGCAACGTCTTACCTGGCAAATTTTACGAAGGTATGTTTAGCAAGGCAAATCGTCAAGAGATCGTTATATTAGGGTCTTACTGAAGGTACTCTTTTAAAGATTAAAATTGTGCATCCTGCTTTGAACCCTGCGGGTGATATCGCAATGATATATTTTCCAAATATTTGGTGCAAAAAATTATACAGTAGGATACCTGCTTCTTTTACAAAATAAGATAGCGTATTTGTAACAATTACGGTAACGTCTTATTGTTCCTTATGAATCTGGCTCATTGTACCAAACGTCTCTTTCTGCTATACCCTTTGACAAGATTTTTTAAAGCTCATAAAATACGCCTCAAATAATATAATTAGGTTCGCAGTGTGGGTCAGTATGTTCGCGTAGCCTATTCACATGTTAAACCCAGCTGTACCAAAGAGTCAATTGTACGATTTGTCGTTGGACTTGTTGTCCATCAATCGTAATATTTGAGCAAAACGAATAGTCGACAGGAAAGATTACCGATGTTGTATGTAGGCTACCTAGATGGAAAGTATTCAACGAGACATTTCTACTTTTACCATCTTTCTCTTCGTTTCATTACGCATACTTCTCCAGTCTACTTTTCAATTTTCATTTCACTGAAATTACTTTTCTGAAAATAGCCCATTTCTATTTATAACCACTATATTGATTTGACGAATGAATATTCATTTTTCTCTCTCCTCTCTCGTTCTCTCTCTTAAAAATCCGCTTTTAGCCAGCTTTTTTAGCTAGTTTTTTTTTTGTGTACGTATTTTGCACGAGTACTATTGTTATTTTTAGATTGTTTGTTATTCTACTTTTATTATTGTGTGCCCGAATATGCATGAGTTTCTTTTTATGTGTACATTTTTTAAATTCCTTTTTCCATTTTGTCATTCGAAAATCACGTCATAATTACCCATTTTGGAGAAAAAAAAAAAAAAAAAATTAATCGAATAACTTAACTGAGAACATTAATAATTATCCTTCGATTTGTCATTCTGTATATAAATTTAGTCGTAGATCGATTGATACACTGACGAATAATTCAATCGTATTGGTTTATTTGTGTATATGATAATTAATTAATTTAACGATCCATGTATCAGTATTTGCTTTATTTTTTGAAAAAAAAAAAAAAAAAAAAAAACTCATCGCTCTCCACCAATAAAACCTCTCATTGTATAGTAAATGTCGATTTTTAAATCATTTTTGTAATGAAATTATGTCGACTTTTCGTTGAACAGTTAAAGTATTTTAACCCGTTTGTATTTTTTGCTCACGTATTTAAATTTTTTTTTTTTTTTTTACTTTTTTGTTATTTTTTGTATATTTTACTTAGGCAAATATAAATTAAGTTGAATAAAGTTCACCTTATAGGTACATTTTTACTTTCCATCGCAATTTTTCCAGCCTATTTTTTGTGTTTTTTTTTCGTTCTATTTTCTTTTGTCTTTGATAATGTTTTACATAATTTCGATTTTTTTCTAAGTTTTCTCTGGTTCAGACCTCTCCCCTCTATACTAAACTATGTTTACTAAAACGTGAGTACATCAAACGAGTATAGGTAAGTATTATTTTTAAATTCTAAATGCCGTATGCCGATTGTAATTATCGTATCGAATTGTTTCGTATATCGACCTACGACGACGATTTCGAACAGGAAGTTTGTATATGAAATTAGGTGAAGCTGAGCTAATGTGACATTCACACTTTCTGTCCTACCTTCATTTTTTTTGCTTTCATTTAAGAAGTCGTACAATATCAAAAACTATCGATTTTTTTCGATAGTTTTTTCTCTATAGCTTATTCGGTAATTTAACCAAATTAGCCAACTGTCGACTTATTTTTTTCCTTTTTTCTTCATAACGTACTGAATAACTTTTTACCTTTTTTTTCTGTGTGTTTCATTGGCGCAGTGACGGTGGGGTAAGCTAGTGCTCTTGCCACTCCGAAAAATTAGGAAAAAGGGGCGAATAGAGGCAAAACGTGGAAACCAAAGAAAAATAAAATCAAAACGTGTTTTGGGCGACATGCCGATAAATTATTTTCTCATTAAGATGTGCAATGTTATTATTTTAAATGAAAATCTACCGATTAATTTCGATCTCATAAAACGATCTGGAGGTGGGTGTTGGTGCATTTTTCCTTTCATAAATCATAACCCAGGGCAAAGTTTTGCATCAAAAATTGAAATTCATAGTGCGTAGGTATACTTATAATATGTGGGTACTTGAAATTAGCCATTTTGTTTGTTACCATGGTAGAGGTCGTAATTTTTGTTCGATAGTCAAGAGATTTGGTACCAACATTAGTACTAAGCCGAGGACCTGATCTATTGATTTTGGTATGGGTCGGTCAGATGGTAGGTACATATTTTTGTTTTTATTTTGGTATAAAACACCTAATTTTTAACCAGTAGCTATGAAATTGGAAAAAATATTCAATACAACTTCTCGTAATATGCTACCAATTTTGGTGCTGATCGGTCGGATGGTACGTCCATAAAGTCGGTATTTGTTTCGATTTTTAAAGGAAGGTAATCATTTTAAACTGTGTAATTTTAGGTCAACTGTTACAAAATTTAATACAATCATCAATAATTATGATCTATTACAAACTTTTTATCATCTAATGTTCTACTTTTTGTAAACCTATTTTTTCTAACGGAATTACGACTGCGTTAGAGTTTTTGTAAATCTATAATGACGATGACATAAAATGCAGATGACATAAAATGCAGACGGTCATATTCAAATATAAATTTTCAATAGTTGCCTGGGAGGACGCCTGCAAAATTCATTTGTCTCAGCATTTACCTTTTTTTTAATTGACAGATTTTCTCGCAATTAATAGTCACTCAGCCCCCAATTATGTTTGGGAAAATGAAACCATACAAGAAAGAACACATCCTAAGACATCTCAACTTCTCGAAAGATTCTTTATTGGTAACAATTGCCACCAAATTCTCAGTCTCAGCTCTACACCCATCCAAAAATCAGAATGTAAACTGTGTAACATCTTGCTCAGTAGGTTCTGAAGTGCGCTATAGATTCGTTTTATATGCCACAAAAAGGTAAACCTTGTGTCGACATCAAACACCTACTGGGTTGTTTTTTGGAAGCTCGATAATCAGCCCTGAACAGATTAAAATGGGCTATTTGATAATATTTTAGCTGTATACAAATATAGCCGTGGGGACCATGTTCCTCCCTTCTTCTTTAGGCTTGGCCCCAGTCAACAGACAGTGGATTTCATCCATCACCAAAATCCCCCTCTTTATTAGTCTACAAACTCTAAAAAACACATAATTCGTAGTATATAGGCTAAAACAGGCAAACTACAAAATTTGTTCTCTGTTTAGTCAAAATATATTATGAAAATGGCCAATGCCCAAATATCTACATATATACGTACGTATGTCAATTAATGTTAGGCTAAAACACATTTACCATAAATTACGTTACTTACAGGTAAAGTGCGTGTACAGCCAAAAGTATACCCTGGCAATGCCGTTCATTAGTCTCCAGTGAATCGAGTCTTAAAAGGTTGGTTGCCCAACCAAAATGGCTGACAAGAACACTCAAATAAATATTCGATACCTGTGCATTACGAGGCTCAACCCATAATAGTATTTTACACAATTAGTTGGCAAAATAAGCAACCTTTGCCAATGGAAAATAAGTTGTGTGCCTACAATATATTTTGCAATAAGTACACAAAAAGTGTGGTTATTTGTATTCGATGAAATATAATATCAACTTCCATTAAATAATTAAATAATTATGGATAGGTAAACTTGTTGTTTGTAGGCATCACCATCTGAAACAGCCCTTTTTCATGCTGATACAATGCCACTTGTATGCGTCAGCTAAGTGAGGAAATAAACAAAAATTTCATTGAGAGAAAACTCATTTCCACACTAGTGGAGAAATACATTTTTTTTCAACTGTTCCAAACTACAATTTGAAAATCTCTCACTTTGCTAACCAAAATTGATTGAATAATAACCTCTTTTTGTTATATGAGTTGCAAAATACATACTTAGTTTTTTGGGTCTTTATGATCAAAAGCCACAACATGTCAACAGTTGGCATTTGATCACCATGCCAATCACTGATTGCTATGCGGAGCTGTGCCATGTAAATAAACTGTTTTTTTGTCGAAGGAAAACCTGTTATGAATTTTTAAATGCATAATTTTAAGTTTGAACGTTTAAATTCTTCCAGAGCATTCAAGGGTGTACATAGCTCGATCATAATGGAGGGTCCACATCTTAACAACCTTCTCTTCCAACTCCCTCCTACTGCAACAATACCATTTTCAGTGAGAAAAATATATTTTCTTTTAGGTCAAGTTAATTTTTTCTGAGCTAACGGGGTCGAGACCCTCAGGACCCCCTTTATATACCCCCATGAGCATTATTATGAACATAAACTGGTTTGTGATAAGGTATGAGAATGTCAGTTAAAAATCAAGGTGGTACCTATTATTATGAATGTAGAGATATCCTTAGTGGTCCATAGTGGGTGGTCTAAACCATCTGCTTATTTAGGGTTTTCAAACTTGCATCCATTTGTTGTACACAGCCCACGATGTTTTTTTAAAGCTCATCAAATTATTTGAACATAATTAAAATTTACGCATTTTTAATAATTTTTTTCATAAAAGTCCTTATTTAATAATTTACTTAAATTATTAAATTAAATTATTATTAAAATTTATATTATGTTTATTAAAGTTAAATTTAATATTTTTTTTATTTTTTTTATTTAATTGGAGTAATTTCTTTTTTTTTAATTATGATTTATAATAATAAAATAGTTTCTAATATGGGATTAATTGTTATTTTTATAAATCGTATTAGTGATATAATAATATTAATAGAAAGGTTCTAATTTCTGGGGGCCAAATTTCTGGAGTATGTAATTTCATCATTTTCTGAAAAATTCTTTCGTTTTATCGATAAAGTCACTCGAGGTGGAAGCATAGAAGCTGATGAACATGACTTTATCACTATTTTTTGATGTGTAAACCTGTAAACATCTTAGCGCTTGGTCTAATACTCTAGTAAAGGCTAAAACTAGAATTACAATTGTAACTCGTACGTCTTACAATATTGTAAGAATTGGCGTGTAAGTGTGTGGTTATGTGCATGACCGTTGCTTACACTCACAACCACACAATTATTTTTACACATAAATCCATCATAAGTCCCCATTGGAACTAACGCCTTTTTTTAATTTCCTTTCTTTTTGGTTTAAAAAAGAATAAAATGGCACTCATTTTTCAACTATTTGAGAACCACACCTCCAGGCAAAAAAAGGACCAAAGTAAATAAATGAAATAAACAAAAATACGAGTATAGTCTTTGAGAGTATTGTATAAAACAGTCCATTATCAAAAACAATAACATTAGGTAGTGTATAGAAAGTTACTATAGACTTTTATTTACTGCCTACTAGCGATGTTTTCAGAATTCATTAGAAATCTGTCAGAAGTGCTATTTATTCTTATATACAGTATAAGTTTGTAGTTATCAAAAGGGTAAATTTTTTTCACATGAACACCTATTTTATCGGGGGGGGGGAGGCTAATTTAGATCTAGGGAGCTATAGCCCTCATAGCCGCCCAGTAGCTACGTCTATGTATTTGAAAAATAAAAAAAAATTATTGATGTGGCGACCCTTAATTGGTGGCAAATGTGTGCTACTGTTACTCACCAATCACCTGTGGTATGCGGTCGTATATCTATATGACAGCGAATTTCTTTTTGGGTCCTTGATTACAGGTTTACCTACATAGCTAATTTAATTCACTTGACACGCAAACACCACTGCACACACAATAGGTTGCGTATGCATCCGTGTCCTACAAATGAAGAAATGTGAAGTTCAGTGTTCTCGTTTATTTGTCAACACGAACATTTTGTAATAAATTTATTTCAAATGACATGTCCTTTTCTGATTTTTTTCAATTTGACAAAAACGTACTGGCCCGTCATCAGATTTGCAAGTTCAGTTATGGCCCACGAATGTAGAAAAGTTGGCAAGCCCTGCGCTACTTTATCGATTTGTAGTGGATCTTAGCTCGTAGTTTATTTCCATAATAACTCTCCAGTTAAACGAATATCTTGAAAAAATACTGTAAAGTTAGGTACCCCATTCGATGTCGGGTAACTGAATGAAGTTGATTTTCTTCAACAAAATTTAATAGCCGACAGAAATTCAAACAAGTTCGTAGCTCCAGTGTTTCAGTTTTTTTTTTTTTTTTTTTTCTTGTTCTCTTATTTAAACACTAAATCTATCCTATAAACTTGACAATTTTGTAAAATTCTACGAATCCTTGTATTTCATGTCCAGCCGGTGCGTAATGTTTACTTTGTCGATTTTTAAGGTTATCAAAGTAGGTAAAATTTATTCCACATTAATCTTAGCTGTTCCAAATTTCTAATACAAACTTTCTATTCACTATAATCATTTACAATTTTATTTTATTTCAAAAATTTTCATATTTTCCCCCACCAGATATAACCATATTAATGGAAATAATAGTTAGAATTTTTTTTTCAGCTATGGTTATGTTTAACTTAGGTTTTATTTATTTTCTTTCCTTATCAGAATAAATGATTCAGCTTAAAGCTAGTTTATCAATTTATTCTTGCTCGCGAATTTTTTTCGCGAAGAGCTACAATTTTCTTCTTTTTTTTCTTTTTTTTTTCGCCTTACATTTTCTTTCTTATTTACTTAAGTATATATTTATTTAATTTTTTTCTTTAAAAAAAAAAAAAAAAAAAAAAAAGTTTTGAAATTATTTTTAAACTTTTTTTTTCTGCTTCGGAAATATCTCGCGAATTTCAACGTACCTAACTTATTACGTATTTGTTTACTAGTATTAGCTTAAAATATGTATATTTTTCATTATTACCAATTTTTTATCCGTTTCGATAGTCGCAATGTGTTGATCGGCTGTTATTCGCTTGTTCGTTTACAGAAGGACGACGATGCCGAAAATGAAATACGAATCCCCTGGCGATTCGAAAAAGAAGAAAAAGAAATCAGACTCCATGCCAACCGACGAAGATGAGGAAATCGTGGTAGAAATACCAGGAGACAGAATTAATACGTTTCCTGGAACGCCATCTTGCAGGTAAACGTCAATAATATTGATTTTAAAAATTTAGCAATTTTCTGCGTACCCACCTGCCATTTATGTTGTTTTCTTAACTCTCTCCCGAACCCATCTCTAGCAATATATTCTGGACTATAGTTATTAGTATGAATTATATTGTAATTCTACTATCGAACCAGTGTTAGCGAATTGTGTTTTTTTTTGTTTTTTGTTTTTTTTTTTTTTTTGCACGTATTCTTTTCAGATCGAATAAAAGTAACGTGTTTTACAGTCAAAGGCCCGGAAGCAGTACCAGTAGCGATAGTCATCGTGTATTTTATCGTCCATCCAGCCAACAAGGTTCCTCTTCAGCTCCTCCTGGAATGACTGCCTTAAACCAGTGAGTATGAAATGACATTTCCACGAAGTGTCAATAATGTATTGATCAAATCTGAAAGCTGGAAATAGGTAGTGACGTGCTTATAAATATACGCTGATATGTGGCGGATATATTCTGGGCAAATGTTTTTGGGCAAATTTATCGTGAACATATTTTATATGCTATGATGTGAGTACTTGCAATTAACGTATTTTACATTGATGGTGACGATGATTTACATTTTCATTTCATCTTCGATGTTATATATTTTTATTACAAGTTGTGTAGCTGTAAAGAGTGAGTGGAATGCAAGAAGAAAACTGTAAAGAGAAATCCAAAAGTGGAGCAACGGTATTATGAGATATTTAGGTTATTTTAGAGCCAAGAATGAGTACAGGTACCATTTATGTTTTTCTCAATTTTTTTTTTTAAATCTCGTACTTGTTTGGCGTTGAGTTCATTATCTGAATTTTAAGATTGAGATTGAAGCACTCAGTGGACGTCTTATGGTCCTAGAATGGGATGAAGAAAATTGATTTTATGATTATCATGTGGTATGCGACTGGGGCAGTAAAACCCATTCCCCATAGCAATACCTACAGTATTATAAATCAAACACTTATCATATGTCTACAAACCAGGGCAAATCACCCACACTGGACAGCAGTATTAAGGAATACCACTGTCCAACCTGTGCCAGGATCCTTATGAACTCAAATTTTAGACCGTACCTGGGTGAAATTAGATTCCTATAAGCCTAGGCTATTCGTATTCCAGGGCTCACACATTGCTGTACAATTTTATCTGTATATCAGGGCTAACACTACCAAAAATGCTCCATGGCAAGTGAAAAAACTCGACACATTTTACTAAAAAGAGCCATGTATTAAATAAAAAGAATCACAAAATAATAACGTGTCCTGGGTAATCGAGAGTAAAAATGACAGTGAGTGTAGAATAAAAATGTTAAAGTTAGTTGATTGACAAATGCAATAAGAAATGAAAAAAAAAATAGTAGGGGAAGCTGAATACAGATAATAATTTATATAGGGTATTGTTTAATGTAATAAAAAAAGTAGAACCAAGGTACTTGATCGGAGATGACGTAAGGGAAAGGAAAAAAGTAGAGGGAAAAAGAAGAATAAATTATACTCGGAAAAGAAATGACATGAAGAGAAGAGGTGTGTGAGAGAAGGAGAGAACATGAGAAGATAAGAAGATGAACAGAATTATGTGAAAACATGAAATGAAGAAAAAGTGAAGAAATGTAACGTAGCTAGGAATAATTTAGACGAGGAGAAGAGAAAATGGAATAGACAATTGGAAATAAAAAGACAAGTTTTGTCAAGTACTTGGGCTACGAATTCGTACAATTATTTCTATTTCAATGAAGAGAAAAAAGAAGAAAAAAAATATTTAATTTTATATGAAAATATTATTAATGTTATTATTATGGGGAAAAAATCTCGAAAAAATTTGGTTTATAATTTTCGGTGGTGTGTAAGGCGCGTCAGTCGAGTGCTTTAACGTCACGTCGAATATATCTTCTTGGGTATGGAGTTCAAATTTACCATCAATTTTGGGATTGAACCACTCGGTAGCCTTCTGTGGCTACAGACTAGTATAAGGAAAATTCCTTTGCCTTTTATTGATTGTTAGTGATACATTTTTAGGTAAATTTTTTAGATTCTACCCATTGCGAATGGTGGCATGTGTCAACTTTGGGAAAATTTCACCATATTATTTCAATCGTTGCCTCTAGACACAGGGAGTCAAAATAGCCATAATGCTGCCCAAATATTAAACATATTTTACACTACGCTAGACTACAATAGTAGATAAGTGGGAGTTGATAACTGAAAATAGAACGAAGATATGAGAGTCACAGGAATTGAAACAACAAAAAATAACGATGTCATATCAAGAATCTAATAATATAAAAACCGCGTTAACAATAAATTTGCCCAAAATATTTCTGCCACGTACCAGTGTACATTTATAGGCACGTGTAGTAAGTGGACTCACAGCTCCCCGCTCCCACCAATACTGCTAACCAGCAACAGTTCATACCGACCTTCATGAATCCGTTTGAATTATCAATTAACTAGGTGGCCGAATGCATAGATAAATAATAGTATACTTCGTATAGATGTGCCACTCAGTGTTACCATTTGTACAGGAATATAATAGTACAGAAGTGTGCACTCCAAAATTTAGCGCTCACATTGGTACTATTTTTGTTATTTATTTTAAATTCTTTTATTTCAAATTTTCAATTTATTGATAATAATTATTGATAATTTGTTATCTCAACCTTCGAGCATAATTATAACCATCGCTTATATACACTCGAAGATCTACTCCGTGACATTTTTGACTTAATGTTTATAAAATTCCCAATTAATTTGAGAGTAACATCACGAAATACTTTTCAAAATGAATTATTCTGTTTGTCAATTCTGAATCTCTATCAGTTCACAGCCAGGGATAAATATATTTTAAAATTCATAAAATGAAGCGCTCAAGGTGGATGCCGCCCCAACTGTTGGAGTTTTATGTTTGTCCATTGGAAGTGCACTATGCCTGGGCAGGTGCATTGGTGTGATATTATAAAGGAAAAAATGATCTCGAGTTTGATTCGAATATAAGTATAGCCGAATATACTCGTATTTGTAAAACTGGTCAAGTGATAGCACTCTAGAAGTGGCTTTCATATATTATAAAAATGATGTACCTACTGCAGATTATATAACGGATTATTCAGTTTCACTGGCGTCATAAGCACAGTTGATGAAGGGAGTACAACCAAAGAGGAGAAATCCTATATTTATGTATTAGCACCAACCAAGGAGTAGAAAGCCCTGTTCATAATACCAAAAATAACGCAAAAAAAAGTTAAAAATGAGATGCTATTCCGTTAACAATCACGTCATTCAAGTCATTACGCCTTGCTTTTTTGAAGAATAGCATTTCATTTTTATCGTTTTAAGCATTATTTTTTGTATTGTGAACAGGGCTGAAGTCCTATACTTATGCATATTAACTGCCACTGTCGCAGAAACAGCTTCTGATAGAAAATGGACAAATAAAAAAAATAAAACAAAAAACAAAAACTGTAGAGCAGCAAGTCTCCATATAAAATGTATATTTTCTTAAACAAATAAAACTGAATAAATAAATAAATAAATAAATAAATCATTTGATCACGAATGCTGGCTAAAAATTAAATAAGTTTAAAATGAAATGTTAAGGAAATTCGAAATGAATTGTAGGTACGGAGCTGTTATAAGAAAAGTATGAAAGTTATTAAATGACTGCTTATAGTTAATCGAACGAAAGATGGTTGTTGTGCCTTAAGACAATATTTCCTAATTTCAGTTTGTTTTGAATTATTTTACTTCAATTTTCTTAAATTATTTTATTAACAAAAATTGAGATATGGGGCAACAATGTACATAAAACTTATATAAAATATGTATATTGCTGATTGCATTATACCTCAGTAACTATCTTTCCTTTGAGGGACTATAGCAAATAAAATAACAGCAAGCCTGTTTTTCAGCTAGTTTTGTTGGTTCATTTGAATTTATCTTCTCTTAACAATAATTTGAGATCTTTTCAAATCACTTCTACGGATGAACCATTCAGGTGATTCAAGATAAATTTTGCAGAATGTTAGAATATAATATATTCAATATCTCTGTCGAATTTCGTGCCTATTGCTTAAAATTACGCATTTTAGAACAACCATTGAAGCTCCAAAACTGTGACATAATAGGACGTACTGGACACAGCATCTTGCTGATCTGGACCAAAAACAATTGGTCTCATCCTTGTCAAGATCCAAAAAAGTAAACCAAATTTTACAGATATTGGATAAAAATTGAGACCTCTTCCATGTTACATAGAATTATGTATGTACACACATATGAATTTCATCTATAATAGGTCAAAAACTTCCTGGGTATATGAGGTGAAAAACCAACTTACCTCAACGTTGTACCTTAAAACTGATACCTATTTTTTCTTTGAAAACCTTCATGAAAAGAAAGAAAGGATGATGGACATTAGGGCAAGGGATGCCAGTTCAGGTAATGGTGCAAGTTAATGTGCATAAATGTGAGACATCTCCTCGGTCCTATTTACTTGCAACAAATGGGAATTTTTGTATGATGCAAGTGAAACTGAATAACTCTGTATATTATAAGGTTCATGAAACTTATTTATTTTGAATAAATTAATATAAGTAACAAGGAAAGAAAAATAAATTCAATTGTCTTGGTGGTTACATATATCTACCTACTTTAAACAGCAATGATATGATAATTTCTAATGTAAGTAAAAGAAATTAGTGTGGCCCATTTACGGGGTTTGCTCTTTGTCTGAGGGATGTGTGGAGGAGGGTGTCTCTTTTCCTGGCTCAATTTCAGTAAACAAAATTGTGCTTTGAGTTGATTTTTTTTTCCTTGTTAATTTTTAATGTTTCCCCAAGTTGAAAATTTTATTGTAAAAAAATTGGATAAATTGTAAATTTCATCACCTTGAATAAACTGCTTCTGAGACCCCTTGCCCATCAGTTGGAAAAATAATTTATGATATCAAAGCAAAACTTCTTTAATTCATTAAAATTATTTTCTAAAAAATTTTACTGTTGCATTGAATTGGTGATCATACGATCAAATAAAAGCAAAACAAATTTGACCAGCATAAAAAGTGTGGGCTTAGAATATCACTTTTTTTTTTCTGCCTCTCTCTTCTCATTTCATTTTTATTTTTTTCATTTTAACAAATTTTCTTCCATTTGTTGTGCTATATTGTTGCATCCAAGTCAGTTAAATTTTATTTTATCTTATCTAATTTCGTATCCTAATATCTATTGGGGATGTTTATGTTGTTGCGGGAACTGCCATACCTTGTTCTAAATAAAATACATTCGCCAGTTATACTCAGCAATGAGATGGCCATGTGATTAAGTTCACCACTTTTAGCTAGTGCATATGTAGGTCCTAGGTTTGATTTCCCAAACCAACAAAACTTACTCCTGGTGACCCTTGATGTGTGCTGAACACGCATACACCCTAGTGGTGTATGGTGAATCTCACAACTCTCCTTCCTAACTTATGTTTCCAATAGATGGTGCCCTATATAGTGGAAATATGATCTATATAGGTAGTGTAAGCCTGTATGTGTAGGTATAAGAGGCGTTTCAGGGTATGACCAACCACCCACATCATCTAATATCGTTCAAATCATGTTGAGTCTTTCTATAGAGTGAGTGTGTGGGAACTGCCATACCTTGTTCTATTTAAAATACATTTGCCAGTTATAGTTGGCGGTGAGATGGGTGTGTGATGAAGTTCACTTTTTTAACTGGCAAATATGTAGATCCCAGGTTTGATTCCATAAACTGACAAAAACTATAGGTGTACATAAACAATATTATTCTTTTGTAGCTTACATGGTACCTATTAATTGAAAAATTCTAATTTTTTATATTACAGAGACTATAATGTTCAACACTTTAGAAAGTCTGAGAGCAGAAGCTGCCTCGACGAACAGTTACCACACCATCATCATCACCAACATCATCATCATCCTCAACATCATCATCATCATCACCAATCAGGTAAGATCATTTTCCACCAATATATAAGGCTCATTCACATCCGTGACTAATGTTACTTTGTCAGTAGCCACTTGATGTGTAAATACAAATTTAGTTACAATTTTAAGCATTTATTCGAGGCTAGTTAAGTAGATATTACTAAAGTAGCTGGCTATTAGATTGAAAATTAACGTGTGTGAAAGAAACAGTGAGTATGTAGAGTACACTTGGGCAAGATTTCAAAAAGATTAAATTTCATATTGCTGCCCCACTCCCGAATTCACTATTTCTGCAGGTTGTTTTTTACAATGGCCAATTATGATTGTATAGGTTCCTGAAGTGAGTAAAGTGTAATGTTGTAATACGTATGTTTAATTTTATTATAGAGGAAGATGATGAAGATGACGACGATGAGTCCGGACCAATACGTATACGTAATTTAGAAGATTTAATAAGACAATTAGAACACCATTCTAGAAAGCATACGAACGCCTCCATTGTGGGTGTTGAAGATATTCGATTTGCAGAAACCGAAGCGGACCGACAGTACAGAGTGGAAATACCGTCCGGGTACGAATTAATTTTGTGTGACCAAAAAAAAAATCTAAATCTACGGGGAGAAAATTACATGAATTCTTGTCAATTCGAAGTTAACCAAATCTAGTAATCATTCAAATATCTCGTAAAGAGGAGTCAAAAACCAACCGAAATAACAGAAAATTGTATATTTGGTAAGAAGCGCACCCCGAATTTTATTTTTTAAAATTATTTTATTTATTTATTTTTGTTTTGAAGGGGAGAGTTTCTGAAATTTTGGAACCAAGTAACCGAGGGAACAAAATTAGTTTTTCTTTATTTCCTCCTTTAAAAAAAAAAAAAAAATTTAAATTCGGGGATAATCCCTAAACTCTTCCTCGGGGCGCCTTTGTATTTAAAGATTACCAAATGTTTCATCACTTGATGAAAATAATTTTTCCCGTTTGTAACCCTCATTGTGATCCTCCAAACATAACTTTATGGTTTAAAATATGTTAGGACTTGTGCATCAGAACAATTTTTGTGCAACTCATACACTAATATTTACGTTAAAAATGAATTTTTTAAATACACCTATGCTTTTACAAAAAATGTAAAACATTGCGTGAAGTTAAATCTAGCGCACTGTAGCACACTCGCACAGAAACATATATAAAAACCTTTACACTACATTTGTAGCTTGCTTTAGTGCATACGAAGACTTAGTGAAATTGAGATTGTGAGCAAATAAAATAATAATGTATGAAAAGGGTTTATACTGATTATCAAAGTGAGATATTTTCAAATCGACTTGGAGCAGTCAAAAATAATTTTTATTTCTTCACCAGGTAGTGTGGAAATGAGATTTTTCTTAATGGAATTTTTGTTTTATTTCTTCATGGCACTGTCTGCCTTACCCAAGTGGTGCAATGTCAGTATAAAGAAGGGCCATTTTATTCGGTGATGCCTGTAAACATCGGTACCGCACTCTCCATTATTATTTAACTAGAGTTACCCAATGCTGCTATGCAGTAATAATTCGTACAGACCAATATAAATATGTCGAAATTATCAATTAACCAGGGGAATAGAGATGATGTAAAGAAAAAAATTATTTTAAGTTAGATTCAAATACACGGATAAGCAAATATGTCTGTAAAACTGGTCATGTAACAGCGGTAAAAAAGTGTCTTTTATATACAAGATTATTTATAATCCATCCAACCAGAGTTTATCTCAGAAACGAGACCCAACTTGCAACTACTGTTAAGTTTTATATGCATTATTTATACATTATTACCAGTTGGAGTATCTATGTAGGAATACGAATTATAAGATTACCATATGTGAAAATGTGAATATTTGGCAACTTGTTTTAAGGTGCAGGGATCACCTTTCGTTGGATGGACTATAATAGAATTCTATCGATAAGGGAAGTTGATATATTTAATTGAATACAAATAACCTCTTTGTGGTATAATTGTTGCAAAAAATATCGTAGGCAACTTGTTTACCACTTGAAAAAGTCGACTCGTTGTGATTACAGCACCCACCTGTGGCTTGTGCTGGAACTTAGCAATTCATTGACAATTATTTGTTTTACAAACTAGTTGTGCAAAAGGGGTTACACCAGTTTGAAGCAAAAGCAAATTTTTCTGGCTTACCACTTATATTCTTCAAGAAATTTTGCATAGGTACTATACAATATTTTGCAGTCTATTTACTTCTTTTTATGTTTGAAAGAATGATGAATATTTGGAAGAAATTGTCAATTTCAGCATCATTTAACAATTAGAAAAAATTATGTACATACACAAAAATTTCTTACTCACTCCAGATTTGTGTTTCACCAGTTGAGAACCTCGGCTCTATGCAAGTTCTGTATTACCTAACTCATTTTCACTCGTTTTTCTCATGCAAATTCCGCGCAACACATATAATAATTAATTAGCAGAAGCTCGATAGTTTAGACATTTTCATTTATCAATCCCTGTTCAAAATACAATAATGTATGGTGCGTGGGTAGGTGAGGTGGGTTGTATTTTTTTATGTCTAAAGATCTTGTTGCTTAGTCTATGGTAGGGGCTAAATGAGAATTACAATTATCAGATTTGCATAACTGTAACTCTTACAATATTGTAACTCTCATTTTGTGTGTGTTACTTGATGTTTAGGTATGTGTTTGTGCGCATGTGCAATGCCTCGCGCACGCATACACCACACTGTTATTATGTTTACCGATCAATCCTTCATAAGTATAACCCAAATAGCCTCAGTGGAACTTGCGCCTTTTTCTATTTTAATGAGTGTATGTTAATGCATGATGGGAGTTTAAACGGAGTAATTATCTAGAAAGAGGTATCGAGAGTCAGAGCTGTCGCATGGGTGGTGATATAGGTGCAGTTGCACCAGACCTCGCACCTCAGAGGGCCTTGCGCAAAAGGAGAAAAAAACTGACAAATTTTCACTACATCATACATTGCACATAAAAAAATAAGTGAAGGTAATCTATATGTATGATTGTTTGTTTCTTCGCAAATATATAAATAAAAAAGAACAATTTCTTCAAAAAATAAAAACAGCTAAAAGTAAAATTAACAAAGTGCATGAAACTACAGCAGCGTCTGGTCTGTATATTTTACTGTGCCCTACCAGTTAGGAACTGGATGAAGTTGCTGAAAGAACAAAAGACCCTGTTGCCCATTCTGAGTCTTTGTCATTGGTAAACGAACATTTTTTTGATGAAAAAAATAACGATGATGAAAATCAGGATGAATCAGGGCTAGTTGATCGTGCAATATTACAGGATCAAAGCCAAGCTAAAGCAATAAAAGATTTTCAAATTAATTATTTCTTACCAATCCTTGATAGAGCTTTTAGTTATATGATAACTAAATTTTGTGGGCTTCAAGAGTATTCTAATTGCTTCGGATTTCTTTTTGACATACCATTGCTTTGTAAAATGGAAGAAGAACTACAGAAGTGTTGCACAAATTTTGCTACAACGCTTCAAGATGGTGAATTACTAGATGTAGATGGAGTTGATTTATTTTAAGAGCTGAGATTATTTAACAATACAGTTTCTCCATATGTGAAAACAGCATTGGACGCCCTTTAATTTTTAAAATCTGTGTGTGATTCATATTCAAATCTCACTATTGCGTATTGTATTCTCCTCACTCTACCCGTCACAGTAGCTTCAGAGGAAAGAAGTTTTTCTAAATTGAAGCTCATCAAAAATTATTTAAGAAGTACCAAGAAACAAGATTGACTTAATGGCTTAGCAATTGTGTCAATTGAAAGTGAGGTAACTCGCAACTTTGAATTAAAAAATTTAATGGATCGTTTTGCTTCACAAAAGGCAAGTAGAATAAATTGTATTTAAATAGGCTACTTTTATTTTATATAGGTAATACATTTTTTATTTTGTAATACGCTTTCTATTCTGTAATTCATACATTTTTCCCTCAAAAATTAGACAAATTTGAGTAATTTCTGTATTAGGGAAAGTGGATGGAGTGAATTTTGTTAGAATTATAGAACTTGTAAGCATTGGAATGATTACAAAGAGACACGTTTTTTGGTGAATCCCTTTATCCCTCCTCAATAATAATAATAATAGTAATAATAATATCAATAATAATAATAACCAAGACTTTACCACAGTTCACAGGCCTCATTTGGGCTCTTCAAGCAGGGAATGTGGAAGTGTCTCACCCTCCTGGCTCGATGTTAGTAGGAAAAATTGTGATGAATTTAGCAAAATTAGATGACTTGTTTTTTCTTGAATGTAATTTTATAATTAAAAAAAGTTGGCTGAACTAGGAATTTCATCCCCCCTGGAAAAACTAATTCGGAGAGCCTTTAAGGCCTCGCTAATTTTATCTTGCACCCGGACTCGCAAAGTCACGGGACGGCCCTGCCAAGAGTTCCTTGCGCCGAATTGGTAGGTGAAAAGGGCGCACAACTGGTGTATCACCGTGTAAAATACCATTTTCTTTTCAACGAGTCTGGTATCTACATTGTTTGTCAGTGAAGACAAGTGCCAAATTGGTTTCTCAGTTACGAGTCAATTAGGCCTAAATCAAATTACTGTATTACTGCAGGAATGAAGAACTGAGGTTCGTATTTGGAAGATTCAGGCATCCGAGTCGGACGCATACGCCTTCGTCGTATCACATGCCGGAAGAGGAACGTCGTTATCCATCCGGTGAGCATGCGACCAGAAATGGACAACACGTCGTGGATATCCATACCGACATTCACGAATCTGAAAGGTAAAAAAACTTTAGATTAGCCTACGACCAAACGTGTCTATTTGTATTTGTTTTTTTATTAGTATTGTTGACGTGGCTTTGTACATTCATCCCCCTACAGCCTACTATTTCCTGCAATATGGTTGTAAACTATACCTATTATAAGCTGTAAATTTATTGTTCGTTACCTACCTACTTATTGGCACTTGCATTACCAACACCAGTAAAAACCTGTATTCTGTAAGAGCGTGAACCTTCAGCACATCTTACTCGAACCTACACAAGCGGATGTGACCGTCAGTTTTATAATTTCGTTTTGCCCGCGCATTAGCCGCTCGAAATTCACGTAGGTTAAATTATCGCGTTTAATAAATGGCTTACCTAATTGTTCGTTTTCGTGTTAAAATGTCACACTCTTGTCAAAGGTGTAAATCCCTCGTAGCCTAATCGCAAGGACTGCCGATCCAACCCCAACATCTAACAATCGATTTTTCTAATCACTATTTTCAGCATCACTCCAAGGGATAAGAAAAAATAAATAAATAAATGGATTTGTCCATTTTTATTCTATAAAATGCGCGGACGTCCAAATCTCGGCGACCGCCTTTTTAACCTACGTCTCTTGGTGCTGGATGGTTGACATTTGGCATGAGTATACCTACCTACCTACCTAACCGTAAACTATATAAATTTTTTTGTTTATCCTGAAAAAAATGAATGGGTCCAAGATACGAGCCAAAAACAATTTTTTTGTTTTTTTTTTGGGGGGGGGGAGAAAAAATGTGTACAACTAAAAAAGTACTTTTTGGGTACACTTTTCTTACTTCAAAGAGGAAATATGCCTAACAGTTTTCGATTGTATCAGTGATTTCTACACACCTGATAATTATTAAATAACTTACTGACGTAGATATATCCATTCTCATTATCATGGTGAATTTAAGCATACCATTCTTGATTATACGTATTTTAGTTGTTGTATCGATTTAGCATATTATGCCTGGGAGCACGGATGTAGCGAAAGCCTTTCTTTTAGTGGGGGATAAAATGAAAATTGCCAACTAAAATTTTTGAAATTTCTAACAGCGGGTGACCTGTTCCCCTCTCAAAAATATAAAAATTTTAAGAAGTATTAATTAAAAATCTCCAAAATTTCATACTGGATCCACCACAGGGGGTGGAGGGAAAGGAGAGAAATTTTTCCCATCCAGTATCTTACTTAATAAAATCCTGAGTACGCCTCTGTCATGGATACGCATTAGATTTGTTTTATTCGCCACAAAAAACAACCCCAGGGTAACACCTTTAACACGAAGTTACGAACTGCGCATTTTATTTTCCATGGTGTTGTCTTAGTGTTTGCGATGTTGCATTTTTATTTGCCACAAAAGTGTCGGGTTGAATGGGTGACTACCCATTTTCACAAATCAAAAATCACAAAAATCAAATTTCATAATCTCTACTTTCACAACATCCATTTTCACAAATCGACTTTCTGTTGTAAGTTTCCAAATTTTTTTTAATGAGTGCTGGGTGAGGAGCGTAATTTTTTTAAAAATATTATTCTTTTAATTTTTGTAATTAATAGATTTTGTGAAAATAGATATTGGGAAATTTTCTTGTTATGATTTTTGATTTGTAAAAATCAGTGAAAATCTTTGAAAGTGTTATCCCCAGAATGATACCATCCTACCCCTTCATGAGTGGAGGTGTGAGCTGGTATCAAGGTGGTGTCTTATATTTGGATCTGACACGAGAAGACGTTGTTCGCAGGTAACTTTATGACTCCTCGTTGGTTGTGCACATGCCCCTGAACTTGTCTTCTTTCCATATAGTTTGTCATAAAACATCGACGAATTAACATTAATTCCTTGACGAATTAAGGCATTAAATGCACACGAATTAATGCCATTAAACGCATATAAATTCCCTTTGATTCATTTCTTTAAGAACATTAATTTGCCAATAAATCGAAGGAAATTCATCGACAAATCAGTCATTGAATTACACACAAATTGAAAGGAATCGAATAGAATTCAACGGCGAATTCTATTCAATTTGTCAATGAATTAATATCCATAAACACACACAGATTAAAGGGGATTTGGGTGTATTTAACTGCCTTAAATTTGTTGGATTCGATTCCTTTCAATTTGTGTGTAATTCAATGACTGATTTGTCGATGAATTTTCTTTGATTTATTGGCAAATTAATGTTCTTAAAGAAATGAATCAAAGGGAATTTATATGCGTTTAATGGCATTAATTTGTGTGCATTTAACTAACGCCTTTAATTCGTCGACATTTTATAACAAACTATATGGAAAGAAGAAAAGTTCAGGCGCATGTGCACAACCAACAAGGAGCCATAAAGTTACCTGTGAACAACGTCTCCTCTGACACAGGGTTTCCAGGAGACTTATTACGAAACTGTTAATGTGGTAACAACTTAACGACACCTCTCGACCATTCGTTAAAATAACGAATTAATGCGTCAAGTTACTTTGTTAGCGTTGATGAGTGGGGTTGTAACAATTTTTCATAATAGGGTGATACAGAATTAACGCGATAAAGAATTTCTTTTATCACATTAAAAGTTTCATAATAAGTCTCCAGAATTAAACAAACCGCGTACAACACGGTGTGTTTTATTTGCCAGATTGATTCTCAAACTTTTTCAGAGACCATGCTCAATTTTGAGACTCTAAAACAGACCCTGATAGTGTTTGGTGTCAACACGGGACTAACCTTTTTGTGGCAAATAAAACGAACCAATTATGCAAAGTAGATAGGATATGGCAAAACCGTACAAATGTGTATCTATCCACCTTAATACAGCATCAACTACTCTGCTTGCAAACACATTTTCTGTATAAATATGATGTAAAATAAATGTACTGTGCTTGTATTAGGCTGCTCCTAATGAATCCACTTAGTTTTTTCTCAAATCTTATACATAAATCTCGTCTCGAATATTTTGAATTTTATTTCAAACTTAAAACAACCAACTGAAACTAATGAGAAATACTAAATGTCTATTTCTGTAAAAATTTTCTATGCTGTCTGTGCATGAGTAAAATGTCTGTTTGTGAATTTCCTGTAGTACAGAGTCAATTCGATGATTTTTCTTCTGTACTATTCTCGGAGAGCTGGCCGTGAGTAAGGTCTTGAACGGAAGTGCAAAAAACGTTTTCATGAGTCACGAAATTTCCTCAGTACGTTCATTTCAAAATTACACTGTTCATCTTCTTTCATTTTCTTTCTGTATTATTTCATTTGTCAAAACTCGTTTTTTTTCTTCAGCTTTTGGATGCTCCATTTATTCACATATATGTATATTCCTCATATGCTCTGTTACTCCCTTTGAGGTCTCTTCACTGCTACATTCATATCTTTCGTTTGCAGTTTCAACCTCGTCATTGGGACATTAGGTATGTTCGTTTAGACCACACAGTATTATGTATAATAGAGGACGCATGTGAAACAAAAAATGTCGCCACTTTTACGATCAAAATATCCGCCATTGCTAAAATCAAAACAATTTTCAACCGCATTTTTATCTACGAAATTCGTGTTGATTGTGATTTCTAAATTAATGATTATATTTAGGTACTCGTTAATTTAATACTTTTATTTGAAAGAAAAGATTTTGATCATTGCCCATGGGCCCGAATGAGGGGCAAGGAAATTCGAATTTGGTACAGAAAGAGTGGGGATAAATAGCGTCAAAAGCGGTGCAGTCTTTTGTTGCAACGTTTAAATGAACGTGCGTCCACTATTATATTTAATAGGTACCCTGCGGTTTAGACAAGTGGATTCTTGAATCTGATTCAAATCCGATTCTACAGATTCGTAGTGGATTGATGTTGATTTGAATCTGATTCGCTGAAATCATAGGTAAATTTCTGTTTGCTTTGACGCTTTGCTGTGTAAGTACCTACCTATTTCATGTCTCATCATTTTTTAATGAGAAGTTTTAGACTTATTACATTTTGAATAATTATATAATCAAATTAAATCGATAAATTATGACTTTACCAAGAATTAAATTTATTTCTATTTTTACTTCCCCAGCCGTTGTGAATAAAAACTTGATTTAGCATTTTTGGTGATAGGTAACTGCTGATAATTAATAAAATTGAGAAAAAAGTCGGAAAAATTCATCGCGAGTAAACCATCAGCTGTAAAGGGCCAAAATTTTTCCGGCACAATGGGGTATATTGCTTAAAGATTTTTTGAAAATATGGCTGCAATCGTAAGTTTAGCTTTCGAGATATAGCTTATATTAGTTGCGATTCAGATTGAGTAATTCAAATAAAATGAATTCTATCTACTTGCAGAATTTCAGCGATATCTCGAAAAAAGCAAAATTTTCAAAGAATCTTTAAACAACATAGCTGAAAGTCTCTGCAAAATTTCAGCTGTCTATTACAAATGGTTCTCTCGCAATTTCTCTGGATAATGTTGATTACATAGAAGGAAGTCAGGAATTCAACTTTCCATTACATGATTTATTAGTAAGTAGATAGTAATTAATGCTGCTCTGATCGACAGTTTTCTGGTAATTAAAAAATTATAATGCTAAAATGAGAGGCAAACCTTACCAATTTGATAACAGAGAACAAACACAATAAAATTGCAAATAAATAAAAATATCCTAAGATGAATCCATAATCCAATCCAATTTTAGAATCTGCTGTGGAGTAAATTCAAAAATTTGGTGAATCCGTCTGAATCAGATTCATCAAATCTGTCAAAACAAACATTACTGAGTGACGTCATACTTGATAAAACAAACACAAAAAATGCAGAATACGATCTCATCGGAGTATGGGAATAATGGACCGAGTACTATGACATAAAAGTGTCAGAAATATGGTGGGGAGAGAGAGAGACAGAGAGAGACAGAGACAGATAGAGATAGAGAGAGACGGAGACAGAGACAGAGACAGAGACAGAGACAGAGACAGAGACAGAGACAGAGACACAGAGAGAGAGAGAGTGAGAGAGAGAGAGAGAGAGCGAGAGAGATAGAAAGAAAGAGAAAGAGATAGAGTGAGTGAGAGCGAGATAGAGCGAGAGTGAGCGAGTGAGTGAGCGAGAGAGGGGAAAGAGAGTGAGCTATCAAGAGGTATTGCTGTCTCTCTTTCATCCACTTCAAATTTATCCGAATCAGATTAAAAGCAATAAAAAAATAATTCAAGTGGTTTTTGAAACTTTTTTTTTACACGATTTTAGTAAGTTTGACAAACATAATTATGAACGAACTAAGAATGATCAGCAACATTTACAAACGTTACAACGTAATAAATCCCTATGTTTACGTCGCATTATATTTACCGCTATGAGTGAAAGAGACAGCTCTACCTTTTTAATAGCTTTTTCTCTTTTCAAAGGTTCCTGCCACTTCGTTTACATTTTGCTTATGGATAGTGCTCAGCGCTCGTTCCATTATCCCCATACTTAGATGTCCGGCCCAGAAATCGACATAAACGAACATACCTATTTCTCTGTTCCTATTCGGCCTTCTCTTCCCTCATCGGTTCAGTTCGATACTTCATTCACTCTTTCTTCAGCTGTTGCATTGCTTCATTTCGCCATTGCTCGGAATACTCAGTCCTTTCTCAGCTAGGTCAATGTTTCTTCATCTCACACTAATCTATTTCCCATTGTTTTCCACTCGTCTGTTGGGCACCTACTTGTATACCTAATTTTATTCCTTCCTCTCGCCATTTCATCGTCTGTCTGCGTTTATTTTCTCCGAATCACCATATTTGTCTGATGTACCCATCTTTCCTCTAAATCTGAAGTCGACTTTTTCCTGATCCTCCCCTTGTTTCCTTGCGCTGTCGCCTCGTCTCTTTACCCAGCCGTCATAATTATCAGATTTTTGTCTTTCGATCGGTTCATTTTGATGTTTCCTCATCTCGGCCTTTCTGCCTTTCGGTAGCTCACCATTTTCTGTTCTTTACTCTGTATTTTCGGTAGTTAAGAAACGAGTTTTTTTTTTTTTTTTTTTTTTTTTTCAAATGTTTTTATGTGTCGAGCTTGTCACGTTTTGCATGCTATGTGCACGTTTATGAATGCGAATCTACCTATTGAATAAATTAGAGTGGTCCTTATTTTCGGTGGTCGACTGTATTTACGCCTCTCCTAGTTGTGTGTCTGTGAATTTTTTGGGGTGATTAAAATGAGTTTAATTTTAGGCTTAGTTTGACGGATGCAACGTCTTACATTTTTATGTTTCGATAGGTAAATTATCTGAGCCGAAGTGTAACGGAGGGATTTGAAAGTACTTCGTTAAGAAAATTTACCGAACAAAAGGGCGTCCCAACGAGCGCCTGGAGAGTGCAAACTTATCGCAGCCTCGTATTTTTACATTTAGCGACGAACAGGTTTTACTTATAGGAAAGTTTTAAAATTGGTCTTGATCTTTCAAAAATAGCAAGACCAAGAACAAGTCTGGTACAAGACCAGCACCATTACCAGGAATAGACTATGCGAAAGCATTGACAAAATAGATTGTGCGAGACTAAGACCAAGACTCGACTCAGTACCTGTAACAAAATCAACCGTACCAGATCAAGACAAAGACCAAGACTCAACTATGCAAGAGCTAGACGAAGATCAACCTTCCAAGGCAAAGACAAAAACTAATACTCAACTAAGCTGGACCTAGACCAGGACACTGACCCTACAAAACTAATACGAAGACTTGAGGTTGCAAGACGTCGACTAAGACTAAGACTAACTATGACCATGACCAACCATCCAAAGATTAAGACCAAGCAGGCCAGACTGAGACGAAAAGGTTTGATTACGCGAGAGCAAGACCGACCATGCGAGACCAACACCAACAAGACACGACTAGGCAACATTTAGACTAAGACCAACCGTGAAAAGCCAAGATCAACGTGGTCTTGGTCTTGTTTTGCTCATCACTGTTACTAAATGCGTAAAGTACGTAGTTCCGCTTCAATTATTTTGCTAAAATCCAGTTTCACTTTCGAGGCTCTTCTAATAACAATGTGAGTTACATGACGAAAAGTCTTCATAGCATTTCCCTCGCTAATGCCTTTGGGAAACTTGATAACACCCGGCAACATTTTATTCCTATAGGAACAGGGCCCGGCAAATGTCACGTACTCGTATTTTGTAAATAAGGACCACTCTTCGCATCGGCTGGTATACGTACAAAGGCTAGGAACTAAGTTATTGGCCAAAGTGGAGATCGCACGGATTATTGCGCACCATCCGCACCCGCACCCGCCACACCCACTCCGCAGCACACACTGCTGCCGGGTTAACGTTAGGCCTTTAGCAGGTTTTCTTTCTTTTCTTTTTTTTTTCTCACCATTCTTGTCTGTCGCCCCTACAGTAACGGCTTCGTCGACCACCGCCGTCCTTTGGGTCGTAGCGCCAGCGAGGATCTGATGCCAATCATGCAAACGCCGCTCCGTCCCTCCAGGCACGGCTCTCCAGCGCAGCCTGGCCTCTTCTTCGGCGCCGAGCCTGAAAGGCCGAATTTCGTCATCGATCCGGAATTTCGTCGCGTCTCCTCCTCCTCGCTGCATCGGAACGTCTCCGTGGAGGAGTGCTCCTCACGCGACACCATCGAATCTTCTGGAAACGAAAATTCCGCCTTACTACGGTCTTCCGTCAAATATCCCGAATACAAGCACTAGCACCGATTGTATTCGACCCCATCCCCCTCTCCCACCGCTTAACCAACCCCTTCCCTCTCGTCTCTCTCAATACCTTCTTCTCCGGTACACCCTTGAACAACCCCTTTCCCCCAAAAAACCTGCTTTCAAACCATCCTTCCCCATACGAATCGTGTTCCTCTGTCGTCTTATCTTACTTTAACACTCCTATATATACTCTAAATATATCTCGATATTTATTTTATACTTAATATAATATATTTATAATATTGTATATTATTGTGGGGGGGAAAAAACGTCGATAAGATCTCAAAAAATCGTTTTTTTTTTGTTTTTTAAAAAATGGACTTATTGTTATGTATAGTTTTGTATTCGAAAAAAAAAAATTATTTTAAGTTGGTTTTTTCCAGCTCAACTTGTTTGTTTTTGTGTGGGAGGGTTAGTTGTAGAAAACGTTTTATTAATATATATATATATATATATTTTTTAAATCGATCCTGATGAATTGATTATTCATCTCTCGATTTGTACGATGGGGCCTAAAAATGATTAATTGCTAAGGTTTCATCTGTTTTTGTTTTTTACTTTTTTGTTTCACTTGTACGTAGGTATTGCCTATCTGCGTACGAATCGTTAATCGTTCATTATTTTTAAGTTAATAACCGTCTCGTTATGGTAAATATGCAGAAATGGGCATAATCTGGCGCCAAAACGAAATTATAAAGCTGCTGGTATCTTGTTGTTAGGTGGTAGTGTGTAGATCCCAACATCAGTAACTATAATACTTTTTCAGCTATGTAGCCTACTTATTAGATATCTACAAGTATGTAGTACCATACAATCGTGTTGATTCTCCCCCACCCCCAATCATGTATCTGTGTAGCTTAATGATGGAAACTCCGTCGCTCCATAAATCAAATCCACGTACGACACTGAATCGACATCTGCCGTATTGATTTAATGTCGATTTACCATTAAGTACCTAATTTTCATCCAATAATAATTAGAAGTCAGTTTTCGCATCAAACAAAATAGTAGTAAAAACATATGCATGACCTACATTAGCTTTTTATGATTTTCGACTACTTGTATAATAAATTATGAAGGGCGTAGATAGCCCGATCATAAGGGGAGGTCCACATATTTTTGACCGTCACTTGTGACCCCTGACACGTCAAAATACGACCACTGCCAACATTTCAAGTTTTTTTTCGGTTCTAAGGGGGAGAGGTCCAGACCTCCAAGACCCTCCATTTATCTACGCCCTTGTAATAAGTGTAGTCGTACCTATTGAAGATGATCGAGCAAAAGTAACGCTAACATCTTCTCTTACTATCTCCTTATTATCGTAAATCATAAGTAACCGAAAGGCACGGAGGCCTTTGCTGATTGGTTGAACGCAGCCTTATACCTTTCGGCTGCATACACATATCGAATCGTGATAACGTAGGGAGTGGGGATGAAAAACAAAAACAAAAAAAATAAAAAGCAGGAAATATTAGCTTCAAAAATGTGTCATTGTGTTCATGGCGTATTCCTGGTCCATTTTGTACATGCTTAAAGGTTCTGATTAATCATTTGCGTGCTGCTGTATTTACCTACTTTTGAAAACAACAACAATAACTATGAGGATTATATGGAATTGGTTCTGCACTCATGCAGCCAACTAGGGCACTATTTGAAAGAGTTGTGTTCGTAAATACAAATTAATTCATTCGTTAATAGCCTACAAAAACCGGCATTATATAAATATACTGAGTAGGCCTGGGCACTTGTTCTTCACAATTGATATGAATGCCAATATTACGAGTCCATAGTCCAGAATTTACATTAGGCTACTACTGGAAGGTTAGAAAATTTGAATTTATCTTTCGACGTTCTTGAATGTCTCGGGTTTTGATCGATTGAGGTAGGGTGGGGCAGGAGTTATGAACTGCACCACTCCAGATGTTTTTGAATGTTTAATTTTTCAAATAATACCCAGAACATATCCTAGCCTGCAAAAGTAGTGTTGTGCGTGAGGTTGTGAATTGAAGGTTTTTAAATGTTTTTCTGTAAGTGTCTCATTTGAAATGGCATATTTGATATATCTGCACGGGTCATTCAATTCTGAGTAAAATGAGCCAATTGCGGAGCAGACTTTAAATATTTTATGTTTATTAGCAATATAATACAACATTTATTTTAAGACCGTATTCAAGAATATTTGACTAAATTTAACGGTCTTGAGGGAAAAAAATCAGAATTTTGCCCTTTTTTAGCAAATTTTATAAAAAAATTTCGATTTTAAACCATCCAACCAAGGAAATGCGAAAAATATTTCAAAATTTAAAAAAGTTTTTGTTCGTTGGTTGCACTGCAAACATTGGATGTGGAAAAGAATGCACGAAAACCTTTACTAGACGAGGGAAAACTATAGAGATTTTTAAATTTCATTCTAAATAATGATAAAAATGCGTTAAAATATTAAACATTATCTAATTTTTCAAACCCTATTCATCGTCAGGTCAGACTTATTTTGCCCTTTAAAATGACAACAATGCTGTTACGTATAGGGAATATTTTATTAGTATATTGAGAGATTTTAAGGTAATATTATTTTGAATACCATACTTTTTTACCCGTCTACAAGAGAGGAGGGTTATGTTGTTCATTTGGAATGTTTATGTTTACTATAGTCCATCCAACAAAAGTTGACCCCTGAAATAAAACGCAACCCGCAACTATTTTATAATTTTGCATGGATTATGTTGGAATATGAGGGAATACGAACATACGTGAAAATGAAACAGGATCATCTTTTGTTTGATGGACTATTAGCCTGATTCACACTTGGCTAATTTTCTAGCTGCTTGCCAGCTACTTGGGGCACTATTATGTTAACAGTTGAAATCACTACGCCATTTTAGCGATTCAAATCCACTTTAACTTGGTGGATAGTCTTATAAGAATCTCATACGACGAACTGCCAAGTTTAAGTTGGTTCAAATGGTTGAAACAGCATATTGAATTCAACTGTCAACAGAACAGTACCCTAGGTAGATAGCTAGCATGGCCGGCCAAACCGCCGGTGCACGCGGCCGCAAGCACCACTTGAAATTTTTGAGGTAGCGCAACGCACCACCTCAAAAATTCCCTTTCATATTGTAATCTCACAAAAATGACCTTCTGGAAAAAGTACCTCATTACTTCGAAATTTTTTGCACCACCTGGGAAAATAAAAGTTTTCCGGCCATGACGGCTAGTAGTAAGAAAATTAGCCAAGTGTGAATCAGGCTATAGTCTTTGAATATGCAGTACCTACTGGACCAGTAAAGAAATATGATTTCTGGTCAGACATGCCGGCGCTAAATAGGCAACCAGAGCCGAGGCTTTTCATCAGCAGGTATACGCATGAGGCATGATAAGAGATGGCTCGCCGTCTTGTGTTATTAGTGTTTTCAGGAATTTTACATTATTCGTTATTACTATATGCATTTCTATAGAACACAAAATGGCGGTTCATCTCTTATCGCCCTCATGCGCATACCAGTCATACCTGCTAGTAAAGAGTCTTACCAGACTGTACGTTTTGACGTATTTAGCTTCGTGTTTATGTACGATATCCTTGTGAGTTTAAGGTATCAGATGTATTCTAAATTGGTGAACTCAAGCAAAACATAGAAAATCCGCAGAAGGTACCCTAGGGTTGTCTACTTTTTCACCAGCATGTCTTGACATTAGAAAGTACATTGGTGTTATGGAGCTGTGCTGATCCAGTACTATATATTCAAAGACTATAGTAGTTGACTAACTAGTACTCTAAAGTTTTACTGAGTATATAATTATTCAAATAAATTAAATAATTTTATTAATATTTAATTTCCCCAGATTTTTTAAATGCGTTTCCCTGTTGAACTTTCGTAAGTAACGTAATCAAAAATTATAACAACTACCTATTATAAAAGAAATAAACCTGAAATTATTGTTGGCTGTAAAGTTGTATTCATTTGACAATGGAATGAATTCTAATTAGAACATATTTTATTTTTCCTATTTTCAAAGTATATAATTCACAGTCGAATGTCATGCTGCATATGTGACATTCGCAAACCCCAGATAGGATATTACATTGATCACTCATAATTTTACAGTGGAAATTTCTCTGGATGTGCGGGGTATATGCTGCAAATCCAGACTTTTTTAATTTTTATTAAAACCAACGAACTGAAATTTACACCTGGACAAAAGAAATGAAAAATAAAATATTCATCGTCTGTAGGTACGCAAGCATAATTCTGTGCATAATATTGATAAAAGGTACTGCAATTACCACTACTATGTGATGACATACTACATTTTCTATGAAAAAGATCAAATGGCAAAACTATATTAGAATTAGAACATAATTATTCAAATTAATATTTCTTGCCACCAAACACCTCTCAACTTGAGAAATCTTTACCTTTCATTTACTTTAATAATTTTATCAACAAAGTATCTGTTTTCGTGGCAAATTGAATACTGAATGATGATTATAATCAGTGGTTTCTGTTTATTTACGTTTGGCATATATCATCAACTAGGCTCGTCAGTACTCTACTACTATGACCTCTGTAAAAGTGTGCGTTTTACCTACACAAACAAAAAATGTATGTGGCGTCTTCTAGTTCTTCAAAACTTATGGTCAGGTAGTAGGGGAGTAGAAAGGGAGGGCCAAAATCTAGTCTAGTGTTGTGAAATATTAGCTCTGTTTGATAGAACTACGCCAACTTACACTAACCAACCCCAGGAAGGTGATTCCACAAATGTAGGAATGTCATATGATTTTGCACCAAGTTTTACTTGAATATTTATGGAATATCCCTACCGGTGTAGGTTAGTGTTAGTGTAATCCTATCAAACAGAGTTATTGATATTTCTTCTTATCAATATTTCAGTGAAAATATTGATGCTTATTCTGATGCATATCGATATTTATCCCATACTTAATTTCCCTTTAATAAATGATTAATACAATGAAAATTGAACTATATTTTATTCATTGTTAAATGATAAAATCTTCAAATAGAAATAAAACTTATAAACAGTTGGAGAGTTGTGTTGGAATATTTCAATCTCATTGAAATCCCAAAATTTGTTGGTAAAAAGTGAGAAAAATTGGATTGAAACATATCGTCCTAGGGAAAATATCGATATTTTTTGCACAACCAGTAAACGCCTAGAGTGTTAGATATAATAAAGATGCAGGTGAAAAAAAAGTGGCACCTTTTTTGAGACAAAATATCCCCATTCCATGGAGCAGTACAATTTTCAATCTCATTTAAAATTAAGAAATTTGTGTTTTTTGTCCTTTCCGAATTAATAATTACTGCAGAAATCACTTCAGCAAACTCATTTTACAACAAAATACACGTTGAAACGAACAATATTAATGGTCTGAAAAGGATGCCATTGGTTTATTTTCAAACAAAGTATACCTGCGGTTATAATGAACACCGAGTAAAAAATACAAAAAAAAACCCCAGTCCTGCGGTATTTTCTGTAAGTAATTTCTACTCTATATTTATTTGTTCATTTAATACAAGTATCTGAAGAAGAAAAAATCTCATTGCTGTCAATGTGCCCAAATACGAGCAAGTAAATTTGAATTTTGCACTGTAGCAGTTGGGACAACAGCTTCAAAAGTGGTGCAATTTCTTTTAATAGCATTTAGATGTGTGTGCATCCCCTATTACGTTTAATACCTTGGAGGTAAAGGCTACAAAAATGTGACCACGTGGTTGCAGTATGAAATCTTTGCAAAGTAATATTTTAGTACAGCCGCTGTAAATCAGTGTTGCCTTTCCTCCTCACGAGTATTCACTTTCTCTCTCTTTCATTCTATTACTCGCTTTTTTGTAGATCAAAATTTCCTTTTTTTTCAACACATTTTATTATTGAAGTACATTCGTTGCCGTGGTATGTGCTTCTTTGGGCTAAAAATTGGCTACCATACCTCCCAATTTGATCAAGATTGTTCCAGTTTGAGGCATCTGTCCTAGAATCCCAGTTGGTTGAACTTTATTTACCAGTTTCCTTTTTTTAAACTTTTTCTCTCGCATTTTTCGATGAAAAATGATTAGAAAAACTGGTAAACTGTGTTTAAATTTGTATCTATTTTAAATACAGTGACCTACTTGTAGCCTATTTTCACTTGTAAAGAATCTCTATCTCTACATATTTTAAAGTACTACATGCTAAAAACTGTTGAAAACACTATCACTCCGGAACCATTGGTCATATTTTTGTGAGATTTTCCAGAAAAAATTTTGTTATTCCAAAGAAGATTTATTCCCATCAAAGAAGTCTGTTGCCCCTTGGGGAGAAGTTACCAATATTTACCATCTGTAAAAACATAAAATGGACAAAACATTTCTTGAACCAAATAAAAAGGAGTAGAAAAGAGATTTGAAAAAACTTGTCCTCCTCTCTTTGTTCATCGTCTGACAACTTATGGTTGGTGAGCTAGTAGTGATTATCTCTGTTTCACTCTATTTTATTTTTTTATTCATCGGGTTTCATTTAAATATATAAAAAGTGGTAAAAACAATTATTAGACACTACGCAAGTGAAGCTGCAGGTAACAGCTTGTACGTACATGATATAAAACTTTGTGATCAATCTATGAATGGTCTGAAAAGTAACCCGTGGGTACATTTCTTTGAAATTAAAATTATAATTAATTAAAAAATATTTATTTTACTTTTTTTGTGTATCCACCAACCTAGTTTGAAACTTTATAAGTAATTTTATTTTTATGGTAAACCTGGCAATGAATTTGTATACTGCATTACTCTGTTCAATTTTATTCTCAAGTAGAGCGTTATGAAACGAATTCATGAGCTAGCAGCTGGCAGATGAACCTGATTCGCAATTGGCTATTTTTCACGCTACTAGCCAAGCTCCTTGAGGTACTATTTTGTTGACAGTTGAAGTTACTTGTCGTTTTAACCTTTCAAAGTCAACTTCAACTTGGCGAGTTTTCATGTAAGATTCTAATGAGATTTTCAGAAGACTGTCCACCAAGCTAAAGTTAACTTAAATGGCTAAAAACACAAACCGACTTTAACTATCAACAGAATAATACCCCAAATAGTTCACTAGTATCTGCAAAACTAGCCACGTTTGTATCCAGCTATAGTTTGTGTGATTCAGCTAATAGTGTCAAACCGCATATAATATTTTCATATGCCAGTCACTTGTGATTAAATTGCTAAAAATGTTGGCTAGCCAGCAACTTTGTGCAGGTTGATTGAGGCCCAGTTGTACCAACTTTTAAACTGTGAGATACAGATAGATTTAACTGATAAAATGCATGGAAAAATAAAGTCAAACCATACTCGTTTGTGGTTTAACTGTTTGGTACAATCAGCACTGAAGGGTAAAGAGCTAAGTTTGGACATTGAAAGAAGTGTATTGTAAATGAACTGATTGAAAATTCAACCTACCTGACTGCAGTTTATGCTACTAAGACCGCTGCAATGCAAACTAATTAGCCTATCGCAATTTACACGCCATAGCTCAGCACATCACTTCATACTATGCAGCGTACAGTGCTCAGCCCTAGCCAGGTAGTACGTACATATGCTTGGCAGAATTTAATGGTATATGCTGTTTACAGTGCTTCATTCTCACTGCACAGCCTTGGAATGGGTCCTATTGTCGTATACCTACAGCTAGCTACATTGTGATTTCTCTGCTCCAGACTATAAAAAACATTAACACGAACTTCTTCAACACGCTTAACTATTTCTGACATTGGCGAGGAAGTAACCGCAGATTTGTTAAATTAATGTGGTTTTTAAAATGCCTATGTTTTGATCGAGGTAAACTTGGCTTTTGTTTCTTTTTTGATGTGTAAACGTCTTAGTGCTCAGTACAGTACTCTAGTAGGGGATAAAATGAGAATTACAATCGTAACTCATTCGTCTTACAGTCCCCATTAGAACTCACGCCTTTTTTCGTACTCCAAATTCGTCTACTTTATGAAAATAATTAGCAATATTCGGTGAGAAACGATTCGTAGAGGCAAATAAGGTTTGAAATTTGAGGGGCCCACGACCCCAATGGCTGACGAAGTAAACAACAAAAAACAAAAAAAAAAAAATGAATAAAGTCATCATTTCTATACAATCTATATTTTGTGGAAATTTTTCAGTATTTTGTAGTACTGATAAGAGAGTGAAAGAAAATAATTAAAAAATTTGATTAATTCGTCGCAAAAAAGTCCCTAATTTATTTATTTATTGCTCTGCTTTTTGGGAGGAGGGAGCACAGTTCACTTTGAGAGGCCAGGACTCCCGTGGCCTCTTTATTTGCGCCTATGAAACGATTTTTAAAAAAATATTGAAATATTGGGCAGCTTTATAACTACGGTCAAACCAAATTACATACATGAAAATTTTTCAATATAATTTAATGAGAAATAACATTTTGTTTTTGTTTTTTGTTTTTTTTTTTCATCCTATTTTGTTCGACTAAAATGTTCCTGTTTGGCAAATTTTGTTTGCGAATGATGGATAGTAGGCTACATCCAGCTATAGACATGTACACTACACTATTGTAACTTAGAAGGCCAACTTCCCATATAACATGGGTATTGAACACAGAGTATTAAATATAATAGAGGATGCATGTGAAACAAAAAATGGCACTTCTTTTTCGATCAAAATATCAACCGTTGCTAAGATACCGACAATTTTCAATCTCATTTTTATCTATAAAATTCATGTTGATGGTGATTTCTAAATTAATAATTATATTCATTTATTCATTAATTTAATTAAATTATTTGAAAAAAAAAATTTATGATTATTGCCCATTGGCCCGATTGAGGGGCAAGGAAATTCGAATTTGGCACCAAAAGAGTGGGGACAAATAGCTTCGAAAATGGTGCCTTTTTTTGTTGCAGAATTTAGATGAATGTGCGTCCTCTATTATACGTACCTATTTAATACTCTTTGGTATTAAAAATGGGTCCAAAATGGCAGCCCTCTTTCGTCTGACGCAATTAGCATATTGTTACAAGAAATGCACGTAGTTAAATGGACGAAAACTTTTTGGTGGGATTTATTTGCTGAATAATCCATTTTATGGAAAATTTTATTTATGTTGAAAATATTACCCTTTAAATTTTCCACCTATACGATTTCATACCTAATGAATTCCGCAAAAATTAATTTAAGTCTATATAACTGTGTATTTTTCTTAAAAAATGCCAATAGCATCAGGCGCAAATAGGCAATACACATGGAAGTGTTTTTTTTTTAAGTTAGCCGTCTGGGTATAGAGTATATATGTCTATAATTTTAAAATATTATTGCTTATAAATCATTATTATTACTTTATTATTATTATTATTATTATCATCATCATCATCATCATCATTAATTATTATTATTATTTCAGATTAAAACTTCTAAATCATCTAATCCAAGATTTGGAAAACAAGGATCCAATTAATGAAACAAATGGTGGATTCGTGTCGCCAGCAGATTCTGCCCATTTCTGTAATAACGTGATAAGATGAAATTCAGTGGTTTTTTGAAAAAGGAAAATAAAAAAAACAAAAAATAAGATGCCAAATTGTTTTCTTCTTTTTTGTCTTCTCTCTGTGTTGTAATTAAATTTTATGAAAATTGTTTTATAGACCAATAGAAACTATTTATATATTGGTATATATATATTTTTTTTTTCTTAGATTAGGCCACAAAAAGGACGAACGAATGTGATATTTATTCGTACGAACAATTTTAAATGCCTTCAATTTAGTTGTTTTAATTTTTTTTCTTTCCCATTTGAACAAAATGCGAGTACAAATTTTTGGTATAATACTTACCTACGAGTACAATGGTTTGGATTTATTTTGTAAAACTGACTTGTAGAAAAAGTTAACTGGACTGATGCAGGACAGAGGAAACGTTCAAGACATTATTTTTGTTCTCGTCGAAAAAACGTCGAAAATTTAAAAAAAAAAAGAAAGAAAGAATGAATGAAAAAAGAAAGAAATTAATTTTACTCTTAGTCTTAACCTTTTGAACCGGAAAATTTGTATTTTCTAAACGTAAGTCATTTTTCATCTTTGTCTCGTCCCATTAGTTACTTGAATAAACAAATCGTTAAAATTTTTAATTACTGTCAATTTAAAACTGTCTCCATGAAATGATGCTTGATTACATGAGCTGGAGTCATTTCGCTTCATCGATGATATAAATTTTCATGTAAAAAAGTAGAAAACCATTCTGACGTAGTCAACTGTTTTAAACTTATACTATCGTGAATACGAAATTTATGAAAATATATCCTTGTAACGTGCGGAACCTTTGAAAAACCATTAAGACGAGCCGCACTTTTCCCAAATCGTATAGAGGCGGTTCGCAAGTCTTCGATTTTCTATGAAATCTTCACGTAATTAAGCCGCCCAGTTGGGTGTGGCTACATAAAATATTCGAACATCATCCAAAATATCAAATTTTTTATTTCCAGATAAATTACAATGAACGGTTGGGACAATCTATATATATATATATATATATACATATGTATTCGTGCGTTGTTTTAGAATTTTTGTTACAATACCTCTGTCAATTTTGTACTCTCATTGTGTTTCTTATCCTCGCCACTTTTCTTTTCTTTCGTAGACAAAAAAAAAAAAAAAACATACTAAGAAGACGGTAAAAAGTTTATAAGTAATTTTATTACAAAAGTAGAATAATACCTATCTACATGTCGTCGACCTTCCATAAATCGCAATATTTTTTGTAATTTTGTACATAAAATTTGTATGATTTTTTTTCTTTTGCTCCAAAGCTATTAATTAAAAGAATTTTAAAAATAAAAAAAAATTAAGAAAGAATAAAAAAAAATATATATTTTTAAGAAAATTTATTGAATGCTCAAAATGTAAATTTTTGTACTCCTCATCTCCATTCAAAAAGTTAAGAAAGAAGAAAAAGAAAAAAAGTCAAAAAAAAAGTATATTGCACGTTATATAGTCGCTTTAAATCACACGTTCTTAATAAATGAGCTTATTTTTAAGCAGCTGCACATGTAATAAGTCCTGTTTTTTTTGTTTGTTTTTTTTTAATTATTTATTTTGGGTTCGTCATTATTTTGTATTTCAATCTTATATGGGTATTTGTTTACCTAAATCAGACGATTTCTTTTTTGGTCATAAAAATACGGTAAAAAATCAATTTATTGTTATCGAAGGTTTTTGCTGTAACTTTCGTGAGTAAAAGTAATTGTTTTCGTTACCAATTTTTTTTCCATTAGTTATGCCACCAACTGCCTTTAATCCTAAATTTTTTCAACGGAATGTTTTTAATAAAGCCTGAATTCTGTGAGTTTCATGTCTGCAAAAAAAAAAAAAAAAGAAGAAGAAGAAGATATCCATCAACATTTGAATTATTTGTGGGTGTGAAAAATGCCATCAAAACATTTTTAACCATTGGAGGTACTTACCCACGTGAAAATTGAAAACACAAATACAAGAGAATTACACCTGTAATCTTAAATGATGTACCTATCAATTTTGTGCCAATATCCTCTCCATTGTTTTTCTAAAATGAAGATAACATTTTTTGCATTACCTGAATCTTCTTTTCTCTTCCTTCTGTGGGGGCTATGTGAGACTTAGGGCCGTGTGCAAGACTAAAACAATAATTTGTCAATAGATAGCCTAAATTGAAAGAATATAGGAGCATGGACAGGAAATTTGGGTTCGGGTGTCATCATTGTCTGGTCATCATTATCGAGCCTTTGGTCATGTGGGGGGAGGGCACTTTAAAAAAATGCTACAGAACAGAAGTACATTTTTTTTTTTTTGTAAAACTGGTTTACATAGACTTCAGGACAACCTAAAACTGAGACCTTTGGGGCCCCTTAAAAGATCTGAGCCTAACGGAATCTCCCTTTCCCACTCCTTCTTAACGGCACTGGTTGCTGCCATTGTGCGATTATTCGTTGACATTTTGTCGTACCCATCGATTAATTTTTCATAATTTCCTCAAATCGATTAATAATTTCTCCTACACCCCCCCCATACCACAATATTTATACAGCTAATTACAAAATCATCGGTGGAAAAAAATTCCCCGTTTGCAATTCCACCATAATCTAAAGGCAATTATTTTTATGAGTAACAAAAACATATTTTTGCTGAAAATTCTCCCAATCATTGCTTCAGCCTTATAGATCTGTAAAGAAAAACTAAACTAGACATAAAGAATTATACTGTATTATTTTTTGTTTTTGTTTCTATGTTTTTTTGAAGTATATTTACACAATGCCTACTTGTTTCATTAATTCATGTAAAATTTACTCGAAATTTTTTATACAATTATTTTTTGTGATTTACATTTGTACGATTCCTTTTTCTCTTTTTTTTTTGTTTTTGTTTCGAGACTGCCTGAAATAACATCATTCAAAAGACTATATTATTATAGCATAGTTGTACTAAAAAAAATTTTTTTTTTAATCTATACGTTTGTCTCATATTTATATCGTTTGGTCTTTCCATTGTAAATTTCGGTTTAATATCAGATTTTTCACTTGCCTACTTATACGCTCCGATATCCGCTGAGAAAACAATAAATAAAAAGAGAAAAATACCAAAGATTACAACGCCAATAAAATTTAGATTAAATATAGATTTTTGTAGGCTATATTTATGGTTAAATTTCTGATTTATTTTTGGTTTTTCCCAAACCAATTACGGTATATCGTTTATAATTAGGCCGTTAAACAAAAATAATCGGCATTGAAGATAAATAACGTGCACAAAATGAAAATATCAGTGGGTAGCTATGGAAAAAAGGCAAAAGTTCATCTTATTCGCTGTGAAATGCAAAAAAAAAAAATTCTCTCTACTCGAATTGCAGTCAGATCAAAATGAAACATCTGTAATGCTTTTTTCTACATTTTTTTTATTTGTAATATGTTGGTTTGAAAATAGCTTTTCGTTATTAAGTTACCAGATTTAAAATAAAAATATATAAAAAAAAATAATTAAAAAAAAAAAAAACCTGATTTAACAATTTAACAAAAAACGAAAATACAACGGAGAGAACCTGGAATTTATTTGTAATATTTTGGATGTGCTAAATCTTATGCCTGTTTTTTTTTCTGTTTCTGTTTTGTTACGAAAGTTGAATATTGTGTTAGTGATAATTGATAATATTTTTTAAGTAAAACTTATTAGTTATTAATGTTATTTATTGTAATAGCGGAAACACATGTGTTGCAATAAATTATTGGTCAATTTAATGTGTTTCGTACAGTATTTGAATTCATACAAATTTTGAAGCTAAATAAACCCGTACAATTTCGGGTATGGTAGGTATCAAATTTGACAAATAATGAAAAAATATTTAATAATATCTGTACAGAGCATTTGGATGAAAGAAAAACCACTACCAGAAATATGGCAACATTTCAAAGCAAAAGTACGTATCCTGCGTACCGATTTGTGTCTGCATCAAGAAGCAAAAAAGACAAAATTACGACACGAATCTCTGGCTATAACTTTTCTAAAATAAAATGAATTCGGTACCGTCGTTCAAAATTAGTTAATTGTAATACAAGTGCAAAAGATAAGTGATTTTAATACGAGTGTGAATTTTGCAACAGCCCCTCAAAATTAAAAAATAAAAAAAAAATAAGAAAAGGCTAACTTTTCTGTTTAGAACCAATTAATCGGTAATAATTAATAATTTTAATTTTTTTCATACAAAAAATCCTTGCACTCCATTCGACCTCTACCGCAACCGCAGAAAAATAAAATAAAAAAAAATTTCAGAACCAAACAGTTAACTTAATATTTTTACTTCGGAAAAAATCAAAAATTGGATAAGTAGACGAGTTGTGCGAAAAAGTAAACTCAACAGTGCGCATGCGCACGATAGTATTTTTTCGCGTCTTATTTGAAATTTGCTACTTTTTTATTCAATCGAGGGGCATTAAGAAACCTATTTTACGGTTGGGTGTTGCAAAAAATTAATCACGAGAAATAGGAAGAATTTATTGTATCTCCGACTCTTTATTTATGCCAATTACCATCGCGTCAAAATTTAATCAGCACTGATAAGCTAATTAAGCTATCGTTCAACCATTTCCTGAAATTAAACAGCGAGAGTAGGCTATATCGTTATTAGTTGGTTACTATCATTCGTTTGAAAACTAGACCCAGTACACTTCTTTCTCCAACCTCTCATTTGCATACTGTAGAATCAATTTATTTTATACTTCGTTTCATTAGTCCTTACCACAATGAACCATCCATGGGGTATGCAGTGGCGTAGCTATGGAATGAAACAGAGTAGGCTATGTTATGGCCTACCTTAACATATTCATGGCCGACGCAAAAATTAAGCAGGAAAAAAATTCGTCTTAATGTAGGTAAGCCAAAGCTGGATAAATTTTCACAATCGGCCATTTTAGGCGTACAGCACAAACTAAACTTTTTATTTATTTTTTTAACGATAGGACAACCCCCCTTACTCACCCCAATTTAAATAAAACTAAATATACACGAAAATTGTCCGCAAAAATTTACATCATTAAAAAATACAAGAAAATTAAATCTCAAAAGTTTAATGACTCAATAATTGTTTGTTCATATATATATGTTCAAAAATTCTTGATGAATATCGTTCGTGTTGTACGCTCACCTGAAAATTGTTAACTGAAAAACTCTCGTAGGAATTCGATATCGATGTTGGTTTAGATGTAGATGTTTCGAATTCTTTCGATAGGTCCATATGTTTAGGCACAAAATATTGACTGTCCGCAGTAGTTCAAGAAAGTTTCAACAGAAAGTGATAGTTGATGGATAGTTGCTACCTTTCTGTTTCTTGTGCAGAAAATCGTTCACAACAATCCTTATAGATAGCGTTACGAATATTGTATTATAGATTTTCGCAGAAAAACAGAATTTTTTTTCATTATACAATAAGCTTATATCCAGTAAATGAAAACTAGAGATGGAAATTAATTAACTTGGTATTCTTCGTGAAATTTGCGCACATATTTACTAAATTTAATTGTCTGATCACGATACAGGGCATCGATATTATTTGTGGTGCAAAGTTTGATAGAAATCAATGTAGTTTTCAGAAAAACACGTCCGATAATATATCAGATTTGGTTTTTTACGACGACATGGATGTTAAGTTTTGAGCGTAAGCGTTGACGCTCAAGTTGCGTACGCAGCCTTAATTACGTACAAAAATATGATCCTAACCCGCTTTACGGCCCTTTTGCTGGCCCAACGACTTGTTCAGTCCAAAAAATTGACCATAAATTTCAAATCTCGTGGTAGACAATTGATATTTTGAGCATCGGTGATTTCTATGCCATTTTTCAACCAATTCAACTTCATTAGAGTATGAAATTCTCTCTGAACTCCGCGAAGGTTATGAGGGATACAAAACATAGCTTATATTTGCTTTATCTCTTACCTTTTTCGAGACATTCGTATTCAGAGTTTTTTGAATTTTGAGCGAATTTTATTCTTTTCTTGTACCAATGTAAGGTAAAATACTTTTGAATTATTACAAGTGCAACTAACTATATCGTTGAGTAACGTTTTAATGGAATTTATGATCGATCATTCGTTCGACGCCTCAAGATCATTGATAAAGTTCAATGAGGTTATGGTTTATAAGATATCCTGCTTCAGACAAAATTTCACTATCTTACCGCAGTTCAGCTGAAGAAAATGACAAATTGAAGCGATTGATTTTTATTGAGGAGGCTGAAACATATTTGCTGTCACTATCAATGAATTCACCGGACGAAACTGCCCCACTTCCACTCTACTACGTGCCGGAATAGTACGAAAAGAACTTTCACCAAAAAAATGAACGGCAACCTGATAAAAATTTTGAGAATATTTTTTTCAAATTATCCACAAGAAAATGAGTATTTTCTGTAAGTGCCAAAAACAATGCACAAGTTGCATTCATTTTAAACGACTAACCGCCGAAATGAGGGTCGGTATGCAACTTGATAAGTATACCCTACTTGGTCTTTTTTTCGCCATAATTTTTCAGCTTTATCGAAGGAGGCTGAAATTCACAACGTAGGTTGAGGAGGTGTGATATTCACTTCTTAGAGCTTCATCTTTTACTCAGTGCGCTGTACTTGCATTCAATCAAAAATAAATAACGACACACAAAATTTACCATTCATCGTTGTATTTTCTAGCGAATTTTACTAAAATCAAGTATAGGTACATCGAACGTAGTCATCAAAAGAAAACAAACACACGTATATAACTTGTCTAAAGTTAAAATTCCGTTTCTATAGATCTCTGATGTACGACAACGAGAGAAAAAAGAAAGAAAAAAATCGATGACCTAAGCCACGAAAACGGCGTGAAAACGATGTACGGCCATTATCTTCTCACAATAAACACGAGCTTACCAGGAGGAGAAAAAAAAAGACGATAATAAGGAAAGAAAAAACAAAAAAAAAAAAAGATATAGTACAATGTATACACAAAGTGAAAATTTTCTATTATGGGTACCTACGATATATAACTTAAATAAAAATAGTAATAATAATAATAAACATCTGACAAAAAGAAAACAAAAGACACGCGCTTAATTATTTAGTGAACCATCAATTTAAAATTTCGAAAATTAAAACATAGGTAATATATATGTAATAATAATAGATAAGGTTCATTGAAATTTGAGCGAGCCATGTCATCAACGAACGAAATATTTCAAAAACCAACGAATTAATATAAATGTAGGTACAAGTAAGAAAATGGAAAATAAAAATAAAACGAAATGGAGAAGGGGAGTACAAAAATGAAAAGTGTAAACAACAATCGAAAACTTGGTAAAAGACGTAGGTACTGGAATGATAGTTCACAGCAGGAATTTAAAGAAGAAAAAAATTTAATAAAGCTTACGAAATAATAACACTATAATGCACGAAGTTAACAGCCAAAAACAAAATTCAGAAAAATTTGAAGGAAAAAAATGTGAAGAGAAAAAAATAAATTGTAGAGAGAAAAGCACTTGATAACACTAGGTACATATAAAAAATACACATATAATTTAAATTTAAAAAAAAAAAAAATTGGTAAGTTCGTTTCATTAGAATTTGGTCAAGAACAAAAAAAAAAAAAAAAAAAAAAAATGCATGAAAAAGTTGTTACGTACAAACGATAAAGAAATAATTATCAAACATGTTTATACAAACGATTAACATACAAACGATGAAATATTAATAAACAATAAAGAAAGGAAGAAAGAACGTTTAAATATTCTCAAATGAAATTTCACATGTACATATGCACATACTGGGTATATAATATAATAAGTATACTGCATGAAAAAAAATGAAAATAATATTAATTACATGTAATATAATGTTAGGCTACATTCATCTATCATGCACAAAGGACTAGTTCTTTGCGAACCACAGAAGAAAAATAACCAAAAATCAGTTACACGAGGGGAGAGGGAAACAAAAACAAAAATGGAATGTGCCATTATATTGGCCGACATTACCAAACATTGGTAACTAAAATGTAATATTATTATAATAAATTAATTTAATTTTTTAATAATTTAATTTTTTTTTTTTTTTAAATTCCAATTAGCATTGCTCAAGGATTACCTTCGTCTGGTATCGAACAAAGCGGAATACATTAAGATGGAAATGGGGTCACTGAGGGTATTGACCAACATCTATAACGGTGTTTATACCAATTTGGATGAGTAAAAAAAAAAGTATTAAATCGCAAAATTTTTATCTAATAGAGCTTAACTAGTCACGATTTGTTTCTTTTTTGTTTTTTTTTTTTTTTGTAATTTGATATTCAAATATTAAGAATATGAAACTTGGGGTAAAATTTTTAAAGATTAAGATTTTAGATTATTATAATGACAAAAACTTAGTGAAATTGGGCTCAAATTTGCAGATTTAAATTTTCATAACAGTTCATTTTCTAATAAATTTTTTTTTTTTTATTTGATACCAGCAACCTTACGAGCAGTGAATTCACAAAACAATAAGTGAAAAATGTAATAATATTTCGATCAAAAGTCAAAAAGTTTTGGTATTTTTACACTCTAAATCTCTGATACATGAACGGCTTTAGGGTCAAGTGAAAAAAAAAATTGGCATAATTTCAAAACAAGGATCAAGAATCATTCAAAGCAAATTTTTTTCGAATAAAATTTAATCTAATAGAAGAGATGAAAATTAAATTTAGCAAGATTTCGAAGTCCAATTCACCAAGTTCTACATTAAAATGATGGAACTCGTTCGAAGTTTACTTGCTCAATGTAATTTAGCAAAGGAGCATAATTATTACAAATTTTATTCGAAACATTTTGATTCGTCATTTTTATTACCTCTGATATTTCGATTTCCCTTTAATAAATTATAATCTAGAGAGCAATAAATTTTAAATTTGCATGTTTGGAGCAAGTAAGTTTATTGTTCTGGAATGGAAGTATTTTTATCATTATCATAATTTTTTTTTCCAGTAATTAGATTTTTTGTCTTTTTCATCTTAAGCCGAAACATGGAATAGTAAAATTTCTTGCTCTCAATCAAATTTATTTAGCCTCACTGGATGAAGCAATCGATTAGCCAACAATTGATGTCAACATCCACAGTGACCTGAAATACATCCGGCGCTCCAGTTAAAAGGACAACCCTTAGGTGGGAGTTCCTAACGCTGGAATATTCGTTTTGAAAAAACAAAAAACAGAAAGAAGAGGAGATACGACCAGACTTTGGTATACGATAAATGCAAAAAATATGTTGTATTCCGCATGATGGTTCACCATTATCACAGCGAAATGTACATGAAAGAACGATCCAACTTCCTCTCCATATATACGAGGAAAGTTCCACAAAGATAATAAAAATATAAATAAAAGAAAAGAAAACAACACAGCAATAATCAACGCACCATCCAACAGATTCTGGCGTGAGGTGCTTTCGCAAATTTCCACGGCTGTTAAGTAGTATAGGTATACAAAACACAAACTAAGTACCTACGTGTAAAAAATAAAAAAAAGAAAAAAAAAAACATTATGGCAAAACAGACGACCGAAATGGTCCGTAAAACAAGAACGAAAAAAAATGGCTTCTAAAAACAATAATTTTTTGAGTGTTTTGTTTTTTTTTTTCCAAATTATTTTTATTTGCTTTGTATGCATTCAGTCTCGTATTCTTGGGACAGGGTTGAGGCGCAGTGGCGTACTGCTGGAAGTAGTTCATGCTGCCAGCGCGGTTGCATTGTAGTTCTCCAGCTGCCATTTTTGCCGAACCACGTGCGCGTTACACGATTCCATCAGCAGTTTCTTTTTGTTTTCCGAAATGGCTAAGCACTTTTTACTGCTGCCGTGTTGAATGAGTTTATCCTAAGAAGGAAAAAGAAAAAATTCAACTACAATATTTCATGGAAAAAAAAAAAAAAAAAAAAAAAGTTCAAACTAAGATACTGTTTGGACTTTCGATGGTTTCTGTTCACGTTTATATGACGTGAATGAAAGCAGCAAAGATGGAGATGTTTGGCAATAAAATGTGGACACTGCCCTACCGATGTTTCCGGAAAACATCTTTAAAGTATCCATATGAATATGCAATAAACACATACGTAAAACCTCAACAGAATGCCCCTTAAACCACCGGCAATGTCCCCAAATTTCCAAGACTAAAATTATGACGTCATCATCCGCTTTAGCTGCCCCTGAGATAACGCCCAACACACTACATATTAAAATATTCAAATCAACATGCATTAAATCTATTTATTTTATTTAGGTGGTATACCTATCGCATAGGTGTATAGCTACTGGGGAGCTAGGGGGCTACATCACCTAAGATCTCAAATTAGCCCCCAAGATAAAATCGGTATTCGTGCGGAAAAAATTCACAATTTTGATAAATACAAACTTGTATAGCACTTCTGACAGATTTTTAATAAACTCTGAAAACATCACTAGTGGGCAGTAATTAAAAGTTTAGCAACTTTCTATGCACTCTGCTTCATGTTATTATTTTTGATAACGTACTGTTTCATTCAATATTCTCGAAGACTATACTCATATTTTTGTTTACTTCATTAATTTACTTTGGTCCTTTTTTTGCCCGAAGTTGTAGTTCTCAAGTAGGTGAAAAATGAGTGCCATTTTCACCTATTTAAAACTAAAAAGAAAGAAAATAAAAAAAGTAGTAATTAAGATGACAATTCTCTTACTTCACGTTCATAAGCTTCTACGCTTCCATCTCAAATGACTTCATCGATGAAACGAAAAATTTTTCAGAAAATGATGTACTCTCAAAATTTAGCCCACTCCCAGAAATTGAAACCTAGCTATGCTTACGACCTATCCATCTACTTATTTCATCAATTAATTGATTAATTAATTAATTAATTAATTATCAATCTATTTATTTAGAGGGCAGTCTAAGGATATTAGTCATAATTTTGGACTGAGAAAGGTTTAGTATTGGAATAGCAGCTGGAGGGAATTATGAGGTCATAATTTTAATTTAGAAAATTTAGCAGGAGTAGAGGGCTGATGACGTCATAATTTTTTAAGCAGCTTGAAGGGATGATTTTTTTTATAATTACTAACTTTTGAAGTAAACAACAATTAAAAAAAAAAAGGCAAATTTTCCGTTAATAGATATTTCTCATTCCTTAGTTATGAAAAAGTCATTAACAATAAAAAAAAAAAAATTAATTAATTAGAGAATTATTTTTTCCTTCTTCCAACAATACCAAAATCAGCATTCTTTGCTTCAATAGCAGCTGACAAATCATCAAGTGAAAGACAATAGGTTTTTCTCAAAATAAAAAATATTGTTTCAAAATAAAAATGTTATTACAAGTAAGATTTTCATGATGTTTCATTGATAACACTGATTTTTCGATCCTACGACCGAAATTTGAACTTTTCGGACCAGTAAATTTCACTTTTTGATCCTTGGACAAGAAAATAATTGAATACGGTCAATTTTTAGAATTTTTCAATCCTACCAGTATTTAGCCCTTTGAACAGAAAATACGAACTTTCAGTCCTAAAATTAGGACAGAAAACATACTATTATAGACCGGAGGTGCATAAATTCGTTTTCATCCTAAACTTAACTAAGGAGTAGAACTCAGAATATCCAGATTTATCTGAAGTTTTCATCTGGCAACACAGAAACAGCTTTTTAACCACTGATCGTACCCATAAAGCTGATTTTACACCAAACGAACACCAATTACCGTTCATTCGATCTTTCCTTACATTCACTGGGCTGTAAGATGTTCGTTGCTCAGGGACACACCAAAGTTTGGGTATGGGGAGAGATTCCACCCAAAATATTTTCAAAATTGAAAAAATTTACTAGTTGCATGTATAGTTGGAAAATCGTGGAATTTGATGATCAATTTTTTAGGAAAGTAGAAAATTTTACAGTATTTGGCAGTTTCTCGAGTTGAGAAAAATTGCCAGTTGCCTTTTTTTTTTAGCAGTTAGAAATTTCAAAAATGCCAGTAGGGAATTTTTGTTTTTTCTCTTCCTCCTAAAAAAAAAAAATCTTTCGGAATGTCCCTGTTGTTGCTGTTTGCTCAGGTAAAAATTTAATTAATTTTCTTGTTGGTTTGTTCGTTGACTACAGCCAAAGTATAAACGAAAGAACCAAAAAAAAAAGAAAAAAAAAGTAAAAAACAAAAAAGCGTGACTTCCCCTGGGTCTATACTCTATACCCATGAAAGATTGATATATGTAATTTAACGTGGATACGCGCTGATTTGGTTTGCAAGCTTCACAAAATACAAAACCAAACACCTTTTCACTGCACAATCATTAGAGATTTGGGCCCATAGCACAGTTCCTGCGGTACCAACCTCTGGTTTGTAAATCCACAGTTGATTTCCTTGAGAGCCGTGACAAGGAAACAGGAACACGTCGGCGCCCGCATAATCTATGCACATTTCGTCCCTTCGTATTTCACCGAATTTACTGAACGACCAGTACTGAAAATACAAAGATAACATAGGGTTAAATTATGACAACAACGCACTGATTACGCCAGTCTCAATTGTTACGGGTAGCAGTTAGCAATGAGAATTTATGTTACGTTATGTGATTAGCGCACGTCTGTGTTAGCATCAATCTGCCAGACTGTGTTACACACGAGTCTCCATTCTATTCCACCAATCTGCTTCCTCATTCGAGTATAAATGTCACACTACCTATGGTGCATTTTGCATCTCTCTGCCTGTACGTCGCCTCGCTTTTAGAGTCACTTTATGAGGCAGCGGAAATGGCTGAAGTCTTTAGAAAGGGGAAAGGCTGGTAAAAGTACGTATTTAAGGTTTGACCTCATGTAACTGAGTCAAAATTTGAGGGATTTTGTTCAAATTTGGTGTAGTTATGCTGTCAACCTTTATTTACCTATTCCCCACCTTCCAAATTTTCAAGAGCCCCTCAAATTTTTTAGGGGGTAAAAGTATAAAAAAACCCAAATGTGTACTCTTATATGACATAGCATCTAAGAGTACGCATTTGAGTTTGTAAGAGTATGCGCCTAATTTTTTTCATTGATTATGAGAAATTGCATAGTCTGAAATATATATTTATTTCATACGAACGTCAACACAAATCACAAACAAATTTATTGATTCCCAGATAACTAGGGCAGGATTCATGCCACCAATGTTTACATTTGTCACACATAATCCAATCTTCTGCAGCTGGATCAGAAAAAAGTTCTTCACATGCTGGGCATGAAATTTCCTCATTTTTGGAGGTAAATTTTTAGCACTTGTCATCATTTAGTTTTGCTTTTATTTCAATCCAGTTTTCTTTTGTGAAGAATAGTTTTTGTTTTGTGGACCTTTTTTCATAAGAAACGAATAAATTAGTAGTAGGAACAAAATGCGTACTCTTACGCACTGTGAGTTTTACCAATAATATCAGTTTTACTAACTGATAACAAAATACATTGGTAACTAAAGATATATGAAAAGGTAGCAAAAAGTATATGGTTCGAATAAATATGATTACTTACTCAGTCATTTTCAATAATAGTCAATGAATTCTTATTCCGTACTTTGAAAATATTATATCAGAAACCAAAAAATACAAAAATTTGTAATAAAAGCGAAAATAATGATTATAAATTCACGTTTTTTGGCATGAAGGAGGAGTATTTGAAGTAGAACAACATACGAGATGGATCAATATTGTCAACCTTTCAGTTGCAGAAAAAAAAGGAATGCCTACTCTTACCAGCCTTTCCCCTACCCACTTAAAATATAGTATATATAAAAGATGTATCGCACTACCTACCGAATTACCTATGTTTTCTAACACTTTCGAAACTGCTCTTTTTTCCCATGCCCTGTCCATACAGACTATGGACGTGTGGTACACGTCATATGGTTTCACTTCATAAAGACTGGGTTCTAACTTGTTGCCCTGTCTACACAGACTATGGACTAAAATCAAGACTACGATGATCTTGGTCATGCTTCTGCTCATCTTCAGTGATTTCATTAATTTTGAGTTTCCATAAAGTTATTATAAAAATATATACGTCTATCTACTATGATAAGAAGTCTGAATAAACTTTTCCTTTCGTGCTCCTCATCATTCGACATAAACCTTTTGTTCCTTTTTCTGTCACTACATCAATCAAATTTATATCGAAGACAAAAGAAAGACAAAAACACGGTCGGCAATAACATTCTACAAAATACCAAACAATACGCCAAAGGGAACACATTCGTCCCAAAATTATTTATACTTTACAATTCAATGATTAACTTGTCGTCGAATTGAATAAACCAAACCGACGTCTTTCCTTCATAAAAACTTGTTAATTTGTAATTTAAAAAAAAAAAACAAAAAACATACACACATACAAACCAAACTTGACGAATTAATTTTTCATCGTTCACTGATTAATATGCTAACACAAAACGTGCTCAAAAAATTAAAAAATAATAAAAAACGATTAATACGAAGGATGAGACAACATTATAAAAAAAATACTGATAATTATTAATTTCTTTTAGTAGGCTGTTTCATAAATACATGCGATTAATTCCAATTAATTAGGTAAATCGGTAACATGCTTCACATATTATACAATGTTGTTATCAGCGGCGTGCATTAGGTCAATATAATTTTAGTAATGCGAGTCAACTTTTTTTAATCATACAATTCAATTCAACTTTAAGGCGCCCCAAATAAAAGGCATCTGCAAAATTTTTTTGCAAAAACAAAAGCAGCATAAACGGCTATATTTTTTCTTTTCTTTCTTTTTCTTCTTTTTAGTCAAAGGCATAAAATTGATATTAAATTGGTGCGCATCGTTGTTGATCGTTTGTGGTGTCGGCTTAAACTCAAAATGATACAAGATGGAATCCGATGGAATGAATGTAAAAGAGGTTCGTTTTATCAGCATATATATTAAAAAAAAGTTTTGTGATTCAAGTTTGACAACCGATATGAATATCGTAAGAAGATGTGCAATTATAAACAAAAAAAAAAAAAAAGATTTTGCTGTAATATGAATGTGACATCACCTTAAGGCCAATGTCACATAAGCAATGTTCTGTAGGCGGTAAAATGTACGGCAATACGGTTACTGTATGTAAATAAATATGTTAGGTATGTCACACATGCTGCACTTTAAAAAAAACTACGAAGCAGACACTGACAGTATGAAACTCTACTGCCCAAATTTCATACTGCGGCAGCACAGCAACATGCAGCAACACGCGAAATAAGTTTATCCAACAAAATCAAAGTTGACAGTCACACAAGAAGTAATAGTGGTCATTTTTTCTGGGTTTTTTCAAATTTGTTTTTCGTACTTAATTATAAGCAATCAGAACTAACAGTAGCATACTCAGGGAGGTGTTTTTGAAGGTTCGGACCCCTGTCAAAAAAAAAAAAAAAAAAAAAAAAACAAAATGAAAACATGAAAAGTAAAAAAAAAGTAAATTTATTTCAAGTTTTAGTTGATTTTGGGATAATTATTAATTTTTTAATTGATTTTCATATTATTAGTTAAATTTTCATCGATATGTTTCTTAAATTCCGTTGATTTTAAAATTTATGTTAAACAAATCTGTTTCACAACAGTGAGAGATTTATGAAAAGTTCGATGTTTTTCTGAAAAACCCCTTCTTCCTAAATACAAATCTCGCATATGGCATAAAGAAGTAATGATTAATGAATTTTACCTGGTTACATCATCCTACCGAGAAACTCTTCCACAGATAGCTAGAAAAATACTCCCCTCAATTTTACTGTCTAGAAAATATTGCGCGTGAGATAAGTTTCAAAATTTCAACAAAATATTGCTCAACATTTTACTGCCTACAAAATACTGGTCTAGCGACATTGGCCTAACCATTCCTTAACCATGTATTTCACCATGTATCATACTTCTCAACTCTCATAGTAACACTCAAAGTGGTGCAGATACATGAGACAATAATATTATAACCATCCTTCAATGTAAGTGTAAAAATATTGCGTGTTTCGTTACTAGAGCACAAAGGGAGCAATACTTGACAAATTGCAATATTTGCAGTACGAGCCACAAGTGAATGCTGTAATTACACGATCAAAGATTGCCCATTTCGAACTCAAGTTCCAAACGATATTTTTAACAACACATGCAGAGCAAAGCAGCTTATTTTCTCCCTCTATCAAATTTTTTCTCCCAGGACACCCTGTGTGTAGGTATCTAAAACAATGATGTTTTTAAGTATCTACTTTGCATGCATGTGTTGCAAAACAATATTTTACGTTACTAGTGCACGAAAAACAAATGGTTGTCAACAAACTGTGAAGTTTGTAGCATGAGCCATAAATGAGTGTTGTAACTGCACTAGTTGACTATCTCGAGGTTGCAAACAAGTTGTGTATGATAATTTTTGAAACAAATTATCCCAAGAAAAAAGGTTTTTATTGTATTCAATTGATTTTTAGATGTTTTTGATCATTGACAGTGGCGCATTTACCAGAATGCCATTGAGGCTGCGGCCTATAAGCGCAAAGGAAGAAGGGCGCAAAATTAAGTTTTTTGCACGTGTTTCCAATTGGTGACATTGTATTTTTTAATGATATTTTATATTCTTTAAGCTGGCAACATTGAATTAGAATGAAAAATTCAACTGGCACAAAGGCACCAAATTTGTAATTCTGCCTCTGATCACTGACATATGATAATTCAACCTCCTTTATAGATATATTTGATTAATTAGATGTGAATGAAGCAGTGAAGAAATACACCAAAAAGATGTTATTATTAAATTGATTTTGATTAGCAAAATACGAGATTTCCAAAGCAGTATGGAACATCAAAAATGGTTTTCATTTTTTCACCAAGTGCAGAAACCATGAAGAAATGAGTTTTTTCTCAACTGTTTGTTGTTTATTTCTTCACAGTACAGTTTATATGTAAGCAAGTTGAAAAATGTCACAATGAAAAAGGGCCATTTCACATGGTGATGCTTACACGAATAACCAAATTCACTAGTCAATAATATTTAATTATATCAAAAATTCTATTCATGAATGAAGTTTACCTGTTTAATCGAATAAATAATAACCTCTTTTTGGTGAATTCGTTTAAAAAAAAAATCGTATTCAACTAGTTAGCCACTCGTGATAATCACTCATTTTGCTAACTAGTTAATGTAGAAATCTCTCACTTTTCTAACCAAAATCAACTCAATAATAACCTCTTTTTTGGAGTATGAGTGGCAAAAAACACTTCTCTGACCCATCAGATTTATATGACATCACAAAGATGCAAAAAAAATTTCTCAATTACACATCTTTGAAATAACAATTGTGAAATATTTATACAGCAAATGGCAAAAGGAACAAAGCTAGGGAGTACACATAATCAACAGATCCATGGTGAGAGGAAAGACGGATTTTTCACTAATTTGTGGTCACAGAAAACCATTAAATTTTTCAACATGCAACATGTTCATGTGACAGACTACATGGCATCCGCCAAAAACACGTCATAGCATTACTACCACAAATAAATACAACTAGATAGCTGCACAAGTTTCTCAGATGACCACAATAGCTCTATCCAACACATCAGCACATAATCCGCCATTGAAAAGACAAAACATTCAACTAGTGTGCCAAGATAACCGTCCAAGAAATTTTCATATTCATTACTTCAGGTTGAATTTCAATAAAGTTAGCACATTGGGGTCCTATAAAGAAAAAAAAATTTTTTGCAACTGAAAAAGCAAATGGTAAGACTGGGAAACTGAATAAGTTCTTCAGCTTATGCACGAGTAACACACAAGAATAACAAAATTCTCATTCGATTCTGAATTTTCGAAACTTATTTCAAACCAGTTTGTCAAATATTGAACATATTTTTTCGAATAAGATGGTAACCAGGCAACATTTTAGAACGGCTTCTACGTTCGAAATAATGAATTCATCAATATAAAAATGCCTTCCATCAGGCTGAATATAAATTGATTAAATATCCATTATGTTAAGACTAAATCTAATTTTATGGCAGACAGGCCTCCGACTAGATCTCTTAAAAATGAAAAAAAAAAAAGATAAATTAATAAAAATTTAAATACGCTTGTAGTAAAAATAACAACTGGTCCAATAAATACGGAATTTACCGTTATGTAATGAAAGGGGAAGAAACTTGTTTTATTTATTTTATTAGTCTGGCTCATAAACATTTGAGATCGATTATACAAATTGAATGGTTGCCCATACCACTAATTTATTGAAACCGAGAGGTATGTACTACTGAATGTGTGCTCAAAAGTTCATTCAAACATTCTTCGGAAATGAAACAGAACCAAATGCATTAATTACGAACAAAAATATAGACGAATGATTAGCCACCGAGGTTTTGGTTATCGACTTCGGTACCTCCAATTATACAGCTGACCACAGATTTTTGGATAAGATTCGGCTCGTTACCCAATTATGCATAGAGTGAGGAGCAAAACTGTGAACAGTTCACAAGAACACATATCTGACAGAATGCTCTCGCAACGCATAGCAGTAAGCCACAATTACATAATTATTCATACAGCGATAAAGAATCCACCAATTTTCTACTATAGCATCACTGTATATAATGAGTATATGATCGAATTCTTTAGTTTTCCATTACCAGATCATCCAAGACCATTTCACACTTTGTTTCCATAAAGACAATAGACAGACTTTGGTACAGATAGCCCAAGCCCGTTCCAGATTATTCTTATATTTTGGGTTTCCACATTAGTGACTACAGATTGCCTACTCCGCAGCTGGGCGACTCCAATTCTACTACCACTGAACCTTGACACTTTACAGGGATAAGAGGAGGGTTCTCCATTGGCAGACGATCGACCACAAGAAGGTTAACTTCTACACAGAAGACAAGCTCGAGCTGTGAGCACGGATAAGCGATTAAACAGGGATAAAATATCTAATTTTATACCCCGAACAACCACCCCCGTTTCTATGACACCGATAGGGTGTCTTGTTCAACGTCTCGTGCGTACATAATCGTCATAAAAAGTGTATCGAGAATAGAATGTACAAAATCTTTGTACTAGATAACGTTAACTAATCATTCTGAGAGCAGGATTCATGGAGCATCTGATGATGGGCCAGAACTTTCAAAAAAAAGCTGTGAGTTTACCTTCACATGATGTACGGAGGTAGTTTTTAATCTCTTCTTATTTCATTTTTTTACTAGAAATTGGCACCGAGTCCATGTTATTCAAATCTAGAGAATATTTAATGTCGATGAGAATGGCGTAGGGAAGATCCAATGACCAATGGTCTTGCAGTATAAACTCTCCAGACGTATGGAGGCACACTAGATGGACCAAACCAAATATACATTTTCCTTTTTGATTAGGAATGAATATGCAACAAGTCAGTCTTAAACCTAATAATTAGCGATTGTGAGGCAAAGTACCTAATCTCTATACACACCATACATACCACATAGAACCTACGATTTAAGTTTAAACTGAGTGCCTTTGAGAGTTTATGATGAAGGGTCTGAGAAGGAAAACTGTTTTTCTAAATAGATATATCTACTCATACCAATACCACAAAAACATCTAAAAAAATAAATTACACAATAAAGAACTACACTGTCAACCAAAAACAAAAAAAAAAAACAACATCCAAGTTTTATGTACAAAATCACTCGCTCCAAAATACCACAAAAAAAAAAATCTATTGTTAGTACCATTGAGCAGCGAAGAAAATCGCCCAATTTCTACTACAATTCAGGAAAAAAACACCACGGGTTAATGATACGCGACCGTCACCACAATACACGACTTAAGTTACGAACGTTTGCACACAAAAGGTATAATAGGGACATTGATTCTTAAGAAAAACATATTTTACATGTTGCTGCAATAAATGGATTGCCTAAATTGCCTTAAAACATAATTAAGTAATTACTTAAACCTCAAGTCAGATTAATTTCAGCATAAAAAACAAAAAAAAAAAAACTAAGTTCTGATTTTGTTCGAATGAAAAGTTCTCTTCTGAAATCATGGACACATTAAGCCCTTTTCTGTCAGAAAATTGTTCTAGTTAAGATTAATTTTTTGAATTTCTCCTTCACAGAACTGACACATAAAAAAATTTTTATGGTAGAATTGAGAACTAACTTTCAACAAAACTGGTCCAAAACTAAAACGCTCAGTTTAGCACTTTTTTGTCAGATCAAACACAGCTTTTATTTTTACGAAAGTATAAAACTAATTCTCTGAAGAAGCTTTTTTATTGGCCAGCGTAGAACTAAAACAAAACTTTAATAGTTACCAAAAATTTTGAAACTTTTTGTCTCAACGCTGTAAAAATGTTCTGAAGAAAAGTTCTATCCTGCTATTTTTATAACAGTCATGCTCTTCTTATCAGAAATGATTCCGGGTAATTCCTCAGAATCCATAAGCCCGAATACCAATTTCCCAAAAAATATAAATAATTAAAAAAAAAAAAATCCACCTAACCTATCCTTCCACAATACCTAAAGACACAAGATGGATTTTTTCTCAAAAACGTACATAATCGCCTCACTAAACCCACACTATATAATTATGACAACCAAAGTTTTTATTCTTCAATTGCCGAACAAAATTAAAGAGAAAAAAATCAAAAATCTTTGGGGTGTTGTCCATTTAAGAAATTAATATTTATTCGGAAAAATGAATTTGGAATAATAGATTTGGGAAAATGTCTGATAACCATCAGAAACGATATTTTTTCAACTCATATACCAAACGGAGGTTATTATTAAATCGATTTTGGTTAGAAAAATCAGAGTTCTAAATCAATTCGAAACATCGAAAATGATTTTCATTTTTTCATCAAGTGTAAAAACAGGGTAAAAATGAGTTTTATTTAAACTGTATGTCGTTTATATTCTCACGGCGCCGTATACATACAAATTTTCAAAATATTGCTACGAAAAAGAACCATTTTACACGGTGATGCCTACACAAACCAAGAAGTTCACTTCACCAGGATATTTAATTAATAATTATTATCTAAAATACTGTTCATAAATGAAGTTTACCTGTTTAACCAAATAAATAATAACCTCTTTTTGGTGAATTTGTTAAAAAAATATCATACTTAACTAGTTAAGTCACTTATAATAATCGGCTCATTTTACCAACTACATAGTTGAGTAAAATACCATTTATACAACTTGTTTGAAAAGTGATCAATTGTTGACAAGTTGCGAAGTGGTGAGCGCTGTAATTGCGATCAACTTTACATTTTGTAACAGATACATCGAAACAGGTTATTTGTAATCGAAGAAATAAGTCAACCTCCCTCATAAATAGAATTTTACAAAATAATTAAATAACTTTGGAGCTGTAAAATATCGTTGTTTAAAGGCATTACTGGCTAAAATAGCCTTTTTTCACACTAACATTGCGCCACTTGCGCATACTTGGAAATGGCACTGGGGAGAAATAAACTAGAAGGCCGTTAAGAAAAATAGTACCTATATTTCACGAGCCACAGCAAGTGTTGTAAGTTACAACTCGTCAAGGATTGCTCACTTTGGGATCGATTTGCAAATGTTTTTTTTTACAATACATGCGCAGTTAAGGAAGGCATCGGGTTGGTTGGATGGGAAGAGCTAAACATTTTTATTGGAGGAACAAATAACTGTTCTATTCCCTAATGACTTTTGCTCAACCTAAAAAATTTTTGCTTTCTGGTTGGAAATTGTAGATTTTAGGCCTTAAAAACAAATACCGAATTGCGCATTTTGCGACAAGTATTGCAAAAATTCTATTTCTACAATACGATAGTGGAGTAATGAAAATCATTTTAGACTGTTCCGAACTAATTTGGAAATCTCTTAGTTTGCCAATAATAATCACATTTTGGTGCATGAGTTGCGAACAGTTCTGTTAATTATTTCATTAGGTTCGAGAATTTATTACTTGACAGAACTCCCATAGGGCTCGAATTAAGAACTCATTATTAAAAGAACAACCGCGAAAACTCATTTTTGAAGCGAAACTTCTTCAGTATATCGACTGTAAAATGATTCGCCACGAATTCGTGGCAAATGTAGCGAATTTAGAAAAATCAGATTCCGTGGAATGAAACGCGAAGCCAATACACAGTTCTGAAGAAAGAACCGACCACTAGTTAGCAATATTAGCAGCCCCCCCGCAACACTTGCTTGGTTCTTTTTTAATATACAAAAAATAGGAAAATAAGGCTGATTTTTAGGGGGCACAATTAATTTTTAATGAAAGATTCTACGACTTCAGGGGTATCCCAACAATATCTCCCAGGAAGTTTCACTTCCACCATGTGTCCCATAACACACTCATTTGTTTATGTCCAACACAACAAAAGTTCTATTGACCTACAATTCGTAAAAAAAAAATAAAATACTATTACGTACAGATTACCGAGCAGCTAATGCCAAGTCCCAAATTACACTTACATTTATGCAAACGTGCGAAACTTAAATACGATACGACCAAAAACATAATAAATAAATAGAAGACAGTTTATTAAAAGTCAAGAATATATGGATTACCATCGTACCAAAAAGAATGCAGAGAAAAGAATTAATGTTAAATACGTTCCTCCACTACTTCTTTTAATTTTTTTAATTTTTTAAGTTTTTCTTTTTATTTGTTAATATTTTTTATTACTTCGACTACATCGCAAATTTACCTGATTACCGCCCTGTCTATGACACGGCCATAAACTGACCGCTTTATTAACGTCTTCGGATCGACCCGCCGAATCGATACACATGTTATGCCACACACTTGCGATCTAAAGCAGTAAAACGTTTTCAACTGTTTTCATCTTTTTCAGAAAAAAATGTTTTTTTTTTTTTCATTCGTTTTTTTGCGGTTTACTTACATTTAAAAATATGTGTATAGCATGTTACTTAAAAAATATGGTACAATTAAAAAGGACAGGGAGGGGGGAAAGAAAAAAAATGACGATCGTCTGGTCATTACACGTCCTACGATCCTCATTTCTTTTCTTTCTTTTTTTTTTTCCAATTTATTTAACATCCAGTGTTTTTTTCTTGTCGCATTTCTGTTGAATAAACACTCGATTATACACGACGACGCTACAAACCTGATTACCGCCCATTTTATGGCACGGGTATAGGCCGACCGGCTTTTGCGAATCCTTTTTGCGCGCCGACGAATCCAAACAGAATTTCGCATTGAAGGCCTGGTTGCGAATCTGTTAACCGATCGAGCAAACGGATGCCCAATAAACAATCATTAAACACGTGTAAAGGGGGCCTAATTCAGATGTGCCCTGTTTGGTCGAGACGATTAATAATTGTGTTGGCAAGAAGCGGTGAAGAGGAGTAATGGTATACAGGTGCAGTATGTCCTTATCAACAATTCGCTGTTTTTTTTTTTTTTGTTACTCTTGTTGTTGTTTTTTTAAATAAAACCTATTTCACAATTTATGTGAAACAGAAATGGTAATAAAGGTAACTTAATGAGAGTAATAAAACCATCGAGTCGCATGTGCCGTACGTAAAATTCATAGAAGCAAGAACCAGAAAGTTTAAAAACTTGGTTATCTTTCAGGTTTCCATTTCTCGGCTGACTCTCAATCTCAATATGGGAAAAAATTATTCTGGCCCATTTATGATTGAAAAATTATGGAAGACCGGATCAACATTGATGAGATACCATAACTGAGTATGCATTGCAGCTATCACTATAATAAATGTAAAGCCTGGAAATTCGTTCGCCTATAATTCTCCTTCATTATTTAGGTAAATTAAAAGCGCATGCGCCAACTATCAAAATTTTTCGTTCCAAGAAACGAACTGAACAGTGTTGCCAAATCTATACCAGCCGAAGTCTCGAGATGGTATAAGCTATAGCGCGGCTTCGCTTCGGGACTTGTTTAATAATAAAATCCTTGACCAGAAAGTGGGTATATAAAGTTCATCTTGAATAAATTTTATTACTATTAATGATGGGAATAATAATCAAAATATTAAATTATCAAGTTGATGTGCTGATACTATAAATTCTAGAAACAAGCTACTTCACCTCACTGTTCATACGAAGATATAGGCCTAAAAAAATATGTTTAATTTGAAGAAAAAAAAACCTAACCGTACCACCCTTTGTAACAGTGATCTTCAACTTGCGACCTCCGAAAGAATTTATACATGGGGAAAAACAATTTTCATTTTTTATAACATGCAAAGAGATAAATTTGTTTTTACACATAGTTTGTGTTTGGAAACTGTGGCGGCAACCACACTACGTTGGCTAATTGCCCTTTCTCCCTCGAACACCATCACTTGGAGTGCTGACTTTTGTGGCGGTGAACGAGGGAGGTTTTAGGTGTTCGGCTGGTACGGGTTCAAATCCCCGTGCCGCCTGAAAATCTAAAGTAGTGATCATGACGTGATTGCGAGGGATGGTCATGCACGCCATCTCTCAGACACGTACAAAAACTGATAGCCATGGTGGTACGTCACACCACCAATGCCGGTATGTGATGGCGCTGTAGGGTGTGCGCCACGATGCAGTGATGAGGGTAGGCATCACCACGCGCTGGCGTACATCCCTACCCGCAAGGCGCCTCTGTACTGGGTGTCGTATTACACTCCACTATACTGAGGGGGAGTGGTGTGGTCGCAACCACACTACGTTGGCTAATTGCCGTTTCTCCCTCAAACACCATCAACCGGCACCGTGGCCGAGTGTATACCATGCTGACTTTTGTGGCGGTGAACGAGGGAGGTTTTAGGTGTTCGGCCAGTACGGGTTCAAATCCCCATGCCGCCTGAACACCTAAAGAAACTTCAATTTTTTATAATATTAATTAGGGTAATATCAACGATAGGGAGCTTTTAGGTGCCAACTCTCCTCTAACGAGACACATACTTGTTCTTAAACACAAAAGGCACCTAAAACTTTCTAGTCCCTTCACTCGAAAAATTTTTTTCCAAGTAGCAACCACCCCCCCCCCCAGAGATTAATCCTACATAAGGCACTGATGTAGAGAATTTTTTTCACTTTTATTGTTTATCAGCCCACCAGTTTTATTCAAAAATATATTTGGCTCGTGGGTACAAAAAAGTTTAAAACCATTGCCTATAAGATAAAGCCCTCCTTTAATGAAATGACCTTCGGTATAATGGATTTAGAAAAATGGTTGTCGGATAAAATGATCATTAATTTGGTAAAAGTAATTTGGAAAAACATCCGGATACCTTAAATGTGATCGGATAAAGCACAATAATAGAAAAAAATCAAATCTGCAAATGTTCAGTAAATTTCAATGAATTTTAGCGGGTTTTAACTCCTACAAGAAATTGACCTTTTTCAGATTTCAGGACCTCCGATTATTATTACTCGGGTTTTAACAATTATTCTTTTCGCTATTATAACAAAAATGTATTCTTACCTACTATCATTAAAAACTTATTTCAGTTTAATCACCAGATGGTCTCTACTCCAAACAGAGTTAAATAAATCAGAGATAACATAAACTGACGCAGAAAACGAAAATTGTCAATCTTTCCCAATGACCATGTTCGACAGTTTGTCTTCGTAGCAAAATAAAAGATAGAATTAGAATCACCGCTAAACGAAGCTTTTCAGTCAGTGGTATGAAGTCATTTTGTAAGCTGTCAGTTCTTCGAAAACCCTTTTATATCTGAAGCAGTGATAGTGAAATTACCGCCAGTACAGCCGACCTACTGTCTTTTCAGAAAGTATTTTTTCCGACGAAGCTAATATAAATGGACTATTAGAAGAATAACAATAATGTCATAGATTTTCACCATAGCCCTATCATAGTACAAAAGACACCACTGCACCTGTACCTTGCTCACCGCCATAGACTCCTGGCAGAAACGATATTTAGTCGAAAACCACATCATTTCGAGCAAAAATTAATACCGCTTAAAACGATCACTAATACCCTTCCAATGACATCTTCTCATAAATTCGACGTCATTCGAATTTGCAATTCTTTTTAAAAATTAATATTTGAAATGCCGAAAGCAATTTTTAACCGCAAAACTTTTTCATTTTTCTCCCATAACCCTGCCTATACCCCTCCATATCCGTCAAATATAACGTCGTAATTGAACAGCCGGATTTACGAATTTTTCCTTTAACCATTCACACCCCCTCCACCATTTCGACTGTCGCTGCTAAACGACTCGAGAAAATTACAGTCGTCAAAATAAGTTTCTTTCTTTACCTTCCCCCTACCTTCCGCGTTCCACACCACCATCCATTTTTGACATTTTCATTTATAGAGAATCTCAACGACGAGGTGGTAATTTGAAAGAAAAAAAAAATGACAATACGAAAAAATTTCTTTCCGTTTATTATACCCGAAAATGACGATGGTTTTGGGCAAAATAAAGGTTTTTTTTTTTTTAAGAATGAGGTAGGGGAGCGGTTAATCACGTTGAGGGTACACCAAACCTAAAAATAAAACTGGAGTAATATTGACACTTGTGATTTTGTAATTTTGTTATATCCATTTTGTAACCATGTTTTTCGCGTTTTCATTTTCTGGACAAAAGGAGATTTCAACAACAAAATAAAACTACGTCAAAAATAAAACCATAAGACGTCACAATTTTTTGACATTATAACAAAATCGAACATAAAACCTATGGGTACGTAATGCGTATCGATAGGAAATGTTAAGGAACGTCACGTAACCGTAATACAAAATTAATAAAGCTGAGGTATAACTCAAGTAGGTATCCTATTCAAGGAATGACGCACGCAGTGGATGTATGTTTTAGGTACCCTCCACTACTTTATTTATCATTCAGACGAGATTCTTCATCCAATGATATGCTCAGGTTACTAGCTCTTTTTTTTTTTGCTAAAACATCTTTTCACTGTGCTAATTCTACTGCCAGCCACATTGTTTATCGATGCTTGTAAATCAGCCACGCACGCAAGTGACAGCCTCTGGGAGCATTAGGTTCCCAATTCATGGGATTAGCGACAATTCACCCTCTTCTCCACTCATTTTAGATTGATCTGCTTAGGACTGTCGATAGCATCGAATCGACCAATTTACCGGATTGATTTTGTATCAATTTTTGGTTGAGGTATTATCGACTTCAAGTCGACAAGTGAAATAAATCAATATGATCTGGGACGAAAAACCATTGAAAATAAACTCAAATCGCACACCGAATTACTATCAATTAGTAAATTGATTTGGTCTATCAGGCATGCACCTAACTACTGTCTTTGGTGAGTTATCTGCCAGACTTGAAATTTGGATATAATCAACCACTAAGAAAAAATTTCTCTTAAAAGTATCTCTATTTTTAAAATTGACTGTTACAAAATTATAAACTGGAAAAAGATAGGCCACCTGTTACGCACGTATGTATGAGAAGTTGACTAATCATACATTTTTACGTTTGAACAATTTTTTTTGTGTTTTGTTGTGATAATGATTGTACTTCCAAATTTTCAAACTTGCAAATCTGATAACTTCGTCCGTTTAAAAAAAAAAAGGTATAAGCCAAAATAAACTTTTTTATTAATTAATCAGAATATACTTAGATCTGAAATTTCAAAGCTCTATCATCCAATTTTTCAATTTTTTTTTTTAATTTATTCATCACTACATTACAAATTTTCAAATTCACAAAACCTATAACACAGTCAAAAGTAAATCGTAAGAGGAATTTTTAATTAGACGTACCTGATTATATCCAAATTTCAAGTCTGGCAGACCTCTCACCAAAGACCGTGTATACGCACATACAGACCCCTACGTCTCATGCTTACTAACCTTCAACATAAGTTTCACTCTTCGATCTTTTAGAGGATGGTGTATGGATACTCATACGAAAACATGAAGATTCGGACCATCATTTCAAAAACGTTTAGAAGCAAGAAGGTATTTGCACATGCGCAATCAGTATTTTTCACTCATTAAATTCTTCCATCACAGATAAACTTGGAATTCACAGAAAAAAAAAAAGGAAACTAAGAAAAAGATATCAAAAAAAGCCAAGAAAAGAGCTACTGCGCACGTGCAGATACCATCCCGCCACTCTTGGGTTTTAAAATCATGCTCGTCTAACATCGATTAGATAGAACTGCTGGGTATTCATACACCTATTCGAAAGTAAGTTCCAATAAAAATTCATTAATTGATGCCATTCAAATGAGCACTTCTGAAGTGCTCGCAGCGAAAAAATACCAAATATATGCTTCAGAGGTTTAAAGCTGAGCCTCATTCTGGGTCTATATGTGCAGTGTTGCCAACTTTTTTCAAACAAGTTGGGTACCCAGAACTGAGTCTTCAGAATCGGGTACACAAATGTTTTTGACAGCACTATTCGGTTTATGAGGGAAATTTGATTCTACAGCAACTCAATGCGCAGAAAATTTGGACTGATTAAGCGATTTTATTTGACAGCTCTAGTAATGTAGATTTGGTCCACTTACGCTCCGAACCTCTGACATACAAATCTGAATTGCAATTCCCACAAAAACAATTCCTTAGCTTTGATTTTTGACTATGTATGGTACTCACATATGGACTGCTCCAATCGACGATACATAAAGGAAACTTCTAACCCACCGACGTTCAAACATTTTAAAGAGTAATGTGCAATAAAGCGGAATTATCGTTAACGTATTGACGAGTGTCGGTGAAATACAATTATGTTTATAAAATTACCGCATAGTCGGCCAACTTCGATATAAACAAAAATACAACCCACATGACACACGACGTCAATGGCAGGGCTCTCAACTAAGCTGGAGCAGAGTCCCAGTGGCCCGCAGCTTAACTATCCTACTGAAGCTACTAAAGATAGTCAAAATTCATTTTAAGCTACACAAATTTCGATATTTGCCTCAGGGCCCCAATAGCTGCAGTTTAAGCCCGGATCGACAGAACATTAATTTACAGGTATTTGAACACTTTTTGATTTTCCCAACATTTAGACAACAAAACAGATATTTTTAATAAGTACTCCACTTAGTTTAATTTACTATACATTGACCATCTCTGTTAACATTTGCGGATAATTGGCCAATTCCAATAAATTATCGAGGTCATATAAAACGAAGTAGGCCGACCTGCGTAGTTTTAAAAAATGTTTGGAAAATTGTCAATTTTTTAAGTTTTGGTCCTGTCCCAGCAGCTTTAGTTTGACCAATCATTCCTTTTAGTTAGCACCCTGGATCAATTATTCCACACAGACGTTGGAACACGATTCGTACCATTTCTAGCAGTCCATATATAGTCTATTATACAGAAACAACGACTGCTCCATTCCAAAGATACGGGGATTAAAAAAAAATAAAAAAAATAAAACTCACACAATCCAACAGTTACAGGACCACACAGAATTCACACGGAAAAGAATTATTTTCCTCTCATTTGTAAAACTTTACGTTCGCTTACAATTTTTGAAAATATTCCCCACGGTAATTATTTGATTATACCTGCGCGCGCGCGTCAAAATGATTTACCACCGAGCACCGAATGTTGTAAATAGGTAATTCATTTTATGAGAAACTTCCAATTAGCTGCATTTTACGAGTAAACAAGAGCCCCGTCAAGAGAAAAAACTTCTCCCGACATATCCGTGACGTTCCCAAACTTATTAAATTAGAATTACAAGTAAAAGTATAATATAAGTGTGTAGTCTACGGTAATTAAATTATTCGATTACGGGCGCCGAGGTGAAAATCAATTTCGTTGTATACGAGCTGGCACAATGGTGAAGTGGGTAGCCCACGTATAGAGGGAAAAATTCATTTAGGATCTGCGACTAAGGCAGCGAATCCTAAACGAATTTACCAACAAAAAGTACTCACGTTGTACTTAAATTAAATTTCGAAAAAAGAAATTTGAAACTTTTTAATCAAGTGAAAGGCCGAAGTATTATTGCATGTTTTTCATAGATGAGGAGAAGAATAACGCCGAGGTAGGTATAAAAATTATTAAATGTTTATTTAAGAGCAGGGATTACGATACCGAAATGGAAACCGAATTTTTTGTAAACTAAACATTTTTTTCTTTGCGTCAGAAACCAAAACAAATGGAAACACCAGAATTTTGAAATAGTAACAGAATCAGAAATAACTGACCAATTACATTCAAACTTTGACTATCATACGATACTGGACCAGTAAAGAAAGATGATTTCTGTTTACAAATACCGGCGCTAAATAGGCAACCAGAGCGTACCTTTTGACATATTTTGCTTTGTGTTTATGTACGCTATCCTTGTGAATTATGTCTTGACATTAAAAAGTACATTGGTATTACGGAGCTTTACTGGTCCAGTACTATATAGTCAAAGCATTCAAGACCAACAATGGAAACAAAATGGAAACCAGATGATGAATTGTTTCATTTTCCATTTCTCACTTGAATAATTTTTGATCTGGGAGAAAAAGTTTTCAAAAATATCGATATTTTTGGGGAAATATTGAAAAAATATTGATATTTATGGAAAAATATCGATTTATCAATATCTGAACATGATTTGAAAAACGTTAAATACAAGGGTGCGTTTAGAATGAACCCTCGAGTAACAAACAAAACCCTCCAACTGTTCAAAATGGACTGGTTATCTTACCTGGGTAGGGTAAGTTTTATCCTGGTAAAAAGTTAATGAAAAGTTACTCTAACAATTTTGATTTGTTAATGCAATATTATTTTGATAACAACGTGAAATACTTGATAACAATCTATTGTGTTTTAATTATTTACTCTGACATTCGGAGAAATTTTTCGTTTTGAATTGGGTAAACTTGGGATAAAATTTCAACTTTATCTTAACAATAATAGTTATTTTGGTTGTCCATTCTGAACGAGCCTCAGGGAAAAAAAATTTTTAAATGGAAACAAAATGGAACCCAAAATGGAAACTGAATGAAAAATTTTGGTAAAATTAGTAAATGTAATGGAAACAGAAGTCAAAATTATTGAAATGGAAACAAAAAATAACTAACATTATAGTAAATTTCAGAAAGTCAACTAACAAAAACAATACCTATGAGAAAAGGTAGCGTTTCTCAATCTCTGTTCGAGAGACTTTCCTCAAAAAATTAGTCGGTTGTGGCACTTGGTAGACCTGATATGTACCTACAAATTCGGTATGTTCGATATGGTAAAAAAAGTGTGAAACTTCTAATTTTTTTGAAAAACTGGCTATTAAATTTAGAAAACAGCAGCACTAGAACTTTGATAAAGCTATACGATTAAACACAGTGAGCAGAGGTGAAACCAAAAGATCAGAATAATATGAGAATGACACACTTCTTATGGAAAAGTAGTGGCCGAAGTTTTGGAATAATGTAATTTAGAGAGTGCTGATCAAAAGTCTCTGTGGGCACTAGGTCCTATACAAAACGGTTTTTGAATACAGACGCTTAAATGTGAGGTCAAAAACTTATTTACCATATTTCACAGGTTGATTTATTTATTTATTTCATTTATTTTCACAAAGTAGGGTCTTCTATTATCAGCGAGGCTGAAGAGACTTGCACATCGAATAATGAAGGGGAAAAAAAACAAATCCATTTATTTTTAGAGGGGCTTGGTTGAATAGTGAAGGGAGTAGAAGCTAAAATATTTACTTCGACAATCATTGGCAATTGTCTGGACATGATATAATTTGAAGATTAACAAAGCTTAATCTTAGGGTCAAGATAACACAAAATACTTATCATATAGTACTTTAAATTATGTACGTGGATTTTTTCTACATTCAAGGGACGGAGTCGAAATAATACTCAATAAACTTCACGCCTTATCAGCATTGGACCAGGAACTATCTTGGATATTTGGTTCAACCTAATAACCAAAAGTACAATGAGCGATCATGATTGTTCACACAAGGCTAATTTTTAAGTTCGTAGAGCAGTAGCCTACTACTTCAGCACTGTTGCTAATGAACTAGCGTCTTTTTAATAAGAGTCTGGGAAAGGTTTTCAACAAGCAACAATAAAAAACCCATTAATGTAATTACCGATTCAACGGGTATTATTTTCCCAAAAATACTTCATTTTCGGCCTGAACCTTAAATACCCTACAACCTCCACAATTACGCCACTGAAAGATGAATGATATAAGTTTGATACTTGCTGGCTCACTAGTAGACTAGCAATAAAGTGAGTGCACAGTTGAAATTTTTTAAATTTTACAGTTATAATGGTTCGTATAAAACAGTGAACAATATAAGCGGATCATCAGAAATGAAGGATCTATTTTAATTTTTTTTTTTTTTTAAATATTCAACAAGTTAAACACTTTTAAATAAAATCGGACACCACATAAAGGAAAATTTTGAAAAAAATTATAATTTATGTTCTGTATCTCCAAATAAAATTACTGAAAAGCGACTAGTTTAAAAACTTCATGTGAAGAAGTTTTGAACGAAACTAACCAAATTTTTGATTGAACTATCCAAGTAGCAGCTAGGAAACTAGCTTAGCATGAAAGAACGTCATTTTGAATAAAAAACTGGTTCCTAATGAAGTACTTACCAAGAAAAAAATAACTCGGCGCCCGTAATTCTTCCTTAAGCTGGGTCCACACGTACTTAATGTCATTTAACGTGTACTGGAATCTTTCATTTGGACGCCATTACAAGCGTTACTTGTAACACTGGTCAACCAGTTCATGATGATCCTATAACTTTCTGTTTTTAGAATCAACACAAAGGGATTTAAATTCCCGCGTACCTATCCTGCAGTTGAACGAAAATTTAAACCCGACAAATTTTTCAACAATATTTTGGAAACCATTAAGGTACTGTGTTTTTCAGTGAAACGATCATGTCTGTTGCAAACAGCATTCACTGCTTGCAATGGCGGCTTCAGGGCTATAATCAACCTCGGAGAACCAACATATACAATAAGGTGAACTATTTCGATACATTAGGAAATTGTCAGTAATGATGAGCACGAAAATTATGGATTTACCCCTTCTGCCTTTAGCTAATACTGAATCCGCCACTGACTGCATATTCGCAAAGAAGTTAACCCAGTTCCGATTACATCGTCTTGGTACATTGCAGATGATATTACATACGTGTGGACCCAGCATCAAATTATTGGTATATTAAATTCAACGTTGCAATAGTATCGATGCGACAGGCACACGAGAAATCGCAAAATTGGGAACGTCTTCGAAAGAATTTCGTAAATTTACGTGAAAATTTATGAATTTTTGATAAATCACACGCACCCAGCAATTTCGCCGTTCAAACCCGTTTACTCGAGTACAGAGAACGCTCATACATACCTCTCCGCTAGCGACCGATTCTCCAGGAATGAATAATTCCGGATACACGTTGTCCAGATACCATTTGAATGGTTTGCATTTCAGTCTTTCGCGCAGCGTGACTCGCGAACTAATATCACCGAAATCACCCTGCGAACGAAGATGGTACCACATTAGCCACACACTCGTGTAAAGATCCCACAAGAAAAACTGTAGGAATTGGCTGAAAACTGATTAGGTACTGAAATTTTGCTTTACTTTAGAGTTATTAATGTAAATTATCCATAAAATATTTATAGGACAGGTACCACTATACACCACTTAGCATTATTATACAAATTTGTCCATTTTTAGTGCCAATATTTCGCTCATTCACAAATATTATTTCTCTCATTTAAAAACAGCAGTAATGGAACGACTGATAAATTTACAGCTCTCCGTACCTTCTTCAAATGTAACAGTCACAGACTACCACCTCAATGTGGTGCAATCCTCGAGTAGACGGCGGTTGAATACAGCAAATTAGTGCGGGGACAGGTGTTGAATTATATTCGAGGAATATTTAATGAAGAAGCTTTAGCTACCGACCTGTACACTGCTGCTACTGCTGCAACATATACCTTTCAAAATCAACTTGGTTGATAAAGGAGGAGGAAGGGGGCAGTGAAACCGTGTCGATACTCCTCTAAACGTACAGCGGGATAGTGTAATTTTTATTAAGGCCATAGTTTAGTGTAATCTTCTAAGTCATTATCAGCCATACCAACGTCAATATTTAAAAGCAAACTCAAATAACACATTGTAGAGTTTTCCAGTTCATCCAGGCTTGTCGAGAGGAGAGGAAAAGGAGGATTTCCCGCAAGCCCAGGTTTTTTAGGAGCTCGGAATTTTCCAAAAAACAAGAAAGGGACAAACATGTAAATTAAATTTTTTTGAGAGCTCATAAGTTATTCATCAAGCGCCAAAATTTCCTCTCTGAGGTCCTGAATTTACCTCACCCTAAAACCACAGGCTGGAACGTTTTATCGTTGTTGTTATTTATTTCGTTTCCCATTATAACAACTGTTTTTTTTGTTTTTTTTTGGAAAAAGTAGAAACTGAATCAACGAACTGTGAATGCTCAATCTTCAGTCATCTATTATTCGCAACTATCGAAGGAATTTCATCATTTCTTTTTCTCCCAGCAGTACGAAACAGCGAAAAAAACCCAAAACAAATTCCAAGTTTAACGTCGACGTCTTAAATTCAATTACAATCCTTTTTCAAAAACAACGCGGAAATAATATTATCGAGAAAAGGCATGCGTTTCCAGCCTGTCAAAGGCACTCCATCAAATTCTGGACACCGAAAACAGTCAAACTGACGACGGGAAGAAGGGCACTGAGTTCGTACAACGGGTAATTTTTTCTCAGCGTTTCATGCATCGTTGCGAGAAGCACTCGGAAAACGAGCGAAAAATAAAATAAATGAAAATAAAAATAAAACCACAGGCTGTTGGTCAATGAAACTCTCTTCCGAATGTTCGAAGGTCAAAAAAGGTGGCGGACCACACTCGGCTTTCAATCATTCTCAGCAAAAAATATGATTTTACATGTGGTCGGCACCATGTTAAATATGTTTACTCTCTCATGAAAATAAATAATGAAACCGACATAAGTTCCTATCAAGAGGGACGACCACTTGTTATGGAACAGAACGATGTATGGTCTAACAAAAGAGCTTTTTGTTTCTCCTCAGTACATAAGCTGTGTTCGACGTGGCAAGAAGTTCGATAACGGAGCTGACCTAAAAACTATTAGGGGGCTTATTCCGCTACCAATAAAAACCAAACGTGACTTGAACATTCACGGAATAGCACCGCTAAAAATTTTGAAGTTCGCTCTTTAATCGAACTTTTTGCCATGTCAAACATAGCTATCTAGAGATGGCACAATACCGTAAACTATCGATACTATCTATATAATTCTCTACACTGATATCGTGTTTTTCTATGATAGTTTCTTCCCAATAGTTTACTTGATAATTTAACCGAATTTGCCAACATTTAACCTTTTTTTTTGATTTGTAAACAACTTAGCATTTATATATGGTAGGGGTTAAATGAGAATCATGGTAGTCAAATTTGTGTGAGCGTAACTTTTACAATTGTAACTCTCATTTGTGGGTGTTATATGACATGCAGGTGCGTGGTTGGGTACATGCGCAATGGACATACTCACAACCACACTGTTAACTTAGATTTTACGAGAATAGCCCCAAGTTAGAAGTTGGTAATTTTGTTTTTATGTTCACACATCAATTCTCAATGAGTTCAGCCCCAGCAGAACTTATGTCTTTTTGATATGTAAACATCTTAGCACTCGGTCTAGTACTCTAGTAGGTGCCAACATGAGAATTACAATCATAACTCGTATGTCTTACAATGTAACAGTCAGCGAGTAGGTGTTGGTTGTTTGTGGGTGCAGCTAACACACTCAAAACCACACTTTTACATATATGCATAAATCCTTCATAATTCCCCATTGAAATTCACACCTTTTTTTTTCTTCCTCTTCAACATACCAAGTCATTTCTTTTTACTTTTTTTTGTGCGTTACAATAGAATAAGCTGGTCCTCTTGCACTACCAAAAAATTGAGAAAAAGGGGCGTAATGAGGTAAAATGTAGGAACTAAAAAAACAACAGATCAAGTGTTGTGGTCGACCCGCCAATAAATTATTTTCTCATTAATAAATACGAGGTCTGTACAAAAAAATTATAGACTGATTTTTTTTCTCCTCTTTGGGCAACACTGACACCTCAAATATAAAGAGTGTGTATTTTCCGATGTATTCTTAACCTACCACAATTTTTTCACACTCTTCAAGATATCAGAGTCAAAATTTATAATACTTGGATTCAGTTCATTTTTTTAATGACCACAATTCATGAAAAATATGAAATGAAACAAAAATGAACAACATAAGTTACTAAACTAATCAAATAAATCTGGGTCAAAAATCCTTGAAATACAACATTGGATGTATGGAGAAACTACCCTACAACAATTGATGTTTTCCATGTTGATAAGGAGGTCGAGGGAGGAGTGAGAGATAACAGACTAAGAAACAAAAAGTAAAGATTCCCCTTTTCCTTCTCCTTCCATAATTTTAATGCAGCGCACAAATTCATGGTGATAGATACCCAAATAACTACCAGACTGCTTGTTGAATGACTTAATATTAGTAGTGGAAGCGCACATTTGAATTTCTTAAAGAACTTGTACAATATAAAGAGTGTGGGCAAAGATTGTCATCAAACAGCTCTCTTGGCAGCAGGAACAGCACTGAGTGCAGTACTGCCAAACATTGTTGTGACTTTAAACCTTTAAAATCTGTCTAATTTGACAATGTGTGACCACTACCTATTCACCCAAATCAAAATCTATCATATAGTTATTATCTGAGTGGTGCGATGGTGATTCAAAGTACTGTGACCTAGAAAATAAAGGCACTAAATAGAAAAGTTGGAAGCACCGTTTTAAATGGTGAAAAAATCATTTGTAACAACCTGTGAGTTTTAGAGGGGGTACTTTAAATCATGTTTATTAGTGAAAAATAAATAAAATTCATGATTTCATGGACTCAGTCCATGTACTTTTCATACAGACCTCATACAATGTTATTATTTTCAAGTAGCTTTTCTATGAAAATCAACTTATTAATTCCATTCTCATGAAATGATCAAGGAATGGGGGTTGGTACGTGTGGAATACCTTGTCGTGAGAGATATTCTCACTAGAAGGAAATTCTACAGAATTTAAGCGTGTTCAGCCACTTCATATATAAGTATGGGTAAGCCAGAACCAGACCAAACACTGGCGATTTTAGAGCTGATTTGGGCGGTTTATATACGGCTTATTCACACGCACACAAACACACGTACGTAAGATTATACGTACATTGGTGAGAGTGGCCAGGTCGCATCATCCCCTATCGAGATAAGAGATGGTTGGCCAGTTCATGTACGGGTTGTGACATTGTTTGATTGTGTTACGAATCTGTACTCGTACATTACCTGCAAGTACATGCAGGTAATTACGATCGAACGTAATTTATGTTTTACGTCATAGAGACGAATAATTTGCCTGCCCTTTAGGGCAGCGACTGTTGTCAAGGGGTCCGAGCCCCTTTTCCTCATACCAGTAAGTCCCCACAGTACATTTTTCTTTCCATAAATCATAGCTCCAGGAAAAGTTTGTCATCAAAAATTGAAATTCATAATGCGTAGGTAGGTAAGTATACCTACTTATAATATGTAGGCTACAAGTCATTTTCTTGTTACCATGGTACAGGTCACAATTTTCGTTCGATAGTCACAAAATTTGGAACAAACTTTATTACTAAGCCAAAGACCAGACCTACTGATTTTGGTGTGAATGGGTCAGACAGTACTTCTTTTTATTTTTTATTTTTTTGAGTATAAAATTCTTACTTTTAGAACAATAGTTACGAAATATGGAACAAATATTCAATTTAACTTTTTGTAATATGCTACCAATTTTGGTGCGGAATGGTTGCCTCCATTAAATCGATTTTTGTTTTGATTTTGAAAAAGAGTTAATGGTTTTAAAGGTTTTAAACTGTATAATTTTAGATCAATAGTTCAAAAATTTTATACAATCAATCATTATAATCTAGTACCAACTTTTTAGCACTTAATTTTCTACAATTTGAAAATCTACGGTTTCTAATAGGGTTACTATTGAGTTAGAGTTTTTTTTACGCAGTTTGCTTGAATACGGGGGGCATTAAAATCGACATCATTAAAGGGTTAGGGGTGGGGATGATAAATTTTACTTACGAAATCGTGACCTATTCTGTCGAAGTAGTATTTAGCGTAGTCGTCCATCCACACTTTCGCCAGACGAATAGAATTTTTCTTGAGCACGTTGACGCCAGTCCTCCACTTGTACGGCGACCGTTTGCGGAAAATGTGACCGACGTGCGAACACGGTACGATTTCCAAGGTTCCACCACACATCCACGTCTGCAAGAAAACAACATGAAATTACTGCAGAGGCGTTCACAGCATTCGAATAAGTATTTACGCTAATACAATAATTATTTTATTTTTTAATTAATTTTAACGCACAGTCGGGCGGGATGACGTTCGTTGTCTCGTTGAGCAAACCGAACCCACCATTTCACACAATACCACAATTTTACGTACGATTCATGCAAGTAAAACGATTTACATTCATGAGCTGCTTTTACAATTTACGGTCAATATGTATAAGACTGAAAGACGCCGAAAATGAAAGCCAGCTTGATATTAAAATCATAAATGCAAAATCATCTGTACAGGACATCTTTAGTGACTGACAAATTTTCAATGTAATACTTTGACGCACTTGCAATAAGAAATCCTTGCACAGGTTTGCAAAACTATCACTTTTTCAGCCGAATATCCATAGTCAACTGAGCGCCTTCAAAAAAACAAAAAAGGAAGAAGGTTGTCAATTCGATCCGAATGTATATGTATAGTAGGTTTTCAAAAACAAACCTGGTATTACACCAACTCTGATGACTGAAATTTTAGTTGAGACATGGATACAATTTGTTTTTTTTTTCAACCTTTGTTCCAGCATAACTCCTCACCCAGGGCACCAATATTTATGAACTTTTTTTTAAATGATAAAATCTTATGATGCGGCCCAGTAAAATGAATATTTCAGATGTAACCAAATGGAAACTAACCAATAAAAAAAAATTAAAATATTGTGCTTTTTCGCATGATTTTTCTCATGATATACTTCCATTATTTAGGACACCATGTATATACAGGCCTGAAATATGATACTACATATCGATGGAAAATATCAGTATGCTATTTTCTTTGGCTCTTTTCACGTCTATCTATATTAATTTTCAGCTTCCAAATAAAAAAATAATGCAAATTATTATGATTTTGAAGACAAAAATAAACTTTTTTATCAACTTGCACATCAGCTCCTATGACCGTTATAAAAAACTCTAAGGCATTGATACTTTGGTAGAAAATCCAGTTTACCAGTTTCATACACAATGAAAAAAAAAACCAATAACCTACATTAATATAATGCAGAAAAGACGCTCATAACTTCTTGCGCCGTAAATACGAAAAAGATACTGCAAGCAACACAGGCAACTCGCTTTTCTCCAGGAATTTTTTTTTGTTCTTCATTTTTCTCGGAAACTACTGACTCAATAAGCACCAAATTCCTATCAGAGCTAGTTGGATATGAGGAATATATTTCGTGAAAATTTTAGCCCCATTCCTTTTGCAGTTTTTTCGAAACCATGAACACAAATTTTAGGCATATATACGTACGTAAGTACATAAAGATACATACGTCATAATTATACACCTACATATTATAAGTATAATTATAATGCACTTACGCTAAAAAACAAAATTAGGTCAAAATTTTAAAATGGTACAAATAGTTTTCTTTTCAAATGAAACGAATAATTTTCATCATCTCTACACCCAATCTTTCAACGAGGTCAATTTTAACACTCTGCGAGAAAACTGGGTAAAAAACGTAAGCTGAACCTTTTTACACAGTGTGCTGGCAAAAGGTGAATTAAAATTGACCTTGCAAAAATGTTGGGGATTTGGATGATGAAAATTATTCGTTTTATGAGAAAGGAAAACGATTGGTATCATTTTCACATCTTGAACCTATTATTTTTTATGTACGTAATTTATTATATTTACTATATTATAATAAAATTATGTATTTATGAATGTATGTATGTATCACCCACATTTTGTGTTTAAGGTTTTGAGAAAACTATAAAATGGATCGGATTGGAATTTTCACAAAAGTTATTTCTTATATGCGACCAGCAAGTCTCATAAAAGAGTTGGCTTCGCATTGATTCAGTAATTTTTGAGAAAACTGGAAAATAAGAAATTCCCAGAAAATCGGTTTTCAGCAATAAAACATCGATAGATCGATATTTTCATTGAATATATTAATAACTACCAGAAACTTGTTAGGACCACCAACCCTTCTCCCCTCACACATGTGAACACTTGACTTTAATCTTATAAACATTTTCTAAACTTATAATTACGGCTATACTGATTCTTGTTCCACCAATCATTCGTAAGACTTCTTACATGTTCGTTTCATACATACTTTCTCCACATAGTATTAAATATAATAGAGGATGCATGCGAGATGAAAAACAGAACTGCTCTTAAGACGAAATATCCCCACTCCTTAGAAACGGTACAATTTTCTCTCATTTTAATCTACGAAATTCAGTTTGATGTGGTTTCTGAACTATCAGTTATATTTATTCGTTAATTTAATTCAATTATCTGAAGGAAAAGAAATTCTCATCATTGTTAATAGGCCCGAATACGAGTGAACAAATTTGAATTTGATACTGTAGGGAAGGAAACAACTCTTCAAAAGTGGTGCCATTTTTCACAGTAGAATTTGGATGAACAACCATCCTCTGTTACATTTAATACTCTGTGCTTTACATATTTTATTTATTGCAATTACACACTTCTGAAATGTAACTTCGACATTTTTTTTTTTTTTTGTTACACATAATCTACAGCTAAACCTCAAATTATATAAAACTAGCAATGAAATATCAATATATCGATGTGTTTGTCCGATATCGATACCTATTGATACAGATATCGCGATATTATTTTGCAATTTCTTTTCAAATATTTGGAATTAAGGGTTTTTTTTTTCAGTGAATTATTCATGAAAATTGGCAAACTGGGTTTTCTAGTGAAGTATTGCTGCTGCGCAGGAGTTTTTACTGTTTCAAATTACATATGGGTATTGTACCTAGCAATTACTTTTATTTTATGTTGAGGAAAATCAAAAAAACCTAAAAATAGTCTCACACTGTAGACCCCTCTGGTGGAAACATAGGGCGGAGAATTTTTAGAACTTATTAAAGAGCCTAACTTGTTTTCAACTGCGAAACCTTTTGTAACCAATAATTTCATTTCAACCTCATTCTTAATTCCAGTTTACTGGATACCCATATCATTTTTCTTAGAATATGAGATAATCCCAGTCCCTAGAATTAGATCTTGCTGGAGAAGTTTTACAAGAATTATTTTTCACTTTTTACTGCATTTTTATTTATTTATTTTTTTTTTTTAAAGTTAGTTCTTATTTTTTTTAAAAATTGTTTTCAATGACTTTTTGTTTCTAGCATTAAGGGCAATATTACCTTAAAACTAGCAGTTTTTTTATTTAAAGGTACTCTAAAATTATCTCATTAATTCTGAAAAAAATTTAATAGGACTGCCATGGGATCATTCTCTATCATTTAAAAACAAATCTCATTAAAATTAGTGCCCAAGTTGAGAAATTATGCTGGAACATATATATATATATATATATAAAGTATACACGGATCGAATTGGTAATCTCTTTTTTTTTTTCGAAGTCGGTTAAAAATAAAAGAGCGCCGACTTCAATGATTTTAGATCTTACTGGATACATTTTAAAAGAGTTGTTATTCTCTTTTTAGAGCATTTTCATTTTTTATAAACTGATTCAATTTTTAGATAAAATTTTTTGGTCCCTAAGGATTTCATGTTTCAGACTACTTTCAGGAAATATTGATGTTTTTTGCGGTTAAATTTAAGCTTGTTTGGAAAAATTTAATTTTACACGGTGTCCGGAAGTTACACGGGATAACTTCGAAAGTAGATTTTAGAAGTTGAAAAAAAAAAAAAAAGTTCCTCTTGAACAATGCTGAGAAATACTTCCTTTCAGAGTTTGTAGTTCCCAAAATTGCGAGGGAAAATAATGACATAATTTCCAAAAAATAGATAAAAGTCAGACATGAACGAAATTCGGTATATAGGGAAGTAAGCACATATTTTTATTTAGGATTTATTTTGACACGGCTTTCAATGTTTTACTTCCATTTGGCGGGTAAGAGGAAGGGTTGCGACGTTTTAAATAGCTAGCTATAAATTTAATCCTTCGCTACATCGAAAAATGAGTCCCGCCCAAGGACTTAGTGAAAACCTTTTTCAGAGGGAGGGGAGACAACAAAAATTGCCAACTGAAATTTTTGAAACTTCCAACAGCTAAAAAAAAAGTTATCAATTGGCCTACACCAAAATTTCTAACTGCAGGAAAATTTCGAAGTTTCCTAAAAAAAAATCATCAAATTTCACAATTTTCCAACTATACTTTCAATTAGTCAATTTTTCCAAATCTAAAAATTTTTTTGGGGGAATCTCCCCCAGGTCTTCACTTAGCTATGTCCCTGGTCCCGCCATCATTTAGTGAGGAGAAAAAAAAATAAAGAAAATTGGTACACTTTACCTTTCCGTAAAAACTTAATAGTTTTTTCAAATAAATCTGATTGAAAAAAAAAAAAAAAAAAAAAATCAGCTGAAATATTATTTACAAGCTTACGCGTAATTTCGTCTGTTTGCGCACTTAAACCGACATCCACCCGTTAACCGGTGCCAAACAAACAATTTAAATTTACTCAATTTTAATCGTCATCCTGGTTTTCCACAAAAACTATCGACTTCATCAGGTCTGAAGCTGAAGGGGAACCAGAATGGAAGGATCAATTTTCAAAAGTACGAAGTAAGCCTGCCAACAAGACTGAACTAGTAATACTGGTACAGCGCCAACATAGATGGGTAATTTAAGTTATAACGTTTCAACGAAAACTTGAATACCTTATTCTCCCACCTCAATTATGCAGTTTTAATGAGTCTGCGATGGCAGATCACGATCCACACTCAATAGCATCAAGCATTGGTGGTTCAGTGGTAGAATGCTCGCCTGCCACGCGGGCGACCCGGGTTCGATTCCCGGCCAATGCATGTGCGAATATTTTTTTTTTCTCCATAATTTATTTTGTCGATTCCAATAATTTTGTAACGAGCACGTGGAAAAATTATACACCTAAAATCTTGCAGCCTGCATAATAATAATTATTGTCCCGTGCGAGTAATTTTTCCAACTTACAAACGCAATTTTCTTCGCAGATCTCACAAAATTTCGGAATTTTCTCAGCCACATAGACATTTACGTTCTTTAATATACGTAATGACTTCTTGAAAAAAAAAGCAATAGCTACTAGTCTCATGCAAAGCATTTAGAGGGAATGAATGGAAATATCAACATTACTGAGTTCGAGATGAATAAAAATCCGTTTGATTATAGCGATTCAATCAAAGCTTAAATTTACGAGCCATTGCGAATTTTTACCCGACATCAAAAAAAACGAATGCACGCACTAGGTACGTAGGCATGTTTGTATGTATGTCCATAAATTTCTGGAGAACTACTGGACCGATTTTCATTAAATTTTTTTTAAATGATGGCGGGTGATCTCACAGTGATGTCCCATAATATTTTTCTTACAATCGATGAGGTAGTTTTTAACTTAACTATAAAAAAAATGTTTGATTTAAACTTTCGAAGCAAAATAGCCCTTAAGCCAATTTACGAAGAAATGAAAAAGAATTTAAAAATTTTTTTTCAGTAAACAATTGAACAACTTCCGAAAAAAAAAAATGAAAATACGCTGTAAAAAGAATAAAACCATTTTAAAATTTTTACAGCAAGATCTAGGCAATTGGAATTATATTGAGACAAAAAAGAATTAGGCTGAAATAAAATTTATTCTCAAATTAAAAAATAAAACCAAATTGAAAAACAAAATCAAATTAAAAAATAATAATAATATAAAAAATTAAAACAATAACAATGCGCTAAAAAAAGAAAAATAACGTTTCAAAAATTTTTACGACGAGATTTAGGGACTGAAACTATTAAACTCGGCGCTAATTACAGAGGTTTAACTTATCATAAAATTCGACGGTCTACGGAATTGACGTATAAACCTTATACCTGCAGGATGAACGAAATGAGCGCCGATGTCAATAGTTTCAGTCCCTGGATCTTCCAGAAAAAATTTTAAATGTATTATTTTTCTCTTTTTAGTGTATTTTTATTCGTATTAATAAATTTGAGTACATCAACCTTTTTCTGAGTCTAACATTTTCGAGAAAAAATGTTTCCCATAATTTTTCAATTTAATAGATTTTTGAGAAAAGAAAAATGTTAAAATTTAACTCAAATGGTAATTTGAGCTAGTATCTACCACGATAATTTTTCATTATGAACTCTTTAATTGGCTGCGTTAGCCACAGTTAACGTTCATTTTTAAAAATCATAAAAAGTCATGAAAAATAAACTCTACTTGACATTGGCACTTTAAAATTTCAGTGAACGTCCCACTTTCATTCTAAACCCCTAACAACATTTATGGAACATCCAAAAGATTAAAAGATTAAAATTTTTCTGATCAATCTCACTAAATAGAACTGACTTGAAAAACAGCTCAAATTAGCCCAACATTTTTCATTAGATTCCTAGTAACACAAATTTTGGACCTCTTTTAGATTTTGTACATATATTACACCGATAAATATTTACAGATTGCGAAAATATAACCTTATTTTCACAATATTTCCTACAAATTTGTTGTAGCCGATGTCTTGGCTTCACTTGACTTCAAAATTTTTTTGTGGTAGCCAACAGTTCGTAGTGATCAAATTTTTTGTAACCAATTTTTTTTTAATACAGAAGTAAACGAAGTTCTGCCGAAACCAGGCATTTTGTGATTTGTAGACGATTTTTGTCGTAATTCACAAATTGGGGAACTTAGCTATGTTGAATACCTACAGTAAGTTGTCTATGAAGAAAACAATATGACAATGTTAAGTCTAGCTAACATATCTTCATCTCCGCCATAAGGGTTTTGATCTGAATTTTTTCGGAAAAATACAGGGGCGTAGTAAGGATTTTTTCACGGGAGGGAAAAAAATTATTTTCTGAGACCTTTCACCTTTTCTAGTAACTTTTGAAAATGTAGAAAATTTTGAGAAATTTAGCACCAATGGAACCCGCTGTCGCACATTCATGACTAAAATTTTTTCCAAATTTAAAAAGTGACAAACAAAAAAAATAAAAAATTAGGTCATGAGGCAATCCCCCTTGCCGCCATGGCTACGCCCTTGGGCAAGTTAGCAAATGTTTAAAACAATAATTTTCATAATTTCACAACCCTCTATCAAGTTCTTTCAATTGAGAAATTTATGCGAATTAAACCCATCCTATGGGCGAAGAAGTGAATTCAGACTTGGTTCATTTTATTGCGCGGAAACAAATACACTTTTGACTTCCCAAAACCAACCTTAACGTTGGTATTCATACTTGACATTACCTCTGAACTAAAAGTGTTCACCAACCTGAGAATCATTATCAAACTTACACCAAAGATACGTTTCTCAGCTATACCAAGTTTTTTTCATAGCCTTGCTGCAGTTTGTCACATGGAAGTTACGTTTCTCAGCTAAACTATATTTTTTTCGTAGATTCACTTTTATTTAAAAACAGGCCCTTGTGAATTAGCGAACCCTTAGCTCATTCAAGGTTAATGTCGACTACGAATACCGCCTCTCCCCCAAGTTTTTTACCTTCAAAATCAGAAAAAATTCGACTTATTCCACCATTGCTCTAACCCATTTATATCTGATAGAATTTTTGGGTTTCCTTTCAATTTATTAAGCTACTAGGCTAATTACTTCATTAAAAAGCAGTAAGTAGAGGTTGTTATGCTCGATATTGAATGATTCACATTATTAGCACTGTTTAGCTGATTTACATCAAAATCGTAACTGAATAAAACTGTTTTGCGTTTTTTGTTTTCGAATTTTCATTACATATCATAATACATTCGATTTTTTCTTCATTTTTTTGACAACCTCTGTTTACAATGGAAGCTGAGTGTCATAATTTTTGGTTTCTCAACCCTCATCAGCGGGCGGTAGAAGTTAAGAAAGTGCAAAACCATGGTCTTGGCATTCTTCATCATGCACAATTAACCTCTGGCTTTGTTTCGATCTTGCACGGTTGATATTGGCGAGGGTCTTACTACTGTATTTATGATGTGGATACTGGCTTGGTTTCGGCCTTGCACTACGTGTAAAACCAAGACTGACACAAAGTGTGCTCATCAATAATTGGCCAAATGTTCAGACGCATACAGCATAGGCTACACATGTCTGAATACCGTATTCCAGCGATACAGTAGCTGAGGTAGAAACCATGGACCGATACCTTAATAGGCCTGCCTATTAAGGCTCCAACTACACTAAACAGCTGATTATTGTCACATTTTTGTTATTGGTATCCTCCATGCCTCGCCAACCGCTCACCAAAGCCCAGTCCGGCTTTCAACTTCAACAATTATTTATTCGATTTTGCATGACTGGCCCCACAGAATTTCAACTTCATTGGTCATTGGAGATGTTGGACGACCATTAAGACGTTTGGTGCAGTCGGCTGTTGAGGTTGATTCTTTACAGTCCTTACGTAGTACAACCACATGGCCAACAGCAAAAATATTACCTATGCATTTCAAAAAAAAAAAATCAACGTTCAAAAAACATACCTTGAACGACAATTCCAAATTCTCACCACCCCAGATATCGAAACCGCTATCGTAGGTACCGAGCCTTTCGAAAAATTTCTTATCAATACTGAACAAACCACCGGCCATCGTTGGACTGTAAACAGGTTCCGCTGGACTGGAATGCCGTTTTTTTTCTCTTTCTGGCAGCGCGTGCCAACTAAACTGCAAAGAGAAAAACAAACCGCGAATTAGTTTCTGACAAACGAACACACGCACACACGCACACACGTATACGTGCACAGAATCTGTGCAATATTTACATTTATAGACGGCGTCACTCGTCGTACGTACTTATAAATAAAATGAGGAGAAACAAGGGAAAAAAAAGCTACCGACACAGGCTTAATGCGCAGCACAACTGCATTTCACCTCATCCGAAATACGTAGGTATACAGGATGTTTCTGCAGCAGTAATCGCGAACAGAAATGTCACCAGACATTTTTCAAGTCTTTCTGACGCGGTACTGGTGAGGGAAATCCGAAGAGATCCTCTTAAAAGTGTTTACACAAAAGTGTCGAAAAGCTACCTACATGAAAAGAAGTTCCAGCGAGACAGAAATAAAATGTTCGGAATTTAAAACGAATTTTAATAATAGGTTTCCGATCAGTGTCGCTAGAAAATAAATTGAAAAGCATTATAGGTGTACCTATACTGTATATTACGCCTGGTAGGTGAAAAGACATAGTATATCTGTGTTATTTTAAGATCTCCTAACCCAAACCAACAGGCGAAAATGGGTTTTTATTGATTTTGATGGCTTGTGATGTTCTGCGTAGCGTGTTAAAACCATTTTAACTTTAATTTTTTTAATGATACAGAGGATAATTGTATCCCACATGCGCCGAATATAAAAGACAAAACCTCGTAACCCACAAATTTTTAATTAGAAGAGAAGCCGTGCGCCCAAGTCTTTATAAAATCTCTACAGTCCAACCAAGTTTCACGTAAACAAAAATACATCCAGCGTGACGCGTAAAGACTTTATACGTATTATACACAACCATATACATATAGGTATAATTGTCGTGGAACCAATGACTTCAGTGGTTGCTATCTACCGATTGTGCCAGAAGACTTGGCAGGCCAGCAGAGATTATACAGACTTTGGTCGTAAGCCATCAGATTTGATTAGTTAATGATAAAAAGCAATCAGAAAAACTTACAACCCACAACCAAAGATCTAGTGACTTCCACTTAGAACTTCGTAAGCCACAATCCACACTCTATTCAGAATATAAATTGAAAAACCTCGCGCAAGCCACTAACACTTTAGGGAAGTGTGCTCGAAGCAATTTGACTTAAGGAGAAAAAACTTAATAGAGTCACAAATTTATATTACCAATATGAAAAAATTCTATCTCAGTTATGAGTTAGAAAGCTTCTTTTTTTATTGGTCTCATGTAAAATTTACTTTTTGGTGGTTAAAAGATCTCGAAATGTATTTGCAAACCTATACGCAGAATTAAATTTGTTTAGTTTCAGTAGAAAACTTTTGAACTTGCTCGACATAAATTACACCGACAAGAACTTTGTAGAAACTTGCAAAAGAAAATATAAATGGGTCTTGGTATTCTTAAATCGTATTATAGGCAGTGACGGATCCAGGAAGGAATGGGGAAATTTCTCTCAAATTCCAAAAAAAAAGAAAAAGAAGAATTTAAATGAAAAAAGTTTAAAGTATGACCACAGAATCCATATAAAAGCCGTCAAAAAATTTGTTGAAGAGCAAAAGACAAAAAAGCTCAAAAATTATTTCCCCTTCCTGCAAATAGACACTCTGGATTCGCCACTGCATAGGTATCTAGGTATGCTCTTTAATTTGGTCTCTTGAAAAATAAATCATCTTTTAATTTCGAAGAGTGAAAGGCGAAAAAAATCGATCCAATTTCCCGATAAAATTGGAAACACAAAATTTACCACTTATCCTTTTACGTTACGGTAAAGTAAGACTCAGTTTTACGATCTACTTTCGTAACACCCGGTATACGGGCACAGAATTCATAATATTGAACAAATACACATATAATTCGAGTTTAAGATGAAACGAAGATAGCGACAAACGTTGATTGGAATTAGTAGTACATTAAACACAAAAATAATGTGTACACAATTCTGAGAATGAAATGAATTTCGTTATCTCGGCTCGCAGAAGCAGGAACTCGTTTACCTTAGAGCAGCTTTCAGCTCTTAAGAAATATATGCGAACACGAGTAGAAGTTTATTGACATCTGTTTGCAGTTGTAATGAATTGACTATACTTATGTGTCGCAGCTTAGGCCCACGAATAACATCTGAAGCTCCTCATTTCACTTTTTTTATTCTCTTTTCCTTCTATTTAATATGCCTTCTAAACGTATGAAATGAATACAAAATGGTTCGGATGGTTCATGCAAATGGCCGAACGAATGCATCGTCGATAAGATCATGTCCATAGAAATACGGTGGGATTTTTGCAACAGAAAAACATATCGGAGAACTCAATTCGATAAGTGAACAACTGTTAGTCTATTCAACTTTCTCCATTAATTAGAAAATTTCAATCACCAGCAGGACATCCAACGATACGTTTTTTCTACAGTGCAACCATGGATTAGGACAGAAAATCTACCCCAGTTCGTAACAAATTGATTAAGCGGTCATAATTACATTCACTCATTTATTAAAGTTTACGCAGATCTGAATCCTGAGGTAAAAATTCAAAAAGTTTGTAAATTTAAATAAAAAAAATAAAAAAAAACTATTACTATTGTACACTTAAAAAAAGTATTCTTTAGAATTTTTCATGAGGAAATTTTTTGTTGTTTTTGATCCAAAAACCGATCCTAGAAATAAGAATTGAAAGCATATTTTGTGTTTTAAATGGGGTATCAATCGCTATTAATTATCAATTCAGTTCACAATTGCACTCCAGGTACATTATTTATATTATTGCATCATTAAGCTAAAATGAGGATGAAATGAAATCACAAAAAAAAACATAGCCAATACAGAAAAATGAATGCTAAAATTTCTACGATACAAACCAATAATCTTTTGTTTGGTATAAGAGAGCAGAATGAACTTGATGAACTTATGACAAGATCATGATTAAGGATACTTTATTTTTATTTTCTCACATAAATTTTGCATACCCATTGGCAATGAACAACGACTATAAAAACTTTATTGAAAAAGAAGCATTTGTAGGTACACCAGCCCACAATGAAATTCATGGCAGAAACGGAACTGGAGAGAGTTAAATTTGAAGCCACGGATCAACAAATAAAAAAAATAAAAAAACAATGAAAGCAGCTACAATTGATCGTAGGACTGATCTCTCAAATATAATGATGTTTGATAGTATTTTGTGGAAATTCTCATTTGCTGATGTCTCATTCATATAATACTCTTGAACAGGAACTTCTAGGTGATTATCTGTCATTGGTCATTTCGACGAAGAATCTAACTGAAAAGACACTACCGACGAAATATATAGTACTGTTGTACAGTTAGGTCCAATTATTATAATTGTAGGTATTCCGCTAGTCCAGGGAATAGAACCGTCAACCAATGGGAATACCTACCTCTATCGTCACCATCACCAAAATACAGCTACCATATACACACAGCCAAGGTGCTGGGTGATGGTGACAAGAGTTAATTCCGCCTACATGTGGTTGCCACACTAATCCCCCCAGTACAGCAATGTGCAGTACAAATCAATGAAGGAGGAGGTACTAACAGAAGGGTAGATATGTGTAAGGGAGCGGTGGATGCCTCCCTCCAATACATCCCCACATTGCACCTTGTACATCCTACCTCTTCACCATTAGTATGCTCAACACCATCACATTTTGAGGTGGAGAAGCAGGTGAACTAGAGGGCTGACATATTCCTCTGAAAGATAGTGCTGCCCTCACCATCCCTCAGATCACATCGAGGTCACTAATGTAGGTATTCCGCCAGCCTGGAGAATAGAACAATCGACCGATGGGAATACCTACTTCTATAATCACCATCACCAAAATATGGCTACCATATACACACGGCCAAGGCGCCGAGTGATGGTGACGAGGGTTAACTCCTCCTACATGTGGTCGCCACAATAATACTTAATTCTTCTTATCTCCTTCAAAAGTTTAAAAGGGAATCAAACGTTGAAAATCATACCAGTCGAATAACACATTATATGCAATTGTGCATTATTCAACGTTCTATTTTTTTCATTTATATTAGGTACCAAAATGACCCGAATAGTAGCCGAAGTTTAATTTAGCCATCGTCATTACTGAAAACCTTTTGAACATGACCGAGACGTGTACTGACAAGAAAAGATCAAAACAATCTCATCATTTCGGTTCTTGGACTTGGCCCGGCTTTTACACATCACAAACAAATCAAAAACTATTAGTTTTCTTTACGGTATCATTAGAGGCAAGATACGCATCTAGCATTCTACTAGCAGGAAACACGAATACAGCTGCAGGAAATTTTTTTTCAAAAACCCAACGTTCAACATGAACGATTTTGAAGCGATACAAAAGCCACATCATTAGAACCGACTGTCTTCGCTCAAAGAATATTACTGCATTTTGAAGTGCGGTCGTCGGAAAAACGTATTTTCGCAATTTGAATTTTTTTTTCTTCAACCAACTTTCGCCAGAAGTTTGTCCACTAATTACACGTCGTCGTCGACCGACGACGAATTTTCTCTCACCAAAAGCTCCACAACCGCCGCGAAAATCGAAAAAGAAAACTTCCATTTCCTTTTCGGTGTAGGAAGTTCGTATCCGCCACTTCAACTTGAAAACTGTCTCGAAGCCATCAACACCCGGTGCGCCAAGGCCTCACTTCTTTCGCGCTTTTATACACTCATCGCAAAGACGCGCGAACCAACTTTTAGCCCACTTAGTGAGGCGTATCGAAACCAAATTATCGTAAAACTTTCGACGCACACCGATCCCTAAAGCTCTTTACACCGTCGAAAAGGAACGGCGAGATCGTATTATTGGCAAAGTCGTTTTCATTTACTCCCCGGTTGTTCTCATCGGCCACACTCATTGTCTGTTGTCTGCGGATACTCTTTCGCCTCGATCTGGAGAATTGTGCTTTCACTAAATTTCCGACGTGAACAGGTCGCGCAAAATCCCGACACATTAGACGAATGAAATTTCATCCAAATTATTTACTGTATAAGAAAACCCGCGCTGATGTTGTGAAACTTCTGCGTTCAAAAGCTCCCTTTTATTTTCTAACGATATCGAGTTTAGCCTTTGCAATACGATAATCCAGAAACAATAATAAACATAGATACGCGGGTCCGACGTGATGGCATACGGTTTTTGGGTGACACGAGCCACTCCCCCGCTCACGTGAATTGTGAACGGGTGAAAATATTTCTGAGGGAATTTCGGGGGAGAGGATGATGCTCAGCAGTCACTGACAGTGTCGCAGTGAACTTCACTTATGCAAACCCTTCATGGAGAAATTAAGCAACAAATATATTATACATTTATAATTATATCTATACGACAGAAAGTACCAAATGCCGGTACGCAGCAATAATTAACGCAAACCTGCATAAATGTGTTGTAATTATCAATGAATCAGGTGCATTTACATGATATTATGAAGAAAAACATTGTTTCCAGTAAGACTGAAATATACGTGTAGATAAATATATTTATAAAACACCAGCTCCTGCAATCAGACAAAGAGGATGTTTTTTTTAGGTGTTTCCAGTTGCGTCTGTAAACAGACGACAGACAAAAAGTATTTAAGAAAAAAAAATTAAGACTTCTGGCAGTTTTGGCTTTTTTTTTTCTTTCTTTTTTTTTAATATAAGAATCAATTTGTCGAATTCACTCTGACAGATACAACGTAAAAATAAAACAAAAAATGAATAACAAAAAAATAAAATTACAAAACAAATTTTCAGTAACATCATAAGGATTCGAACAAAGTTCATAGGAGTGACAGTCCAGGTCATTAGCACAGAGCCACGGAGAAGCTTGCAGAATTGTTGATTTAAACATAACTACATACATCATCATCCTAAAAACACCTATTATAGCCTTTGATAACACAAATAAAAATATCCTCTTTAACTGAATGTAGACGTTTCTCTGTAAAACTTATCATGTGACAGTGTTATACCGAAAAACATAAGCAGTTTAAAAACATGCAAAAGATAAAAATAAAGCTATCCGAGTTGTACGTTCTGCGCATCCAGAGCTGAGCATATTTTATTGTGAAAACAGACATCTCTAAACAAATACACACACCTCATCAAGCCACAACACATGCACAATAACAAATATTCAAATTCAAAACATTCTACTAACGTTCTATCTTTGACGTATTTTTTAGAGGACATTGGACATCTTTTTAGCCATATGTCTCTAGTTATTGGCAAATCTAGTGGCCAATTTTAAACTACAGAAAACAGGTAATTAGTGTTCAAGTACGTCCATTTATATGGAGTTTTATGGATTTTTGAAGTGGGATATCTCGATGAAAAATACGTTAATGCGAGTATTACTTTCATCAAACGTCCATTATTGCTTTCATTTTCAAAATATTACTCAAAAGAATTAAATTAACCAGCTCTTCATCTCTGTAGCATATAAATTAAATTCCCAGTGAATCTCCCACTAGGAATTGATAAGGAATCTGAAAATAGGTAAAAACGCTAGCGCTCCTAAAGGGATTTCCTCTTGCAAATACCTTACCTTATTCACTTTGAGAAGGACATGACCTACACACAGGTTGTTGGCAAAGGAGAAAGGAAAAACAATAATTCCCAATTACGTAGCCGAAAAAGTTATAACTTCTACCACAAATATCTATTCCATTGATGTCATTGACGTCTACAGGATTTTGAAACAACACAAAATAATGATGACCAAAATTATGGAGACTTCCCAATCATACCGCTTGGCTAAGAGGTGATTTGGTGGTCAAGATGTCCACAGACACATGATGTTCGAAGTAGCCAGCATTCACGATAAAATACTTGAGAAAGATATTAAGCATACACATCTATCTCTCATACACTGAAAAAATATTTAACAAAGAACTTGGGTACTTTAGTAGTTTGTTGACATTGCCACGAGAACAATTTAAAACACTGGAATTTCACTGGAGTCGACATATAGGCGGATACACCGGTATAGGCTTAGTACTTAGGCTGACGTTGATTCAACCTTCCTGATAATGTTGAACAATGAAAAGAATATGAATATGTACCTAACCGATTAGACCTACTACCTACAGTAATTATTTTCCTAGGGTATGAGCACGAGTCATCAAAGGTCAATCACTTTGTTCGCGCGACTTTGGTTATCCATAAATTACTGTTCAAAGAATGATCGCATTTCAGCGAGCCAAATCGCACAAGAATGGAATAAAAGCACCTTCGCCAGTCGCCCAATATTAAACCATTTAATCTTTTTTTCTTTTTTTTTCTTTTCTCTGGTAGGTTAAAAACCGCGTCAGCAGCAGCAACAGCAGGTGCGATAATTCAAAAGACGCCAAATATCACATCTCATCGCGCTAATTACACATACGGTGACATCAAACAATTCTCTCGGCTTTGCTCCAAAAATACTAAGCCAGCATCGACGAAGAACCACAGACAATATTATACGAATATAATACCATAAGCTATACAATGAAGGTATAATTCTTGGTAGGTACCGTAATATTGTAGTAATAGAATACGTGGATAGTCTACATATTATATCGTTCACGACCGGACGTCTTGTTGCGCATTATCTTCAATTTTAATACTATACACAATATCGTTTCGAGAGGTTATCGTTCGATTCCTTCTACCACCACCACCACCACCATCCTCCTCCTCCTCCTCCTCCTCATCATCATCATCATCGCCCAAATACCCATCTTCTCCTTTCGTCGTCAAACCATAAACTCGAGCGAACGAATGCACAGCCGGGTTCGAATTGGCTGGCTTCGTCTGCATACGCATACAAGTGAGAGCAGCGCCTTTACAATACACTGATTAATCTAATTAACGCAGCAGAAGGAAGAGAGGGCACACACAAAGTAGGCTATAGAAACTCGGAGCCAAGAGAAAAGAAAAAAATCGCTTCAAAGAAGGTATCGCGGCTTTGTACATAAATGATAGCCGGGCACAAAAGCCGGCCGAGGTCAAACCGCGAATAAGGTGCAATTATTTTATGCGCACTAAAGGCGAGCACCAGGACTGCTTTCTGGGTAAGAAAATTAGCGCAGTATGAAGCTTACACACACACACACACACACACACACACACACACGTTTACGTATATCGTAGACTGCTGAAGGCGTAGATATGAAGTTTCGTTCAAGAGTGGAAGAAATACCCTTTACAATTATCCAAATCACGTCTTACAGAATATCTGTCAGTAATGAAATGAGATTGCAGATCAAGAATCAGGATTACTTTTGAAAAAATCCGAATCACAAATCACAGACCATGACATTTTTCTTCAGAAGCGATAAGATCGGCGTAGCAACAAATAAACAATACAGGCTGACTAGCTACCCTTGGTGCCATCTTCGTTTGGCTCAATCACATGAGTAGGGGTAGGGGGCGATTTTATCAATAACTATATTCTTTTTTTCAATTTTAAATGCTTTTATCGAATTTCGTAATTTTTTTTTTTTTTTTTTTCTACCAATAAGTATAAAATTATAATTTCTATGATCTCACGCAAATGCAAAGCTGAAATTAAAGTATTTCCAATATATTGATGACGATAATTTTTGTTCAGATTTATTTAGGCGTCATTCTCTTTTGTCTTCAAACTTCCTAAAATAAATTCAATTATCTTCAGTATTCAATAATTTAAACTGAAATCAAACTAAGGTATCTATTATTACCTCTTCAACTTCAACCAATAGGAAATGAGGGTCTTACATCAATGATCACCCATTTGCAGCACCATCCACTTCCACCTTGAATCCCAAATAAAAAATCCTCCTACCAAAATATTACCATTTATAGAGAAATTACAAGCTCTCAAATTTTGAAAAGAAATACTAAACTCAGACTGTTGTAAAACTGTAGTATTAAAAAGAAAGAGAAAGAAAAAGATAAACTGTAGTGAAAGGGGAAACAGAGATAGCAATATTTTTTTTCCAATTCTCTATTGTTCTATCTCTCTTTAATCCTTCAACTGATGACAATTAAATATGAAAATAATGAAGAATATACATATTTTATAGTAATGCTCAGTTTATCATGAATGGATCATAATAGGCAGCCTATTTTATTGGTAAGAAGATGAGCCAGGTAATGATAGAAGAATAAAACAAATCGGTACGGTAGTTTTAGGGATTACCCATTATACATATACATATACATAAATAGGAACACTTACATATTAGTGTAGATGTAGGGCAAAAACTGTTCTGGCGGATACTTGTACAATGATATTATCAAAGTACTAGGAGACAAATCCATGCAAATAATAGAACTAAATGCAGTTTTAGTTTGGTCCCTGCATTTTGAAAATATTATTTCACTACAAGTACCATGGTATGATTGGATATCCAGCATGATACTGAATAAATCATATCATTTTTTGTGCAAAAAGACACAGGTTGTGATTATGGTGACCGGAGTTCACAACTGGGTGCAGATAAGGAGAAAGAAAGCAAGCCGCCCGAATGATTGTAACTTTGACTATTTACATAAATGGATCAATATTAGTACACTAAAAATGCAATGGTACTTTTTGATCTTTGACTATATACAGTATTACTACATATAGACTGCTCTAACAGCTAGGAGGTAGCACAACAAAAGTGAAAACATCGCATACCACTACGAGGAAGAAAAAGTCTAGGATGCACAGGATGCATTAAACAAAGTTCCCAGATGTTGTTCATAATGAACCAATCACAGTATTGCATGGGCCCTTTGCACCCTAGATATTCCTTTCTTTGCACTTAGGATGTAGCTTTCACTTTCTTATCAGTTTAAGCAGTCCATATGTGGTAATATATAGTCAAAGCTTTTGATGCAGAAACTTCCTCCTCACTCTTGCTGTTATCACAGTTCTATAAGCTACTGAAACTTTGAGTATATGTATAGGAGACAACACTCAAGTTTTATAAAAGATCGAACATTCTTAATATCTATGCCAAGCATGTTTACACTGATGTACAAAATACCTTATACACTCAAATCAATCAAACAGTTTTTTAGGAGTGCAGTATTTTCCATCAATTAGATTTTTTGGAAAGTAGTGCATGTGGTTGTTACAGAACCATCTATTGTCAAGACACCAAACTATCTGCTGTGTTATCTCTGTCATACATACATATGTATACATCTTCGAAGCATTAAAAGATACAAAAGTGCATTCAAATCTTGTTAACCATGATTAAATTAGGGTTTCATTAGAATCGTGCCAATATCTGTACCTTTCAATGCTTTATAACTTCACAAAATTAAGGTGTAAAGGAAGGTTTCTGAAAAACTTTTAACTCGACTAATCCTAGAAAATTAATACATATAATCCACGGATTTCTTATCATTGTACACGTTAACACAGATAACTCATTCTAATGATACTTATTCATCAAATTCTAAAGAAGTAAGATCTCTTATCTGCCCACATTCTAAAAGACCACAGTAGTGATTCTAAAGAATAGCTGTAAGGTTTAGGGTGCTGTAACATCTGCTCGAGGCAAAATAAATTCATAAACCAAACTAGTATTCACTATTACGTCAATTTTATTTATTAGCCTATCTATTTTCAAACAACATAAGACCGGGAGGTATTTACAACTTGTCTATAAGGTTCATCAACGTTTATGAACATTTTTATGTGTTTACAAACATTTTACAAATTTTATGAATTTACCCGCAAAACTTTGTGTTGGGCAGAAATTTTGTGGTGAGAACGGAATGTTTTTCTTAAAAAAAGTAAAAGTATGAAGTTTAAAAAGTATAATAAATAAAAAGAAAAAATTTGCATTTGAAGTTGTTATAAATTCAAGAATAATTCCCACTACATAGATTACCCTTCTGCTATGCCAATGCAGTGTTACCGAATATGAGTAAGATAAATATTATACAGTAAGTCAATGTTTACAGTTAGTGTTACCACAGTCAGGAAGAGCGAAGTAAGAGTAACAGGGCAAAAAATTTCAACAGAAATCAATTAATGCACGAATTAATAATGAATCATATGAACATTATTAATGAAAAATGATTCATGAAACAAATTAATGCCGTGATTATGATTAAAACATGTGACTGATAACAACTTCAAAGAAAAACAATAACAACCAAAACCAATAATTCCTGTTTATAGACAATATAGACACCTCCTTAGGTGTCTAAAAATCGGCGAATTACAGAAGTTTACAAACGTTTATAGAGGTTTAAAGGTATCGATAAACTTTACAGACACACTGTAAACATCTCCCAGTGTCTTTTAAATTGGTTGACTAGCTTTTAAAAAAAAGTTTAACTGTCGCACTTTTTGCCGTATCCAACAAACAACTGCCAAAAAATATTTATAGCAATCGATATTATTGATAAACATACTGATAGTCAATCTATCTATAAATTTTTTATTACCACAGTTTTAGCAATAATCACAAAAGTTTTACCAGACATCCACCCATATGAACAATGTATTTCAGTCCTATAATTCCTCAAGTAGTTTTCTCAAAATATTCGAAAAGCCAAACATGATGTCTTATGAACATTATTTTTACAAGTTCTTACATACAGTACCGATCTGGTTCACCAAGCTTTGCTCGAATTAGAACCGTAGTCGATAACTACAGTACCAAAAACAAAAAGTAAAAAATCATATTTTAAATTCTATATCCAAATTCGAAATTCAATAATAAAATTCCACGTTAGAAGCCGATGTCAAAATATTATCTAACTATATTGAGATTCATGATCGAGATTCAGTATGAGATATTTTGTATTCGTTGTACTTAGTGTTAATCACAAAATTTGATGATAAGCAGATTTCAAATCTAAAAATCCTAAAAACCACGTTGATTCGAGGCAAATTTTTCATCCCAAGCTGTTATCACTTACTAATGGTGAATATACTGAGATGCTCATATTACTGTTCAACGAATTTTTTCAAACTTGAAACCTTTTTAGATCGTTATTTCGTACCCAAAAACCATTATTACCAAAATTGCAGGAACACTGTCGGTCTAGTTCTTCAGAACGCCATTTACATACATACCAACATACATAAATACATATCCACTTACATATATACATAGATACATCATACATTTATTGCTCGTATTATAAGTTCGTATAGAATTGTTGAAACTACTCGAGCAACAGTTACAAAATTTTCACCAGACCTGCTCACTGTTTCCCACAAAAATTTTACCCTATCTCTTCGGCAGTTTTTCAGAATCCTGAAAGAAAATTTTGTTGCAAATTTTCGATGTTCACAGTCACTTACTAACGAAACCGAACTTGTACTGACTATCAGTTACTTTCAATTGTTAGCCTATCCGTTCGTGAATAAAATGAGACCAGAATCTCTCAAATTGGTCCCTACAACCATACAAAGTGCACTGAATGATACTGGTATCGAGCAAATTGTTTTTCCCCTTCAAAATAAATCCGTGTCTCGCGCAAATAAAGCTAGGAAAGAAATTTTTGAGAAGCAAAAACCTGACAGCTAAATTCATCTTTCCACTAGTTACAATTCAAATCCAACAATGTAAAAACATCTCTTTCAAAAAAATTCTCAATTGAGGTTAGCATCATAACCCAGAAGCTGCAACAGCAAAACACAAATCAAATCGTCATAGTTTTCAATCTGACACATTAATGCTTCCAATTATATACAGTTCCAACTCAATATGAGACCTGTTGGCCCATACCCTATACTAAATGCGAACACATAAACATCAATTAAGTTACACCTTACCTGTAAATTCCAGTCGAAACCACCGACATTCACTCCAGATGCATCTTTCCAGTGGAATTCTAGGCTACTGTCGTCGATCACATCGATGACAGGACACACAACGGTTGACGAATCACGACCAATACGATCTAGTAACGGTTCCAGCCAACCTACACAAAGATACAGCATCACCCAATTGATTATGGATAGGTACACACAAAAGATAATAATTAATGTGAAAACTATTTTTTATAAACATAATATTTAATTTATCTTGGAAAGATTTATATTAGAAAATTATAAAAGTGTTTTCTCAAATTTTAAAATTTATGTTGAGGCATCTAAACTACAAGAAAGATCGAATTTATTATCACGCCTTCTTACTCTATTTTCTCTTCAACCTACATTATATTCTTCCTTACATTTTTCCCCCAATTATACTTCACCGTGTTCATTTATTCCCGTACCTACATATCTCTCCATATTATCACGATTTGTACCGTCCGCTACTCAGATAAAATGGCGTCTACTTTTTCTTATATTTTATCATTCCTCACTCTGCCTGTTCAATATATTGTTACTTTGTTATCACACACAAATGACAGCAACCAAGTTCCAGTTAGGTTTTCCCCATAGGTTCGTTCCTTTTCATTCTTGATTCATCTTCACTTTTGATTTTTAGAAGACAAATCAGTCGTCAAAGACCATGAAGTAGGTTACTTGTTCTTCCTGTTGAAAAATGAAAGACACGTTTTTCTTTCTTCCCATTTATAATTAATGCAATTAGAGTTCTTGCGGGAGAATAATCCTTTTTAATACATTTGCAATCCTGAAAAATGTCTACTGGAGCTTGCCATCTTTCATTCATAATCAATTTGCTGGGTTTGGATTTGGTTGCTGTCATTTGTTTGGAGATATGCCACGTTTTCAATAATGGAGTTAACTTGTAATAAACGGAGTTTTGCAGCAACAAGGCTTTTATTTCCTGTTGGCCAACGGGTAATATATTACTACAATTATCTTTTGTAATGTGGAGTAAGGGTTTTGTCTAGTATTTCGCGATGAATCTATTGTAGGATACATTTCATCGGGTGACGTATTTCATATACTAGGGAGTCTGTGGGGTTCAACCATAACTGTAAATATTTAACCTCCTTACATGTAAGATGTATTCTTCGTTTTTATTAGGGATCCTTTTTGCTGATTTTGGTACCTTTTTTTGCCAATCTTTTGTTTCTTTTTTTGTCCTACTAAACTCTGGTCCAAGAATACCTAGCCCCTCCTGTAATTGTGATGTTCCCAGATGTCACAATGTGTTCTTGTTGTTGTATTGGTAGGGTAAGGTTGCCAGAATTGTACCACGTCCATAATTACAAAAATAATATTTCTAGAATCCTCAACGATATATATTCCAATTTTTCTATCCTTACTTCTATTATATATTTTCATTCACACTAGTAAAACTTAAATATTATCAAAATTACAGCTGATTTTATCAACAAATTCCTAGTTCCCTAAAACATACCTGTGATATTTTTTTCATTTTTATATCTTATTTTATTCTTTTTGGAGTTGGTTTTATATTATTTTTATTTTTTACAATATTTTTAAGAATCTTTTTAATAAATAAATTGCATGTACTTGTCAAAATGTTTTGAAACACATAATAACAAGAAGTGGTACAATTTAGGAAATGGTATGATTTTGGCAACCCTACCCAACATAATTCACACAACTCATAAGTTTGAGTAAAACTCGGGGAATTGATAGCATATTTAGCAAAAGAAAAGGAAATTTTAGCAAGTTGGAAACAAAAGTAGAAACTGAAAAATTAAATTTTTAACATGGAAACAAACTCGTTACAAAGCTCAAAATTTTCAAAAATAGATACACATACATAATAAAATGGATTAATGAGAAATACTTTCATTCCCATGCTGACAGCCAACGTTCGAATATTTAATGACAAATGAAAAAAGTCCATAGCTGTTTCATCCTCACAGTCATTAAAATCGGACAATCACACAAAACATGAAACTTCATGAAGTAACAAATCGATTAAACTGTCATTAGCAAAAAAAAAAAAAAAACTTTTTTATATCTTTAATTTTCAATTAACCTCGCGTCAATCTATTTTGCACATCTCAATTTTAAATAAGGAAAAGTTTGATAAAATGAGAGAAAAAAAACACTTCGTAATTTTTCTTTGACTATCCTATTTTTTCTTTAACTGTTTTTAGCATATCTCCATTTTTCCCCTTATTTCTCAGCCTGGACACAAAAGGTTTTAAATATTAATCGAATTTTTACACCAGATAAAATCTTTTAATAATGACTTTGCATTTTTCTAACTTTTGTGTGACAAAAAATAATAACAAAAAAATAAATAAGTAAATAAAAAACAAAATAGCAAAATAACTTTGCAGAAATTCTGTAATTTTTTCGTCTTCCATGCACAGATTTGTTACTTAATTATCGTTATTTTTTCCAATTCCAATTCCAAAAAAAAAAAAAAAAAAAAAAAAAAAATTCTCGAATAATTTTTTGTTGTCCATTACGTTTTACCTCGTGCTCGAGTAAAAAAAACGTTCAAATTTTAACCGACACAAGTTTTTCTTTCATAAAAATTCATTAGAAATTAAATTTAGGAGAAAGAATAATAAATTAAATTTCCAAAGTTCAATTACAAGTTTTACAGACTACTAATGCCATTGGATGGTTCTTTTTGGGACTTAATTTTGTAGAGAATTAAGTGTGTTCATCATTCAGGCTAAACGCCAGTGGTTACTTTACCCGTAGAAAAATGCAGTTACACGAAGGTATCTGGAAATAAAGAATATAAAAATGCGGCAAAATGCAACAAAAAATAAAAGTATTCAACTATACAACATTTTGCAATACCTATCTCAAAAAGAAAAAAACTTAAACGATACCTATGGCTCCAATGAAAAAAACACATTCAAGTAAACACATTTAATAACATAAAAATTATTGAGTTTATGTAGGCTACTACTCTTACAAGAAACATAAACATTACAGTCAATTAGACAATTAATGAGTCACTAAAAATGAAAACTAGACGAACATTTATTTTATGAAGTATATTTTTTGCAAAATGTATACGAAATACTGTATTTTCGAGGCAGGTATGGCGTGATGAAAGAGGCTAATTTCAGAACTCTTACTTTTCTCATTCCTTAATTTATTTTTCTCACTCCTTAATTTCATTTTCTCACCCCTAAATTCTTTTCCAAACTACTTAATTTCCTTCCCAATTGGGTAATAACTAATAAGTACACTATTTCGTCATGAAAATGGAACAAAAAAAAGTAATTGACTGAGTTTGCCAAAACAATTTCTTATACAAATGTATTCTTTAGTTTGACTCAGATCCAAATCTGCAGATTCAATGAGGATTCAAGTTGATTAAAAACTAATTTCTTTAAAATGATTATCTCCGTTAATTTGATTTAACTTCCCGTTTGGAAAGTAATGGATATCCGTGTCAGACATCAACAATCTCTCCACATTTTAAAAATTTTATCGAGAATAAGTCGTAACAATTGCATTATTGCTAATCGGAAAACTAGATTCGATTACCAACATCACAAGAATGCACAATCCCCTTCTAGAACCTACTTTGAAATGGATTTAAAAATTCGGTGAATCGGAATTGGATTCAAGAATCCAAACAGACCCACATAAACAAACATAACTACACTCTGAGTGTAAACACATTCAGTTCATTTTTCACAAATAATTTACAAAAAATTAAATGAAGTTTCGAAAAAATAATTTTTCTTTTTTCAACCGAATTTCCCGCCAAAAAAATACTCAACTTGACGTTTTTTCTTTTTGCAGGATTGACTGGACGGACGTTCATAATTTTTATTTCATTTTATTGGCTGCAGGATTCTAAAGGAACAGATGAGAGGATTTTTTGAAATAATCATTTGAAGATTACGATTTTTTGCATGGAAATATGTGGGGGGAAAACAACGTTCAGTAAAAATATTAACAATGGAACACACATCATTTAAATTCAAAACGCCCATATTAATATGAGAGGGCTAATAAAGTATTCCCTCTTTTCTCGCACCAAATGTAAGAAGAAAGAAATATCTAAATCTTTCAATCTTCTTCAACATAAACATTAAAGTTAGATAATACCGGGGGGGACTTAATAACACCATTTCCCCCAAATCTTCCTGAAGAAACTCGTCCACCTACGTGTCTTCCCCAACACAAACATTAGAAATCACACAAAAAATTAATATATTTATCGGATACGAATGAGAAATGCACGAAAATGTAACCACTAAATTAAGTAGCGGGACCCCCTTACTAATCGTGAGTAGACTACTACTACTTAAAAAAAAAAAAAAAAAGTGCAGAGAAACTGGAAAAGATTTATGCGTGCACTCGAACTACGGCGCAGCACAAATACAGTGGAAACGTGAGAAATAAAAGGAAGGGTACGAAAAACAAAAGCGCAAAAGTAGATGAGATATAATGAAAGGGATGAGAGAGAAGATGTATAGTGTCTGTCTCTCTCTCACTCTCTCTCTCTCACACACACGCACACACTCTTACAGCAATATTCGGCTAATTTCCTGCGCCACTTCTCAAGTACGGACCGCAATTAAGAATTCACGAGGATTCGAGAATTTTCACCCGGAAAACACCATTCTCTCTCACCCACCGCCAGCCCCAAGACCCCTTTCAGTTACTACCAAACAGAATTTCAACGAACGCACGTAGAAGGGGTTTGTTCGCTTTCGCATAAATCACTGTTCGACTTTATTCACACAGACACACGCATACATACACCAAACAGACTACCTGCACACTGGCGCTCAAATGAGACTAAGAGAATGCCGTATTTTACACACTACACGTATAGGGGAAATAAACCTATTTCACCGACGACATTTTCAACCGTGTCGAACTGAATCGTAATTTACGCGACAATTAAAACAAAGACGATAAAATGTTTTTAGTTACAGACGAACGTCGAAGTGTAACGGCGTATTTAAGCTGTGAAAGAAATATGGAGGGGGGAATGGGATAAACAACATAACAAGCAACGAAAAAACAGATTTACATACCGGTCGTGCATTCGCAATGTGAGTCCAAATATGTGAGTACCGGACCAACTGCATGTTTGGCACCGATGAGACGAGCTCGAATGAGACCTTCTCGTTTTGCAGCTCTGATTATCTTCACTTTTGGATACATTGTCATGTATTCTTCTAGTTGCTGTTTTAAATGAGCTGCAAAAAAAAACGAAAAATCAAAAACAAGATTAGAACAAAATTCTATTCACTCTTATGATTTATGTTTTCATAACATTAGGTGTCAAATGGTAAAACCAAAAGCTTCGTTATTGAAGAATGAACTTAGAAGGGCCACCATAATGGTGTGGATCGTTGCATTTTTGGCAGATTAATGGCTCTAAAGCGAGTTATTTTCAAGCTATATTCACAAAATTAGGTACAGGCATTGATTTGAAGTATATCTAACATACCTTCAAATTTGGTTCCTATTCGTATTATGGTTCAGGGCTAATTTTTCATTTTATCTTAATAAAAGTTGCGATTCTCTTTTAATAGTCACGAAATTTGGTACAAACAGTACCTCTCATACAAAGACCAGATCTACTAATTTTGGTTTTGATTGGTCGGTTTGTTTCCAACCTATTAACTATTCAGTGTGATTTTACCTCTCTTACCCTTCTGATAATGGTCCTGAAGAATTCATTTTCTAGCCATCACCGAGAAAACCACTTCTTTTTAACCTAAAACTGACATGATCTCAAAATAAAAAAGTAAAATATAATTTTTAGGTAAACGCTTTTATCCAAGTTAAGCACCCTGAAAAGGAGAAATAAAAAATTCTATTTTGTTTGTATCATCTACAAATGGCATCAAATAAAAGCCTAGGGCAGACAACAATACCCAAATTTAATAAAATCAAATTTATCCGTGCCATTCCATACCAAATCAATTCAACCTGGGAGGAGGACATAATTACAAGCCTCTGAGGGGTCGATATAATTTTGATGCATATCAGAATGGGCCATATTTCCAGACAATCCTCAGCTTTCAAATAAAATACCATTTCATTGATATTTGATCTGTAGTTTCAGTACTTAAGTACCTATAAGGAAAAGGTTACTTAAGCGCTTTCCCATAAGTAAAAAACTGACTAAGAATATGGCTCTGTATCAGTCATCTCTCTTCACTACCATCAATATAAGCTATATTGAAACAATAGCATCACACTAAAATTCCTATACTCATTTGCCCATGCTTTTATTTGATGCCATTTCTAGATGATACAAAAAAAAAATTATTTTATTTTCTCCTTTTTGGGGCGCTTAACTTGAATAAAAGTGTTTACCTAAAAATTATTTTTTACTTTTTTATTTTTTATTGTTTAGTTTAAGGAAATTTTTGATTTTATTACATACCATGTCAGTGATACACATATGAAAGAGTGAGGATAATTACTGTAGTATTATTAGCAGTATGGAGAGACCTTGACACAAAATAAAGAAAAAAATTTAGGAGTTGAAATAATATTGTGGCGACGGGTGGTCATTGACAAACGAGTGTGTACTACACACTCGTCGACCACCTAGCAGACCAGTAGGGTAAAACCCACAAACTCTGTTTTTGCGTCACGGCTGTACATTTTGTCTGTGCAGCTAAACTTGTTTACTGGGCTCACCCGCACACACTCCTCGCTGTACACACAACCGACCGTTATTGGTGTTTGTGTGGTGTCTCATATTCACACATACACACACCCACAAATATAATTACAGCTCTAAGTCGGAGAAAAGCCACAGGGATAAGAAAAGTAAAAATGCGCAACTTAAAGACTCCAGCGGCAAATTCAATAACTATTTTATACTCCATCCACGTACGAGCGATAAACAAAATCTAAATTCTGTTCCCAATCAGACTAGAATAAAAGCGTTTAAAAAGATCAATTATCACCCACCCCTCACCTGCTTCCATAAACTAGATTTGAACACGGAAAATAAAATCTTTGCTTATATTTCCATGACCAGCACATAGACAACTGCACTGTACTTCGTTTTGAAATGTGTGAAATTGTGGTTTTTTTTAAGTGAATCTTCCTTGCACTGGGTAGTAAATTAAAAACAGTTATGCAACAAAACCTGTAAAACAAAATAAATTCAAAATGGTAATGCAACGAAGCACATGAAACAAAAAAATGTTATCACTGACCATCCATACAAAAGCTAGGCCCTTTCAACTTTATTTAATTCATTTCCGCCTTCTCTATCGATTAATGAAAACAATTTTTAAGTTAAGTTTTCTTTAGAATATCGGCTTATACACTTGGTGCATTATTACCCGTAAGCGTTGGGGTTGGTACGTTTTTTTTTTCATGAACTTAGAAAAATTTTGGCACTAATAACTCAAATTCATATATATATATATATATATATATATATAAAAAGCCAATTTCTTGTTCCCTTGGTACAGGTCTCAATTTTTGTCTGATAAACACAAAATTTGGTAGAAACATTTGTACTAAGCCAAGTACTAGACTTACTGATTTTGGTGCGAATTGGCAAAAAAATGCTTCGAGTACCACCATTTTTATTTTTATTTTGGCTATAAAATGCCTAATTTTACACCAATAGCCACGAAATTTGGAATAAATATTTATTTTTTTCATTGTAGTACATAACTAATTTTGGTGCGAACTGACCTGACAGTATCAACTTTTCTTTTTACAAAAATTAACCATATGCTCATTGTGGGAACCACCATACCCTGTCTAATATATAATACATTCGCCAGTTATAGTCGGCGGTGAGATGGCCGTGCGGTTAAGTTCACCGCTTTTAGCTGGCGAATATGTAGGTCCCAGGTTCGATTCCCCGAGCCGACAAAACCTACATCTGGTGACCCTTGACGTGTGCTGGACACGCACGCACCCTAGTGGTGCATGGTGGAACTCACAACTCTCCTTCCTAACTTGAGTCGCCGATAGATGGCGCCCTATATAGTGGAAATAGAACCCGTATAGGTAGTATAAGCCTGTGTGTATAGGTATAAGAGGCGTTTCTGATTCAGCCCAACCTCCCACAGCATCTAATGTCGTTCAACTCGTGTTGAGTCTCTCTAGGGGGGGAGTGTGTGGGAACCACCATACCCTGTCTAATATATAATACATTCGCCAGTTATAGTCGGCGGTGAGATGGCCGTGCGGTTAAGTTCACCGCTTTTAGCTGGCGAATATGTAGGTCCCAGGTTCGATTCCCCGAGCCGACAAAACCTACACTCATGTTTTCTTTTTTTTTTAATTTCATAACTTTATTATATTTCTTTGGTTTTATTTTAATTTTTATGATTATATGTGTCCTGAGACTTATTATAAAACTTTTAAGGTGACAAAAAAAAATTCTTTATCACGTTAATTCTGTATCTCCCTATTATGAAAAATTGTTCATCAATGCTAACAAGATGACTTGACGCATTAATTCTTTAATGACTCGTTGAGAGATGTCATTAAGTCTTTACCACATTAACAGTTTCATAATAAGTCTCCATACTTTATCACCATAATTAATTTTTTATTTTTTCAAGAAATAATGCTTTTAAATTTCACATTGTCTAATATTTTGTCAGCAACTAACAAATTTCATACAATCATAACATACCATTAACACATATAAACTTACAGACAATTTATGTGACCATCAAAATTCATAATTCTTCTTCTCAAAAACCTACTTTTTCTAGTGTTTCCAACCCTTTATTTTTAAAGTTTTTATTTTCAACGTCCCACCACTTTGAATCACTATCACACAACCCAGATAGTAATTACACGATGGATTTTGATTTAGGTGAATAAGTAGCGGTCACACTTTGTCAGTTTTGACAGATTTGAAAGGTTTAAAGTCACAACAATGTTTAAAAACATTACACACAAAGCTGTTTCTGCTACCAAGATAGCTGTTGGAAGACAATCTTTGACCACACTCTTCATATTCTCCAAGTTTTTTGAGAAATTTAAATGTGCGCTTCCACTACTAATATTAAGTCATTCAACAAGCAGTCAGGTAGTTATCTGACTATCTACCATCATGAATTTGTGCGCTGTATTAAAATTACGGTTCAAGAAGGAAATGGGGGATCCCTACTTTTTGTTTCTTAGTCTATTAACTCTCACCCTTCCCTCAACCTTCTTATCAGCTTGGAAAACTCAATTGTTGTAGGGTAGCTTCTCCATACATCCAATGTTGTATTTCAAGGATTTATAACCCAGATTTATTCGATTAGTTTAGTAATTTTTGTAGTTTCCCTTTATATTTGAGGTGTCGGTGTTTTATTTGGTTTGTAATGTCTTTTTCAGCAGAGAGATCAGAAACTCTTATCTGCATAATCGTAGGCATTGTAGCTTGTAAATAATTTTTTATAAGTTTCAAATTGCTGAAAGAGTGTTCATCAGTTAGTAGGCTGATAATGTTAGGAAAATTAAGAAAACATTCATATTTGGATAAAAATCTTGAGTTTGAATTTTATTGATGAGTTAATTAAAAAAAATTAAACTGGATCAATTTTTCAATATTTTCAGTCGTATTTAATGAATGTGTTTGATTTTTCGAGCTCCTCAATTTCCCCTATAAATTATCTGAGTCTACATCATCAGGGTAACTGAAACCAACTTTACTATTTTCTCATTCAAACTGTTATCATAAATATATAAAATGTTCCAAATCATTTATCGCCATATCATCTCTTCCCCTTCGTGTTTCAGTCATGGTCTCCTACAACCTGCAAAAAGGGCCTAATGTGATTTTGTAACTTCGAATATCGATTTAACTAAATGGGTACCCCTAAGAAAAAACATTAGGTACACATATTGCATAACTATACTATGAAGGAAGTTCAATCCGCTGTAATTTCAGGGCCAATCAAAAAAACAAAAAAACAAAAATTCTCCTATCGGAATATAGAAATTGATAGTTTTAACTATCGATAGACCGACAATTTCGAAAACTGACTGGTATCTCTTTCAATACTGAACAGAACTTTTTTTTATTCTTCATAAGCTGAACGGATTTAACACCTCAAAAAATGTTTTTTTGTTTCGCTCTCATTATATGCCTCGAAACCACGACAGCGTGCAGTTGCCTTCAGAGTGAAGGTATGCAAATATGTGTTCATGACTGTTTTCTTGGTAGTATTTGGTTATATCGATATTAGAATTTGTAGAAATAAGGTCATTGAATCATTTCGCCAGAGACTCGTCTGATATAGTATGATTGTGATGTTACAAACCATCTGTAGGTATGATGTCGCTATCACAAAAATGGGAAAAAGTGCCAACCATTTTTGTGCTACCTTGTGAAAACTATATTTGTAAGTCAAGTAGTATCACATGGCCCCTTTGCTTCAACCAAAGAGGGAGACATGTATGCATCATGTGTCACTACAGACACTACATTTTGTGCGCATTTGTAGCGTCCGGTTTTCCCTACAAAAGTGATATGCCATATCATTCGTTTTTCACCCACTAATTTTTTAATTACACAAATTTTGCCCACACGAATGTTCATTAATAAAGGTAGGTAGATATTTTATATTCCTCTCAATTATTAATGAGGGACTATGTTATTTTTGACAGCTGTACAAAAAAGTTATGACAACTTCACAACATTTGCGAAAATTTGACGTTCTTTCTCCTTCCTATTTTTGCACTCCTATTTAAATCAACAAAATTAACAAGAAAGTTGAAGAGTGCTGTCATAGCTTTATACACTTAATCAAAAGTTGGTACGAGAATTACAGGCATTTGTGAATTTTTGGGACAACTGTTGCGAAACGTGACGTTGCGATGTCCTACAAATAATCAAAACTGTTGTCGATCTATATCACAACTTTTCACAGAAAACGCTCAAAAAGAACATAGCAACAAATGTGTTAAATTAGGTTTCCCAAATAATGAGACAATGTGGCGAGGGTAAGAAACCAAGACCATTGAGGTGGTTTGGGTAGCAGTTGGGTCAAAAATGAAGTCAATATATTTACTCCCAAAACGTGAAAAAGAGAACAATATGGACAGAGAATATTAAACTAGGGTTTCTCTGATAAAGAAGAAGGAGGTTGTTACAAAATATAGGAGTTATAGTGTGACACCCAATATTTTGTGTGTTTTTCCTTAATATGAGGTATAACTTCTTTGAATTTCAGTCAGTTCCATAATAAAATGGCTTGTTTTGCTTGCGTGTCGCACGTTTATTTCTAAGAGTCTCAGAATAATGTCTACAAACTTCACTTTGTGGTATGCCAAATGGGGTGACCCCGTGTCACCACAACCAAGACCATAAAACATACACAAAATCACACTAAAACTCACCAGTAGCAAAACATACGGTCCGGGTCCAATTTTATATAAATAGTGCAGTAAGTGGATAGCCAGCCATGATTCGGATTTGTATCACCAAAACCTCCGTATTTTGCAAACATATTCTGAATTTTAATTTAGGACTGGAAAAGGCTATCTACTAGAATGATTTACTTCATCATTGGAAACGCACTTTCAATCAAATCATGTCTCTCCCCAAAACATACCCATATTACCTCTTAGCAAACAAATATGGTAACAAATAAAACACCCATGTTCAAATCAAAATCCGGCGTATAATGAAATAATAATACATACATAACAAAATTAATATTAACATACCATAATACGCCGTTGAATGTAATTCATTAATGCAAAAACTTCTTCATAATTGAGAACACCGGATATCAAATAGAAATATAGACATCGAGATAATTCATAAAATAGGAACATATTCTGAACACAGTTACAAAGAGAGTAATTTCATCTACAGTTGAATAAGACGAAGTAAACTCCAACTTAATCAAATGTAGGGGAAATTATCCGGTTGATAAATTTCGTCCGTTTTCTTATCGAGATAAGAAAGAGGAGAAATCAATCAACCTTTGAGAAACATGAAATCTGGTGAAAACCCACCGTAGTAGGTTTTCATCGAATGTCCAGACCGAAATATCAAGTATACTACAACTTTTATATTTATAAAAACCTGCAAACATTGAAAATGATTCTGAACGATTGAAGAAAGAGAATCTCTCAAAAACTCTATAGGTGGGGTACAGATATTGAATTGATAACTAATTTAAAGTCTGAGATATAGTAAAAATCTTATTAGCATCTACACTTTCACGTATCCAGGTTTTCAATGCTTTTCTGATGGCCACGGCGTTCTCTGTCTTCAAAGAGGCGAATGAAGAGATATATATATATATATATATATTATTTAATATAATTGAAAAGGGTGACCAAACTGAAGTTCCAAAAAAAATTCCAATTTGAACATAGGCATCCATTGAGGACAATCTCAGATGGTTGGAAAGCATATACCCCAAAAGTAAGAATTGAAATCCGTCACATCACATTAAAGCACTTTACGAATCAATTGCTTCCCACAACATAGACTGGAGATCATTATAAAAAATGTGGAAGTCCAAACATCAGTTCAATTTCAGTTCATTCCTCTAAGGGCAACTCAACGGCATTCATTATTTAATCTCGGCCTTATTTTCACCGAGTTTACTTCCACCTGCAGAGCTAAGTTAAGCGTACTAATGATCGAAGGTTGAATTTTGTCTTAAACGTCAGGAATTAGCCCCACTGGGAATAAGAATATATTTGTTGTGTCTTTAAAATGGTTCTAATGCAATGCAAACACCATGGTCACGCTACAAAAAACAAAAACAAAAAAAACCGCCATTCCTCTTGTAGAAACTCCAATGATAAAAATTTCTGACCCAACAACTGTACAATACGATCCCCTCACAGGTAATGAGCACTATGTTACACGCGAGTCTCTATACCCACAATGTTTCTAAGTATGGTCATAACGTCACCCCCTAATGACTTCTTTTGTCGCTGTAAAACAAAATGAAAGAAAAAAAAAAAGAAGACGTTTACTACTTCGGCATAATAAATGTACCTTAGAACCATATATTTTATTAAGCAGCTAAAAGTACACAGTCGTAAAAAATAAATTTATACATGAATCTAAGCTACACCTATTCTAGTGATATATGTGTTGGGTTTTCAAATTTTCAGAAAGAAAAAGAATTGTAAGCATAATATTTTTATACTGAAAGAATATTACTATAACTTATATACAGATAATTACAGTTTAACTGATAATTGCAAAATGTAATACGCTCACAAGTTACGAAAATTAACTTGAAACCGTAATTTTTGTCCACAGACGTGCCAAATATCGTTAACATAAAAATTTTTTATCTTTTCATTTTAGCGTGACATCAGGCACGAAAGAGAAAGAATTAACGAAAGAAGTGTTTCAAGTTCCTTTCGCAGTGCTTTAAAAACCTGACAAGCGATAAAGCAAACTAGCTGTCAGCAAAATTTTTATAATAAAATTAAATCCCAATTTTTGTAAATTTATCCGCGTCTTTTGCAACATACACAACATTTTAATTTTGTAAAAAACTGCTCTTCTCTCACTTCACGATTGATCAGCGAATATTTAAGCTACAAAGTTGAGGTTTATACTACTGAAAAATGGAGAAAATTTGCTCGAGTTTTCCAACAAAATAATTTTTTTTTATCGCTATTAGTTTAATAGTTTTTCACAAATCGGCCATAAAAAAACTGAAAATTAATGAGAAATTTGCCAAAACTGGACACTATGTATTACTATATACATAGGCACGTACATATATATATATATATATATATACATATTATATACAAAGTTCTTACTACGTAATATTTTGCCACCTATCGGACATTGAATGCAACACGCATATTATGTGTACAATTTTGGTCATCTAGGATTTGTAACTGGAGCGGGTGGAGAGGGAGCGAAGCCCTCTCCTTCCACGCTGGTTCTCAAATAAAAATAAACGTAAGTACATAACTTGAGAGTTAAAAAACTGACTAAAAAGAATTCATGCTAAAACCAGATTTAACGAATTGAAATGTAGGCCATGCTAATAAGACAATAAAATGGACGAAGAGCCGAGGATACTGAAAATTTATAATATATGCAATCTGCGCTAATCACCGGATTAAGAAGGAGAAAACAAACATTCATCAGTTAACCCAGTAAAATATAGAGGTTTGAAATGGAATTGATGCGAACGAAAATTTTTACACCTGAAATATGTTGGAGGTAGACACTCAAACAAGTGATGAAAATGCTCTATTTTAACACCTGGTGATCCGAGTACGGGAAGGGGGCTGAAATGTTTGATTAATTTTAGTTTTTTTCAAGTTTCTTTCATGGCCAAGCAATGGATATACAATAAGAACACTTCAGTATGAAAATAATAAATGAAAAATTTGAAACAAAAAAATTATCATACAGGGACGATGTTAGGGGGCAAGGGGAGAGCAGCTTACCCCACTGGGACGTTGATAAGTTGTATTTTTTCGCTCATTAGTTGGACAGTTGGAAATTCGTATAAGTTTATGACCTTCTTTTTAAACAACTGAAAATTTTCCAACAATTCGTAATTTTGGAGTGAGCAAAATTCCGCATTATAGCTTTTGATTGAAAGAAATTAGCCATTATATATGAGCCCGCTTCAGCCTTTGGAAAGAGTTTTTTACGTGAATAATGATCTGATCTCGGCCACCACAAAAGCTCGTATATGTCATAGACTCTTCATGATGGGTTTATTCTTCACCTTTATTTCTGCCACAAAAAATTCATTGTTACAATTGGGCCTATAAGTTATGCCAAAAAAAAAAAAATTAGCAATACAAGAATATTCAAATTCACATTTTTCTGACCCTCGATTTCTTATTGGCCCCATAAATCGGACACGATGCGAAAAAATTAATGTGTATTAATTCTCTCTCCCTTTCTCTCCTCCACTCTCACCCTCATACCCAATAACCATTCATTTTTTTCGATTTTCATTTCACACAACGTAGCACCAAATATACGATTAATAATTTGCGAATACGAAATTTCGATGACGTAAATACAACTGCCATCAATCAAGACGGCAAAATGTCACATTTGTCCATTACCATTAGCACTAATGCGTTGCGTGTATTATGGAATCGCGAATAGACGACCGACTTGACTCCTTTTTTCTACTCTTTGTTTTTGGGTAAAAAAAAAAAAAAAAAAAAAATGCAATTTGGAGATATTTTATAACTTTGAAAAACGTGTCAGCAGCGTGATTAAAAGACCAAGTTATGTAAGAGGGTTGCGCGTACACTGATCGAGGCAGGAAGAAAATGAAAAACAAAAAAAAAGGGTTGTCATTCACCACACAAAATACACACTATTTGTACGGCTTAAAGGTGGGCGACAGAAGGTACCGAAGTACATTTAAAAGAATGGGAGAAAATAACAGCGAAATAAAATGTCGATGGTATAGAAACGACAATAATAATCATTACGAGTACCTAAGCCAACAAATTTTCGTGAAATTGGGACGTACAAGTACAAATTACCGGGTAGTGTCAACGACTGGACGTTAACTACGGTACAGACGTTAGAGGAGGATGATGCTAAGTAAATTTGAAAATTTGAAAATTTTTCGATCGAAAATTCACGAATCAACTAACGCGCTGTAACGCCTGTAACATGAAAATTACGAAACGGACGAATGCTAATGCGCCCTCAAACTACAAAAGTAATGATCTGATTGAACGAAGCAGACGAAAAAAAGTAGCACACAGTGCGAATAAATTTTGATTCTCGATCTTCAACCACGTTCTGTCATTCGATATTCTTTGGCAGAGTTGGGAAAAATGTAACTGGACCAATAATTCATAATAAAACTATTGATTACGATGAAAATGGCAAGGGGAAAAATGCACGCCTTCTTTTATTAGACAAAACTGGCCCACTCATCGTTAGTAATTATCAGCACCACGACTTTCCAATCGAGTAGGAAAACTGAAGTAATAATAACCTTTCGGAAGAAACGGAGAGTCTTCATTAGTGCCATATCTTCGCGTCCGGACTTACCTAATAAGATTAATCGCATTCTAGAACGGTTTATTCAGTTCTAAAAATTTGCAGCGTAAATAGGACATGATACCAAATTTGTAATATAATCACATAAGATAAGGGCCTCTTACAGTAGTGGTGTAAGGGCAATTAACACTAGTTCTGACTGTATCTCAAGTTTGAGAGTAAGAGTCAGAACCAGGATTTGCAGATGGGACATTTGCTATGATGTGTCACTTTCTGCGCGTTGCTTGTCGTGTTTCAGTCAGCGTAAGATGATCAGCCGAAGGTCACCTCATATACCTGATTTGTTAGATGTAAATTACTTAGTCTCATGTGAATCGTTAAAAGTAAAAATAAACAATAGACAGTCTGGACGTTTTGCAAAAAACTGCTACGGCACCATGACCGAGAAACGATAAAAAAGTTATTTTCAAAAACATTCTCTCAGCACTTCGAATGCTACATTTGGAGAAAATTAATGATCATTTTGGCATAGGACAACGTCTAGTTCCAATAGATAAGATACAAAAACCGACATTTGGCTCACTGCTCAACAAATTAAATTGTACATGAAAACAATACAAAATACAAATGCACCAATCCTGATCTGCATGGTGTAGTTCTTCACTCTTTTTTTCTTAGTTAAAAGAGAGAATAAAAAATGGATTTTTCAAATGGAAAATTGGATGTTGAAGACTTTTAAATCGAGCATAAACTAGAGATATCATTGACATGACACAGTAAATGACTGAGGAAAAAGATACACACGAAATATTAATGAAAAGTAAACAAAATTGAAAAAATATTCATATAAAAAGGTAACGAACAGATTATTTGCGTGTTCCACCACTGCGCATGTAAACACATACAGGAGAGCCAAAACCTGGGTGAACACTGGCAATTTTAGAGCTGTTTTTGGCAGTTTATATAGGGGCTCTTTTACACGCGCACACACACATAATAAATATGTATGTCTGTGTATAAGGGAATTTTGTCGCTTCTCATCAAAATAAGGAACGATGGACAGGTTCATATACTGAATTGTGACATCATTGTAATTTGTCTGATTAGTTATGGTTTGGTTTTTGTACATTAGTTGCAAGTAATTGCAAGTAATTACATTCCAATGTTTTTATGCAATGTTTTAACATCATTGAGACAAATAGTAAGCCACCCTTTTAGCAGTAACTGTCATCAAGGGGTGTGAGCCCCTAATACGTAATATGAGTGTCAAGTCTCCACAAAAATTTATGCTAATAATCAGAGACAAACATCTACATGACAACCAGATTAAAAATAACAAAATACAGGGTAAGTTATGTTCAACCATTTTTATATACAAGTAAATTAGCTAAATTAGCTACAAGACTGATGAGAGAGGAGAAATGGTGGATTCCCCTGGACCCGGGATTTTTAAGAGCTTGACATTCACGAAAAAAGAGAAAAATAAGTAGATTTTAATGAAAAATCTATTGAAAAACCCTTAAAAAAAATTTTTTCTAGCGATGCAATCACTGTAGGCTTCTACATCATAAAATCCTTCCCACAGATAAATCCTTGATACTGCACCTCAACATAGATACAAGTTTCAATTACTGTTCGGAGGGAATGAAAGTATATGTTTATACATATCAAATGAAAGCTCATGATCCTCAGATAAGGCAAAATTACTTATTTTTTCAATTTGAACTTTCATTTGACCTTAATTGAGCTTTTAAAAATATTTTGAAGGAGGATTAAATCTTGCAGGGAATTTGAATATGGAGGAACTGAAAAAAGAAATGTTTGACAATTGCGCATTCTGTTGTCGCGATAGGTGCATCTTGCTAAGATAAAATTCAACGAAAAATATTTAAACGAAATTTAAGGCGCAGGCGCCAACTATAAATGTTCCGTTATTTCTAGCCTAATAACAAATTGATCAGTGTTGCCAGGCCAGTGCAAGCCAAAACACCGTGAAGCGGCACTTCAGAGCTTGTAGATACTATACACAAGGTTCCAAATGCATATTTGAATTGTGGAAAGATGACACCAAATAGATTGTGAATAACTACTTGAGTAATTATTATTACGTTTTAACACTACCACCAGATAATTTCGAAGCCCTTTAGAATTTCGTTTTGAACCCAAATGAATTATTCAAACAGTTATGCCAGTTCCTGAAAAGTTATGTATTTCGTACTATTTGGGCTATGAGGTTTTGAAATCACAACCACATTATACTGCAGGTTTACTTCCATGCACTTAACAAGGCAAAAAATTAGTGTTAATTATATAAAATACATTTTTTTTCTCCATAGTCAACAACCATACCTACATAAGCCAAGTTAATACAAACTAACTGAATTAACCCATCATTGGAAACAACTTCCTCCAATAACTTAGCCTGTATAGCGTAGTTCACACCAGGCCATTTTACTAGCTTAGAACACGCAAGTTTACAAGCCGCTAATAAAGTTGCCAGGTGTGACTGCTTGAGGCAAGTGAAAATGAGCTAGTAAAATTGCCTAGCTTCTAGTTGCGTGAAGTTAAACTGATTCAACTTTCCAGGCTACTTGAGTGAAATATCTATACAAATTTAGAAAATCACTGATAAAATTTAGACTGATTGACCAAATTGAAATTTTAAGTGAAAGGTATATTATAATTTCAAGAAAGAATTATAAGTAAAGGGGTGAAATTTATTATATTTTTTAACAAACCTTCATTCTGTAGCTCCAATACTAGTTTGTTTAGCGCTTGGTCTCGCTTATCTCGATTTGTGTAATGTGGATTGGATTTACAAAATAGCACTTCATGAAATTGCAGTTTTTCAAGAAATTTAATCGTCTCATTACTTGACCACTTATTCATTTTGAAAAATTTTTTTAATTCAGTTTTAATATAATTCGTATTATAAATTTCAAAAACAGAATTACAGGAGTTGAAATTTAACATATAAATTGTGAATAATGTAATATGATAAGCACTTTATCATTCCCTGCATCGGATATTCACTTGCCTCATGTGATCAGTCCTAGGATATTAAAAGGCGCAACAATGTTGGCATTTCTAGTTGCGCTACTTTACTAGCCTGAAACCAAGCTAGTAAAATAGCCTGGTGTGAACTAGGCTTATAGGTAGATCTGCATAGAAGTAAATAAGCAATATTCTCTACTTACGCATATCAGAAAAATCGTCGACTAGAATAATTTCACGAAGCAAATGAGAAGGAGATCGATCCAAAACGGAATGTACAGTTCTTAAAAGCACCGACCATGCTTCATTATGAAAACATATGATCACCGACGTTTGAGGCAGATTCTTCATATATCGTCCGGGTTTCTTGCACCTGTAAGAAACAAGAAAAAAAATGAACGTTATAAAATTATTCCAAATACCAGTAATACGTAGAAATCAAAAAATTTGGTTCTTGAACTGGAAGACGAGAAATACGAAAAGATCTCGCATCTTACGCACAGGAGAGCTAGAAAAAAAGGAAAAAAAAAGGAGGAGAGTTTTTAAAATGGAATCAAAACAACGACGATGGCACAACAAAACTACCTAAGCCCAACGATTTAACTTTCAAAGACTTTGCATTTCTCACTTTTTTCTTTCTTTCTTTTTTTTTTTTTTTTTTGAAACTGTTTCAAGTTTTTAAAGAAAAATTTCGCACGTATTCGCTATTTTCGTCGAGATTAAAAAGCGATTTTCACGAAAACAACGAAGTCGCAAAATGAATTTTTCATTACATCGAGTTTTTCGTGTAAAAAGTTTGTAGAAAATGTGCCGTGCACTACTTATACCTAACTATAATATATAAATATACCTACGTTTTTTTTCTCTTCAACAATTTCCAAAGAAGGAAACAGAAAAATAAGAAAATTGTGAACTGGTATCTAACGCGTGCCAAGATTAAGATGACAATAATTTTTTTACGCTTATTTTATATTTTCAAGCTCTCAATTTTTTTTTTTTTGGCATTTGTTTTGAATGCAAAATCCTTTAGTTTTTCAATAGGAAGGTAACTTGTGCGAATGCGACAAAGAAGTGGCGTTAATATCAGCGGTGATGTTCCCACAGGGTATGCTCCATGTACGTCGTATACTCTTCACGGTTATGGGTATACGGCATATATACTCTTAAGAAATTTGAGAAGAGCGAAAAATTTAAATAGCCAATGAAAGACAGAGAAAAGGAAAAATAATAAAAAATCAAGAAACGAATATTATAAAAATTGTAGTACGAAAAAGTTAGGATAGACATGAAGACACACAAGTTACAGAGACAATGTTTTATTAGCTTATAACTGATTTTTTATCATTTTTTATTGATTTTGTGTTTATTTTGTACAAGAAATAATAATAATAATAATAATAATAATTAAAAAACAAAGCCGCCTGACCCGTTTATAAATTCATGGATAGGGTTTTTCTTATATAACCTACAAGGTCGGTGGCCTATAAGCTGAAGAAATAATAAGAGAAAAAAGGGCGCTTTAGCGCCAATAATCAAGCAGATTGAATCATTTAATGTGGTACACATTTAAATTTTTGTGGATAGTAACATTGTACGATTTGTTGTTTCAGTGGAAACAATAAAATTCTGTGTGTGTGTGTGTGTGTCTCTCTTTCTTTCTCCAAAATTTACACCAAAACTTACATTGAGATTCGTGCCAACTATTTTCATTTCAGTTTTTACCGTTGTAGTGCAAATACAAATGTGACAAATGTGTATCACATTACAAAAAGAAAAAATTTAATTTTGATTTAATTTTTCAATATGGACCACCCATCCCATAATAACGGAAAGACACGCTACATCGCTGCAAGACGATGTGGCAACAGGGTTTTTGCTTTATTTTTATGATTTTTTTTTTCTCGTTTTTTTAGGTTTGTTTTATTTGTCATGAAAAGTGACTCTAAGGTGACACCATTAACATCAACTATGAATAAAAACTGGAAATAAAAGGAAAATAAAAAAAGTAGTGATTTTAATAGAGTTTTTGCTGGCAAAAACCATAAAAAATATAAAATACCCAGGTCCATTCATTAACAGCAAATGGAGCAGAAGGCATCTGCCCAAACCTATTGCCTAGCACATTTCTCATACAATATATTCGGTCTATTCAATTACCATAAAATTAAACTGTGCGCGCAACTACCGTTCTTCACCATCGACCCTGATTTTTGTGAGGCGAATTAAATGATTGGGTGGCTAAAATTTTATTTTTTAGCGAACTAAAGTAAGTTCCACTTCAAAAAAAGCTTGTCATATAAACATATGGGGAGCAGCGTGCTTAACCTACGACCCGTGGGCCACATAATGTGGCCCTCAAAGCTTTGTATTCAGGCCCACAAAGAGATTTTCAAAAAAAAAAATTGAAAAAAGGCTAATCAGAATGAAATTTGTTTAGCAGCTAACAAAAATACTAAACTCCACAGAATTTCATTAACAAAAATATTCAATTATATTGACTATTGAACGGAGTATAATTAATATTAATCAGTGTGATACTTGTTTTTGGACATTGTCAGCAAATTTGGAGATGTTAGGAATGAAACCTGTCACTTGAATTCATGAAAATTTTTAATGTGACCCGTAAGGTTAAAAAGGTTGAGCATACCTGGTTTGAAGACTTGGTGGACAATGTTGGTACTGTGGCAAGGCGAATACGAACAGACGACAGTGAAGATATGAACACCCCCCCATCCATTTATGCGATAAGGCTATCCACATCTTTGCACAGTACGGTATTCCAATTTAAGAATTACAGAGACTGAAATACCAAAGCTCTCAAACTTAGAAACTTTAACCTCTATTTTTCCCGCAATATCCAATATTCAAGTTATTGGCGACGATAATAGAACTGCTTTCAGAAAACAGAGCATTTCATCGTATTCTCATTAGAGTGTAAAATCGATGATTTGAAACAAGATTAGCGTTCTCGCTATACTTCCTTCGGTCATAAAATGTGATGTCGATGTCTATGCGTCGAAGCTGATGCAGAAAATTCGATGCACTTCTGAATCATAAAAAAATTTTTTCTTCGAATGGCTCGTCGTTAGTTGTTTCTTCGCTATTTTCTGCGGAATGCCAACATTACGTTTTTAAGATACTTTATTTACGCGAATTGCTTTATTTATTTATTTATTTTATTTTTTACTTACTTACTTACTTACTTACTTACTTACTTATTTACTTACTTACTTACTTTACTTACTTACTTACTTTACTTACTTATTTACTTACTTACTTACTTACTTACTCACTCACTCACTCACTCACTCACTTACTTACTTACTTACTTACTTACTCACTCACTCACTCACTCACTCACTCATTCACTCATTCACTTACTTACTTACTTACTTTATCAATTCCCTTACCCGAGTCTCCGGAATAATATGTTTTTTTTATTGGTTCATGATTCTTGATTTATATTAAGAACTCAGAAGTATTTAATGTGGGGCTTACCGACTTTTTAAGTACGTTTTCTACGAAAATCTGCTTCTTAATCTTGTGCTCATGGAAAGACCCAGATGTGGGAGTAAGTACGTTTTTCGTTTCATGACCCAAGGAACATTCTGGCACCATTTTTGAAAATTCATACGTATTTACATATGTGTGAATGTATGTATGTCCAATTCTTGTTAACACGATACAGGTCGTAATTTTTGTTCGATGGTCACGAAATTTAGACCAAACGTTCGTATTAAGTCGAGGATGAGACCATTTGAATTTGGGGAAAATTGGTTCGATTATGTTGCAGTTTTGGTAGTTTTCTGGCTCTAAAAAAACGCAATTTCGAAGCAATAGTCACGAAATTTGGTATAGATATTGATTTAAACCTATTCCAATACCCTTCCAAGTTTGGTTGCGATTGGTTTTATGGGTCATGCCCTGGGGCTGTTGGAGGGGCTGATTTCCGATGTTGACTCACTAAAACTTGCAATTCTTATTCAATGATCACGAAATTTGGTACAAACAGCACATTTGACTTAAGGGCAAGCTCTACCAATTTTGGTTTCAATTGGTCAATTTGTTTTCAAGTTATAAGTCATTCAGTATGGTACCTAAACATTGTCTTTCGGATCATGTATAATAAAAAATAATTCATTAAAGTAGTTTTATATAGCGCGCTAAACTTTTATTTTTCACAACCATTAAAATATTTTTACCTCTGGCAAAATTTCGTAATGCTAACAACAGTGTGGTGGTAACATCTACAATTCTCACCTCTCTTTTTACGCGTTCATTTTCTCAGTTAGGTACCTAAATTTTAGCCATTTTCGTGATTTCTTCGAACACTTTAAAACTTTTTCCCGCACAAATAATCTCTTTCACCAGAAGAAGAAAATCGCAATTACTTGTAAGTGCGTGGTTCGAAACGAAGTCGTCATTAATGTTACTGAGCTCTGAAAAGCAAGACTTCGCTCTTTTCTTAATGTAAAACAACCCTTTTTGCTAGCAGTTCACACCTGCGAAACGTCAAAAGACGTCTAATTAAACGATACCAAAAGGGAAGAGAGGAAATACTGTTTCAAAGGCACGAAACCATTTTCAACTACGAACAACTGTAAAAATGAAAATTTAGCTTTCATTTCTTTTCAAGTAGGTTTTCTTTAAAAAATCTTCTTATTACCCTTGGTGTGGTATTAGGCTCCAGGGTTGGGGGTGGGCACGTTTTTCGTTTCATGACCTCAGGAAAATTTGGCACCAATAACTCAAATTCATATATATAGATAGGTAGATAAAGTCAATTTCTTGTTCCCACGGTACAGGTCACAATTTTTGTCTGATAATCACGAAATTTGGTACGAATATTTGTTCTAAGCCAAGAAACAGAACTGTTGATTTTCGTACGGATTGGCCGGACGGTACTTCTAATACCACCATTTTTGTTTTTATTTTAACTATAACATGCTCAATATTGCAACAATAACCACAAAATTCGGAATAAATATTTACTTTAATTCACTGTAGAACTCTATCAATTTTGGCGCAGATCGCCTGGACGGTACTTCCGGTACTGCTATTTTTGTTTTTATATCTGTCATAAAATGCGAAATTTTGGAATCATATGCACGAAATTTCAAACAAATATTTTTTATAATTTATTGTAGCATTCTACCAATTTTGATGCGGATCGACCGGAGGGCACTTCCGGTAAAGTTTTTTAACCGCTTTTGTTTTCTAATTTGAAAGAAATTTTTTTTTCACAAAAATTAACATGTTCATGTTTTATTTATTTTTTATTTCAAAACTTTATTTTATTTCTTTGGCTTTATTTAAAACTATAAGAATATTTACCATACTTTATCATCATGATTAATTTTTCATTTCAAGAAATAATGCTTTTAAATTTTACGTTGTCTAATATTTTGTAAGCAGCCAACCAAGTTCATACAATCATAACATACCATTACCGCATATAAACTTACAGACAATTAATGTCACCATCAAAATTCATAATTCTTTTTCTCGAAACCTACTTTTTCTAGCGAGGCTTGCTACGCTTGAGTTTTTCCTATTTTTTTCAAATGTGTTTTCTTTTCCGACGAAGAAACACAAGGGTTTATTTTATTTATTTTTCCGACTACTCGCAAAAAATGAGAAGAAATTTTCATGTTTTTTGAAAAGTTGAACTCCAGTTAGAATGAAGGACGATGGCGGCAATGGAAAAATGAAATAAAAACTGAAATGAAAAAGTTTTTATTTTATTTTCTATGCTAACTGCGTTTCGATAATGGAATTTTTTTTCCATTTTCATTTTTCTTTTCGGCCGAAATAATTCGAACTTTGAGAATAAAATTGACGACAAATTATGGCGTAGAACATACAAGGTGATCTTCAGCTACAAAACTACGTATTTACATCGAAGAAAAATAAAACGGTAAAAAAAATGGGCCACGAATCGCAAAACTTTTTGATTTGAGAATTGGAACTACATGAATGGAAAGGTGGTGTTCGTTTTTGTTGGTAACCCCATCACTTCATGACCGCTCAACAGATCAAGGTTAAGTTTTGAGGGCGCACTTGAGTTGTCCTAAGGAAGATTTTAAGCTAGGTATCGCGGAACCCTGTAACCTCCTTGGAGACAAAGTTTTAGATTTTAACCCCTCCTAGGCCTTTTCTGAATTTTTATAGGTATCCCTCACGATACATATACCACTTAATGATGATAGTAAGTCTCCAAAATTTAAAGATATTACTGTAACGTATATAGTCGGCCATAAATTATTCAGACGAATATATTCGAATATACAAGCGATATTATTTTATTTCATAAACAATATCCTCGAATTCCAGACAATACCTAACTGTATTCGACGACCTCATTACATTGGTGTTTCGAATGCACAAATCCCTCCATACAGCAAATCCCTACTTTGTACCAATCACAGTGGAAATTTATATACCCTGATTTAGTATACAAACTCATGTTTTAGACAGAATATTTGTATCGTGTTTCAACTGCTTCATACTGTCATGAATTATATTGAACAATCTTACCTTTACTTGTACTATTGGATGTACAAAATTATTATGTTAGTATGTTGTAATTTTACTCTTCGTGTTTGAATATTTTCTCAAAGTCTGTTACCTGAAGTTAAGGTCAACCACAAGAGTGTGAATGGTAAATAATTATTTAATCAAATCATTCTCGAGTAATATTAATATTCACTTTGGATATTAGTATTCTTGAAGGAAGTGTAACTCCAGAAAAGAATATCAATTGGTACAAGTAGATCTCTTTTATGCCGTTACAATTACCTACTATAATGTTTTACATATACATGGCCTAGTCAAATGAGGAGTTCGGAGAGAAAATAATATCTAGTAAAAGTTTAACAAATGGATGGTGATAAAGTAAATCGAATAATAAATAACTGATGAAAATGCTCCACCCACCACCTTATTTTTGTATCTATATACTATAATTATAGGGGCTAGATAAAGGATGGCGAAAAAAGTATACTATTTTTTTCAAAATAGGGTCAAGTACAAAAAATATTTTCATCAAAAAAATCTTTATTCCTACAAACTTACTCATATGCATTGTTTCAAAAAGATCATCATTTCAAAATGAAGACGGTCGAGTAAAAAAAACTGAACATCCGAACTTCTCGCATCCAGATCTCGAATTCATAGCAATAATTTTATTTTTTTCTGGCGGAAAATTGACTTTTGTAATTTTACATGATCCTAACAACTTTGTGCATCTAGATATCCTTCTAATAGTTTTTCCGTTTGAAAGATGGAAAAATGGATAGTAGGGGACTTCTTGAAAGGGACAAGATGAAATGGAAAATAAGAGTGAGAGGGAGAGATATAGGGTGGAAGTGGGAATACGACTAAAAGAAAGAAAATCAAAGAAAGAGATAGTAGAAAAGAGGAGAAAACGGGGATGGAAGAAAACAAAGGGAGAGTGAGTGGGAGAGAGAAGCGAGGTATTTTAATGCAGCTAGTTTTCCATAAAACTCATAGGGAAGTATTTTCACGGACATTTTCCGCATTCTTACCCAGCGTTAATCGGTTTTTATGAAAAATTATCATCTTAACTTTTGCCATACTTTTTTCATTTTGCAATGGTGAACATAAAAATAGATAAATAAATAAATAAAACTGAGACTGAAAGTATTGAATTGTTTGATTTAAAGTTTAAAAAAATTATGGTCAACCGCTAATGCATAATATATTCGTTAACCACCCTGTATATGCAACGTTAAAATTTCCATCAAGTCAAAATGCATGAGAGTTTTCAAAATTTTGTATTTCTTCGCCATACTGGTGCAGAGAAAACTTTTCTTCGAAGTTAATTGAAATAAATTTGCTTCCAGAACCATCGTTCTCAACAACAACGATCACTTCAAGGTACTCGTCGAACACTCTTGAAAATTCGTTCCCTCGTATATTCACAGGTAGCGGAATGGACAATTTAATTTGATTGCATTAGGAAAGTATGGGGGAAAGCGGAAGAGAAAGAGGAGAGATCAAAACCAAAAAGTGAAGAGGAAGAGACAGCAAGTAAAAGAAAGAAAGAAAAACATTTCCACATTTAATTAACGCAAACTTTTCAAATGTCTGCGTTTGATTTGGACTGAGTGTGTGAGTGAAGGAAGAGGAGGAGGGTGAGAATCAGAAACAAAACGTGGAATTGATATACAGACAGAAACATTCGACGATGTGGCCTTTGCAGAATTGATACTTTTTTTTTTTTTTGCTTTGTTCAGTTTAATCTGGAAGAATTTTTTTTTACCACCCCTGTTTTGATTATACTGAGCTGAGAGGGAAACGCACTCACATAGAGATGAAAAGAGAAAATGCGAGGAGAAAAACATTCGCTTTGGTGAATAATAAATTACAAAATTTGTGGAATTGTTGTTTATTCAGTAGGTTTAAAATTTACGAGCTCAATTTTTCGATTTGGTCCGACCATTTTTTTTGCTCTGCTTTATGCTGAGTCGAATTTTTTCATGCACTTTCACATTTCTTCTCCTCCTCTTCTTCTTTTTGTGTTATGTTGAAATTATACGAACGCCAACTTCAATATCATTAATAAAGTTCGGCAAGGTCAGTTAGCAGCTGACAGCCAAATATTCGCCAAAAACAAATCAAAATTTGGAGAGAATAAAAAAGTATAGCCATTAATATTTTTGCGAAATAATTGAAAAAAATTAATTTTTAACAGATTTGCACGAATGCCAAGTGTAGTTGTTGCGTGAATCTGGAATTTAGTTTAAATGAACAAGCACCAATTTCACCATCTGGGATTAGTTTTCCCCAACATCAATTTCGTAGATAACTAAAGAATTTGGAGGGGTTTTTAACAAGCAAAAATAAAACGATAATTAAAAAACCACGAAAGTTCAAAATCAAAATTCTAATTAATCCAAAAGAATTTAAAAAATAAGAGTAATAACAGTAACCCTCCTATTCTATCACAGTTCCTAGTTAATTTTTGTTTCAGTGCAGAAAATCATGAAAAACAGATTCCATACGATCAACCTGAGATGGAGACATGATAACATAGCCTAAAATAAGAGTATAAAAACTGATTTTTTTTAAATATCTTTATTGACTTTCAGATTATAAGGTAGAGGGCCATTCACAGAGTAGCCATCTGATTATCTCAGAAGTCAAAATCAAATCCCAAATTTTCAAGAGGAAATGCTTGTTGGGTACAAAGTTGAAAAGCAAATTCTTAGCAAATGCTCATTCTCGAGCATTTACGGGTAAGAACTGACTCATTCGGCCAACAAGAAGTCCCTTATACTTTTCTTAAAAATTGAAAAATACATTTTTGAAAAGTCCGAATAATGTTTGTTTTCATTTTTGTCAAATTTTTTTCTTAGCCATTACAAAAAAATTTTGATTTTTTGATTTAAAAATGCCAAGATCCTAATAGGGCATTTTAAATAGTTACTTGTGATAAAAGAATGTAAAGTAGGTGATTACGATACGAGTGTGATCCTTGCAGCACGAGTCAAAGGCGAGTGATGGAAATCACAGAAGTAGCAATTACCTATCGCAGGTGTGTCACTTACTATTTTTTCAACACCCCTCTCCAGTAAAATGAACAAAGAAATGGAGAAAAATAAATATTTTTTTAAATGGCAAACATATAAGTGCTAAGATCACACCTCTTTCAACCAGAAATTGTAGCGTAATGGTTAAGGGGCTAGCTTTTGAGCGCGGAAATTAGAGGTTCGATTCTCCCCCTCTCGAGGCAGATAAACTTTATAAATAAATAAATAAAAAAATAGTGTGGGCCCAGATTTTCTGTCTCTGACCCAGTCGACAAGCTGCATCAGAGCTGCAGGAAAATGCTGTAATCGCACGAATTGATGATTGCAAGTGTGCAAACAAGTTGTCTCCGTTATTTTTTGCAAATAAATCTTCAAAATAAATTAGGTTAAAAACGAGTTTTTAAAAAATACGCTTTTATAATTTGAAGAAGAAAATAACAGCCAAAGAGAAAATAAAATTTCTCACTTTTTTTCCACGACAGACAGAAACAACAAGCTACATCCGTAGAAGATGTAGTAAAAGGGTTTTTGCTTTATTTTTACATGATTTTTTTTTTTTCGTTTTTTTAGGTTTGTTTTATTTGTCATGAAAAGTGACTCTAGGGTGACACCGTTAATATCAACTATAACTATAAATAAAAACTGAAAATAAAAAAATACGAAATATCGAGAAATTTCAGAAGTATTTTTAATAAAAAGAAGACGACTGTTGAAAGAAAGCGACATAGCTATATATTTCATTTAATAATACTTAACGAAGATGAAACAGTTGAAATTGAAACATTATTGTCAATTGACACATTTTCTAAAAATTTATCGTAAAATTAGAATCAAAAATATAAATGGTCACAGATAACATCATATGAATGGATAAAAATTTTATTTTCATTTTTTCACAATTGAAAAAGAAAACAAAACAGGTTGAAGAAAATGAAGAAAAATAAATAAATAAATGTTCACAGATATCCTAATAAAATAGAAAATTTTACTTTCAGTTAGGAAAAAAAAAAAAAAAAAAAAATAGAACTCAGGTTGATGAATAATGAAGGAGGAAAAGGAAAAACATAGCAATAAACAACTGATAAAAACTTATATAAGTGTACGTGTGTGTGTGTGTGTGTGTGGGTGTGTGTGTCGCAACACATGAAAGCAGCGCCAAAGTTGATCATCCGGTGTACTTCAACAAATTGAGTGAGTAGAATAAAAACGTATAAAAAGGTTATTACTCTATTTGATCAATTTTTTGAAGTTACTAATCATTGACATCAATGAGTACATAATTATAATAATTTAACCTCCCCCATCAATAAAACTTAATAATGAAATGAGCAAGAAGCAGTGAGGAAACAAACAAAAAAGTAGATGAGAAAAAAAACTAATTTCCACACCAATGAAGAAAATAAATTTTACTATTTTTCCAATGTTTCGAATGGATCTGAAAATCTCTCACTTTGCTGAAAAAAATCGATTCAATAATAACCTCTTTTTGGAATACGAGTTGCAACATATGTATTTTTTAGTTTTCAATGCAATCTATTCAGCTTTATCAGTTTTATTGGAATTTTAAAAATAATTAACTAGTATTAACGCTGATTCGGATGAATGCTGATTGATTGTTTTTCGATGCATTTTAAATAAAAGAATACCTATTAAAATGTTTGTCTTTGAGGTACCACTTCTTTTCACTTGACAGTCAGCTTCCAAACAATTACTGGCTCATTTCTGCCAGTGGACACTGGATATTGCAGTATAATATTATGTTAGGTACATAGCATCATTCACAGCAGTTAGGAAGTAAAAGAAAAGTAATTCGTTGTTTCGATGTAAGTACTTCCCGAAAAAATTTTCCCTGGCCAAAATGAATTCCAACGTTAACTGGTTTCATTGAAGCCCTCGTTGATTCTAATTTTATTGCTTACAATATTTCTGAATAAATATCCTACAGAACTACTTCCTTAAAACAATATTTTATAGGCACCTAAGAAGAAAAGCTATTTTTTTATGCGCGTTCCAAGGAGTCTAATTAGTACGGGTCGAGTATAACGTAGCAAATAAAACTGGAAAAATGTAAAAAATACTGGACGAAAAATGGAAAAATAAAAGCCTCGAGGAAATATTTGCGGACGACCACGAACGCCTTAATGTCAGAAACGAGAATCCGTTTAGTTTTTATAAGCGAAAGATACTTCGCTGGAGGAGGTGGAGAAAAACGATCATGCAGCGTGACTCTTCAAAAAAAAAAAAAATTAAGTAAAGGAGGCTTTGACAGAGTGAAAAACTTCTTTTGCTCTCTAAATGGGGAAACGAAGCAGAATTTTGTAATTGGTAAAGAGCTTCGCTAACAAGCTTTCGTATTGGAACAATTCAACCGTAATTTTATTATCAGAAGTGTATCAAAGAGAGAAAGCATTCGAGCAGAAGAATTTCAACGGATATGTGAACGTGTACATATAGCTGGGTAGCCGGTATAGTCATTTTTCAATAGATTTTTAGGCCAGCCTCTGGAATTTTTCACAAGAATGTAAAGATGGAACGAAGAAAGGCTCTAATAAACGTGATTCTATGTCAACACATCACTACGTTCTTCAGGAGCGTGCTTTCATGTAATATAATATAGTGATGCATAATGCATCAGACTCGTATTTCATTGCAATATGATTTTCGAGGAAAGGATAACCCTGATGGCTTCAGAATGTAAAACGTATAGACCTCCAAATTCGCGAGCACGCTCCTCACATACACTGAACTTAATTAAGGGATAGGCGAACTGTGAGAATCAATTTTCAACGATAATAATATGCGTAAATGGCCAAAATCAAAATGGGAATTCTGTTTGGTGCGAGTGAAACTGAATGACCCTGTAGGCTACCTTGTGACAAAAATACATTGAAACACAAAAAATAAACCCAAAAAAATGCTATAATTTAGTCAAATATTGATCTGATAACAATATCTATTGGATTTACCTACCAGAAAAATTGATTTTTCCCCAGTAATTTCCACTGTGGGAAGCAATGAATGATCGTCTAGGTGGCAACTGCGCCATCACAAGTAAATACCAACAGTTTATCAGTTCACAGAGGAGGCTCCTTACCTCATCGAGTATGGCATCAGTTTTATGAAAAAATGAACGAAAAGGAGGAAAAATAGAGTAAAAAAGATTAATGCTGTTCGACGAAAGGATATGCAATTTTTTTTATTTTTGGTATGTTTGATTCTCCAGGTAGGCACATTCTACAAGTGATGACACCATCGCCTACACTGTACAGCTCGTAGGCTCAGTTTCTTCTTCGTGCTTTTGGCACTGGGGAACAAGTGGTGCGACAACGGCACCAGTACCAACATTTTCTTGGTTTATAACAGTGGCTCCATAGCCGATAGTGTACCGTGTTAGTTTTAAAGAGGATATTCATATTCAATTCCTATAACAGGTACAGTCTCGATAAATTTTTAATCTTAAAAAAAATATTATAGTTTACCAAATTGATTGATAAAAATTTAAAACAAAGAGTGTAAGGGATTATATCATTGTTATTACGAGTATGATTTTGTTTGTGAGATGTGGCGCTCTCTTGTAATCAATCATATAGCACATAACATGTCATCTGTATCAAGAGACATTGTTACAACTAATCATGATAAAAACATTTAGAAAAAAAAGTGCCCAAGAGTGCACAACATGCGTTATATCATATGCGATATCAACACCATAAAAATTGTAAAAATTGCCAACCACTCGTGCACTACCTGAGGCTGGTGCATGGTATTTTTATACTTCATGTACCTATCGCCATATAACTTGTCCTATTTGCAACCTTTGAATATATATTTAATAGAGAGCTGATTGTAGTGGTTCCATTCCCCAATCATAGAGTGTTTTCGAAAACAAAATTACGTTAAGATGTGTATATATATGTGGTGACTTTCTACCAATGGTGACGGGTGTATTTGTATGCTCACTGGTAGGTTGTGTGGCCAGTCTCTACATTTAGTAGGGCAAACACACTTTTTGGTACTCGGGCTATATGGTTCACCATATGTCGTCTAATTTTAATACTGAGCTAGTCTTACACACACTACAAGGTCATTGTAAATGAGCGCATGCGCCTACCATCGCGCCCTACAATATATATACGTATATACAGATATAGTAACATGCAAAACAGTAATTTCATTTCCTGAAAACGCTATCTATGTCTGATAGTAACTCTTATAGAAATGTTATAGGAATCAACTCTCCATTAAATAATTATATACCCAAAGTTCGCAACTACATAGAGGGATTTGTTGAATACCTACATCAAAATAAACAATAATTATGACGTAATTTACGTTTGAAGTGTGCGGTTTTCCCACAATTGTGTATACGATATCGAATGTGGTTTTTTAAATATATATAATGTAGTTTTTCTACCAACAAATACTTCACCTTCATGGACACAGTGTCATTCCCAGAAGAATTCCACACCTGGTTGTTGGTTGTGAGCATCCGATCAACGTGGTTAGTCAGGAAAAATACTTGTCTTTGAATAATTTATTTGTTTTTTTTTTCCAAGAATCTGAAGAAGGAATTAATTGAGATTTTTCATGCGAGACAATGAAAATCAACACAAGCATTTCTCAGTTTATTGATTATACTCAATTACACGACCAAAAATTATCAATCAAAAACAACAGATCGAGTCACTAATGCCCATTACCCACTCAACTACATAATTTCTGATATAATTAGGCATTTCAAAATAATCAGAGAATCGAACTTTTTAATTTGCATTAGCGCAACTTTTGCTATGCTACACCATTACCTTCACTCGTACCAACGTAATAATTGAACCTATTATTACCTAATTTCTTTAATGACACACACAACTCACAGCCTGTTAAACGGAGTGAGATGCAGCGGCACAACTGACAACAAATTTTCTGGTACCTACGCCAATTTCTCCGTCCCAAAAAAAGTGATTAATCATTTCTGGTATCATCGTGGACCGTTCGTTCACGTTTTTGCGTGAGATCTGGACCATCGAAGATAGGCTACTTCGTACCAAGAGAAGGTCGCCATTTTATTCAACGCCTTACTTACGCCTGCTTCATTCGGATGTAAATTAATCTTGTTGTAGACTATACCACGTCACGAGAAACCAAGCGGATATAAACGATAATAAATTTGACCTTCTGTCATGGGTAAGAAATCATTTGCTTCGGCTCTAAATACATATTTATTATTTTGTGGTGCACGTTCGAGACGAGCAGCCAAAACATTATCAATTCTCCATGTTTCCAATGCCACCGAAAATATTTAACAATATTTTTTCAAGTTAAGGTCTCCAGACGTCGAATTTGCCAAATAAACCTTAACGCTTGGTGAAGGTTTCAAAATTTTTGCTAACGAGAATTGCACCATAATATCGACGAACATTCACACTCGGACTCGGTTCAGTTGCTGCACTTATTAATCACAAAGCAGAAAGCCTTCAGCCTTTATTCACTAAGTCTCGATAAAAAGTGATAAGTGCGAGTGATTCTTAGAAAGCATACTTAGAAAATTTGTAAAAATGTCACAATACATATCTATAGGTGCCAATATAAACTTTTACAAGGCGAGCTTTCAGTATTTCTAGAAAGAAGCTCAGTTTCAGTCCATCAAAACCTATTTCTTCTTCCGTTAATACGTAGGCTGTGAATTCCATTGCTATAGTTTGCTGAAGTAATCAGCCAGCCTGCCAACCGTTTTCTAAAAATTGATAATACATTTTCGTTACCGATTTTTGGAACAATTTTCACATGCGAAGTGAGATCACAAACGTATTTTGGCTTAAAAAGTAATTCTATTTAAATCAAATCAAAACAACACTTCCCAATTCGGACAGGGTTCCACAACCGACAAATTAGATTCAAGTAGGTAAATACTTAATTAATGGAAAAAAATAATTTCAGATCCAATTTCTGTGATTGTTTCAAAATACAATACTCACACAGACACACTGAAATACCTAAGATATTTACATTGTTTTACTAAATATTTTTGATCATGCACTATGGTATGCGATGGAGAAATTACTTAGGATACATACTATATCTTAGTATATACATACAGGTAAAGTAACGCGCGAGAACAGAGTAATTTCATTCCCCAAAAACATTATCTATGCCAGAAAGTAACTACAAATAGATGTTATAGGAATGGCCCTCCATAACATATATACTTAAAGGGTAGATGCTAAGCTTAGTGGTTCCATCTTCTGAATTTTAGATAACTGTCCATCAACATTATTCCTAAGAGTATGATCAATTTTAATACAGGAACTTAAAATACAAAATACAGATATTGACCATTATACAATATAAATGAGAAATTCTGCTCAAAGCTTTTGAGGCATTTTACCATTTCACCCCTGTGGATGTGTCAGTTCTCTGCAGCTGCCTTTGCCCAAGTTTCTAGGCATCATATTTTTTCCTCACGATTTCATCATTTTGAAAATGTTTGCTGCTTTACTTTCAAAATAGCATGAAGGAGAGAAAATGTCAATAAGGGATAATTCAAGGATTAGTGATTGTTAAACTGCAAGCAGATTCTTCGTGGCGCATGAGGGGTAAATCGAGTCAAAGCGGATACTCGGGGTTGACCGTCCAAATCAGTAGTGATCTTTTTCGCGAGAATTACTCAGATCGCGTATATGCTGTAGTTCTCACTTGATGAGCCACTGAACTCAGTTCGAATCGGTATTGGCTATGAAATTTGATATAGACGTTGCTACCAGCTCGCGCACCTATGATGGATTCCCATAAGAAATTTGAGTCTGAAAAATGAACAAAATTGATGAGTCATGGGCTTGAGATACCTATCGCCGTAATTTGAATGACGTACGCGAAAAATTTTGCTGCGTGAAATGTTATACCTTCGTTATAGTTTTAAATTCATTCTAGGGAATTGTAACGAAGTGCCAAAATACCTTGAAACTTCAACGCTACGCACAGAATCGAAGAAATTACTATATTCAAATCATCTCGTAAAACAGTAGCCCACAGGGATAATTAGAACGCGAGTGCTTCGTACCCCTGCTACCTTCCACCTTCAACCATTCACAGGCTGCAGAAATAAGAATATCTGCGAAGCCGAACCAACCGCAAACCTGAACGAAATTCTCTTTTAGTTTCAATTCTAATAAAAGAATAAGGGAAAAGTTTTTGTTAAACTTTTTTTTTTCTCCCGCTGAATTCGATAACACTAATAATAATAATAATAATGTTAAACAAGCAGCCCTGAATAACAAGGAAATAACTGAATTATTATTCGACGAAAGGCGTAGTCTAATGCCTAACGAGTTTAGGTTATAATTCTGTTTTTTCGATGCTCGTCAATGGTAAGGGAAAACAAACACGAGTAAACTGCAAAATGAAAAATAAAAACAAAACAAAAGTAAAAATAAAAATTCGATAGGAGGTCTACCGAAAAATTCTAACCGCAAACGCTAGTTTCTGTTCGAGTATTGTAGTCGAAATGGGCACACGACGAACTGAATTTTAAAACATATCCTTGGCAGCACCATAGAAAAAAATATCCCCTTAAAAAACAAAAAAATTAATTCTAAAAACGAAAAGAAAAAAAATTTAACGTCTATTTCACCAAGGTCGTAGTTATTTTACCATCTTATCCACTTTTTTCCCCTCTTTTTTATGCTTCTAAAAAAAGAAGACGAAGGAGGAAAATGAAGACTTCCAATAAATTATAATAAAAAAGAAAAAAATGCCGAATGCAGTTAAGAGAATCGTTTCATATTGAATTTTCGGGTCGCACGAAATACATTTGCCGAGTACGTGATCCCCTTTGGCTTTCTCTATTTTTCTCACACACATGCTCTCACTTTTTCTCCCCCCATCCCTCTTCTACCCTCTGCAATGTACTCGTACGCAGCACATACGTAGAATGTTAGACGATTTTTTCACATTCTTACACCAAGCTTCGGACTGAAATGGAAGTTACTTTTTTTTTAAGGGGGGAGGTGGTTAGTATTTCTTGGAGTCGTCGTCATCACACCAAAAAAAAAATCGATACGCAGTCCATATTCGAGTACATTCACGAAGACTATGATATGAGTTTATTTAGAAATTCAGGTAATGAGAGGTTAGAGAGAACGAAAAATATGAATTTCATTCGATGCCAAACCAAAATAGGAGTATTTTCTAAGCTTGTAGTTAGAACTGTCGAAGAGATCCATGTCAAGTGTGTGACGCCCCAAAGGTAGTCATCATATTGTTAAAGAAAAATAAAAAAGATCGAAATTATTTGAAGGGCCTATTGTGAAATAAACAGCCCAAGATCAGATCTTTAGAGTCCATGGTGCCTCGAATTTTGAAAGGGAAGGACATGAAAAGCTAGTTCCCCACAAACCACTGTGAACATGAGGTCACGTTGTTTCTATCCTTTACAACTCCTAAGATTACAAAAAGCCCTAACAATCCAAATGGGTGATCTTTAGACAAAATGATTTAAAGTAACACATGGTTAGGCCAGTATATGTTGGTATCGATCTTACTTTTTGGTGTTGAGTGTCCGTTGTTCGATGTTAATAAGCCGCACCACGTGGAGATGATAACCTCAGAACACCTTTCTGTTTCATTTGACATTATTTGTATTACCGTAATTATAGTGAATCTATTCTTAATAAAAAGATGAACCACTATTGAAACATAATTTCAAATCGTTAAAACTTTTATTTCAATTTTATTTCTTTTTACAATTTCACTTTAGACGTACTCGAAAAAACGTCCTTTATCGATTACCAGTTATTAACAGACTGACTTCCCCACTTTCTACCATGTTAATTCTCATCACTCCTTACTGTTAGAATTAACCGGGGAAGTCTTTACTTTCTCATATTACATATTTCATCAAGATCCGTAAGTATAATAACCTGTATTTATTCATCTTGTTTCTTTTGTCAAAATTGTCTATTTAGAGAACATGGTATCTACAAAGGAATAGAGTATGTTTTTTATTTACCGGATCTTGATGGGTTTTATTATGTGAGTTCGTCTATTAATTTTTTTACAAAAATATACCTCACAAGTGACAAAATTCTACATCCGGATTTTCGCCAATAAAAAAATTATTGTTAAATAATTAAATCACATCAACACTAAACAAGATTCAAAGTTCAGGTGAGTGAAACCATGAACATCAGACAATATAGCTGAAGTCTCACAGGGTGGAGCATTCTTGTTTCCCTCTCATACCATAACTACTCTGCAGATATCGCGAAACATCCTGACTGAACCTTGGCAATGTTTACAGATGACACTTCCTAATCTCCAGTCTGCCACTGGTAATGATTGCAAGTGGACTTATAGAGTGGGAAATTAGGATTTTAGCCAGTACCAGCTTCTTGTATCAGACGGAGCAATGGGAATTCTGGTCGAGATAGAATTTTAGACGTTTTGGTCTTATTGGGACAAGTGCGAGTCTTCCTGGTGTATAGAGTGGTGTGGAGCGGATTTTCAGATTTCTGCAAGCTGAGGAAGGGGCAGACGCCAGTCGAAGCAATACTCCCAATTTCTCTTATTAATTACAAGCTTGAAGCTTAATAAATCAAAATCAGTCGGAGTTGATTTTAATCTCCGTCCACATTATTACATTTCAACTGTCACCAACAATAAATTCATACTTACAGTGACTTAGCTAATGAATACCCATGAACGCAATTATAGAACAAAAATTGAACTAGAAGCACCATGTGAGAAATCAGCGCAACGAGTTCAACTAGAGACGGCGAAAATTATACTGACTAGGTATAATTGGCATTTTTTATTATTTTTCCGAAGTCTGTTCTATTTTTTGAAAAAAATTACTAACATACCATAATGTTTTTTCGTTTGATTTTAATTCCAGTAGATTTTACAGAAGGAATTTTAAAAGAATTATATTTTTCTTTTCAGAGCATTTTTATTAGTTTTTTGTTTTTCGATGTAGGTTAGATTTTTATTTGAAAAATTTTTTTTCAATGAAAAAGGACAAAAAGGTACATGACCATTCATGTTTTTTTGGGGGCGAAGTAAACAACCCTTTTTAAATGGTTTTGATTTCTATTGTCGGCAACAGCCAACTCTTCAGTGTATGGGTTATTTATGATACCTAATAAGAAAAAATAACTAGTTGAAGAACAATTTGGAAAAAAATTTTTGAAAAAGAGAAAATCTGTACTACTAACGCACCATTTGTGTTTTAAAAAAGAACTAGATTTTCTGTGGTAAACTTCTCCATAGAGGTTTGTCAGTTTTCTACACATTCATTCAATGTTTTCTAGCGTTAGCAGCAACATTACTTTAAAACTAACAGTTTTTTATATCAAACAACTTCATCGATTTTTAAAAAATACAATGAGACCACCATGGAATCATCTTCCATTGTTTAAAAAAAAGTTCAACAAAATCGATAAAACGGTTAAAAAATGAATTTATCTTATGCGTTTAGAAAGCGGAAGTTAGGTACGGGATAATTTTTTCTTTTAAGAGGTGCTTTTAGGTGGAGCGAGAAGTTCAAAATTTTACAAATAAATGTATTTTCTATAATTTACTTTCAAATAAGCGGGAAAATAATTATTCGGAAAAACAAAAACAATTTTTGAAAAAATTACCCTTCGAGAAAAAATATTAGGTAAAGAAATTTTACAAAAATTTTCCATTAGGAAAAATAACCCTTCGGGAAAATGACCCGGAATCGATTTTTGAGTTATAACCACATATAAGGAGAAAATGAAAAATAAACCCATAAAAAACTTAACATATATGTGAACTGAAAACAGAGAAAATTATGTCAACAAGGGGTCTATTTGGCGTCGTTTTTAAGTAGGTTTTCAAAAAGAAAATTTACTTATTACGCTTGGTGCGGTATTAGCCTTCAGAATTGGGGGTGGGTACATTTTTCTGTTCATGACCTCAGGAAGATTTTGGCATCAATAATTCAAATTCATATAAATATATAAATACGTAGATAGATAGATATATATAAGTCAATTTCACGTTCCCACGGTACAGGTCGCAATCTAAATTCGGTACGAAAATTTGTATTTAGGCAAAGTCAGGACCTACGAATTTTGGTGCAAATCGGCCGGACGATACTTTCGGTACCACCATTTTTGTTTATATTTTGGCTAAAAAATTCTCAATTTTGCATCAATAAAAACAAAATTTCGAATAAAATTTATTATAATTCATTGTAGAGGTAACTCATTTTGGCACGGATCGGCCGGATGATACTCCCGGTACTCCTATTTTTGTTTTTATATTGGTCATAAAATGCGGAATTTTGGAACAATATGTACGAAATTTGAAATATTCATAATAATTTATTGTAGCATGCCAATTATTTTGGTGCAGATCGACCGGGCGGTGCTTCCGGTAAATCTTTTTTTACCTCTTTTTTTTCCTTCTAATTTGTATACTTTTCTTTTTACAAAAATTAACCACATGTTCATGTGTTCTTTTTTTATTTCATATCTTTATTATACTTCTTTGGTTTTATTTGAAAATACATGATTATTTACCATACTTCATCATCATAATTAATTTTTCATTTCAAGAAATAATGCTTTTAAATTTCACGTTGTCTAATATTTTGTCAGCAGCTAACAAATTTCATACTTTCATAACATACGATTAACGCACATAAACTTACAGCCAATTAATGTGACCATCAAAATTCATAATTCTTTTTCTCGAAAGCCAACTTTTTCTAACGAGGCTTGCTGCGCGATAGTTTTTTGGTATTATGTTTTTATGTGGACTCAAAATTACCAATGTTTTTAGATTCTGTTCCAATGTTTCAGTCGACCCAGTATACATACACTCGAAATTGATGGTCAAGGTGATTTATCGGGCAGGGCTACAGATGTGTTGCACTTCAATCAGTTCTACGAAGTCGAACCATCCCTTCTCGAGTCCATACGCATTCTCGCACAATGGAAGACTACACGGGCACGACTCTCTCACTGCAGCTTCACCGCGGAGTTAGATAACAGGCCTAATGAACGCATTACACGATATTCGAAGCACATACTTTTCAGGTTCTTCTTTGCGCCAGCTCAAAAAGTACATCACCCATAAATACCAGTGCCGCAATACGGAAATGAAAATTCTGACACGTTCGTTCGCAAATTCAAAAACTGGCGACGCCATCATAAATCGCGAGGAAAAAAACATACGTACACAATATATACCCAGAATACGGGGGAGGGAAGCAAACAAAAATATGGACGACTTGAAACTTTTACCAACAACTATATCTCTTTCTACAACACTTCACCACGTACATTTATCGCAATTCTAGAAGTGTACCGACGGTCGACCGACCGTAATCAAAATTCGTGGAAATGAAAATAAGAAAAAGTTTCATTTTAATTTTTTATATTTTTGCTCCAAAAATTACGGAAAACGACGCGCACAAGTGATGCAATGGGGGCGTGAAAGGGGAGCAAAAAAAAAGTAAGGAAAAACCACCGTCGTCGAACCGTCGTATTTCATTAAAATTAAACGGATAAGGAGGCCAGAAATTTCGCTAAATATTTCGCTTATTTTTCTTCACCCCACCCTGTATCGTAGACAAAAAAATTTTTTCTCAAAAAATATATAGGGGTTGCAAAAAAGCGTAATATTAACCATCGGCGACGACTACGTTTACCGAGGAGAAATATAATTTCTCTGAAACGAGAACCGCACACCAAATCGGTACGGAATGAAATTCAAAATTTTTCGAGAAAAATATCAAGACTCATTTATACACTGTGACTCGTAGAAATCGATAATTTTTCCAGACACCCGAAGCTGATTTATTTATTTGATTCAAAAAGCAAGGGGGCGAATGTCGAATTGTAACAAAACTGGCAAATTCAGCGCCAAACTGATAAAATGAGTAAGATAAGAGGTTGCCGTCGATATTTCTGAGAAACAGCTGAATATGCAGCGTGTTTTCTGACTCAGCACTTAAATCTGAAGAAGTAATACCAAATACTGAGTTTTTAAAATTCACGGTTGTTGCGTAGGTATTGATCTGGAATTCTGGAAATCATGCTTTGGAGATACAGAAGAATATGATAGGTGATGTGTGCGCAGGGTTGCCAGATAAAAATTACCAACTGAGGTATAGTTGCTTCCAATTTCTTTCCCCGCGAAAATTTTTTTATAAAATGTGGTAGAAATGGCAAAAAATCTGGTAGCATGCCATATGAGTATCAAAATACAAGGAATTTTGATTTCTTTTGTTCTTCCATATTTTTAGTCACTTTTGCTTCTTTTCAATTTTTTAAAGCTTTATTGGGCAGTCATGACAAAGTATTAACATAAATTTATTTTTCAAAAAGAAGTTTCACTTCAATAAGTTGGACCAGATTTAATATTAACTAAAAGATTCATGAGTTGAATAATCATATTTGGTGAAAATGAGTGATTTTAAAGATTATAATTAAAATTTTTCATTTTTCAGGGTCAAAATTAAGTATTTCAAGAAAAATCAAATAGGAAAAAAACTGGTTCTATTTGCTAATTAATCGCTTAAATTACGCTTTCACTTTTATTTCATCCGATTAAACGAATGCTATGTAATAAATACCTATTAATTATTCATCGATTCAACGACGATATTCGTTTACCACTTATCCAATATATTCTACACATTTTTTTTTCTTCTTCACATACCTATGTATTTTGACCTGACATACCATATACTATTTTCTCAATAAAATGACGTAACAAATCACGTATCCCGCTGAAGGAACAGAAAAAATAACAACATAATAAAATACACCGGGTAGAAAGTACCTACCTACATATTCGTTAGGTATATTCAAATTAATTAATTTATTTTGGCCTTTACAAAAAAAAAAAAAAAAAAAAAAAAAAAACAATTGTTTTGTTTGTTGCGAAAAACGACATTATGACGATGCATGGTAATGGTAACCTTAGAATCATCTCCTCGCTTTCACCGAGTGACCTTTTCTTCGAAAGGTTCATTTCTCTTCGTCTCTCCTCTTAACTTGAACTGCGTGAGTATGTCCCTCGATTGTTGGTGTTGCATTTCGTGGACAGCTGTTCGTCGTTTCTCAAATGTTCGTGCCATTCATTTAACCAAAGCTTGAGAAAGTGGTCGTAGGCCCAGACGGCAGACACAGATACACACATACACACACACACAAAACCATATACTTATATTAGTACACACCAAAAAATTGCGCTCATTACGAGATTCTAACCTTTGGCACCTCGATTCGTGTAATCGGCTTGTTAAGAACATAATTTCACTCGTCTGTTTGAAATCAATTCCCGGAAAAAGAATGAGAGGGACGAGAAAAGATGAGTAGAAATAGATGAGAGATTCGTTTAAGATGTTCATTCGTCATCAACATAGCATCAGATGCTCCTCCAAGATTAATAAATACGGTCACTACTATAATCTAGTATGTGGTCATTGTGGATAGACCTTTGAATTTCTATCGACAATATTAGAGATGAGAAAAATTATTCGTGGACATGGTCTAGTATTTTCTGCAAGACTAAAGTCTAGTGATGAGCAAAAACATGACCCAGACCAAGAATACAGTCCGCAGTTTTGGACGATGTTCAGTTTTATGCCTTCAATTCTACACAACCAGACTGTTTAATTTACGGCTCATTTAAATTATTTATTTCACCGGCGAAACAGTTTCTTTGTGGGAATAGTCGAATCCGATAAGTGAGCAAAAACATACTAAAACAGTTGATAGGACCCTCTGATGTCTTTTTCTATGGTTCAAAAGAGTAAGATATCTCAATTTAAAATATATTTTTCTATAATTGAATGAATCTGAGGTAAGAGTAGGGGGGGAAGCGTTAAATACCAACTTCGAATTTTTGATTAGTTCCAACAGTAAGCAGAAGTAAGTAGTCGAGGTAGCTGGTAGATTCTAAAGGTTTTTATTCATAAATGGTGGCGACTGCTGCCCATAATTAAAGACTGTAATAAAGAGCCATTGTTACTGCATGCGATGGAAGAATACAGAAAACATAAACGAAAGAGAGGCGTTTTTAGAATGTCATGTCAAAAGCAGACTGGACTAGCAACCATAACAACTAAGAATTTCCCACATCATAAAGATGCTAAAAGAGTTGGAAAAAGACACCTAAACAACTAAGACACTAACCAACGTTGGTTGTATCCCTGACATATTCGACTAAAAAATAAAGAAAAATACTTCCCAACGAAAAAACGGACCAAAGCAAGAAAATTCGGTAGAATGCTCTCAAAATATGGTTCAAAATATTTTTCCACTTTGTTAGTCAAAGTTTTCGCCAGATGCAACAGTTTCTTCAATCGACGACAATTAATTCTCTTTAAGGAATACCCTGAAAAATATTCTCTAAATTTATGCGAAAAATGAAAAATATTCGCGTAATCATTTCAGATCCAGAATGAAAATAAAGTTAGTGTCAGCTATTATGCGAAACGAAAAAAGCCACTTTCGCAAAGTTTCAAAGATTTTACTTTCAGAAGCAGTGAAAAAATAAATGAGAAGAATCGAGATGAAAAAGTTTCGGCTAGTAATGGAAAAAAATTCAAATTATTTCAACCGTCGATGGGTATTTTTTGAATCTCTTATTTTTTCTCTCTCTGTCTCTCTCTAGCTTCGTACAAGTTAAGTTATTTACCTACACTTAAACTCGTCTCAGCCTACTACTACACCACCTTGTGATTAGTTTTTTTTATATTTTTCGAAAAGTTATAAAATATTGTTCGTCCATCATTCATCCGTAATATTGCAAAAAATGCAGCCGAGAAACTGCGGAACCTATTCCCCTCTCCACTACTTTTTGATTGAACAACTTTTTATGAGCGAGTTTCTCATTTCCTCGACCATTACCTAAACATGAAATGGGTATTGAATTCTCCAAGTTGTACGACATTCGACTATAACATGTCACCATTTTACACCAAGAATTGACTTATGAAAAATAAGAAAAATTTAATCTTATCCGCGTCCCATAATGCATTCTGCATATTTTCGCATATGTAACTGGAACGCTCGTATTTCAATTCCTGCTGCCATATTGGTATACTCTGTAGTACACGGAAGGCCATGTAGTTGATTTTTTTTTCTTTCACCTTGAATAATATACCCCTGTCATCAGCACCTTATGCATCACATTTCTAACTAACAAAAAAAAAAAAATTAATATTAAATATTTGAAATTTTCCAAAGAATTCCTCAGTCCTTTTAGCAGCTCATGGTATGGACAGAGTTCACTGCCTCGCATGCATCCTACATCCAAATATCATCGAACGTACACTTGTGATTCTGAAGATGAATGTGAACAGACACTTAAATAAATTCAGATTAAAAAACTAATTTTTAAAAAATATTCTTTTATAATTTGACAAAAAAAAAAAAAATTCCCATCCCTGATGGGATTAGGACATAAGGTATTTTGAATGGAAGTAAAAGTTGCTATCACGATACCAAGGTCATGGATTTAGCAAGCGATGAGAATTACGTTGAAGAAGCAAGCAATTGTTAAGACGTGATAACTGATAATAATTTTTTACTCTCCAAAAAACCTTTAACTATATAGCTTAATGGACTGCTAGAACTGATAAAATCTTGAAGGTAAACAATGCAGGCGTTACTTTTTGAAAAAAGTACTTTGTGTGAAAACTGAATTTGTATCGAGTTATATTTTCATGAGTAACGTTTTAAATATGATTCGTTTTTCTGACTGCCTCTTCAAATCTCCAAATAAAAATTATTCACAAATTAGTTTGTGAAGTATTATTTTTTCATATTTTTATTCATCAGAAACAAATTTTACCGTGTTAATTGATATAATTAATCACTTATCATTCATTAATTGTGTGTATTATCATTAAAGTAGTATTCTGTTCTTTATTATTTCGTTTTATTGATCAGTTGTATTGATTCGGTTTGATCATCAATCATTAATTACTTGTCATTTGTAATTTGTTTTGTGATTTTTTTTATTCTGTGGCATAAATTTGATTGTTTTATTCATTTTTGATATTAATTTATTCATATTTTTATATTTTCATTTATTTCAGCTCTCAAATTGAGGAGGGTGTTGGGTATAATTCCAATTCAAGCGTCTTCAATAAATGATAAGAATGTTACTAGGCTTAGAACTCCATTCTTGAGTGGAATGAAGTTCTAGTAAAGTATTACATATTTATGTCATTAATTATTCTGTAAACTTACAAATAATGCCATTTTATCATATGCCAATGGCAAAGTAGAATAATAATAAAATTAATTATCTTCAAATATAATTTTAATTACTAAAATAACGAAATATAAAATTAATTTTTTGCTAACTGGAATTGGAAAGTTGGAATCACTATCACTTATCACCAAAGGTCATTTTTTGTAAAAAGAACACCTGTTAACACTGCCTTCATCTGTGTTCCATTTAACCCTATGTATTTCTCATCAGTTCTAACAGTCCATTAAGCTATATAGTCAAAGCAAAAAACACTGCACTCGCCCAACGATGCGAATTAAAATGGACGTTTACATTTGTGTGATAAATCCATAATTCGTAGGTATACTGATACTTATTTTAAAATAATAAGACAGAAATACCGGCAAAAGAGAAAAACAATTGATATAAACGGATATGTATGTATGTGTACGTGTGTTGCGACATGTGAAAGTAGCGCTGAAGTTGGTCATCCAGTGTACTTCAACAAAAGTGTTTAATAATGGGAAGTGCCATCTCTTGGCACATGAAACAAATATAATATTTACACTTACATTACCTTATCCTCTACCTCATCCTCTACCTCAGCCAATGGATGTAGAACTACCACTGAGAACAGCAACAACAGAAGTACTACGGAGCTCTCATCAATGGTAGGTACGCTTCACAAAAACATCTTTAAAGACCTCTGCCTCCATCCACGCACACTAGTCAGTCTGCATCCTGCTGCAGTAGTACAATGGAAAAAGAGGATCAGTGAAAGTTAAAAATGACGGTACGTAAGAGCGCCACATATTATCGGTAGAGAGTATAAACAGTAGAAATATGTGAATTTAATATCTAGAGATTAAAATTTTATACAGGAAAAAAAAGAAGAAAAGAAAAAGAAGATAGAACTAATAAAAGGAAGAGTGACTGAACCAAGTTATGTCAAGTTAACCTGCAATCAAAATCACTTTGCTCCTCATTTAAAATATGACTTAACTCATCTGGATGACTTTGGAGACAGAAACCTCAAATCAAGACCACGTTTTTGCAACTGTTATGTGTCACCAACAGTGATTATGTACCCGAGAGCATTGAATAAATAATAAACTCTAGTAGCTAGATATTAATTTCAGTATTTGCTCCACAAAGACTGAATGATGTACTCCACAAATGTTGTCAAATGAAGAAAACTACTACGTAGACCAGACTTAAAATAGCAGTCAAGACAGTCAGTTCACAAGGTCTTCTGGAATCTATGCATGATTTCCAAATTTTTGATTTAAATATTGAATTTTAAACAATGCTCAAAGCTCAGATTCGATGATATCATAAAAATTAATAATGGCCAAAAGTATCCCCTACACTATATAACTTTCAACATACTTTATACTATAACAATAAATTTGACAAAAAAGCACACTGAAAATAACTTAATAAAAAACATAGGTACCTTTGCAACAAATCAAAAACAAGATGCAGGTTGTAGAACTCCAACATCTTAGCCATTTTTAAACCATGATTCTTCCCAATGGCAGATCTAATGAAAAATGCTCCGGCAGAAATGCTTGAAAAGGCCCATGTTAAATTTTTATATGCACCTTGATGATGTATAAAGCTGGCAATTTAAGAACCATTTAGGACCGATGGATAAAGAATCTATTTACTTTATACATTGCCTTGGGTATATGCCATTTTATAAACTGGTCCTACTTATACTGCAAACAGCCTACGTCTTCTTCTTTGATTATATATACATATGTAAGATTGCACTCTTAGTTATCCTATCTACTCGTTCCATCTTATCTTCTCTTTCTTTCGTTTACTCTTTTGTCGTCATTCCTTCATGTCCCATCCTGTTTCATTATCCTCTCGTCTTTATAATAATTGTAATTTTCGTTAACCAGTATTTCTTACTGCTTTAGTAGCAGTCGTGTTTTCGTACGTGTTAGCTCGTACTGTTATTTTCGTATTTCTTTTCGTACTTTCTATATTATTTCGTACTTTTCATTATTCTCGAAACGAACTTATTTTGAATTCGTTTCCAAATAAAACGCATTCTCCATTTCGTCTCGAGTGTTCATTGAATAAGATCGCCGATCTTATAAATTCAAAATCTCTCGTTTCGTTCTTTTTTTTCTTTTGTGCCACCCCACTGTTAGCTCGTTTGTGTGCCTTGCACTCACTACTTTTGTAACTTTTATTGGTTACTCCTTTTGCTCGCCACTTTCGTAAAATTTTTTTTTCAACGATCATGAAGTCTGCTGTTTCTTCTTTGGTTCGTGCAAAGTTTATGCTCCGTGCGGAACCCGTTCCTGGTGACTCCCGTACCACGGTCGTTAATCTCATCTGGATACAGTCGTTGGACGATGACGATCCAGAAAGATTCGCTTTCCCTGAGGAATATCAGTCTCCTTTGCAGCATGAGTCTTTGTTTGCGATTCCAGTCGCAAAGAATGCTAAGAGGGATTTGGCCCCCAGATGGAAAGAACGAACTTTTAAGCTCACCTTGCCACCTGATGTTGCAGCATTATACTTTGATGAACATGGTAACACAGTCTTCCGTAGTACTATGTTAAATGTCTTCGACCCTAGGGATTTGGTACAGCCGCCACGTTCATCACCGTCCATCACCTCTGCCACTGAAGTACCTTCAGCTTCTCTGGCTCATCCTCGTTCGTTGTCTTCCATTGTGAAGGACACTGTACTAACAAAATTCAGTCCGAAAAATAATGTAAATCCGGAAGCCTGGATCAAGATATTTGAATCCGAGTGCACTCGTCTTAACATCGCTCAGGACCGATTTTGGGAGGTAATTCGTCTTTTCCTGGATGACGGAGCTGAGAAGTGGTATACCACTACTCAACTCTGTCATACAGACACATCGTGGGATTTCTGGAAATCATCATTTATCGACAACTTCGGAATACGTGGTCTCGCAGCAGTTCGTTCGGCGTACAATTACAGCTACAGGTTTGGTTCATTGTCCGATTATTGTCAAAATAAACTCAGTTTACTCGCTTCTCTCAATCCAAAGATGACCGAATTCGACAGGATTTGTCACGTAGCGTTAGGTTTGCCACTAAACCTGCAGGATCGTATTAATCTTCACGAGGTGAACACTCTCGGTAAGCTTTTAAGCACAATTAATTCATTCGATAAGCCGTCGACACGTTCGAACTCGTCTTTTAATTCGTCTTCTTCTATGTCAAATTTGTCTTTGTCTTCTTTCTCCTCGCAACGTAATAGTAATAATTTTTGTTCGTATTGTATCTCGAAGGGTTACGGTAAATTCCCTCACCTAGAAAAAAATTGCTATAAAAAAGAGAGAGATCAACCTAATCGTACTTTTACTTGCAACAGTAACGTAAAAAATGAAACCCCTTCGAAGGCGATTCATACTTTGAACGTCAATGATGAACTTGTTAAGGAAGTACAAACATCAACAAAAAACGAGTGACGCCCTCGTTCATTGTGTTAGACGTACTTGTCACTGGTTTAAAGGGAAAGGGTCTCTACGACCCAGGAGCTAATGCATCTGTAATTTCGTTAAATATGCTTAAAAAAATTCCTCATTATAAGTTCCTTCCTACTAAATCAGAGTACAGCACAACGAACGGTAAGGGCGCCATTCTGGGCATGACTATGCTCAACATTTCGATTAAAGCTATCTCGCATCGTGTACTTCTTTACGTGCTCGACTCTAACAATTTTTGTTTCGATTTTCTTATTGGTCTGGATCTCATCCCAATGTTTAAACTCTCTCTAGATCATAATCTTATTATTTCGCAAAATAACGTAACTTTGCCTCCTGATAATTTAATACCGACAAAAAATAAAATTTCAATAAATAATAGTAACGTAATATGGAATGAATACATGCCGCATGAGCTTTTTACATCTAAAGTAACGCATCTTGATAAAGAAAAGAAAAATATTATCTTTAACGTAGTACAGAAAAATAATCATGCGTTCGGCAAAAGTAAATTCGACGTTGGTAATGTCACCAAGTACGAGTGTTCTATTAGTTTATCAAAAGATACGTACATAGCGAAAAAACCGTATCGCTGTACGTTTGAAGATCAGGAGGAGATTTCGAAGCAATGTAGGGAATTGTTAAATAGTGGTATTATCGTCCAATCCATGTCTCCTTTCGCTTCTCCTGTTACAATGCAGTTTAAGAAAGAGGGTCTGTGCGCCAAGAAAACTAAAACTCGCATGTGTGTTGACTATCGGGCTTTGAACAAGATCATCATTCCTGAGAGTCAGCCTTTTCCTCTCATTGATGAGATTTTAGCGAGAACTCGGGGCTGCTCATGGTTTTTGGCGCTGGATATTAACGCTGCTTTCCATTCTATTCCAATTCGAAAGTCGGATACGTTTAAAACAGCGTTTATTACCCAGCACGGACATTATGAGTGGTGTTCGATGCCTTTCGGTCTTAAGATCGCTCCAGCCCTCTTTCAACGCATCTTGTATGGTATTTTCTTAGGTAACAATTTAACGTCATTCGCTTTGAATTATCTCGATGATATTTTAATTTTTTCACGCTCGTTCGATGAGCATATGTGTCACATTCAACGTGTTATTGATGTCATTTACGCAGAGGGTTTCCGCCTCAACTTCAAGAAATGCAATTTTGCTATGTCTCCCATTCCTTATTTGGGTCATATTCTGGGGCCCAACACGATCCAACCTCTTCCAGACAATTTAATTGCAATTAACGAATTCCCAGTTCCTTCCTCCAGAAAAAATGTTCGTCAATTTATCGGGAAGGTGACTTACTATCGTAAATTTATCCCTAACGCATCTTCTCTTTTAGAACCTTTCCACAATCTCCTTAGGAAAAACGTCCCCTTCCGCTGGTCTTCCGAATGTCAAACTAGCTTTGATAAAGCCAAATGCCTTCTTACATCCTCTCCCATCTTGGCTGTCTTTGATCGGAATTGTCCTATTTTCATTCACACTGACGCTAGTGGAGTGGGAATTGGGGCAGTTTTGAAGCAGACTCAGGATGATGGGGATATCAAACCTGTCGCCTTTTTCTCTCGAAAATTGTCGGATGCGCAGAGAAAAAAGAAAGCCATTTACATTGAGAGTTTGGCCATTCGGGAAGCTGTTCGATATTGGCGCTTTTGGCTGATCGGTCGCCACTTTACCGTTATTACCGATCACAAGCCTTTACAACATCTTAATCTCAAAGCTCGTCCTGATGAGGAACTTGGCGATTTAGCCAACAAACTCCTTCAGTTCGACTTTGATGTCCTCTATGAACTTGGTCCTTTGAATTACGAAGCTGACTCACTTTCTCGGAATCCTGTCCTCGAATCATCTGATGCTACTGATCCTCTGTTACCTATTTTTAATTTTCTCTCATTTAGCGATATTTCTTCCTTGCAGTCGAATGTAATTAAGTTAGATCATGATATTTCTAAGCACGGACTTGTATTTCGTAATTTGAAGGGGAGATTACGCATCGTTCTAGATCAGCCTGCTGGTGAACAACTCATCAAGCTTGTTCATGAAAAACTGGGTCACGTTGGTTCAAAACATGTCATCGCTGTTATTACTCGTTATTTCACATTTCCGCAATTATACACTCTTGTTACTTCTTTTTGTCAAAAATGTATTGTATGTATCGAAAATAAGTCTCGTAGAACTCGCCGCAGTGCTGAGTTAGGTATCATCGGTCCGGCCTCTGCTCCTTTCGAAATCATGTCCCTCGACACCATTGGTGGCCTTGGACATGGTAAATCACCCCTTTCATATCTACACCTTTTAGTCGATCATTTTTCACGTTACGCTTACATTCTATGTTCGAAAGGTCAATCGGCTCGGGAGATGATTTCCCTTATTGATTCGGTCCATAAAAGTAATCCAATTGGAACACTTTTGACGGATCAGTATGGGGGGTTGTCGTCTGGAGAGTTTGAGACCTTCTGTTCCCACTCTAATATCAATCATGTTTTCGTCGCAGTGGACAGTGCCTCCTCAAATGGTTTAAACGAACGTTTAAACCAGACGTTGGTAAACCGTATCCGCTGTGCGAAAAATGATTCTTCCTCTTCTTGTTCGAGGAAAAGTTGGACTGTTTTAGCGTCTGAGTGTGTTGAACAGTACAACAAAACCCCTCACAGTGTTACAAAGTTTTCTCCCTCTTATCTTCATCTTGGTGTTCTTGATGACTTCGTTCCACAATGTCTATTCGATCCCCCTAACCTCACTGCAGATCGAGAATTAGCATATCGTAACTCAGTTATGTACCATAATTATAATAAAAGAATGTATGATAAATGTAAAAACAAAATCGAATTTGACGTAGGGGACTCTGTTTTTATCGACAATGGTAGTAAGTTAAATCGTAATAAGCTCGATAAACTTCGCATAGGACCGTACAAAATTGTTAAACGTTTATCTCATAATGTATTTATCGTCCATGTTGGGCGAGGACCACTTTGTAATCGAATCTATCACGCCAGCAAATTAATCTTATTCGATAAATGTAAATCATAAAATGTAATTAATGTTATTCCTTTTCTCTTTTCTTTTCATTCCTTCTGTTCCTAAACGAGTGGGGAGGGTGCATGTAAGATTGCACTCTTAGTTATCCTATCTACTCGTTCCATCTTATCTTCTCTTTCTTTCGTTTACTCTTTTGTCGTCATTCCTTCATGTCCCATCCTGTTTCATTATCCTCTCGTCTTTATAATAATTGTAATTTTCGTTAACCAGTATTTCTTACTGCTTTAGTAGCAGTCGTGTTTTCGTACGTGTTAGCTCGTACTGTTATTTTCGTATTTCTTTTCGTACTTTCTATATTATTTCGTACTTTTCATTATTCTCGAAACGAACTTATTTTGAATTCGTTTCCAAATAAAACGCATTCTCCATTTCGTCTCGAGTGTTCATTGAATAAGATCGCCGATCTTATACATATACATATATATCTATAATAGGTGATTCAGTTTAACACTCATCATAGGAAAATCCTCTATGGTGCATGTTAAAATGACTCACACAGGTTAAATGATACAGATGAGGTAAAAATAAATGCACCATCGAAAAAATAACAGAAATAAATGAGTTTGTGATGATTAGTTTTTAAAAAAAACTGTTTTTTTTTGTTTTTGTTTTTTTTAATATCGAATACATCAGAAGCTCAAAATTACATTTTTTTAACCAAGATTTTTCATTTTTTAACCATTTGGAACTTTTCCAAATAATTTTTTCTATAAAAATAAAAACCTCCAAAAAAAACTTTTTTTGAAATTTATTTTTTCTTTGATTTTGTATTTTTTTGTTTTGTCTTCTAGTTACATTTTAGAACAGTGGTTTAATATTGTATTTTATTTTCTAATTAGCAATAAATTTCTTTGAATTTGTCTTTTTTTGGTTTGTCTTCTAATTACATTCATTGATAACAATGTTTATTTCCATTATTTTCTCCATGGTGCATTTATTTTCACCTCATCTGTATCATTTAATCTTTGTGAGTCATTTTAACACACCATAGGTGATTTTCCTATGGAGTGTGTTAAATTGAATCACCCGGTATATATATGTAAGCTCTTTAGAAAATAATGAAGAATCATGTAGACACATCTTTCATCTTTCCATACTTAAAATCCATCAATAGATGAATATAATACAAATCTAATATATATATGAGAGATCTCTGCAACTCACTATATCAGCAAGTGCGAAACACAGACAGAAACTGTGGTTATTTTAAGAATGTGAATACATATTCTTACATCCCCATTATTCGAGGGGGAGCCGCACTAGGGAAAGAACTGAGCTGATTGTTTACTAATTAGCATTCCGTCTTCCTCAAGATCATCCCACTAGCTTGGCATGTATTGATGGATTTGTAAGCTCTTTAGAAAATAATGAAGAATCATGTAGACACATCTTTCATCTTTCCATACTTAAAATCCATCAATAGATGAATATAATACAAATCTAATATATATATGAGAGATCTCTGCAACTCACTATATCAGCAAGTGCGAAACACAGACAGAAACTGTGGTTATTTTAAGAATGTGAATACATATTCTTACATATATATATTTTTTTTTCATAAAAGTTTTCTCTGCTGTGGGAATTCAAACCTCTGACCTTATCATTGAGGAGCTGGCCCTTTAACCACAGCGACACAAGGTTAGACTGAAATTAAGCATAATTTGCACTTACGTTTCCCAGTAGAAAAAATATTTATGTAAATTTGTTTTTGTTTTAAGGGGGAGGAGGTGTTGCAAAAAACAGTGTGTGACACACATGTATATAGTAGGTGACTGATACTCGTGTGATTTTCATCACTTGCTTTCAGCCTGTGTTGCAAAAAATCACACTTATCAAAATCACCTTCTTTATAAACTTATATCACAAATAACTATTACATAAAACACAATGGGAAAGGCAATGTTTACATTGGTATTTTGCGAGTGAAAAGTAACTCTTATCATTCTTGAATGTAATCTTGATGTAGATGAACACTCCTCCATGTAAAAACGTGAAGTATCTTTTTACATAGAAACACATTCACTTTTCATGGAGGTACAGATTACACTTTCTCAATGAAAACTTAGATCTGCCACAATGAGGAGGTTCATAATTTTTTCCATTTTTTATAATTTTTGTGACTCATCATTACGATAAAATGTTAACGTTTCGTAGTATTCAGATCATTAATTATGTAAAATATCTTCTTCAACAAGATTTAAAAGTAAGTTTATATGGGTCCAGAATCCAATTTTGAACCTTGGTGTGCAATACACTGTGAAGGTTTCACGAAATAATTTTTCATGAGGCTAGGAAGGCAAGAAAATTAAAAAAAAAAAAAGCCCAGGTCAAATTTTTATGATCTAGTACCCTTAGATCCGCCACTGCTCCATCGTTAACACTGAGATATGTGAGATTCTTGTAATGAGGGTTTCACATGTTACAGATTCTTAAGTTTAAGCAGAATTTGAGGTTAAGCAAGTGTCTTTCAGTTTGTATGTCAATCTTTTCAAGTTTAAAAACTTTCTAAACACTTAAAAGCGTAAAATTAATATGATTTGTTCACTCTATGGCTTCAGAGCTTTCGAATAAGCCATTACATGACGCATTTAAGTCATCTGTTCCATTTCAACAGGAAACTTTTAACTGGCTCTATTTATTTATTTATTTATTTTTTATTTTTTGAAAATCCAAAGGGGTAATTACCTCCCGGCTCCATGGTGTCTACGCCCTTGATGAGAGGAGTACTCTCGAATAGATATATCGGCTTTAAATTGTCACTGCGTACAATAAAATTTTAATGCAAATATTTTCCTGTTTTTCTTCTCCGTTTTTTATCCATTCTTTTAAAGGATGCTTTTCAGTCAGCGTTTTCTTCACTTTTTTCCAACCCTAAATTTTGATATTTTCTTCCATAATGTCTGAAACCGAGTACGTAATTTCTTCTTTTCCCCCATTGTCATTTCCTGCGCGAGTCCATTAAATTCGTCGTTACCCCTTCGATGACATTTTCGTTTATTTTCTCTTTTTCCTTGTTTCTTCCTCCTCATTTCCTCCAATTTTATATTTACTACCCGGCGAGAACAGTGAAAAAACAAGTTGACGACGACGAAGTTTAATGAAAATCTTTCGAATCGCTTATAGTCGTGTTTTTATTATTTTTATAAATTTTTCGTCTTTCGCGTGTTTAGTGAACGAGGCTCGAGGGCTGTGTAAGTGGGTCAACGAGTTGTGTTGATGCAGCCGTGTGGAGAGAGCCGAAAGGGAAAAAGAATTTCATCGAAAATCGAAATAAGAAAATGTTGATTTTATTTTTTCCTCAAAAAACACGATACTTGAGTGGTTTCGAAAAAATAACCCATAAATTCAGGCAGAAAATTATATCGTTCGTGGTTTTAGATAGAGAAAAGAGGGTCTAGTTGAAATCAAACTGACCACATTCGGTTGGTTAGCCAAATCAATTAACCCTATGCCAAGCAGACTACTCAGAAAATACTATTGGAGCGATGAAAGTATGTATTTATATTTTATCGAACAAATCGAAAGTTGGTTGTTAACAGGTCTGACGAAAGAGGGTGAAGGGGTATTCCCTCAGGCTCGGGGATTTTTATGGCCCCGGCATTCCTCAAACATGGAAGAGAACGACAAGTAGGTTTTCATGAAAAATTTAGTCAAAAAAATTTTTCTATTACTCCGCTCACGAAATTGGCTTACTCAGTACTAAGAAATCCCTTCCATACATAAATCCTAAATACTAAACCTGAATACATGCAATTTGCAATTTTTTAGCGGGGTCACGAGCCCAAATTTTCTCTCTACAGTCCTGGTTGCTCAAGTGTAGGGTAGTATGAATAATCCTGTATCGCCTATGATTGTATTACCGACTTCAGCTTCTGAATGTAACGTTAAGGAACCACAGAATGGTTTTTATTTTTGATGGAATTGATTTCAGCCAATGACGATTTCGACGATAATTGAAATGAATAAATTTTAATTATCTCAAAATGAGGAGTTTTATTAGAGAAAAACAAAATTTACAACTTTTGTACACCAAGAAGAATAAAATAAAATTATAAACTTGACCATTAACTTGGTCACTTTTGAATAACTTAGAAAAATTACTTTAAGTTCATGAAAAATCGCAATTGGAAATTGGTTACGATCTGAGACGATTCAAATTTGAGAAGCTTTAGACATGAGATGTTAACTCTGTGGTATCCCAATTAGAAATGATTTAATAGCCATCAAAATTCATTTTCGAAGTCAACTAATATTTTGAGGTTTTGTTAGGACAAAGTGTGGTGGCTTTCCATAGGGGAGGTAAGCAAGGCAATCAGAATCCTGATTTAATGGAAGTATTTCCACAAATTTTGGTAATTTGGGGGTGAATAACTAGTAGCAGCATCTAACAGGTCTCCAGTGGATACAGTAATTCTAGGCAAAGTACAAAAAGATCAAGAAGGAATGTACACGATATTTGAACCTATCAAATTTCAACTAATTTTTTATGCACTATTTTTCAGTATTTACCTGTTTGTATTATTTAGAGAATGTAAGAAAAAAAACGAGACAGTGGGAGTTCTTATTAGTCCAGCAGTCGAAAGTATTTGTCTGAAAATGTCAAATCTGATAGGTCATAAAATTTCCATTTTATTACTCTCGATAAACAGAGCATAGGGTGCATTAGAGGTAAGGTTAAAAATGGCAGATTCTATAGATGTGTGCACGAGAGCAGCGAGATCATATAGTGAAACCTTTTTGGGGGTCTAAAATCGGTACATGCGTATGGAAAAAGTAAAGTGTGGCACATAACAATAAAGCTACAAACATCAGTTTTCCCATACCTACAACCCACCAGACAAATGTTGTTGGAGCCACCAGTTTAAACTAAACTACATTTAGACAAATTTTAGGAACCTTCAGAGATGGGCAAGTAGCTAATGTGTCCAACATCGTACCGTGATTGGCCAATTCTAATTCTCAGAACTGGATTTTGATGATGTCACACAACACAAAATAGATTTGCAACTGGAAATCTTAGACTATATATTATTATTTATTACTGCTCAAACTGATAAGAAAGTAAAGACAACACTTTAAGAACAGGGAAAGGAATGACTTGGGTGTAAAGGGCGCATTTAGTACTTTGATTGGTTTTTCCCCAAATGATAAATGATAATAACCAATAAAAACTGAGAATTTTGTTTAGAGCGGCTGTTGGGCACTACATTTTTCTTTCCTCTCCTCACACAAGATATGTTCACTTTTGTTGCTCTACCTCCGAGGTGTTCAAGCAGTCTATACATATATTCTGTTCACGCTAAGAAGTCGGTGACATCAGAATCACAATAAACGTCTTGGTTGGTTGGGGAGAGAGGAAAAGGTATTGATGCACATTTTCATACAATGATAAACAACATTTTGTAGAGTAAATAAACATATAAGTGTGGATATGATTTATGACATCACGCACTTTTTAGCGTGAACAGAGTATGATAATATTTTGTCAAAGCTGGGACCTTCGCCAATCTGTATGGTTTCAAAGACTTTGAGGAAAATCTAAATTTTCTAGCATTGCTGGAGTAGAATTTTCTTCATCTATGCCAGCAATACATTTTTGCGCGCACATTGTCGATGTCAACTGATGTCTGACCATTTTAAACTGTTTTATTAAACGTGTCTCAATACAGCGAAGTTATCATTTCCAATGTTAATATAATATTCACGAAATTCAAAAATAAAGTTTTCACACTTCACCTTTATTGAGGAGGACCGAAAGATCAATGTTTATCATACATGACAGGAAGCATTTACATAACTTATGTACATATTAAAAAAAAAAATACATCGAGACACGAACATACGATGTCATAATGTCCTTTCAAAACTAACTACACGAACGAATTTCCTATATCACCGTTTTAATCCGTCGGTATCGACTCTACAGACGCGTAAGCTGCAGATCTCTTTAGCCGCTTTTGACTCGATGAGATTTCATTGACGTCGGCGAGCGTACAGATGTATCTGGCCGACGAGAAACCACTATATGGTATAATTAGGCTTTTGGTCGTTGAAAATTATGTCGTATCCGGCGCTAACGAACAAACAATTCGCGTAACTCATCAGCTGATGCTCTAAAACGTTAAACGTGTCGAGATGATGTAGTCGCAACTCTGCCATGAGCCGACAGGCTGATGGAGCAAGAGGGCGGATAAAAAGGTCAACTTTCATGGAAGTGCGAAGAGAGACGAGACAAGAAGGATTTGTACATTGGTGAGAATATTGGTCGAGTAACAGACGAAACGACATGGTCGCGCGTATCGTCCGTTATCAACAACGATGATTGATTATTTTCGAAATGCTCGAGCAACCGTAATTAGACGACAAAAGCGTCAAAAAGTGTTCGGAGAGGACGGTTTCAACCATTTCACCGAAGTTTTCCGTTTTCGGAGGAAAACTTTCTATTTAAATTGACCTCGTGAAGGAAGTTCGAACTAGTGCCTAGATTACACAGTTCAAATGGTTTCATTCCAAAACTACCCAAACGACACCCGAACGTCAATTAATATCGAGTAAAATTCATACAACAGTATTATATGTTGGGGTGAAAGACGGCGGATGTTGTCGCATAGGTATACTGGCTCCAGAGGAGAAAGCGAAAAATGTAAAGTGAAATACATTTTTCAAACATTCACCGGTGGTTGTTGACAGGCACCAAGTGGTAATGGTGAATAATGATAATATTATTCATGCATCATTCTAAGGTAATATTAATGAGTGTATTTTTTTTATATCACAAGATGACTCCACTATACGCAAAGACACACAATTTTGGAAAGGGGCTATACCGTCCCTAACCCCCTTTTTTTTTCTGATCAAAAAATTATTTTTTCATTCAACTCCACCCTGAAGTTGCCAGTTGAAGCGATTTTCCATTTAAAAAAAAAACAAAATCTCCACATTTCACCTTCATCTCCACCTGGAGTGAAAAAACACGTAAATAAAATCTAAAAATAATCTTAAAAAGACATGAAAACAAATATTTCCTCACATTCACTGAATCTATTCGGCGAACGTCAACAATCACCATAATTCAAGCAAATTAGCTTAAAAATGCTTTAAACAAAAAATAATTGGAAGAAAACTGAATTTTGGTTTATATGTCGACTTCACCAATCTCAACAACCATCTGAAAGTCCCAATGCGAGGGACTTTAGCTTCCCCCCAATGGCAGTTAAAATTGAGTCGCTAAGTTGTTTTTCAGGTTCATATCACTTAATTTTTATTCCAGCAAAAAATTGTTGAAACAGAATTAAAGGAAGACTAAAGAATCCATAAAAAGCAATTTCACTATTTTTTTTGTCCGGTTCATAATACTTTTTGCATAAATCACGGTTGAAAATACCAATTTTTCTGTTAATACCTTTTCAACACAGTAAATACATGCAGTATAATCCATCTATACTGAATACAATATATTGGTTCAGTTCGTAAATAATTTTATTCACAGTGTATAGACAAACAAGTGAATTGGCATCACCCCCTCAAGAGATTTTTCATTAGATTTTGTATAAGATACAGACTACGTACTCGTAGTTTATATCAGTTGGGAAAGTGGTACTGAAATGCGATAAAGGGGAGAATTTTACTCAACATTTTGGTCTATACCAGTCGTTTCCAAACTTCCGCAGTAACTGAGATACTTTCAATATTGAAAGTGAATCGTGAGCTACCTATTTCAAGTCAAAACTTCATATTGAATGAAGAAAACATATTTGAACTAGAATCCAAATTAAATGAGTTTTAGGCCAATTATCATAATAAAAGTTAAACAATGACTACTTCAGGTTGGAGGTGAAATTTTGAATTTAATTAAAATCATGGTGCAGCAAGGACCACCTACTTCCCTACGCTACTACTAGTATCCATACGAGCTATCAGTAGCTCAAAAGCCACAGTTTAACATACACTGGTTGAAAAAACTATGCCAGACCAAAAAATAGCGAACACTTTTTTATAGATTCTTTCGTCTTCCATCAATTTTGTTAAAACAATTTTTTCATTAAGCCATATAAATGTGAAAAACGGCTTTGTGCCATCATTTCAACCCTCTGGGGAAGGAAGCTGAAGTCTCTTATATTGAGACTTTCAAGAGGCTGTTAAGGATGGTGAAACCTACGTATATACCAAAATTCACCTTCATTCCAATTATTTTCTTTTTAAATCATAATTTGCCTGGACTATCTATTGATGTCTAACTATTAATACGTGTTGTTGACAATAGCTTCTGTGCGTAGGTACTTGTACTACTTTTTGAGCGAGGAGGGGGTTTGGTTTAATAATGTCTCCCACACCCTCCAAAAAAAGCAAGGAAAAACAGAGCTTTATGGTCATCTGATACTGTTCCCCAGCCCACCCATAGCCATCCCTTAAAAACGGTTCTAATGACGTAGAATTTTCCTAATAGTTTTTCGGTATTCCTGCCAAAATGATCTTTAGCCATCCACAAATATGTAGGTAGGTACCTTGAAAAATTGCGTAGCTTTCTTAAACAGTACACTAGCAACAGTTAACAGTTTCCAATTCAAATGAGACTATAAAATGATGGTATTGAAGGCCTATGCAAGAATTTTCTCAGGCGGGCCTGCAAAATAATAACATCGAAAATTACCAAATGCCATAAAAGCAATCTCTCTGTAATTCAGACATGCGAATGTATAGAATGTATATATGTTTGCGGCTTTTAGCGCTACACCTGACTGTTCATAGCAACAACTAGACTAGTTGGCAAGAAGGCGAGAAATGTGTAAACATGTTTTCAGGCTGAAGACTTTTAGCCATCAGTGAAGACTAGCGACTAATTCATATAATTGTGCTGTCTATCCACTTTCCTTCAGGACAGAAAAATTTACTTGGCACAACGACATCATAGACTAGCTTTGGCATTTTTTTTTCAATTGTAAGTATGATGAAAAATCCAAAAAATATGAAAGAAGACGCCACACAGCATTCAGAAAAAACAACGTTTATCAGACTCCAAATTAGAATCTACGGCTTGAGCATGCCATGCTCCTATTAACTAATAAGCAACGGCAGCAACTGATAACATCGGTTTGTCATAGATATACAATCACTTCTCATTTATGTTTTTTCTAATGTCAGGCTTGCTCCTTTACAATTATACAATTTGGTCATAAGTATCAGTGAAGCCGTAGCTAAAATCTGAAGAGAATGTTATGCTAATTGGGGAACCGTGTTTAATTTCACATATCATTGTCCTCGAAGCTGTTCATGGGTATTAAACATATATAATGAATGTATAGGTACCTACACACACATTATTACACATATAGTACACAAAAAGCAAGACTCACCACTCGTCCCGTGGATCTGGCAATGTCCTGTGCACTGATATCAGATCGCTGACGTACTGGTTGAAGGCGTTCTTTGTCCAGCCCTCCTGCACCAGTTTTTTCACATCAGCCGGCAAATTGGATGGCAGCGTCACCGGTTTTCCCAACTCGCCGTACAGCTTGACACCCCTCCTTGCCACCAGCTCGTCGTCCGCATCCGGACGATCTTTGCCATCAGCCATCACCAGCTCCAGCGGATCTTCGACGTCGAGCGCTGGAGACGCCGTCAACTTGGCAACGGCTGGCGCCGGCGCCAACTCATTCTCATTCGCCACTGCCACGTCCTCGTCGCCACCAGCCGCCCCCGCGGCTGCCTCCACCGCCGCACCTTCGTACAAGAATGGAGACTGGCGTTTGGCGCTGGCGCCGCCCCCGGGTCGCTCGTGCTCCACCTTCTCGCGGTTCTCCATCAGCACCAGAACCGCCACCGTCAGCCAGACAGTACCCAACAGCAGCAACCCTTTGAACAGGAGCGTACGTCGACGCGACAAATACGTGTACATGGCGTCGACGACGATGATGATGATGATGAGTAGGTGAGTGGAAGAAGGGTGAAGAGAAGGAGAAACAGGACGTGTAGACGGAGAAGGAGTGGTAGACGTGTAACAGCTACACTTTCAGCGAATTCGGCGCGGATGAAACACTATGCGCACACCACCACTGGCGATTTTCCACGGCGCTGGAAAAATCATGCAAGAGCCACGTAGCCGCGAGACGTGGAGAGACACAAACTCTTGAAGAAGGAAATGCAGCGGGTTCGCGGTTACGACACACGACGACGCATCCTCAAAAAGAACGGACGGCTAAAGGTGAGAATGACGACTGCTTGGACATGTGCAGTTACAACGGTTCCGCCTCGAATCCATATCACTCTGGAGCCATCTGAAGACACAAGAACAATACCGAGAGGCAGACATTAGTATAACTGGACGTATACAATGAAGTGGCGCCGCCGCCGCCTACCACCATTAATGAATGTTAAATATAATTTTCATTCGACCATATAGGATACGACGGACGCGGACGGTGGTGTGGGGCAGGGGTAGTGGTGGTGGTCGGTTTTTCTTTTTCTCATCGGCTTCTTTTGTTTGGCGGAGAGGAACCGAGGAAAATGAGGCATAGCTGCGAGAACCATCCAAGAAGTAAGGGTCATTTAGCGAAACGCGTATTTCCTCCAAGAGGAAATGTTATTTAATAAATCACACGTCGCATAATTACCACAAGTTTTTTTATGGTAACGACTGAAGTACCGGGAGCGAGGCGCACTAAGCAGGCGACACAACAGTAGAATAAGAAACGAGTCGAGTAAATTATCTAAAATAGACGCGAATAAATGATGGGATTCGGGATTCGCTGTTTGTGGTGTAACAGATTAGAGATGGCCTTCTTTTACTGTTTCTTCATTAGGCTACAGTTTCGATTCCCCGAAGGATTTTCGGGTTAAATAACCATTAGGCGCGTCGTTTCGTGTTCGCTTAAGAGACAAACAAACGAAAAGCGGAAGAAGACTGGATAATCTCCTTTAAAAACTTCAGAAAAACTGCCTGAAGGAAACAATAGAATTTTTTATACGTACTTCGAAACCGAAATATGGTCTATGAAATGGTTCACTCGAAATGGGTCCCTGCAGTTTACCGGTTGGTACGGAGTAAAATTCATTAAAATAATCTTGACATTGCACGCAGCTACGCCTTCAATGAAACGCTAAAGAATGAGGTACAAATAGTGATGATTGGAGGAGAGACCATAAGCAACATTTAACATACTTATGGAGTTATGATGACACAGTTAAAGTCCTACTGTCACACATTATCAATAACCTGACGAGGCTGGCACAGGTTACGGCATACGTAGCCTACGCAGCAAAAATACAAAATCGAAAAAAACTCTTCGGAAAAGAAAAATTTTAATACCTATTGATATAAAACTAGAAGATGGTGCGGTAGATAATATAATACCATGTAAATGGGATAATCGGACACAGATATTTAGGCAAAGAAAATCGCTTTACATAGGTTAACAAAAATCCTCATTCCCCATCACGAGCTTTTTTTCAAACAATTGCATCAGAGTCGCTAAATGCTACACAATATGGTCTATGTCCAAAAGAGTCGATTTAGTCAAATATAAGGAGAGGAGTTAATGACCAAATTCGAAAATCTCTCGATTTACATTCAACCAAGAAATTGAATTTTTGATTATTTAACACAAAAAAAAGTTCATATTATTAGGTATACTTATATACCAGCTTGAATTTACGAAGTTATTTGGTGGGGTAGACCCCCAAAAATCCTCAATTCGGCGCCTATATCTGGGCCTATAAATAATAGCGAAGATTAACATACTCTGTTCACGATAAAATGTACATGACGTCACAAATCATATTCACACTTATCTGCATGAAACAAGTGTTCGTTTACTTTCCGAAATATCCTCAGTTGATGCATATCATTGTATAACAATGTGAATCTATACTTTTTTTTCTATCTCCAATTAACCGCAATAACTAAAGTTGATTATGACGTCCGGTACATCTAGGGGTAGGCAGAAAATAGAGATGGACGATTAATAAGCAAGAATTGATCAATCGGTTTTTTACAGAAATCGACTGTGTAATAATCGATTGTTCTGAGGTGGGTCAATGAATCGATTTATCCATTTCCGCACTTCTCCACTAAACGGTTAATCAATTATTCAGAATAATCGATTTCTGCCCATCACTCAAAGTTAATGTAATGTAATGAATGCCCCCAAAGCGTTTCAAGTGGATTGCACTGAAAGTAGTATGAAGATAACACAGGTTTCAAAGAAGACGAACATCGAGGGGCAAAATTAATATATTTATAATACAATTGTGGAATACCTTACGTGGAAAGTAAAACCAACAAAGAAGGTGTTCAACAGAACAATTTGCGTGTTTATGCCAAAATACCAGAAAGGTATAAGGGAGCCAAGACCTCGGCAAACACTGGCGATTTAGTCTATGATTTTCTGGCCTTATATACCCAGCTCCCTACACGCACACATACACACCTATGTAATATTTACATAGGTATAGTGTAGATAATTTATTTGTACTTTACGGTTGCTATGGCAACGGTAAGGTACAGAGAATGCATCTTCGTATTGGTCCGTGACATCGCCGAGATCGTTATCTATCGATTCGTCATGGTCCGAGATTTGTAACTTGTCTATCTGCAAAAATAGACAAGTACAAACAAACATACATTTGTATTTTGGTTTAATGTGCAAGGCACGAATAATTGTCACCAAAGGTGACGACTTTTGTCGATAGGCCGAGCCTATTTCCTCATACAAGTTATAGTCTAATCCCCACATCTACTCCCCCACAGTTTTTGCATCGTAAAAACGATTAATCGCATGCCTGGGGGATTAGAGGTTTTTATCGCTGTTTTTGCTCCCTCTCCTACTTGGCGAGGGAACTTCCAACAGCTGCTCCAATGCATTTGTAAGATTCTATACATTGGGCCTGCCACCGAAGGAAGTTATCCCTGCTCTTCTGTCCCCTTTGTCTTAGCGGTTGGTATTGGGGGCGACAATAAGGGTGGTTATGGACAGGAAGGGAGGGACAAGGATTGAAATGTCTGGGGGTAGTCAGCAGTGGCGAGTTGGATTTTGGTGTTGCCGTGAACTGCTGAGTTTGGATAATGATTGGAGCCGGTGGAGGGGTAGCCTGGTATACAGGGTCCTCATCGGCAAACAGGAACTTAGCTCGTTCCCTCATCGTCGGTTTTGGGGTTGCCATCTTTGAGGTTGCCAAAGAAGGTAACACCTTAACGAGCGTTTTAGGATGCGAGATAAGGGGTGGCAGTTATTTCGTCATATGGGTGACAAATCTTAGTATCGGTCCGTGACATCGCTGAGATCGTTATCTATCGATTTGTCACAGTCTGAGATTTGTAACTTGTCTATCTGCAAAAATAGACAAGTACAAACAAACATACATTTGTATTTTGGTTTAATGTGCAAGGCACGAATAATTGTCACCAAAGGTGACAACTGTCTTCGATAGGCAGAGCCTATTTCCTCATACGAGTTATGGTCTAATCCCCACAACGATGTTAGATTCCAAATATATATGACTACAATTCAGAAAAGTCTTTCATGATCTGCAAAGTTGTACTGAACAAAACATAATTAAAAGAGACAGTTCGATTAAGAGATTGATTAAGAAAGTCTCAAAACTACACCCAACAAAACTATCTGATGACCTTGGATAAGACAAGGTTCAGTTCAAGAACTGTTGAAGATGATTACGATGATGATGATGATGATGATGATGATGATGATGATGATGATGATGATAATGAAGATGATAATGGCATAGCTGGAGAGAAGACAAAATATTTTTTTTTTAATTACGATAGATATTTTTTCAGGCGGTTTCCAGAAAGACACTTCCAACTATTTTTCTTCTCACAGAAATAATCCTTAACAATATTAATAGCTGAAGGAGAGGCTATCAAATAAGGTAGTATCTTCATATTTATCTTGTTCAATAGAAATACATAAAATTATGCAATTCCATTACATTTACTTTTGCCAAACTGCTTCATACCCATAAAAGCTATAGCTAGAAGTATGTACCTAAAATGAACCTAGGCATAAAAAGAAACATTCACTTCAAAACCCCAACACGAATTTCCATGATACTTTCACAAAAAAATTCATTGTAAAATCCTGGAGATAAAACTGGTTCCATGCTCAATTGTCATTAATGAACAAAAGTCACAGAGCAAGGTGCGAGAAAAAAATGAAAATTTTCGATTATTTCTGTTCAACCACTATATTAGATATCTATTCTTGATATAGGTTAGGTATCATCAAAAATAGCACCTGTTTCGTACATTTAATTCGAATCAGATCCCTATTCAACCTGCATCAGTAACTAAAAATTGCATACTGTTATCGCAGGGAACAAAACTAATTCAAGAACTGAAGGCAACAAGAAACGGAAAAAGAAAATAAAGTTTTTGACACTACATTTTATAAATTTTACATACGTCTTCATAAATAATTCTGGAACAATGTCTTGATTTTTTCAATTCGAACATAAAACTCAAAAATTTCATTATAAATCCCAATTTTTGAAAGTAATTCACACAAACAAATATAAATCACCTTTTCCGAAACTTTACCAGCAATATTTTATGTAAAATTAGAAGGAAAAGAAAATTAGACAAATTGAGATTCTCTTTTCTTTCACCAAATAGGTACTTACATGAAAATATTTTTAATACCTACAGCGGAATAAACAGTTCACGATAGCTCATACCTCGTAGGCTTAGAACTGAATTGTTCAAAATACAATAGAAATTTCCATAAATGAAGAAAATGAAACTTAAGATAGGCACATGAAAGAATGCAGAATACGAAAAATAAAGAAGAGCGACCAAAAGAAATGTTCCCCAAAACAATGAAAGTGCTTGATCAGCTTGTGTAAAGGAAACAAAGAGAAGTTGAAACATAGCCAAAATTATTCGGCCATAAATGTACGATAGCTGTTTTTTAACACGGATAAAAATGCAAGTCAAACGATGTGTAAAATTAGAACACGTATGTAACAACATACGTCAATAAAAATGAAATAATAAATCACACAACAAACGGTTTCACAAGCAAATTAATTACAAAAAAGAAAAGAGAAGAGAACAACAATTACAAAAACAAAGGACACAACACGTGTTTTCGGTGTACAAATCTAATGTGTTGTTTGAAGACATTTTGTAATTCGTCTGAGATTTAGTTCTCATAACAGTAAATTAAGGCTGCTGCAACACAGAGATCCGATATCCGACAATCAGTTTTGCCAGCATAATTTCACCAATAAAAATAGTTCTCAGTGGCTACAAGCTACAATTTGCCTGGCCAGTTTTCAGTTAGTATCAAATCATTTTGATTATGACGACGTCTGAGCATTTATGCGATGGTCCGACGTTAGTCGTTATGTAGCCGCAGCCTAAATTGTACAAGCATACGATAATCAAGGTGAAGGGAGGGATTAATTGATCATGTTACAGGTTAAAATGCTTAAAATTGAAAATCAAACGTTAATTGGACACAGCCAAAACTTGTTATACCTACCAATGCCAATTTAGGTAGACAGTTAGAGATTTCCAATATAAATCCCAATTCACGCATGAATCCGGAGGAGTGGCTGCGTAGCCTAATGCTTAAGGATTTGTATCTACACTCTTTCTCATGTTCGAATCTTCCTCCTGCTACATTTCCAATCCAATAAATGTGATATACTGGTGTACCATCTGATTACAGAAGGTATCAACCAACTCTACAACCCAGTCAGCTGATATATGGACTGACTACAGCTGTGATGACTGGTTTGCCCTTATTCTCCATCGACACCCATACCATTTACTGAATGCTGTAACATCCAATGGTATCCTTGCGCCCAAGCTTCCAGCTGTTAAAGCTGTATGCTATGTATATAGCATAGCACGATAAATTTAAAGAAAAGCTATGTGAAATGTGAATTCTCAGGATGGCGGTTGTTGAAATTCACCAATTCGTTAGCACAGTTAAGCTGAGCCTCTGTATGTCCTCTTCTTTTATAAGAATGAAGGTGGAAAAAATTGGTGTTACATCCTTTTTTGCCTCATTTTGTCCTAATAAGCCTAATTTTCAATTTCAACAATTGCTTTCTATTTTTCAAAGTATAACAGACGCAGGGGTAAACAAATGTAGTGGTCTGCCTTGATACTAATACATACTTTTGTACGAGTGAGTTGCTATTAAGACATCATAATAAAGTCTAAATTCTAATTTACAAAAGTGAATTAAGTAAAAAAGTACAAAAACAAAAACAATCGTCAGCAGCTTTTAACTACCCACTTACACTGAATACAAAATATTGAAAAAAGTTTGCAGCCAGGTAAGTATGGGAAATATGCAGGGACGTAGTCCGGATTTCTTCAAGGGAGGTGGGGTAAAATTTTATAACTTATTCTTTTTTTGCTTCGTCATTTTTGAAAATTTATAAAATTTGAAAAATGTAGCATTTATGGAACCTGTTGTCGCACATTTACTACTAATTTTTTTTTTTAATTTTGAAAGTGACAAGCACAACAAACAAAAAAATAAGGTCATGAGGCAATCGCCCCTTTTCCCCTCACGGCTATGCTTTTGTAAACATACCTTTGAATAAATTTGACTGATTTTTGTCCAAGAGATCACTTGGCACATTATCACTTAATTTTTCCATTACTATTAGCGTCAAAATGTTCATTTTTGCAAAGAAAAAAAAAAGAACGTTTCAAGAAAATTGAGGACCTATGAAATGTATATTTCTTTCTGTCGTATATTCGGATTGTATTATTTTTAACGTTACCATTAGAAACAAATTGGCATTTTAATTCGTTGAGAAAAAAAAAGAAGAAAATTCTGTTAAAGATCAACCATGGTCCCAATTAACTCTGAGCTATGCCAACACATGCACTAAATTCAGCCGATATGCGTATAATTGGTGACACATGAAAGTGCTTTATACAGTTACGAAAAAACCAACAATACTTCTGGTCTGTCACGGTTCTATCACTTTTATCAATAAATAGATAGGTTGATTTCAAACTCAGAATACGGAAAATAACCAAGACAAGTGGCTTCCTATCGACAAACACAAGGTCAATGACCCCTGACGCGAAAAACAGATGAATAAGGCAAAAGGAACATATAGGTACTCCAGTTATTAAAGTCGAACGATGAAAATTATAAGGATCAAATTATATTCAGAAAATAGTCAGTAAACTTATGACTGTTGGTGACTTTCGAAGTAGAGAAACAAAAAATTAGTACCTACCTGCGTGTTTTTACCCAGTTTGCTGACAAACGGGTCATTAAAATTGACCTTGTAAGAAGATTAGGGGTGGAGATGATGAAAATAATCCATTTCATGAGCAAAAAAGAAAACGATTGGTACCATTTTTTCACAAAATTTTTTCTCATGTACATATGAATTTATAATCATGTATCGCCCAAACTTTACGTTCACAGTTTTAAAAAAACTACAGAAGGAATAGACCTCAAAGTTTCAACATAGGTAGTCATTATATTGGACAACGTCTGATAAAAGAGTTTTTAGTCTATTGGTTCAGCAGTTGGCGAGATCACTGAAGAAGAAAAAATTCTTGGAAAAGTGTTTTTTCCAGGATTTCGAGGAACAAAAACCGTTATAAGACTGAAATTTTCACACTGCTTTAATGTATGTGCAAATCTCATAACAGTTTGATACCTATTCATTCGCAATTTTAGAGAAAACTGAAAAATAAAACATTACTGGAGAAAATGATAAGTTCACGGTTTTGGAAAAAAGACGACAGAGATGGAGCTGAAATTTCCATAAAAGGTAGTCCTTATAAGAGACCAAGTCTGATAGAAGTTTAGTGTCTACTGTTTCAGTAATTTACGAGAAAACTCGAGAATTCTTGGTAAAGTGGTTTTTCCAGGATTTTGAGGAAACTACGAAAGGGATTGGGCTGAAATTTTTCCGATACATCATTCTTATGTATGTGTAAGTTTGACAGAGGTTTGGTGTCTATTGGTCCAATAGTTTCCAAGAAAACTGGAAAAGAAAAAATGGATAAAGAAGTGGTTTTTTTAGAATGTTGAGGGAACTATAAAAGGGACAGGGCTGAAATTTACCAAAAATGTAGTTCTTATGCAGGATCAAGTCTGATAGGATTTTTCTACCTATTGATTTAATACATTTTCTGAGGAAAATGTAAAACAAAAAAAATTGCTGAAGAAAAGCAAGTCACCGGTGTTGCTTGAAGTATATTTTTCATATTTATGGAGCCAGGGGTCATTTTACATAATATCTTATTTAGAAATATAAGAATAAAATTCTGATAGATCGATATGCTTGTTAGACATCGATAACTTTACTGTCCATAGTTTCTTGAAATTCTTTCATCATTTGGAATTCAGGATTGTTTGTTGAATTGTAGACTTAAATTGGCAAACTAGGTTTTCTAGCAAAGTATTACTGCTATTGAATCTTCTTTTTTAATGAATATTATACATCTCTGAATCATCGTATGATTTAAATTACCTAACGACGCCTTGAATGCTAATATACATTAATCAGAAAATTACTAAAAGGTGTCTACACTCTCCAATGGTGACTAATATGCTGTAGGAAATCCCCTATAAATAGAAATCGCATTATTTAGTCCACGAACAACATAAAGGTAATGTTTCGTAATGTATATTACGATTAGAATCTCCGAAAGTGTATGACAAATCCTATCTGCCTCATTACAAGCATTTGTTTAATGTCGACAATCATTTCCGTGACAAACCTGTCCGACAACGTGTACCCATCGAGAAGTCCACACAACGTTTTCTGATTTATTTGTTGTTTGTTTGTTTTTATTTTTTTCGATGAGCATCTCAGCTGAGGCATTGAATATGCGGAGGTCTTTGACTATATAATACGGAACCAGTAAAGAACGATGATTTCTAGTTAGACATGCTGGCGCTAAATAAGCAACCACAGCTAACCTTTTGACGTACTTTGCTTTATGTTTATGTACGCTATCCTTGTGAATTTAAGGGATGTCTTTATCAGATGTATCTAAATTGGTGAACTCAAGCAAAACGTCGAAAATACGCAGAAAGTACGCTAGGGTTGCCTACTTTTTCACCGGCATGTCTTGAGATTAAAAAGTACATTTGTCTTATGGAGCTTTACTGGTCTATTACCTACTATATAGTTAAAGGCGGAGGTCGCAGCACATTGAATATCGATCATGCGAAGATAATAAAAAAGTACATACAAAAATACTCGCAGATTCTAGGATCATTGATTCTATTTTTGTTTTGTTTTTCATTTGTTTAATTTTTTTATTCGGTGGCAATAATTACCATTATTTGATGCCGATTCATCGTTCGTAAATCTATAATCATTGTAATACAAGCTCATCTTCAGTCAAAAGATAGTCACGATGGACCAGTGTCACGAATTATATCCATGTATTTGGCAGGAAGGCAATAGGTACAAGCATCAGTTTGAATAATCAAAAAAGTGAGAAAGCCAAGAAATACAACACGACCGCCTGGTGAAGGACGAGACCTTGCTTTTCAGACGCATAATATTATTATATAAAATATAATAAAGCAAAAAAACAAAAACAAAAACAAAAAACTTCAACAATAGTGATCCTTACAGAAAGTATACAGATACCTACCTGGCTCACAGAAATTTGAACTTTCCAGAGTACCAGTGCTTCTCACTTCCTATTTGCAAAAGCCAGAACAACCGAAAATGGTACTAACATCCTTTGTAGCTTTTCTATTTTTGCATGTTTGTCATGAAGAGTGGATATTCAAATTAGACCACAGATGTGATTAGTTGTAGATAACTGCGGTTGTGTTTCACAAGGCAAAAACTCTAATAGATCGATATATGGAGGAGCAACATTCAACTGACTGACATACAAGGAGTGACACATGAAAAACAACATGTATTATGTATTTTGCCATTACAAAACATCTTCATACGTTTTTTTAGACTACTAACCATTTCCCACATGTTCTCGCTGCTCTTGCGCATACCTATAGGCACCTGCCACCTTTTACACCCCTAAATTGATCTCACCTGAATATATGGTAAAACAAAAGCAATAAAATCTACATTTTACAACCATGTCAAGGTTGACACTTTAGACAAACACTTTCAACTACTGGACTAACCAGAACACCTACTGTTTTTCCATGTTTTTCCTATATTCTCTTAATTATACAAATATAGGTAAACACAGAAAAACAGTACATAAAAAACTTAGTTAAGATTTGATCAGTCGATTATCGAGTACATTCCTTATGGAATCTATTGTAATCCAAGATGCAAAAGTACATATATTACAAATACCAACTGGCGCTCTGTGTGTTCCAGCTACTTAATATTTGCCCCCAAAATACCAAAATTTGTGGAAATCTTTCTGTGGGGACTCACCAGTATGAGGAAAAGGGGCTCAGACCCCCCCAATGACAGTCACCGCCCCAAAGGGCAGGCAAATAATCGTCCTTGCGACGTTAAACACACAAATTACGTTCAATCGTAATTACTTGTATATACTTGCAGGTAATGTACGAGTACTGAATCGTGACACAATAAGATGATGTCACGATTTGTACACGAACCAGCCAGCCATCTCTTATCTCAATAGGGGATGATGCAACCTGGCCGTTCTCACCAATGTACGTATTATCTTACGTACATGTGTTTGTGTGCGTGTAAATAAGCCGTATATAAACCACCCAAATCGGCTCTAAAATCGCCAGTGTTCGGTCTGGTTCTGGCTTACCCGTACTTATGTACGAAGTGGTTGAACATGCTTAAATTCTGTAGAATTTCCTTCTGGTGAGAATATCTCTCACGACAAGGTATTCCACAGTGGTGACCCTGACGTGATATTTGGCTACGTCGTGAGGTGTCCTTAGGCATGTTGCGCTTTTACAAAAATTTGTCGTGGTGCGCTGGCAAGAAACTTGCTTTCTCAGCAAATAAAAATACTTTTTTGTAGACTAAGACACCTTTTAGGTTGTCGAAGTAGAGTCAGCTGAAGTAGGAATTTACACCCCTCTCTTTAAAATATATAAACAAAGAGAAACCAGACAGTAGACCTGGAGGAAGAAGGTTGGACTCATCCCCCAACCCCCCCAACTTCGACTCGACACTCCACGAATTTAACAAATCTGGAAGAAGGCCCTCAACACCCAGAATTAGCACGACTGGGAGCTGCAATAAATAAAGATCAATTAGCAGTAAAAACTTTGAGAAGTCGTCGAACTTTAAGCCAAATTTCTGACCTGAAAACACCTGTCCTACAAACACAGGAGCCAGTGTTTTCGACCAGCAAGGAAAGAAGTAGTTCTGTGGAATACGCTTGTCATCAGAAAGACACAGCAATGGTCCCACCACCAACTGAAAACCCACAACCATCACAGGAAGGTAGTAGTCAGCCACAGCTGACACCCGAAATCTTGACGCAAATTATGCCACTTCTGCAATTGCAGCCAGGGCAAAACCACAACTTCTATAGACAGTGGATAGAAATCCTGGAATTTATTCCCAATGAAGTAGACTTGTGGTTGACTCTATTGGAAGGCAGGTTCAAGACAGAGAACATAACTCTGAACCAGCGGTATCTCCACATCTGTGGAGGCATGCCCCCACAGATAATCCGCCACATTCCGGATATTATGGAATGCCCTTCGACAGAAGATGATAAATATGCCTGGTACGTCAAGAAGATCAAGAATGTTTTTGGAAAAACGAAAAACCAAATTATTGATGATGTGATGGGTGGTATGAAGATGGGGGATGATAAACCCTCAATCTTCATAGCGAAGTTGAGGCAGAAGATGGATAATATCGTAGCCCCTTCTGTCATAGGCAATCAATTTTGCAAACAACTCCCTCAAAGTGTTGTGCAATGCCTAGCTGCCGTAGGTTCAACTGTGATAAATACATCCGCAGACTTGGACTTCCTTGCGAAATCAGCAGATAATGCGCTAGAATATACCAGGTCAAAGCCTGTGGTAAGTGCAGTATCTGCAGAGACTGGTGAACTCACTCAACTTAGAGCCCAAATAGCTCAGTTGACCAAGGAAGTAAAGAGGAACAAAAGCCAAAGCTCAACAAAACCCAATAGTAGCTGGCGACAACGATCTAAGTCAAGAAACAACAACAAGAACAGTAGCAATAGCAAAGGACAACAGTCCCGGTCCAGAGACCGTAGATCAAGTTCCAATAACAGGGGTCAGAGTTCAACTCCCCCGAGAACATCATCACCCAAAAACCAGTCTCGAAATTGGGATGAAAAGAGTTGTTTCTTTCATAATAGGTTTGGCGCAGCGGCCACCAAATGCAACAACAGGTGCAAATGGTGGGGCAAATCCTATACCAAGGAGGCGTCAAACTAGAACAAGGGGTCATCAATGCGGCTGAAGACCCCTCAGAAAAACACTCATGCCGCCTGTTCATAAAGGACACGACAAATAGGAGATGGTACTTGATAGACTCAGGTGCAGACTTGAGTATATTGCCAGTGTTCGGTCTGGTTCTGGCTTACCCGTACTTATATACAAAGTGGCTGAACACGCTTAAATTCTGTAGAATTTCCTTCTGGTGAGAATATCTCTCACGACAAGGTATTCCACACTTTCTATTGAATTAAGGGTTTTGACAGCCCCTCTTACTCCCCTATGGGAATCTTCCACAGTTTGCCTGCCAAAACCCCCAAATATGAATCGGTGAGCTAAATTGATTTTCAAAGGAAAATCATGTATGATCTGGCTGCTCTTGAAGTAACATCTCTTTAGTTAAACTTATAATTTGGCTGTCTCAAGTTAAATTAGTCTCTGGCACAAGACCTATATCGTTTTTCTCAATGTGAAGAAAGTCAATTTTAATATCTTATTATTTTATTTTTGCCTATTGTAAAAGCATTTAGAATATTTTCTCGTTTAAATTGTGAATTTTAATGTAATTAATATTCCTCATTTTGAGACAAATAAAACTTCATTTCATTTGCTGTCAAAATCATCTCTGTTTGAGTCTCCTCAAAACAGAACAAACCTTATTTGCTTTCGCCCTATAATACATGCCAGAACCAACACAAAATGTATAAGGACCGTGCCTAGTCCGCAAGTTTAAAAGTAAAAGTTCTGCATCATTTTTTTTCTTTTTCTTTTTTTTACAAGGACAGGACCGAGTCAAACAGATTAGTAGCCTCAATAAATGTAGCGAATTTGCAGGAAGAAGTAACCCAATTATCTGGCAAAACATTGTCGCTATTGCACGTTGAAACAAAAAAAAAAATCAATCAATCAGCCTACAATAAATATTGTGATGTTGTTATTATCATTGTCAGAGATTTAACAATAAGTTGGCTCTGCCAGCTTACTTGGTATACAGTAGACGCACTTTGAGTTGAAAAATTTTTTCCCCATCGCCTTCTATAATCATTCTTACCAAACACAACTGCATTGAATAACGATGCGGGTTAATTCAACCCTTTATGGTCGACCAAAGTGTAAATTCGAACAAGTTAACCCTAAAATAACGACAGAAATGCGTTCAAAACAACAAAACACATACCTATCGTACAGTATCATCCGCCATTATTGTCATTTTCACAATCCAATCTCCTTTCCCTTTCTTTCAACCGATTCCACCGATTCTTCTCTTCCCTTCTATTTTCAAACGAGCCGGCAAAACAGGCAAAATGAAATTATGCTTCCTGTCAAAATATAAAATTTTCTGTCGCTTAGGAATCGTCGTATATTCATCTCTAGTTGGAAGAAGCAGAGAAGCCGTTTCTACACCAACCCTCACCTACCCATTCATCCCTTAAAAAAACAGGGAAAGTTTTAATTAAATTTGTTGGTCAGCATAAGGGCAGTTGGGAGCATGGAAAAAAAAAGTGAATAGTGCTCACGACAGCAATTTGTGCGGCTGAAAAAATTAAAAAGCTAAATCTTCTCCACATCCGACGTTAAGTTATATAAAATATAAAGTTTGAAACCATTTTTTTTTTTTCACCTTAGCCACTGGCATATTTTCTCATGTTGTTGAATGCCATTCACCCTTTCCATCCTTTTTTTTTACTCCACAAATTGACAACGTTCGTAGTAAAATCAGTTCTGCGTTGGAAAGCAGATGACCCAATGTCTAGTGGTGAAAATACGTCGTCCTCGTAATAAAAATAATAATTCTCGAAAATGGGAGGTGTACCAGTAAAAAAATAATTCGAAACGGTAATTGTCGTGGGAGGGGATTTAGTTCCCAGTTCATGGATATCGGTGTAAAAAAATGATAAATTATTCATGACGAAAGAAAGAAAGAAAAAAATAGCGAAAAAAGGGGAAGTCGAGGAGAAAAAAAAAGAAAAAAGGAGAGTGCAAATCGCGAGTTGAAAATTCAGCAACCGCTGCCGCCGGCATAAACGGGAAATTTGATAAAGGTCGGATTAAAGACTAACGACGCGATAGAAATTTGATGTATCTGGAATTCTAGCATTTTAGCGGATTTTTTTTTTCTTCTCGCTCACTTTCTGCTATAGATAAAAATGTACCGCACAACTACAATCCATATTTGACGAAGTTACATTTTAATGAAACATACCGCCGGGGCTGCAGAAAAAATCATTATTGAATTACGTAAACGTCGATTTAGCACAAGGAAAAGGGAAAAATCTTGAGGCTAACAGATTTTTTCTTAAATATAGTCGACGAATTGCTGCGTCAAAAATATAATAATTGTAGGAAGCGCAGGCGCACAACTACAATCACCTCGTACTGTGTATGCCGCACAGGCAGTTATAAAATTAGATTGTAGTAGTCAGCTACCACCTCAGTGCTGCTAGATGTACGGAATTCTCAGTACAAATACGGATTTTTTAACCTGTTGAAATTGCGTATGGAATTTTGTACGGAATTCATGAAAAGTACGGAAAAAATACTGATTTGTTACAGAAATGAGAAAATAGAAGAAAAATCACTGATGAGTTTATTTATAACCTAATAAATAAAAAGAGAATTATGTTTTCAGTCACAAAATAATTGTTGATTTTTAATCATTGCCTACATTGAGTGGATTTATTGTTTATTATTAGGTTTTGCAACACTGTTGCCAAAAACCTATTGCAATTTGGAATCACTAATTTTTTCTCCTCATTTTTTTTCCCTCATATTCATAATATTCATGCATCATATATATATTAATTTTAATTATTATCATGGGTCATATGGAAGGAAATTTATGCGTCGAAAGGAAACTAAATCAGATGGTACTTGGTAGTTTTTCTAGTTTTTATGTACATTAGTACATTTTGGAAAATTTCAAGTATTCTTTCTTATCGCGTAAAAATTATAATTTTTGTTACGACATGTTCTTCTGAATATTCGTAATTATTTTGGTTTATATTTCATTAATCCTTTTACCGATTACTCAGCTTCAGTCCTCAAAATGTATTAGTAGTCATGTGAATGATTTCGAATTGTAAATCTTTATCACTTTGAGTTAACAGTGAATACACTCGATAACTGAGCTGTAGCATCTGCATTGACTGCATTCGGAAGAGAAATTTGTTTTTTTCCAAATTATTATTATTATTATTACTATTGTTATTATTATTATTATTAATATGTACATTGAGCTTTTTCCTTTGGTAATCTTATGATGTATAAATCATAAGACTGCAAAAGGAAAAAGCTCAATGTGCATATTAATAACCAGAGGAAATAAAACTGATTTATTCGATTAATAACAAGATATTTAATATGAAATGTTGGACGTGTACAACAATTTATCAATGTCAAATTGGTCAGTTTGTAGTTATAAACATTGTTACTTTATCACAAGCAGTGGGAGTGGGAAGGAAAAAAAAAAGGTTTTTAAAGTTGTTTTTGGGCATACGGAAAAGTATGAATTTTTAGGACTCATTTTTTAGTGAGAAATACGGAAATCAAAAATTTTCATCTGGCAGCACTGTACCACCTGTGAACCGAACCAACAAGAGTGTTTGTGCGACTACATATAGCAGGAACTGGCCTCACAACCGATTAGCGAGTGTACAAGTACACTCATCATCACTGATTGGGAGTCGCCGCAATAATATTTATTTTTCATTTTTGCAGAGCAACAGAAAATCAATTATATTACTGACTTGCTCCTTGGTATTCGAGTTGAAGAAGCATTTGAATTAGTGCATCAAACCCAAGTATAGCCGATGAGAACGTAGTTGAAAATACTTCCAGGAGAATATGTACATCCACATTTTTTTGGAGAGAATTTGACAGTGCAGAATGTTAAGAGCTAGTTCAAAGCATTTCAGGCTCCTATTTTGCCAACTCAAAAAACGTAGTCCACTGATGGACGTACTGACTACAAAAGTGCCTGGCCAATCTGAAGAGATGCAGACAAGGTATATAATCTAGTTTATAAATCTTAGGTGCAGGTTTACTTTATGATGATTAGTGTTTTACAGTTAAAAGCTTTGAAGGCTTGGAATCTTTTGAAGTATGCCTTACAAACTGAAGTATACCTACTCAACGCTAATTGCAGCTAAAACCTAAGAATCTGATTATTTACAAGAACCTAACATATCACAGTGCTAACGATCGAGCATGGTTTAAATAGCCAGAATGTTGGTGCCTTTGATTTGTGAGTACTACAACTTCAAAGAAGCAGGTGCACTCTTGTTTCAATAAACTTGATAGAAAGAACTAGGGCTATTCCCAATAGTCAAACCACATCATTCTTTAATAAAAATAATAAATATCTATGTACATGAGTACGACTATAGCACACGATTTCCAATATGCAGTAGTTTGAAATTTTCAACCCTAAGTAGGACTTATTTCATTTATAATGAGTCCAAACACTTGTTTTAAATCAAAGTTGCTAAGAAAGTAATTTGAGAGGGAATTATGAACAAAGTCTTTAAAATCATACAGCTCGGCAAGTCCATAAGTGTAAATCGGTTTTGTATTGTGTGACATCATTGGTTCCAATTTTAAGAATTGAAATTGGCCAATCACTGAGCGATTTCGAACACATCAACTACTTGCCATCTCTGAAGGTACTAAAATTTCATCTAAATGTAGTTCACAGCCAATAGTGAATGAGACAGAGGCAATTAAATCATTGACGTTGTTCGTCTGGCGGTTTGTATTTTTGTTTATATCGAACTTAGCCGACCTACACAGATTTGATTATGAATGCCTAGTATCAAAACAATATCACTACACATACTAACACGTTTTATATTTGACACTTACAGTGTTATAGACAGAGTGGATGGTTGAGGATTAGAAAACCCGCTGGAATTTCAAAACCCCTCTCCACAGCCAAAGTTCGGATAAAACTTCTGCGGGGAGAATGGGCTCAAACTCAAAGTCTTGTTTTCCAGGCCCTCAAAGAGGGAGGGCGAGGGCCCTAACTTTTTCAAATAACCCTCTCCCAGTGGTAAATGCTGAAGCTGGCATTGAGAGGGCCCATCAGTTTATTCCTCTAGAACTCGAAATTTCTCTCTGAGACTCTGTTGTTTCTTTAACCGAAAATAAAAAGAATTATTCAATTATTTTTCTTCGTCGTAAGTATGTATTTTCGAATTTTTCCTGGTGTGGCTTCGCCAAAATTAACAAATGCAGAAAGAAGATTCTAGGTAATTTGACAATACAGATCCTAAAAGAAATAATTTTTGGTTTTAAAAAGCAAACATACAAAGCTCTAACTAGTTGTACTCGAGCCGATAAAAGAGAGCCTCCGTTTCCCATTTTAAAGTATTCTTAGCACACGGGTGATACGGGCCATTCAAACGCCTTTACAACGCTTTACTATGGGTGTCTTGTTAATTTTCCTTAGTGACGTACATTGTAAATGTTAAAGACTTACTTTTATGCCATTTGAATATGTAATACTGGACGAAATTCCTGCTCTAGACCAGCACAATCATTCTTCATTCCAGTCAAGACTGTATAGTTTCTGGACAAAAACTGAAAAAGCTACGCGTGCCACTTCGTCGAATTCTAAATAATAGTTTTTTTTTTTTTTTTCCCTAAAGACCACATTCCTTTCATTCTTAGGTAGAAACCCAAATAACGTATCATAATGTACGAGAAAAATGATAGTGTGCTTTACTATACACTCATGATTTCGAAAACACCAATAAGTGTAGTCACCAGCAAACGTACAGCATCCGCAACCCGTACACGAACCTTTGACACCTCGCTAACTTTCTCCAACCAAATATACACCAATATGATATTACTTTTGTCGTATCGAAAACGTGTATAACTTGCACACACTCTTCACGATCAACTCGCCTACGCAATATTAACAATCGTCGTCATCGACTACAGAATTTTGGTTAAACCTCTTGAAGAAGCGTGCAATGGATACACATCTAGCGTGCGTACGGAGTAGGTAGTCAAATGCATTGCCACAAAATTCGAAAATTAATTAGCTATACTTCGTAATACTGCGCACACACACGTCGTAATACGACTCGTATTTCACGTGACATCGAACGAACGAAATTCTTTCGTTCGCCATTATTAATTAGTTCATTTTATTACTGTCGACGTCGTCTTTATACAGTAGGCGGGTAGAGTACAGGTAGACGTATGTATACCGTATACGTAGAATACTCTACCGCTGCTCTACACTCCCGTGTGTACGAGAGTCGAGAAGAAGCGTGTAATTTATATTACGGTATATACCTACCGGATTAGAACCGCAGACCTACACAAAAATTTCCGTTCGTCAGCTTATCGATTTTAGAGGTGAAGAACGTACCAAAGATAAATTACGGATGCGGGGACGGGGGTCGGCGGCAGAGGAGGAAACGCTAAAATAGGTCGAGTTTTTGCCAGGGGAACGCACGAATCGCCTTTTTATTTTCGTTTGCTTATTTGCTCAATCTATTACTTTCGTGGGTAGGTAGGTACCCTATCTTTGACGGTAAATAATATAAATGGGGCAAGAACCTTTAATTATGATTACGCTGCGAGTACAAAAGTGTACGTTGTGCGTAAGCCCTCCAGTGTGTATTGCGCGTCGACAATTTTTTATGTAAATATTCCAAGGTTGAGGACGCATGTACGCGATATGCGAGCGTAGAATGACCGACATGAGCGCGACAATGACGACAACTGGAACGGATTTCCAGCGAATAGCAGCCGTGTATAACTGGTTCATTGCCCAAGCTCTAAGCTGATATACAAGAAATCAAACCAAGTGACCAATTATAAGGTTATAAGAACTCAATAAAACGATTGGAAATTTCAGTACAAAGTCAGGAACGTCGTTTTATAAGCAAACGAGCATAATGAACCCTTCACTATTAATAAAAAAACAAAATTAACACCGAATTCATGGTTATGTATTTTGGCAGTAAACAATTCGTAATATATATACCATTCGTATATTTTCTTTACCTTCCAAGTAAATAATACCGAAATCATAATGAATTAGCCGAGAGCCGATTAAAACGTTACCATCACCACATCTTTTCGATAAACCTTTGGTTCCTACCACCTACCTAAGATACATGTAAATTGACATTCTACAGAATGTGCCTATGTCGTGTTTCATTTGAACACCTCATAGCCAGAATAGACTTTCAGCAACAAACTTTGAATAAAAGTCTAATTCCGCAATTTTAAACATTGAACTCAAACCAATAAAACATTATTAGAGGAGAAATTAGCATAAAGAAAAACGATCATTTATGTAGATATACTCCAATACCTAACAATCTGAAAGAACGAGTGCCTTAAATTTCGGGGTATATGCAACTCTACATAAAAACCAACAAAATTACATCATTTTGAATCGGCCCCTAGAGACAGATAATCGGTATTGTGTCAATCACATATACAACGCATGAACCACTTTCCTCATCAAAATACATTCGCTCTAAAGGTACCAACAATTTTCTATCCCAATTTTATCTACGAAATTCGAGTTTGTTCTAATATCTGAATCAATAAATTATATGTATTAATTATTCATTCATTTAATTCAATTAGGTACCTACGAAAAAAAAAAAAAAAAAATCTGATTATTGCCTATGGACAAAGGTGCAGGTCAAGAAAATTTGAATTTGGGACTGTAGGAGTGGGGACAATAGCTTCAAAAGAGGTGCCATTTCTCGCAACAGCGTTTAGATGAGCATGCGTCCTCTATTAAGCCGGTCCCACACAATGCGCGTATTTGGCAAATGTTATTCAGAAAATATTTGGCCAAAACATTTGCCTCGCTGCTTTGCGGCTCCTACATTACACCATGAATATATGAACTTATTCACGCGCGTCATGTAGGAGCCATCTGCAAGTATTCAAATATTCGTCATCCCTTTGACTCGCAAATTATTTACCGACAACTGCCGGAACCTAGACGAACATTTGCATTGGCATTTCTCCCACACGATGCGCGAATGTAGACAAATGCCGAATGTTTGCCAAATACGCGCATCATGTGGGACCGGCTTTATATGTATTTATGTTTCTGCTCTATTATATTTATGTTTCGCCTGTATCTATCCTACTGACATTTTCAATAAATAATAGAGAGTACTGTAAATTGCTCAAAGACAGTGATGTTTGGGCTTCGTATGACGTATCTGTATGTCGATGATTCTTTTTACATGCAAATTTCCATTATATTTTCTCAGGAGTAAATATTCGAAGTGCTTTGAAATTTTTGTAATCAATCAATATCTTAATTTCTATACCGTTTTTTTTTTTTACTATGGTATTAAATCGGAGAAAACGGTTGGACTGATTTTAATGATTGAGGTATTAAAAGAAAGGTCTCACAATGTAGATGTGCCATCAAAGGAGAAAAAGTCAATGGCCTCCCATGGAAAAAAATGTGAATTTTGACTCCTCGTCCTTTCGACATTTATCCTCCTTTAAACATACTTCCTTTAATATGTAAATAAGTCCACAATGTTTCATACTTCTGTATCACCCCTTTTCTTAGATATGGAGCGTAAAAAAGAAACAAAATTGAAGTGTAAGTATACTATACTGCATAAACAGCCCAGTCAAATAAATAGTTTGAAAATGAAACTAGGGAGAAGAAGAAAACAAAGAGGGCGAGTGAGGGAGGGATGAGAGCCATTTTATGAAAAGGAGTTTGTTGCTGTTAGCAAGTGGATTGTCCCAAGGAAAGTTTTAAGCCTTAGTGGAAGCCTGTAGCTTCACTGTGGGCAAATTTTTAGGTTTTCTTTAGAGTACATCCCTCACCTCGTTATTGTTCATAAATTTAAAAACAAGTAGACAAAAAGAAAAAAAAATTTAAAAAAACAGCTCTATCTCTCTTCCTCTCTATGGCTTCCTCATTTTCACTGCGGTTTTCTCTCAGAAGGAATATAAGTCCTAAATCAAATGGCTATCCGGAGGCGGCGCCAGCGGGTGACAACTAGGTTTTGTTTATTTGGGTTAGCAGGTAGGTACACGCATTTTATTAACAAAAACATACATTAAAAGCTAATACAATTATTTCAACGCCAAAAATCTGTTAGATAAATGTCATTTCTTTTACATAAGAAACTGCACTGATAACACCATTGATTGCAGTAACATTAACTTCGATAAAATCCACTAGATGTCAACAAACGACTTTAAAATTACTACAGGTCGGGACGATAGGTTTTAGATGATGTCAATGGTTCCTTAAATTGGAACTGGCCAATCACAATGCAATGTCGGACACATTTCAGGGAGGCAAGCAGGGGGCTCGAAGAATGTAGGAAGCATCTGTTCAACCTATTACCGCTACTTATGCCCCTTGCACTGGACATCCTTAACATTAGAGGGAGGTGAATAATAAAGCCAATATGAAAATGTTCCTGAGAGAGAGTGGCTCAATCATTGCTCTCTCCTATCACATTGGAGTCACCATCTGACTAGACTATATAGTGAGTCAAGCCTACTTTATATATGGATCAAACACCCCTTATAAGAAGAATCACACCAGTTCAAACAGAGATGAACAGAAACCGTCCCCATTGAAAAAAAAAAAAATGGAAGAAAAGAGTCGTAGACAAGATCTGATGATAAGAGTAACGCAGGAGGTGTTTACATACCACAAAAAAATGTTGGAAATTATTATTCCTATCTTTTCTTCATACCATGGAAGTATGTAAACTGAATGTTTCATATGAAGAAAATTGATAATTTTCACAATTTTATCAATTGAATTCAAATCCAATCACCCACAAAATGGTAGTAACAGGTTTTTTTCAATCTTAAGTATGATCAAACATGGTTTTGAATCAAGTGCGTTAGCTGAAAACATGTCAGCTTGGGATAAACAAAGTTAACAAGCAATTTTTTCCATTTTCTTTCAATGCGGTTGACTTCACTTTCATCAGTAAGCTTAGTCAAATCTTGGTTTCAATACTGTCGTTCATATCTTCTGTTTTTTGCTACGGTGGTCTTGATCTTAGCATTTTTATCTCAAAGTACTGTTCTGGCAAAATGCACAATACCGAGACTAATTTTGCATATCATTAGTGAACAATAATGATTATTCTGTCAAAGACACCTTTCAAAATGAAACTAATTTCTAACTTCTGACCATGTCCCAGAAATTACTGTTATTTAACGGTTACGGTTTTTTTTTTCTTTTACCCTTCAATGTAGAACATTCGGTTGTAGGTTGAAAATTTTGGGTAATTACGGTTGAGTTGATCAGTTAAATTGTTCCTCTGTTAGAGAAAGCGTTGGTCGGAATACGTTGGTCGGAATACAGCGGCCAGTCGAATTTCAAAATCATAAGTGGGAGGACAAAATCAACTAAATCGAACTCGTCGCCATTTTGAACCAAAGTGTGATAGACAACAGGCAGCAGACAGCAGACAGCAGACAGCAGGTTTCAAACCTAAACCTTGCCATTAAAAGACCGAGCAACTAATTACTAAAAACCACCCAGACGTCTAAATTAAAATTCTGAGGCTGGCATTACATATTAATTTCAATTTAAACCAACCATTGTACTATAATGGACTGAAGGCGAAATTCCGCAACCTTCTGACTTATTTTTCAGCACCAAAAAAGAATGCTAATGGCCAGTAGAAAGAAAAAAAAGCACAGTAACAATCGATACAACCGCATTGAACCATTTGGCGAGTGAACTGAACCCAATAAAACACGACAGTGTTATGAAAACAGACCTTATAGAAATAATAGCTACCTTAACACCACAAAATGAATTCGAGAAATAGAAAAATCGATAACCGGCCGATGACGTTGGCACCCTCTAATGGTAAAAGTGTACACTGCACAATGGAAATAGATTGGGTGTAGCCTAATACGAGTACGGTTAGGGTGAGAAAATTTGCGCTTTTGTACAGTACACAGACCTATATTGAATTTTGATACGGAAGACGAAGAAACAGGGTATTTCACTGCACTAATAATTACCTTTACTCGTCCACGTAGCAAACAAAAATAAAAGCAACAGAACACGGAGACTATTATAAACTTAGTGCAGCTGCAGGAATATTAGATCTAAATCATGTGTTGAGGCGTTTAGGAAAAATTATTCCTTCACCTGATTTAGAAGGCAAACTTGTTTTGACGCGTCAAAAAAACTGAGTAAAAAAAGGTCTACAGAAAAAAACAGCGGCGATAATTATGTTCTTTTCAAATTGAGTGCAAAAATAGTGCTTTTCTTAAATATATTTGGTATCTATTCTTTTTTTTCTTTTTCAAAAACGATAAAGTCAACTAAAAGAAGCGGATTTTTTACAAAAAAAAACTATAAGTTTAAGAAATTTTTTTGACAGAACAAAATTGTAGATGCTATAATTGACATAAAACATTATGTTTACTTTTTTATGTAAATTATAGTTAACAAGATTATCAGATAAAGCAGAAATTTAACACGTAATTATATGCATAAGTTTTATAATGTAGATACTATTGTAAAAATGTACCTATATGTGAAATGTTTATTGTCATCCACTATAAGCTAATCAGAGAGAACCGCTCTCACTATCGTAGTTCGATGTTCCATACAAATGGTTTTTAAAGAAAGAAGAAAAAAAAACAACTAAATAAAGTATAAATAAATAAATAAATAAATAAATACAATAAAAAAATTAAAATATCAAAATAATTTGACAGAATGTTGGGTAGAAATTACGTTTAAAATGAAGTGTCATGGAAATTCATACTGAATAAATTGTATTGTGAAGTTATAAAAAAATAAGTACCGACGCAAGTTATTAAAAGAAAATAAAAAAAGTTTAGGTTAAAACGAATTTTTAAAAGATAAGCTTTTATTTTGATTTTTTTTTTGGCTTTAGCTTACTGGGAAATAAACATTATTTCGTCGCGGAAGGTTAGCTGCAGTATTGGTATATTTTAAAATTGCAGTAGTGAGTAGAATAAAAGCTTATAATAACAGCAAGCCTGATTTCTTCACAGTTTTTTTATTTTATCTAGAATTATTTACTCTTCTTAGCAATAGTTGAAGATTTTTTTAAATCATTCGTAAGCATGAACCCGTTCAGCCGATTGAAATCAAATTTTGCAGAATTTTAGATAATAAATTCAATGTTTGTTCTAAATTTCGAGATAATTCCTTAAAAATTACGTACTTTATATTATAACCATGTAAGTATCAAAATTTCAACATAATAGGACGTACCGGACGTCCAAACGATCTGGACAAAAAATAATAGTTTTTCTTTGTCTTGATTCGAATAAGTGTTCCAGATTTAATGACTTACGAGATAAGAATTGCAACTTGTACTGTGTTAAAAAGAAATGTGTCTACATAATATGCAGACATACATATGAATTTCAGCTAATAGTTTCAAAACTTTCCTGAAGGTCATAAAACGAAAAAAGAACCTACCTCCGACCCTGAGTTTTTATACCAGATCAATTTTAATACATAGATTTTCTTCGAGAACGTACATAAAAAGGTGAACGATGCTTTAAATCATTATTTTTTGGCACTAAGGAGGAGATTGAACCTGAAAGCTACGACCACAGCCCTTCCGCTTGCTCTTAGTGGTCATTGGCGTGTATTTAAGGAGTAATATAATTTAAATGTTTCTTATTAATATATCGCTGGTGTTATATAGCCTATATATTTGATCTGATTTTATTTGAAATTGCACCCTGCACCATATCAACAAGAAATTACCAAAAAATGGCATCACACTGAATCTCACGTTCAGACCATCAGTCTGATGAGCATAAAATTTTATAGGGAGTACGTTTCAAATGAAGTCAACAGATGTGCCATATCTGAGCATAATCAGACGAAAACTTTAGCCTAAATTTATCGCATTAACAACTACTTCATGTTCATAAATTTTGTTGCTTACACTCGAGAATAATTTTGTTTTCACTGAAATATTTTTGGGACTAATTCGGGCCATTCTCTGTAAAAACTTTATAAATTGCTGTGTACTGGTAATAAGATTTCAAGTGAAATGGGGAAGAAACGATCCACAATCAATATTCTTGGGATTTAGAAAACTTGATAATAAAAATTTGTGTATTTTTCACGAATTCGAAAGTAGAATTCTTCTTAAAAAGCTAGTTCAGCGGTATGGTGTGACATATTTTTCTCATTTAGATAACACGTAATAGAAAATCGACAATTATTACACAAAAAGTTTTATGACTTTTATTATGAAAGTACGATAAATGATGAAGGGATTTTTTCCAATACACGGCATACTGCAAAACTCATTAAAACAGTAAAGAAATGTTTTAAACAGTATTCCTCATTTCCTATTCAAAGGAAGAAAAGTGTACATGTCTAAAATATATTTCAATATAATAAAAAATTGGATAAAGTTACAAAATTCCTACAATAATTGAGCTTTATGACCTCTTCAATCTGTTAACTTCAGGATTCAGCCATTTACTCACAGCTGGCTTCCTTACTTACCGATACACCTACATTAATAGTTTGTAATTTTGTTTAATGTTTTGATTTTTATTTTTAGTAACGAACAAATTTGTTTAAAAGCTGATTTTGTTGTAGCCTATACGTTAGGTATGTTACTATGAATTTAGAACTTGTTCAAAAAAATTTTTAGAGGATGGGCGCTAAATTTGGCTCTTGCCTGCAATCCACATTATTCTAAAACCGCCCCTGAATCCCCAAGTAGATTGTGTAACATCGTCGGAAAAAATTACGATTTTTACAAGATTTCGTCTGCTTAAATTATATAATTTCTCTCGTGTTTCTCTGTGCCTTCACGACAACGTGATAAATCGTTTTGTGAAAATTATCATGCAAACACGTCGTTTAGGCGGATAATTTAACAAAAATCAAAAATTACACGAAACAGACAAGGAAAGAGAGATAAATAAATGAGACACAGTACAGGAGACGGAAAGGTGAGAGCGAAACAGAGGGAGGGACATAGAACTTTTTTTAAACTGGAGACATCGTCGAAGAAAATTAAGCTGGAAGAGTACGCGATGACTGGTAACGAGCACTAATAGTACTTTCATTTGATAAACATTACAGAAAGTGGAATGGAGAAAAGGGTATCTCATTATACACGTTTTTCCAAGATAATTTCTAGTTATACGGGCAAAATGGCGAGCAATGGGGATCGAGGGAATTCAAAATTTATGCGCCGCGAATCTACGAAAATATATCGCAACTCGTGTAAGCCAAGTCTTCGGCGAGGAAAAAATATGAAATACGGAACTCCGCAGGGACAAGCATCATCACTTCCAGAAAGAAATGCGCCAATTTTTTCGAGAATTTTCGAAAAATAAGTAATTTATTTGAAAATAATTGGTCGTATTTTCACAACAGAAGGGGGAGAGGGCTACTACGAAATGGGGCTTAGATTTTGGCGTCGAGCTGATTGGGGACTATCTGTAAATCGTCAGCTTTGTCATGATATGCGACCCTGGACAAGAAAAGATATCTATAATACACATGGGGCCAAAAAATCATTTTTTCTCATCTTTCATTTCTTTCTTCCGAGTGTTTAAGGCCAAATAAGACCTACTGCTCTTTTACCAATCTTAACGCAAATTCCTCCATCACCGCTTCTCAGCTCATAATTTGCGTTCAACATTGCGTATATCTTCACCTTTATACATAACTCCAAAAATACGTTTCCTATCAAAACGAATTTACCTTTGCTTCCAACTAATCCATCAGTATTCTATATACCTATTTTCTAATTCTATTCTGAACTTTAACAAGAAACTGACATTGACAAAAAATGTTCATTTTTATCGATCTTTTCTCCAATAAAAATTTTTTTGACGCTAAAGGAAACTTTTGTTGTTCACCAGGGTCACATAGGCTACATGATGTCGAAACGACACCAAAGAAATTCGGTTAAAAACAATATTATTTGCCACGTCTCGTTAGCTTAAGTAGAAATGTTTTGGAATATTATTCAATAACTCCAAATGTTAGACTTTTACGAGATTAACAACGCTTCCATAAATCATAATGAAGTTTAACAGCAATGTCTATAAGAGGTCCTCGGCAGGAAAATATACCTCCAAAGTACAAGTCTTTTTTCCAAGGGCCTACAGGAGAGGTTACTCACGGGTCACCAAAGCTTCATAAATTTACTCTTAAAAATTAGCAAGTATTTCTTTTGGTGATTTTGACCGGTCAACTTGGAAAATTCTTCCATTTTCTCCTGCATGAGAGGTACTTAAATTTATGAAAATAGTTGTGAAATTAGTCAGAAACCTGCATATTTAAAGTACGCCAATCGAAAAATGGATCTATTTAAAATTTCACATCCAGAATGGCCATTACAAAAGTCTGCTAAAGACCAATTCGTAATTATAAGGGCGCACGGCTTATGATGGCGCACAGCTTATGTTACATAAAATCAAACTGAAAATTTTATTTTTGAGCACCAAATACAAAACAAACACGAAAAAAATTACCTCCAAACAAGGTACCAATGCGCTGATTTTTCTTCAGTTCATATTTCTCTAACATAATAAAATTTCATTCTAATTCACCAGTAAAAATTCTCAGGAATTAAGCATCTTCAACGTTTAAGGGGGCTTCACCAATAAAAGGTGAAGACCCAAATAATGTTTTTCCCTCATCTCAACATTTCCTTCATAAACTAAAAAATTCTAGCACAGCAAGCTTCGCTAGAAAAAGTGGGTTTTCGAAAGAAAGAATTATGAATTTTGATGGTCACTGTGGGGACTATAGATCTCGTACACACGCCATTCTTTATCAGGCGTATTATATTCAATAGCAAACAAAATATATTGTTTGTTCGTATGTTCTTACTTGCACACACAGGCAAGTAAGATGCAAAGTTTGGCCGATGACAAAACGATAGATAAAGAACTCGGTAATGTCTCGGACTGGTACACAAACGCATTATGTCATTTCTTATCAGTTGCTTCAGCAATGAATAAGAAATGACGTGAATTCTACAACACACCTACATATGTATATGTACATAAATGTGTCTCTGTGCGTGTGCCAAAACCAGTATATGAACTCTCAGAACTGACTCTAAAATCGCCAGTGTTCGGTCTGGTTCTGGCTTACCCGTACTTATGTACGAAGTGACTGAACACGCTTAAACTCTGTAGAATTTCCTTCTGGTGAGAATATCTCTCACGACAAGGTATTCCACAGTCACTTTAATTGTCTGTAAGTTTATATGCGTTATTGGTATGTTACGATTGTATGAAATGTGTTAGTTGCTGACAAAATATTAGACAATGTGAAATATAAAAGCATTTTTTCTTGAAAAAATAAATTAAGATGAGGTGCATCATCATATAATTTAAAAAAAAAAACAATGAAATTTAATAAAGTTATGAAATAAAAAAAGAAAAAAAAGAAGAAAACATGAGCATGTGCTTAATTTTTATAAAAAAAAAGTTCATGCAAATTAGAAAAAAGAGGGAAAAAAAGCTTTACTGAAAGTACCGTCCGGTCCGCACCAAAATTGGTAGCATGCTACAATAAATTTTAGTGAATATTTATTTCAAATTTCGTACATATGGTTCCAAAATGCCGCATTTTATAATAACCAATATAAAAACAAAAATAACAATACTGGAAGTACCGTCTGATCAGTACCAAAATTGGAAGCGTTCTACAACAAATCAAAATAAATATTTACTCCGAATTTCGTGGCTATTGTTGCAAAGTTGACCATTTTATAGCCAAAATAAAAACAAAAATGGTGGTACCGGAAGTACCGTCCGGCCAATCAGCACAAAAATTGATAGATCTGGTCATTAGCTCAGTAAAAATGTTCGTAAAATATTTCATGATTATCGGACAAAAATTGCGACCTTTATCGTGGGAACAAGGAATTGACTTTTTATATATATATATATATATATATATATATATGAATTTGAGGTATTAGCGCCAAAATTTTCCTGAAGTCATGAAACGAAAAACCTATCCATCTCCAACCCTGGCAGGTAATACCGCACCAAGCGTACTAAATAAAACTAACTTAAAAGAAACTGAGATATAAAAAATGTTCGTAGGAGTTGAAGAATATCATTAAACGATTCAAATTAAAAAAGAACCGATATGATTTTGTATGTGAATGAACCTATTCTTGGCCAAAGAAGCAAAAATTTCGTTTCCACCAACCAGTTCTATTCTGACAATAATGCTAGTACCTACGCGTACATATTCTCTCTTTACTAATGCTGTTTTATAGCCAATTTAATTTGTCGTGAACCGGCAGAAAAATTCAGTAAAAATGAGACATAAGTACGGGTCTTCAGAAGTTTATTTTCTGTGGCCGACCGAATTTTATTCAAAATTAAAAAGGTTTTATTTCAGTTTCGCTAGAATCTAGTTTGACTTCAAAGGCATTTGTAAAAACACTGAAAAATATGCGTTGAAATGGTCGCCTTGGACCAAACGTTGTTAACGCTTCAGGAAAACCTGTAAAAAGACCAAATAGTCATTCTATTTTGGAATGAAAACGAAATATTCAGCTCACTCCGGAGTAGAAGCAGTATTTTTTTCGATCTTTTCAGGCTTTTCTACGATCGATGAAAACAAAAACATTGATTCCAACAGGCATTACAATGCACCTACCGACCACCATCCGAGGAGGAGCAGTAAACAGGCCCCCACCAAACCGTGATCAAATCAAATCCACGATGCAGAATTCTTCCATCGTCAAAAAATTTCTCATCGTCCACCACGTCTAATCTTCAAACAGATCATAAATAATGGCTACAGCATACAATACTCAACAATGAATAATAAACAAAAAAAAAACAAAAAAACTATAGGACTACACCAAATTTCTTTACGTTTCATAATTGCCCATCAAATGCACCAGTTGCACACCGCATATGCACACAAAAAGAGAAGCCTAAAATATTGCATTAGACAATACACGACGTGAAACCCGATAATAAATACTACAACCATTACCACGTACACTTCAGCCCAGTTTGAACTTTTTAAATGACTGAAACACCAGTCACCCATCGAATGGTTAGCCTACAACTCATAATGAAGACAAGAAATTTTTTCAGAAATCTATACAGGATGTTCTACAGTTAATAGATCCGCTGTATTTGCCAACGCAGACAAAAAATATACAATTCATACATGAGGAACCGATACATAACTTAAATTCAAAGTTTCTGAAAGAAACTACAATTTTAAAATTAATCTGATGAAAAATACATAATTCTACGCTGATTACAGTGATTACAAAAAGTTATTCCTCCATTCTTTTCAGAAATACATTTTTCAACGAGATATTTGTGATAGAATAAACAATAAAACACAATAAACAAAATAATTTCAAGCTCTCATATCTCGAGTCTGTTCTCGTGAATTTCCTCTCAAACTTCGCTTTCGATGATTTGCCTCTCGTACATTTTTTAAAGATGTATTAGTTGCCTTCCTTATAATTTTTAGTAATGTACGAGCTTAGTCCTCTCCGAGACATACTGAATCCCTTCGTTCATACAATCAGCATTACCCAGGGGACACAACGGGGAGGTTTTCTGAGTCGTCCTTCAAAACTTTCGTAGGTAGATGGTCAGTGCAGTAGCGCAGGTACACGGATTAAAAATCAGAAGATGGCAGATTATCGAACGTATTTACTTGGCCTGTGGTGGCAGAAATTCGAATGAAGTGGCTTTATTAAATCGAAACCATGATATTTCACGCCTATCATATAGCAGCATTTATTTCCTGAGCACAATTTCCTTGCCACTCAACTTTTTCAATTTCTGTGACTGCTAACCGGAGCTGCAAGAATTATAAAGCAATTTTATTCAACAGCTCTCTCTGCCAAAAGCATCAATGAAAGGTCAGCATATACAAGAAAATGTTCAATAAGGATAAGGTGAAGAATAGGGGAGGAAATTAATACGTATTTATTCATATCTGTGGATGTAATTCACATCTCTCTAATTCGGAAACAAAATAACAGAGGGAATTCATGCGCAGCCAATCTCAATCCCTTCATACGTGGAGAGCAGGTAAACATGTAAAATCCAAGTCAGCATAGTTACCTTTCTGGTTTCACTTTCAATGTAGTCAGCTAGTACCTATATATTAGCAAATTACAGTCGTTTAGCTAGGGAATGTAGCAGAAATTGGATTCAATATCCAGAAATATGGGTGTTCATCCGAATCTCTAACCATTAGGATAGGCAAACCCCTAACACCCATTTTGATGCTGACAAACAGACATTAAAAATAATTCAAAATTATTTTCGTTAATTCAGAGAACGATCTTCTGAAGTTTTTGGAAATTTTGCCTAAGAAAAGAAATGAGAACACGGAGGAGAAATAAGGTACCCAGAGGTTGTTGATGTTAACTTTTCCATAACAATGGGAATAAGGCACTCACAACGTCAATGAGAAAATTTTACTGGGTTTTTTCAAAAAAACGTACCAGCATAGGCAACAACTCATGGAATATGTATCAAATGATAAACAATATCTCATACTTTTCACAAGTATAGGTACTCAATACTAGTGACATTTAAAAAAAATTGGCAATCAATGAGGTAAGTAAGTATAAATAGGCCAACTTCCAGTTGAAACGTTCACAGGATCCTCCTAATGTATATGATCTGCCAATGAACAACAGACAGAAGTAGCACACAGAAAAAGGAAGGTAATAACATCCCCACCAAAATCCAACTATTCTATTCCACCATATTGCTTTCTTGGTCTTGGCCTTTATAAACACGTGTGCAGTTTTTGTTAACTACATGTATTTCAATGTATTTTTGGCCGATAAATTTAATAAAGACTGTGGCGACGAGTGATCGAGATGATCGAGGTGAATGAGTGTGCTTGTGCACTTGTCGATCATCTAGCAGATCATTGATATATATAGTTCACAAATAACCTCTATACGCTCATGGCTTTACATCGTCTGTACTGCTTATTTGAATACTGAGCAAAGCTCACACACTGCTGTCTACATCAAGTGAACACGCAACTCCTTCTGTTGTTTGTGATAGTAAGGTGTGCACGCACACCTATAAAGACAATCGGGAAAATGATGATGTACAACAGATAAATGTGAAAATCTCGACATTGGAATTCTTCTCAAGAACAAATTCAATTCCTGACAAACATCTCATATGGAGAAAACATAGATTATTGGGACTAATTACCTAGCTAGAGTCCTTTTTGAAGAGGTTACTTAAACTGTAACAGACGTGAATCTAACGAGTAAGGTTGGGCTTATGTTGGACTTTTAGCACGCAGCTGTTGGGAAACATGCACAGAGTTCCCCTAGCATACTACACCCCCCACTAAAAATGAACAAACTTAAAAATATTTAAAACCTTTCTCATTAAATCATGGACAATATTAAAAGTTTAATTTAGGGGTTTGTGATGAGTTACAATTTTTGTATGTTATCGTTTAGAAGGACATGAATAGTAAGCTTAATTTACCTATCAATAACAGTAAAAATCTTGTACATACTATTCTGCCAACTCTTCAATGAAATAATACCTATTTTATGTATAACCTTCCGTGTATAGTACAACTAATTAAAACATAACTTCATGCATAAATGAATTAGATAATTTCATACAAATATATTTTATTGCACTGCTTTCCATTAGAAAAAATAATCCTTTCAAATCGTTTTTCTAGTGTTGTTGTTTTTTTGTTTTTTTTTTAAATCTTTCCTATCGATTTGCCATTAAATCGCTTACCACTCGAATATAGCATCAAAAAATAGGCCAACTTTTCCAGCTTTTCCCCTTTTTCATTTTGTCAGCATTTGGAGAAATGCCATTTATGGACGTAAAAAAGGCGTTTATTTCGTCTCCAGCATTAAAAGTCTAGGCTACTATCGGCTGCTGGTCACCTCCCCCCTCCATTGTGAGTTGTAAATTCGAAATATTTTACTATCGTATTGAGGGGATGAATAGTGATAAAATTTTGGCGATGTTCCGTATATTTAGTTCGTTAATCGCTTAGTCATCGTTAAAAACAAAAAACTTGCCCCCATTGCATTCCGGGAAATGGAAAACAATACTGTTTCGTATCGAAATCTCTCTCTTTCTTTCTCTCTCTCTCATTTTCTACAATGATTAAGGTTTTGAAATAATCAAAATTTTCACTTTATTTCGTCACTTCTAAAATCAAACACTTTCTAGTGGAATTAGGAATGGGAAAATTAAAAGGATTCGATAAAAATGTGGCCTTTAAGGGGGAAATTCTCATATCTCTGGAGGCCACACACATACCAAACAAAAATATGAATCAAAAATGGATACAAAAATTTCTATTACTTTATCTAGCCTAAATTATTTCTAAAAAAGTAGATGGAAACAGATGCTAGGCACACAGTCTACACACCATTAAGCAAAATAACTGTAATAATGCCAGCAGTGAATATACTGATCAGTCTTCTCTTAACGTCCTGCCATTGAGAATAACATGACTGGAATGGATATCAGAAATCAAAATATTATCTTTTAATAACAGATTCTTGAGGTGAGTTTGATTACAACAAAAAACTCAGATTAAACCCTGACAAAATAAATAGAAAATAAATTTGACACAGACCTTTTATAAACCACGTAGAACCAAGTTTTACTAACACTTATGAACGTGCTGAAGTGAACAAAAAATACAATTAAATTTATCAACTACATTTACCGGTTGTATCATACTTCGTTTGCAAGTAAACTGGGTAAAAATGAGGAACAGCTCAAAAACCCATGAGAAAATTTTTTAGATAGAAATTACTGTGAATCATAACTCAAAAATGTTAAAAAAAAAAAAAAAAAAAAAAAAAAAAAAAAAAAAAACATTGATTTGATATTTTACATTGTAGTATATGACCTGGGGTGACCAAATCTACACCAGAAACACAACCAATATCTAATTACAAATACCGAATTATCCTCACAGGTCCATAATTGAGGCAGTATTGCAAGATCAGTAACTATAAACTCGGAGAGTCAATGCCAAATGTGTGTTCTTTACACAATTCACAGCATTCCTAAGTTACTTTGACTATCTATAAGTGAGAAAATTTTTCAGTTGAATAAAAACCTAGAAATGTGAAGGAGCTATACACGACTTGTCCCACATTGCCAAAGAAGAACTAACAAACCAAAGAGAAAACAACAATACTCACTAAACGAACTATACGCACAATATATATCAGCACCAAAAGCACACAGAGAACCCCAACGAACTTGATAAAATAAACTAAATTGCACTCTCCTCAGTGGAAGGCGAAAATTTCCAAAAGAGCTAATTACCTAATATAAGACGACACTATTAATGCATACAATACATGGAAAATTTGTAGATTGAATAAAAAAAGTAAGGTTATTAAATTAGAGATTAAAATAGATCAATGTGTTATCTCATCCGAGAAAACACGTTCATTCTGCCAAAATTCTGAATGTGTATAATTAAACGCACAACATAAAGGGCGAACATACCAGCCCCAACAAAAAGATGCAACAAGTTTTCGCAGAATGTAATTCGTATCCGTTCATTTTCAAAATTACAGACGCTGAAATTTGTTGAAAAAATATTATGCTGCAAAAATATTATTTTCAACAGTCAGATTGGGTTGATATTTTGAGTGCAAATTCAAGTTATGATCCTTTTTTGTTTCTTTTTAATAATTTGGTTTGAAAGAAAAAAAATCTCACCAATTCTTTGCCAACTTTATTTTTAGATGCAGTAGGTCAATATATCACATTAGGACGTCACTGCACGTGACATTTTTTATTTACTTCGGTCAGTTTCGTAAGTTTGCCAAGTATCGGCAAAATTTGATATAATCCTCCGCATACTGGCGACTTGTAGCATATTTTTCGGAATTTAAACTCAATAAAAATCTTTCGACACTACCGGGGATGCAATTAACTTCCCAAGTTGTAGCTATAAATTTCCTAGTATTTTTTTTGTCTTTTCATTTCATTTTATTTTTTTAATAAAAGAAAAGAAACAAGAAGTAAAAATGTGCAATATTTAATTAGCACATCCCACACCAAGCACAAAACTGTGAGTAAATGACAAAATAAATAATAGGTTACTCGCAAACAATTATAGGTGACAATTATTTTCACTCAGTAGACAGGCGGTAAAAAATGTCAAAACAATTTTTCGTTTCATTGCAACGTGCCATCACTGCTGCTGCGGCGGCTGCTGCTTTTTCTACTTGCACAAATATTTCGAAGACATTTTTACGCACGACGAATTCGAATGAATTTTCGTCTCTTCGTTGGTGGGCATAGTCATTAAAATTTTTTTCCCTTTATACTTACTATACAACTAGATGTCCGACGCATAGTAAATAAACTTACTGGCTGTGGTCTGTACATATAAAAAATTAGTTCCCATTTTTCTTGTTTAGTCATCAACGAGACGACCATTACACATATAGGTACCTACAACGAGATCTGCCCATTTGGGAGCACGTGAGAGAGAGTATAATCCATAAATTAATTTTACAACTTTGTACGCTTTATGTTATCAAACAATTTCGATGAAATTTAACATTTCAGAGCTTATAATATAGGTAGGCTAGTAGGCTAACCTACGTCTAAAATAGCATTCTTCTTGGTTATTTATTCAAGGCGTCAACAGAGACCGAGTGGCGCGACGACATTTTCTCACATCATGATTACATATTTTCAAATAGTTTCAACGATGAGTCAGTTTATGTTATTCGTTTCGCAATTACCATACGCCGTCGTTAAAAAAAAACTAAAAATACTCAGCTAGGGGCACTTTTTCGTTCGATACAACGATAATCGAATGGAGAAAAACGTAAAAGTAAAAACTGAACACCTCACACTTGTAAATAGAAATGCAGATCGTGATAATAATGTTCGAACAAATCACGATTCATAAATCATCATCCATTAGTCTCAAAAAAAAAAACAAAAAAAAAAACAAGGTTAAATACTGATTTGATAAAAGCTATGCAAATCATTTTCAGATGATTTGGCTTAATTTTTTCGGACAACAGCCACCGAATAATGATGGAAATTCAAAATGGAAATAAAAAAGTCGTATTTGAATTTTTCAAACATACGTGGCACAAGTGAGTAGCGAGCAATCGATTATACACGGAGAGAAGGTGAGGGTGACGGTCAACACTTCTCTGGAAATTTTTTCTTTATCTAAAATTTTTAGGTTATTTTCCTCCCCTCTTAAACAAATTTCTGCGTTTTCACTAGCTTTTCCAAAATTTTTAAAAACCTCTCCAAAAATATATTAATCATTCCACAAAAACAAATTAAGACTAAGATCATGCTAGTCTTGGTCTTGCAACAAAACTCTCGGTCTAGGCTCAGAACACTTCAGTCTACGTATTCGACTCAGACTTGCTTACACTATTTTACAATAATGCTGATGTCTAAAATACCGTTCATGCCCTCCCCGAATGAAAAAGAACTCTAACTCAACAAAAACATCAGTAATTACTCGAATAGAAAGAATGAAAAACCAAAAATTATACATCAACCTCCGTGTATAAGTAATAAAATCCATCGAAAATCAAAAACTAATTTTATCAGAATAGGTTTTACTGAATGAAACTGGATGCCTCTGATGAGTATCCAGAAAATTACACGAAACTGCAATCAAAGTAGGTAGTTTATTTCCACAGTAAAACAATAAATTAATCGGTTTCCCAAAATAAAGTTCATATGTGCAAAAAATGAAATTTTTCAGGTGAGCCAGAAAACATTCCCATTTTGAACAGAGCGAACTTAGGTCTTCAAAATATATTGTAATAAATAATTAATTTGTGTTCTGAATGTTCAGTACAATCATTTTCAGGTTTTCACTCACTGAAAGCACAAGATAAAATAAAAATGGTTAACCAAACACACGGAACAAATGGGAGATATTTTCACGTACACATAAAAGAATTTATCAGTTTAGAGAATGCACATAGGAGGTTTTAGGAAAATATTTTCATACCGATGAATAACGGAGGTAAAAAAATTTTCTCTGGTGGCTGAATCTTGAACTTAACACATAGGAATATTTTTTAACATATATATATAACGGAAATACTTATCTTCAAAGCACAAAAACGCAATTTAAAAACAAAAGAAGTCACATACGATACGAGGTTCATTTCCGGCAACCAAGGTTATGTTTCCTCTAAACATGTTGGCCAGTTTTTTTTGCAAACCGACTTAAAAAAAAGCGGGAGGTTTCATGTCTGTCAGGTATATATAAGGGGTGTTTAAAAAAATTTTTTCTCTGGTATTGGGTAACACTGGAGTAGGCGTTTGCTATATTGAAACAATAGCATCACACTACTGACATTAAATTCCTCTACTGATTTGCCATTATGCCCGCCCAACGCTTTTATTTGATGCCATTTCTAGATGATACAAACAAAATAAAATTATTTTATTTTCTCGTTTTTAGGGCGCTTAACTTGAATAAAAGCGTTTACCTAAAAATTATTTAAGGGAATTTTTGATTTTATTACATACCATGACAGTGATACACATATGAAAAAGTGAGGATAATTACTGTTGTATTATTAGCAGTATAGAGAGACCCTGACACAAAATAAAGAAAAAAATTTAGGAGCTGAAATAATATAATTACAGCTCTAAGTTGGAGAAAAACCACAGGGATAAGAGAAGTAAAAACGCGCAACTTAAAACACTCCAGCGGCAAATTTGATAACTATTTTATACTCCATCCACATACGCGAGCGATAAACAAAGTCTAAATTCTGTTCCCAATCGGACTAGAATAAAAGCGTTTAAAAATTGAGAATATTTTTTTTTCTCACCATTTTATTGTATATTGTGTTTCATCGGAATATAAAATTCCTTTTCTCACGCTTCCATATGTGAAGTGACCCTTCTGTAGGATAATAACCGACCCCACAGTTCTGGCATCACACAATGCTCCTTAAATCTTTAAAATTATATGTTTTTCCCCTCACATAATACTCTCTCACCTTTGCCCTATCCAATTTCCCCCTTTTTTTTTTCAGTTTCTGAAAGCTCAAAAAAAATTTTAGAGAAAGGAAGTTCAAAAATAAAGTTTAAGTTCGGGCAGCAGCTGAAAAGTTTTCAGAAAAGTTGACAGTTCCATTTCATGTTGAAGGAAGAAGTTAGAAGGAACAAGTGTGGGTGAGTCATGGAGGGAAATCTCATTTTAAGGATTTGTAAAGCCACAGTGTGATGCCAGAACTGTGGCTTTGGTTATTGTCCAGCAGAAGGTTCACATCACATTTTGCGGAGTAAGAAAGGGGAATTTTTATATTTTTGCCCATGAAACACAGCACACATTTGGTGAAAAAACAATAATTCTGCATTTTTATCACCCTCTTGTATGTAACAGTCATAAGCTCATACTCCAGTGTTTTTTGATACAGGTAAACAAAAAGGGTAAGTTACTTTTTGAACACCCCTTTTGTATATGTATATATATGTATATGTATATATATATATATATATATATATATATATATATATACACAGTGAAACCTCTTCTAACAGATATCTGCCCTTATACAGAGAAAATGTGTTTTGTTCTGGCAAAAACATATGTAAAGCAAGATATTTCTTCCAATAGCGTACCCTCCAATAACAGACAATAAACAGAGTGAAATGGTCCAATAAACCAGACTTCACCTCTGAATAGCAGGGACAGACAGTGAACAGGCAGGCTTATACTCCATGATTAATTCCCTTGAAAGCCTGACTTAGTATTAAAAATTTAGTACAATATATAAATAACTGTTGTTAAATCTCAAACGAAACTCTTACCACTCAATTGTTTCGTAAAAAATTATAATTACTCAATGCATACCTACTTGACTTTGTGTCTTTTAATAAAATTAAATAGGTATGTCCAATTTTTGATGTGCAAACATCTTAGCACTCAGTCTATGGTAAGGGCTAAATGAGAATTACGATTGTCAGGTTTGTTTAACTGTAACTCTTACAATCATAACTCTCGTTTTTGTGTGTTACATGACATTTAGATATGTGGTTGTGTGCATGCACAAAGCGTTGCACACGCACACAACCACAATATTATTATGTTTAAATATCAATCCTTCATAAGTATAGCCTATATAGGCCCAGTGGAACTTACGCCTTTTTTTTATGTAATTTTCCATTTTTCCTCCCAAAAACGGACACCTTCCAATAGCAGATAAAATTTTTGGTTCCATTAATGTCTATTATTGGGAGGTTTCATTGTATAAATGTATATAGCTAAACTGATTATTCAGCAATGGCTGAACTGATTTTGATAATTCAGAATTCATTTGAAAGAGGATAGTTCAGAGGTGGTCCAATCATATTTTCATTACAATCGGATTAATACCGAATGAAACTAAGAATCTAAAATTTCAAATTCAACCAATTTCTGTGAAAATTGGTGTCTTGGAATTTTTGTAGTTGCTGATTTCAAATCTGCCGTCAGATTTGCAAAATTTAAACTTGCAGATTCAGTACTTATAGTGGATTTTAAATTCTTAATAAATCCGATCTGAGCGAAAGTTATTGGGTACATAGGCACAATGATGGATTTTATCTTCAGCTTCTTTTTTTTCATATTTAGAAAATTGAAAAATAATATTAGATTTCGCTACGAGAGAGCAAAGTGAATGATTCACAACGATATTTTTCCATAAAACTTGAGATTTTTGTTGCGAGAGTAATTCAATACTTTTAAATTACCTCAACAAATAAGATAATTTCTGAATATTATCTTTTATTAATATTTCACTTCAATTATTACAAACACTTTAGAATTATACTTATTACTATTTCTTAATACTAGTGATACCTAATGTCCATAGCAACTAGCATGGACCCTAACGTCTCTACTCGACTGTAGGTTTAGGAATGACCATGTCTTCGAAATGAAGATATGACATCACTTTTGTTTTCTTTGTTCCAATCAAAAGATGGCCGACCAAAAAGGTGGTGTGACATGGAACATCCGCCAAATATGATGACACTTCATTGTCAGCATATCTGGTGGTGCTTGTCTGTGGGAAGCTAGGTAAAATATAGACAGCTATTATTCCGAGAATTAGGAATAATAGTTGTCTACAATTTGTTCGACATGTTTTTGTAGACGAACTGAATCGTCTGCAAAAACGAGACGGAACAATTTTATTTTTATTTTTAAAAGATACTATTTCCCAGCCAGCTGGTAGCTCATAGATTTTGTCGTTGAAATTATTTCAAGATAGTATTTTTAAATGTATACGAACAATAGGTAGGTTATAGAAAATATCTGATCGCGGCTTTTTTATTATTTTTTATTAAGGCAACATTCTGAAAATTGAAAAAAATAAACTATCAATTATGAAAAATTAAGGCAGAAGGGGATTCAAATCACTACCTAACTATAAATTTCATGAACTTCAAACTGTAAAGTCTGATAAAAATCTTATCGACTGAGTACGTAATTTTTGCAACTGTTGATGATATACCAAATCTTTCCTTATATATCAAACTTGGAGACCATCATTCATACTTTCTTTTATTTCTCCCTTTCAATATACTCTGCTTTAATTTCAAAATAGTTTCAGCCAGATTTAGTTGACCCCGTTGATGACAGTTTTGCATCATATCTTCGAGGCAAAAAAGATTGTAGGGAGCCCCAGAGACAAGAACGTAGAAGGGGGCGTTCTGATGGTTTAAACTCTCCCTCAGCTCCAAACACAAGCTTAACATAAACAAAATTAGAGAATTTTTCAGCGCTAGTGATGCTGTGACCACGCATAAAGGGTTAGAAGACAAGGTCTAAAAGATCTAAATACCCGATCGGCCATCACAATGGTGCTGTCAACACCCCTTCCAAAGGGCAATGCTCCCAATAATTATATGAAAATATTTTTAAGATTTTACCTGTGTAAATACAGACAACAATTTTTTCCTCTGAAACACACAAAAAAAAAAAAAAAAAAAAAACACCTCGCCTACTTTTCAACTACGTTCGCAACCCAGTGGCGGTACGTCACCGTGATAAGAGTGGTTGCTGCCCACCCAAACATCCGTCTGGAATAACGTTTTTGTTTTTTTCTCTCTTTCTCATTATAAAAAGTTCGGATATCATAGCAGAATAGTTTTTCGTACAGCCCATTCTCTTTTTACCCGACCGACCGTCACTGTCGCAACCCCAAACGAAATTCTGGAACCGCTCCTGCTTCCAGGAAACTCGAAACCGTTACAACAAAATAAAAAGTCTACAGACGTGACCACGTTATAATAATGCCACCTCGATGTGAAACAGAGACATCATTATTCTAATCCGATTTGAGTTCAAAACTCTACCGTTGACAATGTCATAATTTACAGAAAATAAAATAAACATTCTCTACCCTTCAAATGGTTTCATCATTCCTCTTCTTCAGCTTTTTTCCACTATCGACCAAATTATGACAGCCGACGCAGAAACTAAAAACGACATAATAAATCCTCGCATTCGTTTTAGCGATTCCACACTTTACATCGAAACTCGATATTATTTTTCAAAAACAAAACCGAATCAAAAGAGCATTTCATTCGCACAAATCAAGATACGAAACTAATTTATACGTAACGACTCCGCTGTAATGCATATGGCAGCATAATTCAGAGTGAATTTTAATGTAATCGTCGTAAAACGTTCCAATTCCGCGGAAACGTAATTGCAGATGCAGAAAACTGTATGTCGTCCGGAAATTATATGGGGCTCGAAAAGACAGCATCGAGTAGGTACAGGAGGGCATATTAACTCGTTCGAAAAGGCAATAAATGTGTAGCAAATGGACCAAAAATAACAAGACTAAATCGTCGCGAATGCATTTCGAAGGTAATTTTCAAGTACGTTCACACGAATTTATTGAGACAGCCTGAAGAAAAAACGCTCGCTATACGTGGCTTTTCAAACCTAAAAATTTAAGGGTTTCGATTTAATCAGCCAAATTGAAACGACGGAAAAGTGACACATTTTATCGAATTTTCTCGTAATAGAGGAAATCCACAGTATACACCGAAAGAACATTAAACTTAGCCGTATTCAGTTCTGTAAGAAAAAGTCTGAAAATATCTATTATCTGGACATCATATAAATATAACTACTACTATTTTTATATTACTACAAAAGAATGCTTACAGGTTGTTTATTCAACTGATTTTCACACTGTAATTACTAAATTTTTTCAATAATATTTTAATCCTGTTTGGTATAGCCTAATCATTCCCCAACCCACAAAATAATCGTCACTCATTGATGTAGAATTAATTCCTAATGAGTTCAGCACTAGTTCCCGGTCAGTTTAATAGGTAACAGTTGAAGCAATGTTGTCGACACACTGCAAAAACCAAGATCTTACTTACGTAATTCGTAAGTACTTAAAAAAGACCATTCGAATTCAAGTCGGTTCATTCGTTTCCTTCAACCTCATTCTTGATTACAATGAAAATATTAAAAAGAAAATATAATTATTTAATTCTAGAGATGCAATTATGTGTAAAAAACACAAATTTCTACATTAAGTAAAGAGTAGTTTAGAAGAATTGGCTCAGAAATGTCTTTGAAGTGAGGGAATCATCAGGTCTAAAATAGTATCAAGTTTTGATACAATGAATTTAGGTAATAACTGATAATTTGGTATAGAAATGTACTTACTGCAGAAGTTTCAACATTCGTATGGCCACGTCGCACAAGACTATTCAGGATTCATTAATAAATTGTTCTTGACAGTTTTTTTAAGGACTCATTTCTGAATGTTGAAGAATTAATACTAAAATTTCGATAAAGGGTTCACGAATCAAAAAAGTTATTTTTCAAAGTGTAAGTAGAAATTTCTTCGAGTAAAAGGATGAAAGTTGTGGCAACTGAAAATATTGCTCGAGCAAGTGCACTCTACTACCACGTTAGATAAAAAAAGGGGGCTGGACATTTTATGACATGATATTACAATTAATTTTTTCGATTCATTAACAATGTTATGAGCACCGAATAGTGGATAATCGGTGAATTCTGGTGATCGACGATAAAATGAAACTATTGATGCAAATATCGCAAAATTTATTCCTACACATCACAAAAAATATGGGCTTTCGACATTTTTAGTCTGAAATTTCGAATAACAGTCGCAAAAAAAAGAAAACTACTAGAGTATGACATGACCAGCTAAAATCTATGTTTGATTCTTTCGATGACGAAGAAACTACACCTGTCACTGGAAAAACTGTCAAAATAAAAGATCTTCAAAGAAAAACAATTATAAATTAGGAGATTTTGACGATGATTTTCAATGAAATCAACATGATCGTTTTAATTTTCCTCGTAAATTTAATGATAATAATTTCAGTGACATTTTCTCTTCAACCAATGAACTTAAATAATTCAAATGAAAAATTACATGCATTTAATTTCCTCAAATAATAAAAATATTAAAACAGAATAGTCTATGAAATTGTGTACCAAATTATCTTTCTCGAAAATCCCCTCTTCTTAACTCACGAAGATACAAATAAGAAAATTATATCGTTAAAAAAAAGTAATTCCTATCGTGATGAAAACCCACACGAAAGAGTCGTTCTTCACATACCTATAAAATACAAAAAATATTAGAAAAATTTATTTTTCAACAAAACGAAAATAAAAATCATTACCTGACAAAAATTTTATTTTAAACAATTTATGGTAACTGCTATTTTTCATCAGTAGAAATTTTCTGGGAACTTCTTGCTAAATATTTTGGAGTAAGTCACAGTGTCCAATCTCCATTAGAATAACTGGATACTGAAAACTGACTAGATGACAAGCAAATTTAGGCGAAAGAGACGATAATCGAATAAATTACGAACTGCAGCTTCCAGCTTTCTCTCCCACAAATGCTCCCATAGCTAGAAAATTACTCTTATTTTCGAGTTGCTTTTTTACTTAAGTAAATCTTTGAGAAAATTTTTGATTCTCGACAGCTATATAACTCTTTTGACGCTTTGAAATTTCACGAGAGTAAAATTTTTAAAGGGAAGATAAATAGAAAAAAATTGGTGTAATAACGAGATTTTGAAACGAAATATAAGATGTAAGTAGGACAGAAAAGATAATTAGACGACATCGGTTAAAAAAGAAAAAAAAAGAAAAGGAAAATGGCAACTAAAAGATAATACAAAGAAAAATCTTATAACTTAGAACAAAATATAAAAACACGAAATTTAATCCAAAATTCAAGAAATTCTCAAGCGAAGAAAACACTTTCTCATGGATAAATAGACGTACGTAAGAAAACCAAAACAAACGAATACATGCAATGTGTTTTTCAAACAATGCTACTGACTTCGGAAGGTCGTAATGAGGATCAGAATAATACATTTATTACTTCGTCGAATTAAAGATGAAGTGAAGTCACGTAAGGGGTACCCGTTATATAAAAGGTCAACAGAAAATATTGGTAAGTTCAAATTTTATAAGTAAAAGTTCCGTTCTAAGGTAAAAATTTAGCAAAAATGAAAATAATAATTTTGTGTGATTCGGTCATTGGGTAGGAGCAGGTAGGAAAATATGAATTTAATGGTTTTCAACAAGTCATCTTTCACATGAAATGAATGCAGGGATTCAAACCAAATAACCAACCAACAACAATGGCTATGTCTGAATGCTGCATTACCTGTCATCGTACTATTGCCATATCAGGCCAATTTTCCTCTACACAAATGTGGAAATGGGTCAAAGACACTGATAAAGAAACAATTGTCAGGTTATGAGAAAAAGCACGACCAAGACCGAAACTATAGGTTTTTATTCTCGTTTCAAGTCTTACAGAGTCAGTCTTGATTTTAGCGATAAGCTTTGGCGCCTTGGTAACATAACTATGGTCTTAGTCTTGGTCTTGCTCACAATATTTTTACTATTATTGATAATAGTTTTTTTTTTCTTCCTTCCTAAATAATTATAAATACTTAACTTTGTTGAGCTTTAGTTCGACAGATACCTATTTCCTGACTATTTAACCCATTATTCAGTATGGGTGTTTATGAAGAGGAGGATTTTGATGGATGCACTTGGCTTACGAAGAAATGGGAGAAAACAAAAGTAAATTTCAGGACAATTAAAGGATAAAAGTTTCTTAATGTGAAAATGAGAGAAATGTTTCCGTTTGATGAAGCGTTGGGGTAACTGAAAGTAAATTAAGTCCTTCCAACCGAGAGTGTTTGGATATCGTGGACAGAGAGGAGAGGTTGAAAAACAGATTTTGTGGAGGTCGGATGGAGATAGGCAGTGACTAGAACGAAGGTGGCTGATGATGCGAATAAGACTGGGAGAGAAAGAAGAGTGAGAAAGAAAACCAAGGATGAACGGAAAGTGAAAGTTGAATGGAAAAATAATGAAGGAGAGTTGATGTTTAAGCCTTGCTGGGTTTAAGAAAGATGAAACAGTCACAGACTGGGATAGAAATGGATGATGGATTGAATGTGGTTACTTGGCGACTCTTTTGGCGATCGAGTTAATCATTCCATTGCAAGGGATACCAGACTGAGCAAGAAGCAGGTAGATTGTTAAGAAGAAGTTGAAGGCATAGAGAATAGAACAAAAGTCGACCATCTGGGAAATTAGGTTAGGAGCCGAGGAGCTGAACTGTCCATTGGCAATAGACTGGGGGATACTTCGATTGTCGTGGATAAGATGATTGCTAAATTTAATTCTTCAGCCATCTCCTTCCAAAATGTACAAAATTCTAGAATTTCCACGGATACCAATGACTGATAAAATAAGGAAAACGAAAAACATTTGAAGTTTTAAGCACTAAAATTATGGCAAAGAATTCGATAAGCAGAACAGAAAATATTATACACATAGTTTGTTCATAATGTTTCACAACTTCGGCATTTAGTCTTGGTGTTGGCTGATCGAGTTTTAGTCTAGTTTTGGTTTTGATCTACCTTCGGTACTTGTGGTATTGGTTTTGGTCATCGCTTTAGGATTGCACACACCCGTCCATTTACGCTAAATTCAAGCTAAACGACTGTCCTACAAAAGTTACAGCATCCAACACCATACCACAAGCACACCATCGATCCAACCGTAGGTCTTCCTCTGCACCGTCTCAAAGGGTTAATTGCAGTTCAGCGGTTTTCAGAACGCATCCGCACATTTCAATGGTCAACGGCACCCGCACCCATCTCTGCGTTCGAAGTTCGGACACCTGAAAGACATTATTAGCTACGCTACCACCAGTTATTAACGACGCTGAATTACACACCGGTCAAGCTCGTAAAATTCTCGTATTTCGATTGCCCATCTCGTGCGTAATCGTGCTCATCAAACGATTACAAAATTTCACGAACAAAGACATCACGACTACATCATCGTTCACAAGATCTTCGACAGGAACCGAGTCCCATAAAAAGTCGTCGAGCTCTCGCGAGGACTAAGAGAGTGAGAAATTAACACGGATAAGCGAAAAATAATAGCGAGAAGCGTTTAGAGACGAGGAAAAAGAGAAAGAGCAACCGGAGACAGAGAGCGACTGAGAGATTCTTCTGCACAATAAATTGTCAACGACAATTTCCGAAGATTTCTTTATTTCTGAAGCCAAATTCGACCCAACATCGTAAGAGGTTAAGTCATCTTATGTCATCCGCGATGAATGCGAACTATATTCCAGTGGGGTTTCGCAGTCATGTACTACGACTCCGCAGACGCATCAAATTAAGAAGATCTTTACGCAACATCAACACTATCGATATTGGCAACCCCTTCAATTGGTGACGAGCGAAAGCAGGACCAACACTACGGTGTTTCTGATCTCGTATCAACCCCCTTTAGGTGAACAGTAAAGTTTAGGTTTTGGTCCTGGTCTTTTGCGGTCAGTCTTGGTTTTGAAATGTCGGTCTTGATTTTTGTCTTGGCCTGAAATGGTCGAATTTTCTATATACTACTCTTTCTCTTTCACAAAATTTCTATTACTAGACCGCAGGTGATGATTCACATTTGCCAATCATATCTTTTAATTGTCAAATGTTGCAAACTATCGAAGTAATAACTAATAATATTGTGAAGATTTTACAATTTTTCATATTTTTTTCCAGAATCTTGGTCATGCAGAATCTACCTTGGTCTGGCTACAGTAAGTACAGAATTATTAGTCTTGGAGCAGAAAGTGTGAGGCCACGACAAATTTGATTCGTTATTGCCTTCAATGTTGAAAATAGGAGAAAAAATTAATAACACAGCTAATAGAATGGATATTGTTAATATTTCCAGAAAATGTGATAATTGCTACAGCAGGATTGTGTATAATACATATTATCGCGACTTCGGAGGCAGTCAGACAGATCAAAGACGTTTATCCTTCTATAATCAATGGTGAAGTGCTATAGGAATGAGTCGCTCGGCCCAAGTCAACACATTTGGTATTCTTAAATGCGACAGACAACCAAGTGACTCACTCTTTTCCCATCATCCCCTTCGAATGTAGTCTTCTATTACAATAATAGTGGATAAATAATTCAACTTAAAATTAATTTTTTGTAAACATCCGCAGTTACTGCTGAGCGAAATAGGTACATGAAATGATGCACCGGTACTGACACTTTTTCCAGTCATATCTTTACCAATGCTAGATTCTGTAAAATATTAAGGATGCTTAACAAGAGCTTTTTGGTTATTATGGTATGAAAAATAATGAAAACGACATTAAATACTGTGGCAACTACTTCACGCCACGACTACCTCAAATTATATCCATTTGTACGAGATAACCCTGTAGCCTCATTGGTATGGAGGTTGACTTTTATGAATGGATAAACATAGTTTTTGGGAGTTTAAATCCCTAATCCGCCAATACACACAAATTGTGATTTCGAGTGTAAGAAAAAAACTGGCTTCAGCGCCATATCTCAGAACACACCGGTATCTCACCTGGGTGTGCACTGCCCCTCACTTCTCACTTGCTGACGCATATTGGGCCGAGGCTGTTGCGACAGCAGCAGTTGTTGGAGACTGCACGTAAAATTTGGGTGTCTCCTCCACGCCCTGCTCTGCACTGCGTTGTGCCCTCTTACTTGTGCCTTCAGCACTGCGGACAAAATGGATGTGGCAGCTACTCCATGCAACGAATACTTCAAAGTATACGAATTCATAAGAGGCAACCTCGTAGCCTAACTGGTACGGAGATTGACTTTTATGAATAGATAAACGTAGGCGTTAGCAGTTTGAATCCCTGATCTGCCAATACCTACAAATATCATGGAATACCCATGATGATAATAGTATTCTGTAATACTGGGTTAACACCATGTCACACGAGGGGTCTTCCAAATATGTCGATGTTTATCGATGTAACAAAATCGGTCTTAACTCACTGATGCTTGTAGATATCGATAATATTTTTGATGAATAATATAAATGGGAATGATAGAAGTGAGTGAGAAGTGAAACAAATAAAAATACGAGAAAATTAAGAATTTTTTGTGAACAGGGATGTTAGGGCTAAATTTTATTTTAAAAATGATTTGAAAAATTATTGTTATTTATCTTAAGCACCCAAAGAAATCAGTATAATATTTAGTAAGTTTCTATTGGGCCTATGTTTTATTTGAATAATTAAATTTTTGAAAAAAAAAATGAAACCCACTGCATTTAGGAACATAAAACATAATAGAACTAAAATGTTGAAAACAAGATTTCTAAGTTTTGTGATAGTAATTTTTTATAAAATGGATTTACAACTAACGCAGTCGCTGGCACAAAGAGCTTTTGATATTAATATGAAGATCAATACTGGATTGAAATCAACAGGTGAGTGGAGAGTTTTTGACACATTAGGTATATAAGTAATTTAAACATTCTTACAAACTGGTAACCCAATGTTTTAAATAGATGTAATAATGCTGTGTATTAGAATATTGTCAAATCTACGTTAAATTTACCACAAATTGCATCAGAGAAATATGTAATAAAATGAAATCTAATTGCTTCATTTGAAAATTTTGCATTTTATATATATATATATATATATGTGTGTGTGTATGTATGTATGTGTGCATGTATGTAACTTGAATGATATTTGTGCCACAGACTGCATTAGTTGTAAATCTATTTTATAAAAAATTACTATTACAAAACCTAGGAAATTTGTTTTCAACATTTTAGTTCTATTATGTTTTATGTTCCTAAACGCAGTCGGTTTCATTTTTTTTTCAAAAATTTAATCATTTCTCGATTTTTCTGCTGCATCTATGTTTCAGTCCAAATCTTCAATATCTGCCCATGTTTCTCTTGTTGCTTCAATCCTCCACAATTCTTCTTTACCTTCATAGTTTCTGATAATGATGAAAAATACCTAATACAAAAAATTCAAGTGACAGGTGCTTGGTCGTATTGCAATATTTATGTAACAGAAAATTTCATTTCCAGCCAATTGTTTTTCCTTAATTAATTCCTATTTTCTTACTGGTCAATAGGGAATTTTGAATTTATTTTTAAATTTTGGTATTGGTCAATGAGTAAATTTCAATCTTTTAATCAAATATTAAGAAAACTAATTAGATCTTTAAAATTGATTTTAACTATAAAATGTTGGTAAAGAGAATGTGAAAAAAGGATATATACTTTTTTTTTCCAGTTATTTTCATACCTATCTGATATTCTCTAAATTAATGATTCTTGTTGAAAGCAAAAGTTAGACCTTGCCTCAGTTTTTCTTGTATTTTTTGTGTATTTATTCAGCACTTCTGCATCAATTTGGTAAGTATAATACCTCATACAGTCTGTCATAATATAGACCTTGGACACAGAGAAATAAAAAGCTGACTGATACCTATGATGAGATATGAAATATAATTATATATAAGTGATCAATTAATAACCATAAGTGAGCCAATCACAGTTCATTTTTCAGTTCACCTTCCTGATTGGTTGGTTTAAGGGAATTCTGGAAACATAGTATTTTCATTTTTTCTTATAATTATTATTTTGAAGCAGATATATCAACGGACTTTTAATGAGCCAATCACAGTTTGTTTTCCAACATATGCCTTCTCTGTATTATTTTTCATTATAACTATTATTAAGCAGATATCAGCAGTCTTTAAATGAGCCAGTCCTACATAATGCACTTACTGGTGCTAATATATTACTGGGAGAAGTGGTGATATTTGAAATATTTATATAAGTATAAGAACTTTTGGGAGACCTAATCAGCATGCGTTATTTTCGTATATGCTGAATCTTGGATTGTGATTGATTATGTTGCTTTTTGTGTTGAAAAAATCCCCAAATTTTAAATGAAAATTATGGGTCTGGTATGGGGAATTTTTCAATTTTTTTTTACCAGAGTTACTCACCTTGAAAATACAAATTTTTTGAGACCTATTTCATATTTGTACGAAGAATATCGAATGCTGTAAAGAGGCAAAAATTTCGTTAGATTACCAGGAACTTATACCTTCTTCTGATGCAGTCGGTAAAAATCACCTTTAATTACAATAATCAGATCATAAATTTAGTAAATATGTTAGGGCTACGTTTAATTTAAATTACCTTTAATCATGATAAACAACTTCAAAGTTCATTTTCCAATACGCTTAAATTTAATTAATATGTTAGGCGTACGTTTTATTGGGATTCTCCCACTAAAATTAGCACTTGTTATTTCAGAGATACCAAAATCTGTCGAAATTTCATCAAACATTTTGATAAACTGGGTAAAAAATAATATTTCTTCTATCACATATAAGATTTAACAACGTATGTCGTTTAACCTGTAGCAAGGGGCGTTGAGCTCCTCCTTAAGATTCACCAATGATACCTCCCCACGAACATGAAAAAGTTCGTTATTTTTTGTCATACTGATATTTGTAGTTAGAGACAATAACGATTTACAGAATCTGGCTACATGAGTTGCAAGATAAATTAAAGAATTGAAAAATCCTAAAGTCGTTGATTATCAGGACAGTATTTTACTTTTTCGAATGTTTTTGTATTATGAACAGAATATGGTGTATTGAGGTCATATTTCTGTCACAAAGTTATAATAATTCACCTATCAGTTGATATCTCCAGAAACCAAAAGCGTTAATTACAGTATGAATAATGGTACAGGTATGTAAACTGACCGCTGAATTAATTTTTTGGTTTGAGTGAAACCTCAGTTGCCTCACCCTGTGTTCAACCATTAACTGCACAACTCGTTCTAAACAAACGTTTGATCATTACTCTAAACACACCCTGTATACACCTATACGATAAATACGCGTTTCTGTTAGCCTCACTTCTTTTCTTATTTTTTTTTTTCTGACCTTTACCCTTTACGTATAAAATGGACATAAAGCGGAGGTGAGGAAGAGACGCTTACGAAAAAAGAATTAGTATTTTTTTCTTCACGTCAGACGTAACATTATCGATTTAATTATCAGGCAAGGTTTGACTTAGGTCATTCAGGGGAACCGAAGACGCAGCAATAAACAGAAATAAAAGACTAACGTCCGAGTCATTCTTTGTCGTTCATCTGCCAAAGATGATCGAACTGACCACAAGTTTTTGGGCGGTAGAGAACGAAATGATGAGAAACGACGTGTTGGAATTCTGGAGAAAAAAGAATGACGACGCTAAAGAAGAAGAAAAAACTGTAGCGCAGCAAGCCACGATAGAAAATGTAGGTTTCCATAACTAAAAAAATTTATAATAAAAAAATGAAAAATATTTAACAGAATGCTGAATAAAAAATAAGTTTAATGAAGCGTGGAGGAAATTCACAGTGAATTAAATTGCGATGTTATAAAATACGGGAGCCAGTTATTAAATGATGCTTAGCAAATAAAATAACAGCAAGCTTCGCTCTCCACACTGCTTTTTTGTTTCATTTGGAATTATCTACCAGCTCTTCATAGCAATAGCTGAAGATATTTTTAAATCAAGTCAACACATTAACCGTTCGGCTGATTGAAACTAAATTTTTCAGAATGATAGAATATAATATATCTAATGTCTGTAGTACTAAATTTCGTACCTATTGTTTAAAAATTACGCATTTTAAAACCATTTAGACTACAAAAATAAAACATAATAGGAAGTACCGGACACACCATCCGGCCGATCTGAACCAAAAACAATAGAGTTCCTCCTTATTTAGATCCGAATAAGTGTACCAAATTTTATGACCATTAGATGAAAATGGCCACCTATTTCGTGTTAAACAAAAATGTTTAGGTATAAATTTATCATACATATACATGTACATTAATTTTTATATACATATATATACATATATATACATATATATGAATTTAGCTAATAGTGCCAAAATTTTCCTGGGGTCATGAAACGAAAAACGAACCTACCCCCAAGCATAGGTCTGAATATTGTATCAATTTTAATATGTAGATTTTCTTCTAACCCACATAAAAACTAGTCTTCACGAATTTCAAGAGAAGGCACGTGAGTTCACGATGGATTCCTCTTTTTCCTTAATTTTTTTTTTCTTTTTTGTTTGTAGTTTTTATGACAGCTAATAATTAGTGCACATCACTGACGAAGCAGAGACACATTCACTCGTTGTGGGGATGACGATGACGACGACGACGATAATGATGATGATGATGATGGAGATAAGTACGATGAAGGTCGTCGCCGTTACCATTTGCGTGTATTATGTTTACAAGACGGAAAAATGATTTCTGGAATGATAAATAGAGGATTCGAGCAGTCGATGTCGAGTACCTACCTAAGGTACTCGATTGTCGTGATTCAAAAAAATCGTGAGCACAGGTGATTGTAGTCAGGTGTGTGGGGCCTGTGTATACAATCATAAAGTACACCGATGTTTACGCCAGCCAGGTTAAAAGAAATTGATTTTTCGTGATCCGACGTATCGTCGAAAAACAATCGAATTAATAAAAGCGCAGACGAAATTCATTTTCAAGCGCTGGCAATGTTAATTAAGGCACAAATTAACGATCTGACATTGAAATGCGAGTCTTCGTCGAATATGTTTTCAATTACCCACGGTAGAAAATTATAGACTGATGAGTGAGCACGGAATTCGAAGAGAAGTATTAATTTAATGAAGAGAAAGAGGAAGAAGCACAGAGGAAGAACAAGTATGCGACCGTATGACGTAAGATTAAGACGTCTTCGCAGCTCCTTTCTATTTCCGAAGCCAAGCATTCCATTTTAATCTGAAATTTAAAAAAAGGTTCGCGAAAGTCCAAAATAGCTCACGAGAAAAAATTTCAACAGAATCTCATCTCCATTTTCTGGGCCTTAAAGTAATCTTTAATATTTCTTTTTTGTACTTTGTGCAAACTTTTTCAAAAATAATCACTACTTGTGCCAACCCATTACAATTCAAGGTACCTAAAGTTATAATAGCATGTGCAAAAATTAATTTTTTTTCTAATTTTTTTATACACTTTTATAACTTTTTTTTTTTTTCAAACTTGAGGATTTTTCTAGGACAAAGTCTTTGGTATTTTTCGTTACTTGTTCATTCTATTTTCCAACGAAATAATCCGACCCAGATGAACAAATTCGTCTTCTGTTTCGATTTCCATAATATGACTGATAATTTATTAATGGCCGCACTGTTTTATTATTGGACATATAAACTGATTTTCGAAAGTTCATTTCTAGACCAATTTGGGAACTTTCTTTTAATAATATTCCCTTTTTCAAATACTTTCCAACAATTTTTATTCCATACGTCTCCCAAATTTTTGTAAAGATCTAAATTCAAGTCACACAATTTCGAGTGTATTTTTCATTTTTAGTGCCTAGTAAGAAACTTCTTTCACAAAGGATAAAGTTTATTTACGAATATGACGTATTTAGACGCCGATAGGCGAGAACATTCTTTAGATTTACGGAGTTTAATTTACATGGTACCCAATCTCATCACTGAAAACAAAACGTAAAATTTCGCTTATTTCGTTTTCAATTTTCTACAATTTAGTTTTGAAAATCCTACATATAACACAGAAAAACACGAATATTGTCATACTACTTACAGTTTCCCGCACAAAAAATACTAGCCTTGGTATCGCCTTTCAAAGGTGAACATTTAAAAGCAGTCGTTAGATCAACGAAGGCACTCACCTGAAACAGACAGAAGAAAAAAAACATGAGTTTTTAGAAGAAAAAAAAAAAACTATCATATACAAACGACAATGTTACTCAAGAGGACAATAAAAACTGTTAACGACACGCAATATATACGAGCTGAGGTCAATTCTTCCATACACATTCTATTCGTTTATTTTATAACTTCTTCAACAGTTCGTCTGGTAAAACTTTTCCCTACTATAAAACAGAATACTTTTCAGCATTTACTGAAGAAATAAAAATTATACCCTATTAAACTGCAGGCAACGCACACAACCTCGAATGCTTTTGCTTCCTTTATGTCAACTCGTTCGCATTCTTTACATTTTCAGCTCCAAGTTTATTTTCTTCGACCGATGGGTAACATCGAAAACATTTTACGAGCCAAGTCCTTTAAAATTAATAAGCTGCATAACGAGCTTGACAAAAAAAGAGGTCATTTCGAAAGTATTTAATCACTGCTGAAGAGCAACCACAAGCGAAAATATTCGTTCAACACTACAAAACATTGAATCACAAATTTTACTATCACAATTTCAAGTACAATCTGCAAAATTGCGACGAAATTCTTAGAACGTAGACCTATATATGATATTTTCCAGGTTTTGTACAACGGTGATATATATTTCAATGCAATGTGAATATATAAGTTCCCATTTTTACACGCACAAATCTCCACGACTTTACAACACAATAATCAGACACATGATGGAAAGGGTACATAAACCTAATGTGTTTGGGCAATTTTTTAAATTTTCAGTCATTTTTAAGCAATTTCATATTCCCTCAAATATTTTTCGTTTACCAAATTTTACATAGGAAAATCCTCGATAACTCCAAAACTATAAGCGATAGAACAAATCTGATTGAACCAATCGAAACATGGCACATTTTGTGTTTCAGAATAGGGTACTTTAACACAAACAGAAAAAAAAAAGAAAAAAAAAGACTTTAACTGCTCAAAGGAGAAATTAAAACAAATTGTACTTGGAATAATGATTTTTAGCTAAATTTTTTTCCAAAAAATAAAGACGGGACATATGGTTTCTCTATGAAAAAAATTTCGGAAATAATGAGCTTCCAAAATATGAGAACCTTCAAAATTCCGCGATTTAAAAAATACATAAAAATAAACAACTTTAACGCAGCAATGAAAATTCAGTTTGCCAATTTGCATTTACAATTCAACAAACAAATCTCGTTTTCAAATTAGTGAAAAAATTTAAAAAAAAACAATCGAAATCTAATAAACATATACATTTATCGAAGTTTCATTGTTACAGTTTCAAGTAAAATAAGCAAAATAAACCTTTTGAGCCGTAAATACGGAATAGATATTTCAAGCAACATAAGAGATTTCCTTTTCCTCAGTTGCTTTTCTACAACTTTTTTTTTTTTTTTTTTTTTTTTCATTTTAGGTAGATACATTTTTCTTGGAAACTACCGAATCAATAAATACCAAACTCCTATCAAACAAATTAAGTTATTCTCCTTTTTTCATGGTGGTCCTTACCGTCTTCATTTTTTCGAAAATTGTTGCTACTAAGATAAACCTAATCATAAAAAAAAAAAATTAAAAAATGTATTAAAACGAAAAAATAACTCCTATGAAATTTCTTCAGCACAATCTATTGGAATTTCTGAAATCGGTTCTCCTTTACTTTATCACGACGGCTTACAAGTCAATTCCGTCTTATATTTTATTACAAAACTTTTCAATTTAACGAACGACTTTGATAATTCGTACGGAAGAAATTTTAAAATTATTTTCATATTTTCAGTGCATTTTTACAGTTATTTATTTATATATTTTTTCGAGTTGGTTCGATTGTTTGAGAAATTATTTTATTTAAGGCACATTTGTTTTGTTTTATAGCGACAACTTTACTTAGAAATGAACGGTTGTTTTGCAGACATCTCAATCACAATTTTTGGGTAGATGAGAACTTACAAAGTAACAGATCTCTTTTCAGTTATTTCTTGTTTTCCTTTCGTTAGGAGTGTCCACGTTAACAGCATTGCTTGGTAAAATTTGTTTACTTGGTCATATACTTTCATAATTATTAAAATTTTAGCTCTGTTTTAAAATAGATGCTTCCTGTAATTACGTTATACCTTTTTATCAAGAAAGTTACTTTAACTGTTCCGATTCAGATATCAATAATTGTTCGAGTTTTTCCGCCAAAAAAAATTAACATAAAAATAAAATCGTAAGGTAGAGCTAAAAATAGACCTTAAACTGAACTCAGCACCTCCCTAAAACCAAAATTTTGACAGTGGTTTTTGTTTAGACGCATAGAATACAACTTACGTCTTCAGTAAAACGTGATTAACACTCAACACAAAGCACAAACCATAAAGTGACGAACACCGTCAATATTTTTTCACGTTCATTACTTTACGCGAATGGTGTAAATTTACGTTACTAAGTAGCCTACGTGTCAATTAAAATAACTAATTTAACAATGTAGAGGAGCAACCCAAATTTGGACACTGCGTTGTCAAATTACCGCCACTTATGCCACCACACAAAACCAGATTATGCCTGAAAGTCGAACTGGCGGCAAAAAGCGTTACACGAATGCGTAAAAAGATCGCACTCGCTCAAAATTACGTCTCTGCTCCAAGTAATAAATTCCATTTTTTTTTTTGTGATCGTTTTTGTTTTCTAATTAACAGTAGCCCAACAAAGCGCGCACGCTATTTAGCTTTTTCGCTTCAGCCGTAAATAAAGCGCACCGAAATGGATCAGCTCAATTTGCCGGCAGATGAAATGGAGAAGAATGGCTCCGGTATATCTACTACACCTTCGTTTGAAAATCGGCTGAAAAATATCGGCGCTGTGCCGAATGATAATTACGAATTCGTTTCGAAATACGTTCACCCACACCGTTCCTGCGCATCAGTCGCTCTCACTCAGACTCTCTCGCTAACACACACTCACCCACTCTCCTTCTCTCATTCACTGCTTGTTTCTCCTTCGCCAACATGCGCTACAAAAGTATCGTCCTTCTTTTTCTATTCGCCGCGCATACATCCGTTCGCAACGACGGCGGCTGCTTTCAACTTTAAATTGCGGAAATTCGTTTCAATTCTGCTAAATTAGATATCGCACACGCGTTACCCCCGTATGCACACGAAATTGCGCAATTAGAATCGGCCCGACCGCGAAATTCGTATTTGTTTGGCGCAGGTGATTGATGGCGCGTCTCGTTTCGCGATGCTACTACCGAGAGAGAGAAAGAGAGAAAGAAAGAGAGAGAGAGAGAGAGAGAGAGAAGGAACGAGATGTGCGCAGTTTGAGTCTCGGTTAAACACTGACGAATAACATTAATGCAGATTAAAATATTACGAGTGAAATTAGTTTCATTAGATTCGGGTGAGAACACGAAAAGAGAAGACAGGGTGCTACTGAAGAGCAGGATAACATTTCAAAAGGCGATAGCACAGACCGAATACCCACAAATTTAACTGGTGGGATACTCGAAGTAAAACCTCCGTTTCTAAGGCTCAATAAGAAATACTGTTCAGTTTTATGTTTATTGCTTCCTCGTTTATAGTTGGATTTCTTACCACTAATTCTAAGCAAGCTCACAAACCAATAAACCAATTGTCTCGATGCACCGCCATTTTTGGTACGATACTTTCTATACTAATTTTAGGGAACACCTTGTATATTGAGTTCCAAAATGCAAACATCCTGTATCGCTAGGTTGACTAGAACTTGCCTCTCAGAATTCCAGAACCTTTGATACAGCTGTACGCTGCTGCATATCAGAGATCAATATCTGACATTTTCTGTTTCTTAGAACTTCAGACTGGCACCTTGGCGAATGCAATCAACTGTGCAATTTATGGTTGCACAAATTTTCACTTCACTCACCCTCGGTCACAGGTTTTCCAGGATCACTGCTTGGTAATTTCTTCTGTTTGATCATTAGCAACAGAATGTGAATTCTGTTTTCGTCCATTTTTATTAATATTATTCTCTGTATAGGCTAATAATACGCTAATCATTACACTTTGTTCAGTTTTTCTAGTTTCTTAAAAAATGGTGTAGGTACTAGTAACTTGCACAATCATGCCTTAGTCAAAGTATTGTGTTTTATTTAAAATGTGAAGTGAACCAAACAAGTACCTACACTGGATCTTCAACTTGTATCAACACTCTCAATCTTGATCTTCATATTGCACCTTCGATTTCTGGTCTTGGTATTGTAAGTCAAGGGCGTTGCGAAAAACTTTTTCAGCAAAAGGAGAGAAAAGTTGAAAAACTGTCAACAAAAACTTTCAGAATTGTCAATCAAAATCTGGGCCAAAGTTATGGTAGGACATAATATGCATTATATAATGCTCACTTTATTCACCTTTCATTCAAAAAAGGGGAGTACTCCGCCATCACAATACATGAAGGGTTTAAACATTCGATTCGATGCATATTATCGTACAGACTTATTTCATTGATTTGGTTGATTTGCGCCAAAATTAGGCTGGGATATAGCAAATGATACTTCCTAATTTTATTTTTTCATTCAAATGTAATTATACAGCAACTTAATTGAGCCACAATGACGTACATCGACTCAAACACATTCGGGATGCCGCACTTTCCACATGTGATTGGTGGAACATAGCCAATGACACCGCAATAATTCTGTTCACCTTTCAATCAACTTGAGTATCTTGAAACTTAATTTTGATTCAATCAACTTGGACCAAAATTATGGTGAAACACACCATATTTTAAAAAGGCTCAGAAAAATAAGGTAAGTTCCACAAAACTAAATTATACTGTCAATGCCTTGACGGATCAGTAAAAATATACTTACATAATCCCAATAAACCAAATATCACATGAAGTACGTTGCGAATGTAACCAACACCAAAAAATGTTTACCATAAGGGAGTATTGGAGCATAAGAAATGTGTGCTTTGCCTTGCTCACTAACAGAATAAGTCATCTGAATAGGGATCAATGCTTTTTGAATTAAGAGACATTTCGAACAGCATCTGTCAGACTTTGTACAGAAAATTCGAAAATTTGTATCGCTCATAGCCAGACTTATATTATGTTATAATTAATAATAACTTTATTATATTTTAATACGTTAATTATTAATTATTTTATAAATAAATGAATTATAAATAGTATAATATTAAATAAATATATAAAATATATAATTACATATATTATATAATATATTATTGAATACATGTTTTAATAATTTTTAAATTTTAAATTTATTCAATTTAAAGTTTATAAATCAATGACGACTAAAATCCAACAAAAAAAATTAAAAAACATTAAAAAAAAAAAAAAAAAAAGCAATTAAATATAATTCATAAATCAAATTCGATAAATGATTCTCATACATTTGGCCATAAGATTAGTATCGATCGCTCGATGAGAGATACCCGGAAGCATATTCTAAATCACATAACAATTCGATTGTGAGCTGCAAAAGCATCCAACGATGAGTCACCACTCGAGATCAACGAATAAAAAAAAAAGAAGTTAGTGACACCTCTAATTATTCTTGTCAAGAAAGATAGGCATGGCTATTATTTTGCTGTGTAACGATCATTCACTACACAGAAGATAAGTATACCCAGTGTAGAATGCGCGTACTGAATACATAAAATCCAGTCTATGATACAGGGCGTTTAGTTATTCGTTATAAATTTATGATGCTTTTTTTGTTTTTTTTCTGTTTTTTTTTGTTTTTTTTGTTTGCTTCTTTTGATCTTTTCTATGAGCCCAGGGCTACTTCATTCATATCTTACAAATGAACATACGACTACAACAATTAAAGGTTATTATTATGTGCCTGCGTTTTTCGTCTTCGATTTATATTGTTCCAACTATTTTTCATTGTTTCGATCTTGGAACGAAGGTACACTTTTGAATAATTAATGATGATATGTTATACAGAGTCGAACTGTTGAAACGAACAATACCTATACCAATTTTGAAAAAAAAAAATTATATGAAACGTTAAAATATAGAATAATGTACACGAAGCAACTTATAAGTTATTATATTTCACCAAACACAGTATTATGCAACAAAAAGTCGAACCAAAAAAAAAAAAATTGTAAACAATTTAGAAATTTATTATAATTTTATTCGAAAATACTCAAGTCTATCGAAAAAGTATAGACAGTTTAAATCAACCATTTCTTCGTTCGTGTCAAAGAAACATGAAAAATTCCAAAAGTATAACAACATTCCTTCGACTAAACTATTCTTCTGGAATGACAAAAAGAAATATTTTCTGAATAATATTTTGATTATCGAATTGTTCCAAAGCATTCGTTGAATGGGACGGATATAAAGCTTCGATAAACCACGTGACTCTGTATATGTTCCATTCGTTTACTCAATACTGAATGAAAGTTGCAGATTTCCTCATTTTCATAGATGCTATTCACGAATTTTACTTATAATTTTAGTACCAAAAAATGTACATCATTCAAAAAAATCACAAATATTAGAATATGGAACAGAATCACCGACTGAAACTGAAAAATTTCTAATTTTTTCAACTCGAGTGCTTAGAACAGAGAAAAAATTTAAAAACCTTCGCTAATCACCGATCATGTTCTACGAACATACATCGCATAAATTAGAAAGGAAAACAATCTCGGTCTCAGATCACAATTCCAGCAGTGTGTAAATACAGATATATTTTCTGAATGAATTACCAACGCCATAAAACAATTACAAGGAAACTCATTGTTCCAGCTCCATACAATCGTATGGGTATTTTCTTCTAGGAAAGTGAAACAGGAAAAATAGGGAAAATTTTTCAAATAACAATTAGACTTATTCACTTGGAATAAGCGAGAGCAACATATCCTAAAATATGCTTTAGAAAAGTTAAAGACATACAAAAATATGCATTCGCGAACAAAACATGTAAATGAATAATAAAAGTACTCGATACACCAGAGTCTCGTTTTTATCAGAACATGAACCTTCACCGAAACATTTATAGTTCGAGTACCTAAGAACTTTTCCAGAAAAACCATTTTGCAACGAGCACAGCAAGAATACGTACATACCTATACCTGTTGAGTCAAAAAAGAAAATTCTAATTGCGTTAAGATTGCCCAAAGTGATACGATAAATTCAGTATACAAATTTACAACTTTTTAATAAAGTCAACTCCCAATAATTACGGGTGAGTAAATGAATTTTTTGATTCAAAGGTCACACTTCAAAAAATCTTCAACGAAGAAATTGATGTCCCAGTAGTGTCGACAAACTTTTTCATAAACATTTTTCTCTTCAATTACTTCTAATTAGAGGCTTATGAAAGATCGTCGAAGAATTCGATCGAATAAATAAAAGCTAGAGTTACAAATAATTTAGGAGTCAACAATAGTTCCTGGTTAAACAAAAATAAAAAGGTAATTATCATTTAAACTTTTAATTATGTTTCCACATTAATAACCTTCTCTAGAAAAAGCAATGAGACTAGACAGGAAAATAAAGAAAATTAAAACTTTAAATGCTCCTTAGAAGCTTAGCTACGAACAAAACCCAAGCCACTACAATTTTATCCATTTTAAAGTAGCAGAGTCTACCTTATGGCTACTCAAATGCCACTACCTACAATTAACAATGGATCACTGGACTTGAATGAAACTGCATCCTACAGGTTTGTTCAGCCTAACAGCAGTAAAACCATGGCGCAGCTACGCCACCAACGATAGTAACTAAGCAAACAAATTCCTTATTTGTACACAGTTCAAAAGATCACCATACATTCCCTCCACAAATAAAACTCCACAGAGTTGAATAATATAAATCGTTAGATGCTGGAGAAGTTTGGGTGTGAACAGCTTTGAGTATATATGTAATGGAGGGCTGATTGTCCCAGTTCAGTTCTTCAACAATAGTCTTTTGGGGAACGAAATTACTGTGAGATGTATATCTATAAATTCGTGTATATAGATAAAGTAACCTGCGAAACGGAGTAATTTCGTTCCCTAAATACACTATCTGCGTCTGATAGTAACTACATATAGAAATACACGAATCAGCCCTCCATCACATATACATATACTCAAAGGTGCTAGAACGAATTTGTACAATCTTTCAGTGGAAATCGCATGTTATCAGTTTTCCCTATGTTTTTTTCCCTGTCGCAGCCAACAATGACTGCGGCTTACATGAGAGCGCCACAACTCATAAAAAAAAATTGGGTCGTTGAAGAAAATGTTTACTGTTTAACAGTTCATGGTTTTCAATTTATTTTCATACAGTTGTACAGATAATTATGAATTATTATTATTATTATTATTATTATTATTATTATTATTATTATTCTTTTTTTTTTTTTGAGGGGGAAAGAAACTGAATCTTTATGGAAACGTTAATTCTTAATGAATGAATGAATGAATGAATGAATGAATAAATGAAAGTTGACTATTATTTCGGTGTTTAACCATTTTAGATAAATTACAAACCAGAGTTATTATTTTTAGCAGAATTTCATTCATAAATTCTTGTATAATATTGAACCAAAAATAAACAACGTTTGCCTTATGTAGGATTCAATTTTGGCTCTACAGATTGAACAAGGCATCACCCATTTGGTACTACACACTAATGCACAGCTGGTCACCGACTTAATTACTAGACGAGTAAATGAAGTATACTATAAAACATTTCATTAGAATTGCACATTTTAAAGAGTAAATGTGGCAATGGGTAATTCACACTGAAAGGTAGTACCATTCTCAAAGGTGAACAGTACACTATTTTCACTAAGGCTTATTACCACCTGGAATGGGCATTAGAGTGATAAAACATAAACCTCCAATTTGTGTTATTTCTTGTTCTGATGTACTGAATGTATAATTATACTTATGGTTATAGTAAGTAAATAAGTAAGTAAGTAAGTAAGTAAGTATATGTATGTATGTATGTATGTATGTATGTATGTATGTATGTACATATGATGATGATGATAATAATAATAATAATAATAATAATAATAATAATAATAATAATAATAATAATAATAATTGTGGCGGCCGCCACACTACGTCGGCGCATATCAGTATCAATACTCCCTCAAACACCGTCACCCGGCACCGTGGCCGAGTGAGTATGGTGCTGCCTTTTGTGACGGTGAACGAGGGAGGTTTTAGGTGTTTGGCCGGTACTGGTTCGAATCCCCGTGTCGCCCAAACACCTAAAGTGGTGACCCCGACGTGATCCGGGAGATGGAATATTCACGCCATCTCTCAGACACTTATCAAACTGCCAACTGGTATCTGTGGTACGTCACACTGCTGTTTCTGTGCGTGACGGCACTGGTGGGCATAAGCCACGGAGCAGTGATGGAGGCTGGGGCATCACCACGTTCCAGTGTACGCCCCTACCTAGGCGCCTCCGTATGGGAATGCGTATTATGCTCCGCTATACTGGGGGAGTGGTGTGGCAGCTGCCACACTACGTCGGCGCATATCAGTATCAATACTCCCTCAAACACCGTCACCCGGCACTGTGGCCGAGTGAGTACGGTGCTGCCTTTTGTGACGGTGAACGAGGGAGGTTTTAGGTGTTCGGCCGGTATGGGTTTGAATCCCCGTGTCGCCCAAACACCTAAAATAATAAACAATATAAATTTAATACGCACAAAACTTACATAAAATGGATCACTAAAGAGCTTTATTTATACCTGACACACTTAAATTTACCTACTTACCTATAAAAGCAAAATTTCCTCTATACTAGATAGGGCATCATGTATCAGCAATTTGTGGATGTAAAAAACGTGGTGTGTTCCACCAGGCACCACCAGTGTGTTTGTGTATTTAGCACCCATGGAGAGTCATAAGGGTAGGAATTTCCAACTTGGGGAATCAAACCAGAATTCTCCAAGTTTGCCTAGCCTCAAAGTAGTGAACACTACCACGTCAATATGCCACTGTCAGTAGTGACTAGGCGAAAATATTCCTCATTTCTGCACAACACTGCGGATCCCCACAGACTTCACCATCCATACATTTGTAGGGCTCATGTACTGCTCCAGATGCACCGCTATCAACCATAGAAAATTGAATCAAGGAATGTGCAGTTTCCATAGAAGGCATGCAGGAGATCTTTTGACCTAGGTTTGAATTCTACTGCACCGACAACCTACTTTCCAGCGCCAAAAATAGATGGCTTGTAGCAAGTCGCTATCTACCAGCAACGATAATGATTAGCTCACTGATTACAGAAATGCCCGATCAAATAACGTTGTCTGTAGCATGTCATCATAATGATTAACCTGTGGACTAGAGAGATGCCTGACCAATCATTGGTGGTCTGTAGTAAGTTATTGGCTGGCTACAGCAGCAACATTAGGCTGTCTAACAAGTGGCCCACCAATAACCCCCAATGCTGACACTCACTTTGCAATCACGCATTTTACCATCTACACTCCATTCCACATAAGAACGACGTGACATCATCTGAGCAGATGGATCAGGGAAAAAGAAAAAGGTAAATATTCACACTATTCAACCGTGAGATGAATCCAACACTATTGTTTGCAAAAATGTTTTTGCGCTTCAAGTAGTTGTGAAATGTGATGGTCTCTCTGACGTCGCGTCCTTATTATTTGGAATAGAGTCTAGTATTTGTATTTTCCACTACCTGTACACCCTACGCCTATACATAGTACATGTAAGAAACTGAACAGAGATAATGATGTCAATTAAATTGAAAAATTGATTTTTCGAATCAATTGTCATCATTTAATTACAGAGGTTGAGGACTTGACAGATTCGAAGAAAGTATAATGAAATAAAATTATCGACCAAGTTACATCTCAGAAACGTGTAATAATTGCAGTAAAGAAAATATGTGAAGTACAAAGTAATAGAATGTGTTAAGAAACGGACATGCACGAAGTTAAACGAATGAGCGACGGAACGAGAATCACTGTAGACGCCCATATGAATGTATAAAAATATTTGCATAAAGGAAATGGAGTGTTCACGAGTGTGAAGGGAAGAGGATTGGTGGTCCCAAAGTGATTAATCGAATCTTTTATTACAATTTGCAAAAATCGACCAAAAAAAATCGATCTGTGCACCTGAGGTTGAAAACTTGCAAGCCCAAAAATTGAATTGATCATACCAATTTGATAATTTTCACTACAAAACAGGAATACCAATTGAATATTCGAACACTCGATTTTAAATTTTGAAGTCAATGGTCAATCCCTGCATTTTGGGTTTGAATTAATAAAACAATTATTAGAAAATACCAAATACAATTAAACGTAAAATTTACTAAATTTTGCAACATAAAAACTTGTATTTAGCTTCATTTCCTTTTGTGTAGGTGGTAGGTATATATCTATAAATTGAGCGGAAATTTCAGATATTGAAAATTTAGATGCTTCTTTATGGAAAAATAGGGAAAAAATTTTTTTTTGTTATAATCATTACTTTACACTCGATTAACCGTAAAAAAAAAATTGATATCACTCAAGGAATGTAAATTAATAAACTGTAAAAAACAATAAAAATATTATGCAATCGTAATTCCGAGAACATAAAAATTTTTTGCAAAATTTAAGGAAACGGTTAATTTTGAAATACTTTCGCCACACCAGTAGATTTCCAACTTTCAACACAAAATTGCAAATCAGCTGCCACATAACTCGATTTATAGTACTTGAGTGTAGCTTACATTCATCGAGTAAAATCTCGAACAATCGCTGCCTGAGAGATAGTAAACACATTTGGGTGAAAAAAATTAGGCACCGTAATTGAGTGCAAATAACGCGATTAGCAATGCAAATTGAATTCGATGTTGGTCAAAATCAGTGATAAGCTGCACGCAAATATCGAGCGCCAGTTTGGAAATTTCACAATATACTGCCGCCACAAGACGTAGGATTCCTTTCTTTTAAGATCGATAACATTAACGATTTTGCTAATGGGTTCGGAGATCTGCTGGATGGTTCAGGACGACGGGTGGTAAAAGTTCACGTTTTTGGTGAATCGATGCAAGCTGATTCGATTATCGATGATGACCGCAGTAGGTGATGGCCAATATGAGCAAAACTGGCTGTAGGTACTCTCGGCAGGCATTTCGTTGCTACAGGACCGAACAGTCCGATTAATTACTTCTGACTAATCAAAAATCACAAACATTCGTAGCTCCCATAAACATAGGTTAAAGGTTTAGCAACGTAGACGCTGGAACGCACCGAAAATAATTGTTGTTTGACAGATAGCTCTTTGCATTCGTACCAGAAATGCAGATATTTTAATAGTTGAATCTTTACGTTCGCTATGGAAATAGATTCTTCAGTCAAATTGTAGATAAATTCATTTTATTTCTCCGGTTTTCACTCGGCAACAAATAGCATACCATGATGGAGACGTTAAACACTGCAGACAATTCGGCAAAACAATAACAAACAATACAGTCGGAGCAACATTTAATTCACAAATGAAGCAGCTCAAGTGGAATGAACACAAGAGTTTTATATGGAACAATAAAAATGAATAAAATATTTTCTTTATTTGAAAAGGGAGGGAGGTTTGACGGTGGGGTATTCCTCACAAAAACTAACAATGACGGAAAAATTCTGAGGGCTAGTAGTTCGAAAAATAGAAGTTATGATTATCAATAGGATGATCTATATTTTTTTCACTTAAAGCAGAGTGTAAATGCCTAATATAAGCCTCTCAATTCCCAATGTAGGACCTTCAAATCTGATAAGTTATTCACACAAGGGATGCTGGGTTGCCGATTCAAACAAACGCCACGTACAGGATAACAAGCAGAAAAGATCACCAGATTCCTCCATGTGGCTGGACAGTGGCTGCGTACTTTCTTTCTAGTTAATTTAGGTTGACATGTTTGCAAACACATTCCTTCTTTGACTATATGGTACTGGATTAGTAAAAAACGATGATTACTGGTTAGACATGCCGGCGCTAAATAGGCAACCATAGCGTACCTTTGACGTACTTTGCTTTCTACCGTATTCTCAAACCTCACTTTTTATAAAGAGGCACTTTACAAACCCTTGGCCCATTAACGTCGTATGGATAAAGTGAAGGGAAAGTCGCACTTTATGAAAAGTGACGTTTGAGAATACGGTGGTTTATGTTTACGTACGCTATTCTTGTGAATTTAGGGGATGTCTTTATCAGGTGTATTCTAAATTGGTGAACTGAAGCAAAACGTCAAAAATACGCAGAAGTTACGCTACAGTAGCTTACTTTTTTGCTAGCATGTCTTGACATTAAAAAGTACATTGGTCTTATGGAGATTTATTGGTCCAGTACTATAATTATACTCAAAGCATTCCTTACATCTACTAAGAAGAGCGAGTTTCTCCAAAAGTGGGAGACCTTTTAGTGAGGATAATACGAATGCGACAAAGATGTCTTGAAAAGCGGTGGAGGACATAAAATAAAGTCCAAATATCCCTAATATTTGGCAAAGAAAAGGATTTGAAAAGTATACACAACACCAAAATCCCGAGGCTGGATTTTATGGTAAAATGAGAGGAGCTTAGAAATAGAAAATTTATGGTCTAATATGCAAAATTTCATACGTTTCTCCTAAAAATGTGATATTATCTCTTTGTATATCGGCGAATCCTTTACTATTCGCCCATTTAACGTGAATATAATAATCCCAAAATCAGGTGAAGAGAAACAAAATCATCCTCGTTCCAAGAATAAAAATAAAATAAAATGGAAAAGTAAAAAAAAAACAAAAAAAAAACAAGAAAACTTCAAGAGTAGCTAACCTACAGAATCAAGCTGATATTATGAAACAATCCTATCGGTAAAGTCTAGAAAAATTGACCTACATTAGCAAAATAGTGAGGAATTGACTCCATACTGAAATATCTTATGCACAAATCATGTCGGGGTCATATTTCCTGATCTGAAAATGTATTTTATTCGTACTGCTATGCAAACTGAGTACAAGTATGACCGACCAACCCTGAGATACAATTTTCTATGCACGGACTACACTATGTAGACTAAGAAAAATAGTTCCTCTACCACTAATGACCCATCTTTGTGACCACAAATAACATGCAAGAATTCCTCGTCCAGTGCCTTAGGGTAAAGAAGCAATATATCACCTGAAAAAAAAAAATCTGAGAAAATATATCTATCCCAACCTGTAATATGTGAAACACTGAACACGTAGTGAAGAAGGGACACATAGTGAAGCAGGGAGACAAGCAGCCAAAAAAGCAGAGACCAAAACAACATAAATAAACCAATGAACTGCTGGTAAAAAAACATAGTGGATTGTATTTCAGCGAGGCAGCAGAACTAAACAGTCAGATTTCACTGTTCTGATTGTTGCAGAAATAGTATCCAAAATGGATTTCAAGAAACTAATAACCATTCTCACATCTTTTCTCGATTTCAACTCTTCCACTACATTGTGTTAGCAATTATTTTATGGATGTGATTTTTTTTCGCAGCTTTTCTCACCGCTCTTCTATGTGTTCAGTCTTAAAAACACTACGAATCATCAAATAATATCTTTGATCTATTTAAATAACTTTTATGGGAATCAGTTGAAATTGCACGATGAGATTATACCAATAATAATTAATGCAAATTCATTATATAACCTTGAAAACGATAAAAAATAGTATGAGTATAACACTAGCTATTACTTAGTTTATTCATTCTTCAGTCAGCATTGTCAGCTTTAATTTTTTTAAGATTTCGCATTATGACTCAATTTCTGCATTCCTTGAAAACACTTCTTACGGCTCTTCGGTACTTCAGGGTTACGATGCAATTGGTCGATTCAATACCGGTAACAATACCCACGGTCATTCAATTTGTTCATTATTTGTAATTGACGCGAGGACATTACGACTTGCGCCATAACATGAAATTAAAATAAATGCTTATGTTTCTTTTCCTCTTTTTTGAAAGCTTTGTTTCAGCTCGTAGGAGTTTTAACGAGTTAATGTGGAGAAAGAGCCCCGAATATCAAGGCTACAGTCGACGAGCATTCGCTCGTAAAATACGTTTCAGACATCTCCCTTTAATTATTTCTCGGATAGGCGAGACACTTGAATGAGATTTCGTGTGGAAAGCTCACCCCAGCACTGATTCCCAAGGTTTATGTTCAAGATTATCACACGAACCTTTTTAAACATTACGTTCAATAGTAGAAATTCAGTTTACTTGCAACTAAAGATGGCAATATCTACAGGGTATCGAAATTATTAATAGTATAGTAAAATTAGTAAAATATGAACACTTATTGTAATATTTTCGCATCATTTATCGATATTCTAACATATATTGACTGAAAAAAAAAAAAATAAGAGCTGAAGGAAGAAAAAATTACTAAAGGTTATTCATAATGAAGCAGTTATAGTACCGTATGAACATAATGTTCAAAAAATGTAACTATGTTTAGCGAAAAGATAAATATTTATTGACAGAATTAAAGAACAGAGTTGTAAACCAATTTGAATGAAAATTTCAAAATCGTGGGAGCGAAAAAATCCTTCAAGTGTTACCTAAAATTATAATATTCAGACAATAGCCTACACAATGACAACACCAATACAATAGTCCTCATTTAGAAAAAATAGAAAATTGGTTGCTAAAAAGTTAGAAATAGATTGACAGTTTACAACCATTACCTTTTTTAAAATTGAAACAAAAATAGGTTTTTTGAAAATATCTTCCACCAATTGGCATCAGAATTGATAGCATATATTGCAATAAATTAGCATCAATATTTTTTGCAAATTTCGTCAAATCAAGCATTTTATAGCCAAAATAATATCAAAAATAGCTGTATTGTAAGTACTGTTTGGCTGATCTTCATCAAAATTAGTAGCATGTTAGAATAGATCATAATAAATATTTGTTCCGAATTCCGTGGTGACCAGTCCATAATTTGGCATTTTATAGGCAAAATAAAAACAAAAATATTGTTACTGTAAATTCCATTCGGCCCATCTGCACTAACATTGATAGAATGTTATAGTGGATTATACTTAGTATTTTTTACAAATTTTATAAATATTGGTCCAAAATTGAGCATTTCATAGCCAAAATAAAAACAAAACTAGATACTGGAAGTACCATCTGGCCAATCCACACCACAATTCATAGGTTTTGTCCTCGGCTTAATAATAAGGTTTGTTACAAATTTTGTGACAATCAGACAAGAATTGCAACCTACAACGTGGTAATAAGAAATTGGCTTATACATGAAGTAGGATGTGCAGGCATTCTACTACTAAAACCTTGTTACAGGTGTGTGGCGCTCAGCCAATAATTAAATTAGATTGAACCAAAACCTGTGAACCAAAAAGAGTGTTTGTCCTATATATGTAGGAACTGGCCATACAACTAACCAGCGAATGTACAAGTACACCCGTCACCACTGGTTGAAAGTCACCACACATAATATATTATACACGGTGCTCTCTGAGCGGACCACCATACTGCACCAGTAGACAGTACACTGAGAAAAGAATATTGTCAAATTTTGCCTTGCAACTTGCAAATATGCAACCATTCACTTTCATCGTACAAGAATTAGAAACAAAATTAACTTTCCAAATAAATAAATAAACAATTAAAGAAATATGTAAATAAAAATATTGGATATTTTCAAAGCAATCTAAAATCCCGATATCTGGGGATAAATCTTCAATCTCGACAACCCTGTTCAGGGATAACAGCTTTTATCAATGAGAACCAATTAATCGATTCAGCTGTTTTCTGCAACTTGTTTCTGCTTTAGACAAAAGCCACTCACAGGTCAACAAAAAGGCATGCAAGAATAATTAAAAATTTCCCAACTATATGGTATTCAAACCTACTAGTCTTAAATTCTAATAATACGGGGTACCACAGAAACATTCCAACACATGCACAATTTATCCAGTAGTTCGTTTCTTCTATTTTTAGAACGTCTTTCACGAGGTCGTTCCATGCGATGACTCCAAAAATGGTTCAGATTCTGATCAGTTCATTTCCACGCATACAAGGCAAAACAAACAAATAAACAAAAAAACAATATCCAATATCGATATCACGGAGCATGGCCCAATAAGACTAATACACTACTGGTAATAACAATATATTGTGACATATCGACAATGCCTTTCAGTTCACAGAGATTTTATGGCAACCCCTACCTGCAACAAATACCGAAACATACGAGACGAAAGAATTTGCACATCACCCAAATTCGATTAAGAATGTTCTTAAAACGACTCCCTATCCTCGCTCCGCATCCGGTCAATTTGAATTTGAATGCCAAAGGGAATCGTCGTGACGCGATTCTCATCATATTTTTACACATTAAAAAGCCGTTCTTTCCTTTCGCCTGCGCGAGCACAGACGACATAAACGCTTATATGAATATTATCTATTCGGCGAGTGTGTGGACGCGCAGTCACACAATACCACGGGTTTATTTCCCATTATTCCATTGCATTCGAGTACACTTTTCAACTCAATTTATTTTCGCAGCGCACTATAATATGCAGCGACGCAGTTTTATTGGATAAATATTCCGTTGCACAACAAAAGACGGAAGTGTAAACGGTGAATGGGGTTCACCGTATTTGTTAAAGAGATTTCAACGGACAGGTTCAACATCTCATTAGATGCCATAAAATAAGGCTAATTAGGAAACCTGGCGGTGGCAGGTGTTCGGTACTCGAGAATATAGACCTTCTACGTGTTAGCCGTTACAAAATTGAAAATTTTTCAGCATATTTTATTTGAAATATTTCGAGCTGAATTACCACGAGCGAGTTTAATGAATAGCCTAGTGATGGATAGTTCGATAAACGTTCGCTCTTTTTTCTCCCTTTTTTTTTTTTTAAATGTTTATTCGAAAAGGCCGGATATGGCACACGGAGCAAGTAGTAATAGATGACATAACATGTCGGTGAACGATGTCTGTCAGAATAGGGGAGATTGTCCAGGCACTGCTGCAGTCAGTTGGTCAAATGTCACTGCTGTAGGGCAGTCAGATGGTGACTCGATACAGACGACATTAATTAGTCAGGCACCACTGTATTCAGTCAGTCCAACATCATCGTTGACAAAAGACAACGACTCACTACAGACTACTTATTTTGGAGACGGGAAAGAACTCACACTGCAGTGTTTCCCAAGCATAAATCCAAATCCCGGATCACTGAACCAGGCAGACCCAAACTTGCTTATATAAAACAAATTTTGAAAAATGAAATAGTTCATGAAACCCGTTCTTACTCCAACCAGAATCTATTCTTGGCCCTTTTTTCTATACGGTCACAAAATTTGGAACATATATTGGTAGCGGCGTAACCACACAGATAGCGTTGTCATTATCTTCAACCTCTAGGTGGCTCATTTGACTCCCAACACAAACAACCTACAAAAATGGTGACCCCAACGTGATTGAACAGCACACTTCTACGGGTTCAAACCTGTATTGCAGATTTGTTGGTTTCCTCGCATAGCAGCAGCCTAGTAACGCTCTCTGTTGTCCTGTCATGCTGCAACTGTAGCTGCAGCACTGGGGGAGTGTTTGTGGGGATGTAAACAAATACATCCACACCTTTATGGAGCTATCAAAGGACAACCCTTTACAAGCTTTATCTTGGAATATAGCGCTTTTGATTACTTAAATTTTTGTAGATTCATCAGTTATTTCCAATTCCATTTGATCTTTCAAAGAATTTAACCACTAAGTAGCCACAAAATGGAAAGTGAAGGTAGATGAATTCATTTCACGTACTTAGTTTTACCAATGTAAGGATTAAATCTTCACCCTTTAAAATCTGAACTATATAATGAAATGGGCCCAGAAATACGCTAATTTTCAAAATTTTATGTGATCAAAATCCTGCATTTCCAGAATCATCAGAAGTTGTCCAGGGTTTCTTTTTGAATATTATGTTTATCTCCCCGGTATGTAACACCATACATGAAACAAATAAAGTATTACCCAACTCCGTTAAAAAATATAAAAAATTATAAAAATAACTTGAGAATCCTTTTTGTATTTATGTAATCTGTAATATTGGACAAAGTCCATTTCTAAACTTTGTTCCATAAAATCATATAAAGTAATCACAGTAGAACATATGTACAGATTGGATTTAGGAAACAGATGTTCCTGGACCGGGATTAAAAACATAGTAAGAACTTTCATAGAACTGGATTTGCGAAAAGTTTCATTTTTTATAATTTGTACTTTACGGATATATTTCTCCTGACTGAGAAGATTATTATGGAAGATCCTAATTTTCCCATTATAATTATCTGACTAATCATGTGAAACTAAGAATCTCCACAACACTGATATTTTCATTTATAATTCAGGTGAGAAATTTGGCATTGATTTTTAGTAATAGACTATAGTTTTTCTAGATTTTATTTCACACTATATTCGTCCTTTTCTTGTTTTATAATACTTAATGATAACCAAATTGGATAGTTTCCGATCGTGTACCCGGAAAAATTCTGTAATCATACCCATAAATGCGTGTTTATGAAACTGCATTCAGGGATATGTGTTTCACAATTATTTCCGGTTTGATAAATAATTATAATGAAGTCTCACATTGTTTTACAGTTTCAAAACTTTACAGAGTATTCAGTGGTATGGAATAAATCCATAGTCCTCATTGAGTTTCCCCTTAAGGTAACATAGACTTTCAAACAGGGCATTTCCAGAGCCAAAATTTCCTGTATCCAAAAAATATTATTAATTTCTCTTCATTTAACAGGTCCTTTATATGATGGTGAGGAACAAAGTTAATGTTTCTTTTTTCTTTCTCACCTATGAGAATAATTTTATTCCAATGACAAATTGAAGAAATTAGATTTTTCATGATTCTAGTTTTTAATTTGAGTACTATTGCGATAGTTTTTTACATAATAGTTCCACACAGTATGTGATATGAAGATTGAAGACTGATAATTTTGCTGAAAGTAACTTTGTAACTCCTGTTATGGTCCCGTATTTCACAAATCATAGAATTTTAAAATTTTGTTATTTCCGGATCAATTTCATCAAATTAGAAAGTTTTTACAACATGATAATTCTCTAATTATATAAATTTGTCTGTGTTAAATAAATTTCAATGAATGCAATAAGTATCTCTCAAACTGTATCATCTCCATTCAGTATGGAAGGGTGAAGTTTTATTTTGATTTATGGTAAAATACCATTAAATTTCCGGTTTGGATAATATGAATAATGAAGTCTTACATAGTTTTATAGTTTTTGTACTTTAGTCTATAAATACTAATATTGAATAAATGTGCTTACCTTCTTTTTTTTTCTTACATAATGAAACTTTGATTCTGTTGCAGTTCCGGGTCTAGAAAAACCTTTATCCTAAATCCAATCTGTACGTGTATTCTACTGTGATAATGGTCTATGATGGTATGGAACAAAGTTTAGAAATGGATTTTGTAAACTTCATTTGTTCCGTGTATGGTGTTATATACCAATGAGATAAACATAATATTCAAAAGGAAATCCTGAACAACCTTTGATGATTCTGGAAATGGAGGTTTTTGATCACATAAAATTTTCAAAATTTGTGTATTTCCGGGCCCATTTCATCATATAGATGGGATTTTAATGGCTGAAAATTTGGTCCTTATATTGGTACAACTAAGTATGTGAAATGAATTCATCGACCTTCACTTTCGATTCTGTGGCAACTTAGAGGTTAAGAAATTAAAACTGTCCTTACAGTAATCTAATTAAGTATGTAAAGCAAATTCATCGACACCTCTATTACGGGTATCTCCGAGATATCCGGAGGATAAGTTGCGCAGGTACTGACTGTCGCTCAAACACACTGCAGTCATGATTCCCAATTATTTTTATTCATAATCTTCGATTCCTTACATTCTACATTTTCTTATTACATTTTCTCTCTCTTTCTTGTGATCTCACAAAAGAATACATCCACGATGGCAATAGAAAATAATTCGCACAACAACGAAGCAGTATCTATTCAAAACCATAACTTTCATGAAACACGCCCCAAAAAATTCCAACAAAAACCAAGAAAAGGCCAAAGTACACAACGCACACCAAAATCGAATATTTTTTCTTCAGGTGTCGATTTCCATTTTTCGAGAACCTAAAACGAGCTTCTTACAATATTTCCAACTTTTCGACGACTTACAACCTGTCAAATACAAACGCAAATCTTATATATATATGTATTTAACCGCCAAAAAGTCTACCTCAAGAGTTTTCAAAATGCCACGTTCATATAAAATAAAAAAAAAAGGGCGAAACGTCGTTCGTCGTTATACAAACGTTGTTGTCACTGAAGTATTTTTATTTTATTTTTTTGATTTTTGTTTTCTTTGTACCAGCAGCAACAAACGAAGCAAATAAAAACCGAAGCTGTTGGTTTGTTAACAGTTATTACAGTAGTTCGGACGAACGGGTACACGATTTTTCCTCGTTTGTTAAGGTTTTATCAACTCGTTAACGTCATAATGATCAGAGAAACAAGAAAAACACCACCATCTTTTGGCCATTACTTCGTATCGAGTTTATTTCTTTCCCTTCTTATTGGACGATGAGAACCTTCAAGAAGACGACGCATTTTCGCAGCATCTATACAATATATTTTTACAGTAATAAAATAAAATACCAATAAGCATGGCTGCAGATAAGCAGCATTACAGTTAACCAATTTATTTAACAGTGAGAGATGTTGAATTCGTAGGCGACAGTGAAACACGTAAATATTTTGTAGTTTATTGCAGCGCCTGAACCAATTACGAGAATTGGTATTTTTACTAAATTACTCGGTCTGTGTTTGTACCCACTGATACGCTGGACCTTAAGCAGCATTCAAGAATCGTTCTATATTACCTTTATTATTCAAACCGTAAGTCAATAAGAGCCAAGGAATGCGGACGGTTTATACTGCTGCCTCCAAAACATTCACCAAGTCATCAGCATCTCACAACTAGTTATGGATTTGCTCTTTTTGCATATTTGTAGTAAAAATTTATGAGATAAGTCAGACAACAGTGGTGATTGTATGGGTCAAGATCCAACACGATCCAAAAAACAAGTTTACAAATGAGGATGGAAATTTATGAATCAGCCGGGTACTGTATCACTATCTAAACGCAGAATATTGTGAATAAAAATTATTCAACTAGCTAAATTCATTAAAACTGACTTTACAAACATATGCAAGTGAAGTGTTAGGCTATGATAAAGTACGACAGAGCATATTTTAAGGAATTTCCACCAGATGGCACCATCACTAGACAGCCTTTAAGACAAGTACGTGTATACACCAATTCCTGTCCTAAGAAAATCTTATATAATTTCGATTTTTTTATCACAATTATTAATTTAAATTCGATATTCCACTAAGAAATTCTTTTCAATCAGTTAAATAATTTATTTCAAGTAATTAAAATTATCCATAATTAGCAAAAATGATTTTCCACTGAAATAACAAATAGATGCACAGAAAAAATCAAAATTCAACAGAAAATGGCGTATGCATCTACTCATCTGGGAGGCTCTTTACTATCACATTAGGAAGTTTTCACGTCATCATGACATAGGTATCAAATCAAAGATCTTTTTACCCCTGATCCAAAAATATAACTGGCGACTACTGCAACTATCGCCCCGAATAAAACAAGAAATTTGGCTTTAATGCAGTCTCTCAGAAAATATCAATACTCTTGTGCCTAGCTGCACATAACCCCTCCTCTCTTTCTTACTCCCTAATATTGGGCTGAGGCTGCTGCGATAGCAGCAGTTTTCAGCGGCTGAAAACAAAGTTTGTCTTCCTTTCTATGCCCACACTGCATTGTTTGTAGCACCCTCTGAATCGTACCTTCGGCAGTGGGGGAAAGTGGATGTGGTAACTACTGCGCCAATGAGCACCTCAATGTATATCCATTCATAAGAGGTAATCCCGTAGCCTAACTGGTACGAAATCTGACTTTTATGCATGGATAAATGTAGCTGTTGGCCGTTCGAATCCCCGATCTGCCAATACCTACAATACCCCATAAACTTTTTGATCGTAATTAGTGTTAGCAATTTTTTCAAAAACAAAAGTCAGTCTAGAGCTGAATTTTCCCTCTCCAGATCAAGAAAGAATGATTATATTTTGTTAAAAACATGTTCTGAACAAATTCAGAGAAGCGATAAGTCACAGTTGTATTCTTTTCAGTATGCTGCATGTCAGCTAAAGCCAGTAAACTGATGAGTTCAGTAAAGCTCATACTTTGATTTTGAGAAAACAAGCAGTTTGGTTGCTTTCATGTTTGAGTAAATATTTATTAGTTTATCAATTTATTGGTTTATTATTTCAAACGTGCCCAAAAAAGTATTGTGACATATGATTTTGCAGGCAGACTTTTAGAGTTATTAAAAGAAACCGATTATAGTTAATAAAAGATTAATTAAAGTGTTTTTGACGATGCATACTGACGTATTTGACCATTCGCGTAGAAACTCAGATTCCTCAAAACATTTTTTTAAATTTCGATCAATTTAATTTCAACTTAAATCCATCCTTCTCCCCGTCTATCCGCTGAGTATACAACACTTTACACTACTCTAGGATTTCTGCTCTTTTCTTTTCTTACGCTGGCGGTGATTCTACGCACCAAACCTTGGCCTGTCTCTTTATTCTCTTTAATTTTTCCAACTTTCTTACCTTTCTCCTCTTCTCCTATAGCCCGAAAACTGGATTTATAGTTTGATGTAAAATTATCTGTTCTTATAACTTTGTATATGTTCAGCCTCTATTTCGAGACACCATGTAAATTTTTTTATGCTATTTAACAGTATACGTTTTATTTTTGTGATGTGTTTTTAATGTGTGATTTTTGCAAACTGTTGTTTTATCATGTCTCAATACACAATGAATTTTAATAAAATACGTTGAGTATTTCTGCTTGGTCTGAATTTATGGTCTGGATTATTGAAATTATAAACATGAGTCTTTTCCTCAAACATGAAGCCAAGTCCGTCAATAGCAAAATAATGCACGTTTAAAATGTGTCAAAAACGAAGAGAAAATCCACTCGACAATTTTGTGTCAAGCTGGCTAAGAAATTGTCCAGAAGTTGGCCAAGAAAATGATTAACTGTTTTGTGCCATTTAATTTAGGGAGCTGCGCTTCCAGGCAAAAAGCCTGAAGGTAACTAAGGTTCCAAGAATTAATCATAATAGCGCTATGTGATTTGGAGGGTAACTGGGGTATACGAGGACCCGAGAAATTTGAAAGAGTTTGTCAATTTTGTAACGTTGCGGTGATGTTACAACAGTATTTTAGTTATGCTTGAAAGACTGTTTATTTTAAATCAAAATTGTGGCTAACACTAATGTAAATGAAATGAAATAGCATTAAAAAAATGTTTTTATCATAAAATTAAATTAACTTCAAAAGAAAAAAAAACTAGACTAAATTAAATTTTTTTCCATTTAAACTCAACTAACTTACAAAAAAAAAAAAAAAAAAAAAAAAAAGCACTGAAAAAGAAAAACGACTCAAAATTTCTATAGCCTGCCATCTCTAGATCTTACAGAAGAACTTTTGAAATAATATTTTCCCCTTTTCAGGATGTAGGGACTCTACTTGTATGAGATACATGAGCTTGCATCGCTCAATGACAGTCACCACCAAAAGGCTGGCATATTATTCATCTCTATGGCGTTAAACAAATAAAACACATGTACATTTATATGTTCTTACTTGTACATACATACAGGTAAGATACAATATTTGGGCAGAGACAAATTGCCTGATAATGATCTTGGTGATGTCACAGCCCAGTACCAAACACGCTGTGTCATTTCTTATCTCAATACAAAGTAAGACGACGTAATCAGATGACATAATTCTATACATATCCATATGTATGTCTGTGTGCGTGTGTCTATTTCCCTATTTAAACTCGCAAAACAGGCTACAAAACTGCCAATGCTTGCCTGGGATTTGGGTCTCACATACATTCGTGTATGATGCGGTAAAACACACAGAGCTGTTGATTACCTTCTCGTGTGAATACTTTTTCACAAAAAGGTATTCCATACAGGACAATTTTTTTTTTCATCTATTTTTAAGTTAGTTCGATTTTTTGCTTTTGAAAATGTTTTAATAGCAACAAAAATAAACACGCAGGAAGTATGTGATAATGGTTTTATGGATAAATTTTCCAGAATTGCGAAGGGGATGTGCGCAGATTTTGTCCCATGCACAAATTGTACTTAGGCTCGTGAATTTAAAAAATACGATCATTAGTAATTAGTAATTACGTTGGTTAGGTACATTAGTTTATTTTATTCTCAGGGACTTGTGCATTTTTCGAGTAATAGTAATCATTATATGAGGAAAATTGCATTCCTGAAAATAAATCAAAACGAACATTAAAATAGCTACTGAGTGGCCTAGACTGCGGTAAGCGGGGAGAGGAGATTACGTGACAGTTGTAACGATCTGATGTCACATTTTACGACTGTTGTAATTCTTGTAAATGGTTTGATAAGGTGTAAATCTGCAAGAAGCATGATTTTGTTATAAACTAGATGTATTATCCTTAATTCCTTATCACCTTGAACACCTATTTTATTTTGCAGCAGAACTCTTGCACAATTCTCAGACTGGCACAAAAAACGATTACATAACAACTAATCTTCACACCAGACGGACGTATTATATAATGCATGACTATAAAACCATATGTGATGAATTAGCGATGGGTCTGCTGAACTATGCCTTCGAATGGTTTAGGTGATTTTCCTCGTTTTAGTATTAGGTACATGTACCCTTTACGTACAACCTTGAACTATCATGAGTCATTTCTACTGCCAATCAGAATACGAATACGAACCACACTAACAGACAATCTTACGACGAACTGATTTTCATATTGATGACATAGAAAAATTTATTCTTTCACGCAGAAAATAAGTTTTTCTTCTCGTCATCAAACAGTTTTCACGACCTATAAAATACATTCAGAATCGATAACCGTTTGTTTTTAAGGACTACGGAGCATTTCCCATCGTTTTTCTGGTTCATTAAATTCATCATCGATTCCAACGATCAAATATTCTTTATCTGAACATCAGACAACACTGTTTCAATAAAGTTTACGGCTAATTCGACAGTTTCATTGATAATTTATACGTCGAAATGAAAAACCATCGGATGAAAAAACATTTTTCTAAAAAAAAAATACAAATAAAAATAAAAATCGTATCAACCAAACAAATCTAAAACAGTGTGGATGTAAAAGCAGAGGAAAAACTACACAGCAGCATTAGGATTTGCATAATTTAATAGTCCAGTAAACATTATCTGAAAAAGGGGGAAAAAAGAAAGGAAAAAAAAAAGGATGATCGTCAATTAGAGGGCTATGGCAGCAGTGCCGTTTAACGATTATTCAAGAATTTTCGTAAGCAGAATGCAGATGCCTATCATAACTGATAACTTCGTGACGATTTTCGAGAAGTTTTATGGCATTTCGACCTTGTTCATTGGCCAGTGAAACACTTTTTCCTTCCGTCAACAATTAAAAATGTTAATGGGCTAGTTTCGTTTTAGTAAATACTGGGTGCATTTGTTTTTTTTTTGTTTTTTTAATCTACTAATGGCTTACGGTAATAGGCCTAGAGAACATGAAAACGTGAACAGCTCCTTTCCCTCTTGAGCTGGCTGGATTGAATGCTAATTGTAAACACTTTGTCATGGTTCACGATTGGAACGTGCTGGAGTAATTCCACAAACTGATTGTTTTAAAAGGCACAAAATTCGCACTTACGAAAGGTGAAAAACAAATTCAATGCTCTACGTTCCTTTCGCTAAGGGCTTTCGTTATATGAGGTGTTTCAGAATTAATCACAATTATTCCATCCAAGGATGAGCAACGGAGGCAAGATAATAATGGGAAATTTTATTTGAATATGAAGTTCGAATACTGTATTCGACAGGCCCCGTTTCAGGATTTCTTCTTGGAGAGAGACTGAATCACATTTTATAATATTCATGAATTTTTCGAGAAGAGTTAATAATTTTTTACATATAATTATGTCTTAAATTGACCTTTTTTTTGGTACTCCCTTTTCCTTAAAACCGACTTTGGTATTCGACAATGAAAAAATAGTGAAGTTTCGGAGCTTGAAAATACAAAATTTCAGAGGGAATAAATATAAAAAATATACGTTAAATTTTATTTTTTCATAGGGATTGCGACGAAGTTCGTTGATGTGGATTTGAAGTGCTAAAATATACTGAATCAACCCGAAAAACTATAGACATCACAAGAGTATATCTTAGTGGATTGTCGAATCAAACCATAAAAACTTAATCATACATCGAGAAATTACAACAATCCCATCAATACTGAATATATGTAGCAAGAAAAATTACTAGCCTGTAATGCGCACAATCAATAACCGTTCTATAGTTTGGACTGGGCGAACTGGAGCAAACACATTCATGCATTAACCATTCAACTTAAATCAGTATCAAATTGACGAAAGATTTTCAGAGAAATACTAGGTACCAACATTTTTTCAACAACAAAGTAGAACTTACCAATGCAACAAGAACTAAAATACCTGCCAGAGATAGGTTTAAACTTGAAGACAGGAAAACCTAACCGTCTCTTCTCAATTGATTTCTAATTAAACATTTGAATAATTCAAGGTGCTTTGTCCCCATTTTTATCATCTAAAATCGGTGTCGTCGCCAAGGAGGGATACAAGGATTCAAACCACCCCACGGCCCCCAAAGAAGCTCGTAATACCTTCCCTAACGAATGGCTAACGAACGAGAAACGAGAATTCTCAAATTTAATGAATGACAACCACTCTCTATAATAATGATAATAAAGAGCATTTTCTGTTTTTTTAAATGCTGAAGCATTTGAACATTAACTCAGCAAATGCTTAAAAAATAAATTCTTGACTTTTAAAAGCATATGCTCAATAAAGCATATGCTCAAAAATGAGCAAACGCTCGAGAACTTACGAGCATTTTCAATAGTTCTGGTTTCTGGCCCAAATAAATGAATAATAAGTTTAAAAAAAAATCAATTTTAAAAATACAAACTTCATTACAAATTAAAACATTGTAATCTAGCGCACTCACAGGCTGTTTCTTGCACTAAATTTTGTTCTTGGTTCACGAGTGGGCAGGATTCGTGCTCCGTGATTAGAATCATTTTTTTTTACAAACAGCGGAATAACGAATCACGGATCCTATTCCTCTAGTAAGGAAATTCCTAAGAAATTTCCGAAAATTTTCAACAAGTACTCAATGTTTAGAACTTTTTCTCATATCAAGGTCAAACAGAATTATTTAGCGTTCGAGACTTTGAGGATTCGTGATTCGTAAAAAAATGATTCTTGCGAATCACTTTCAATCTTTGGACTGAAAATATTCGTAATTCAAATCACTTTGCTTCAAAGGATTCGTGATTCGAATCACTTTGCGTAAAGGAATTGTGATTTGTGATTCGAATCATTTTTTTGAAGATTCTACCTACTCTTGCTTGAGTGAGTACACTATCCGATGAACATCCATAAAGTCTAAATTTTATCTTCGCTTAACAACTCACAGGACATCTGGACTGAATAAGCATATAATTATTGCAACTTACCAGTTTGCAAGTGATTATATCTTGTTTTAAGAGGAAATATAAAAATTCTCTGGCATGCTGAGTAAATGCTAAGCATGCTCGAGAAAATATTAAACGCCTAAGCATTTTAGGGAAGAGAACGTACTGAGAAAATGTTTGAGCATACTCAGCATTTGCTCATCAACAATAAATGCTCGAACATTTACCATCACTACTCCACAATCTTGATTTCGCTACACCACCGTCTAAAATGCGCTAAGAACAACGTTCTTTGCGCATAGGTAATTTCCTCATTTTAAAACAAAAGTTTTCATTTTTCTGGTTTCTAAGAAAAACCTACGTTGCGCTTATTTTCTTTTTACTTGTTGAATCTTTTTTGAAACGTTCATTTCGCCCCAACTGCCACCTTACTCTCTTCGATTGACATTCTACGTAACTGAAAACTAAGTTTACATTTTCAAACTGCTGTTGCTTTTCCGTGATGTTATTCTAAGATCTGGGATAATTTTTTTCGTAGGTTTTTAACTATCAACGAGGGATTTTTGAGAATCATTATCATTTCTTCTTAGCCAGAATAAAGACATTTTAAAAAGATAAAGGCTGCAAAGAAATACTCATCAAATATCGAAGGTAAGTTTCGCAAAATTTTATCAGAATATAGATTTCAAGGTACAAACTAAGATATTTCGAAAAATGTATTTGTCAACAAGGGAAAAGTAAAAATCAAAAACTCCACCAACGACTACCACACAGCCACAATTTTCCAAAACTTTTCAACCATCACCAGCATCTTTTGGGTGTGTTAGACGCGGGCTTGACGCTTAATTACATTCAAAGGTCTAAAGATGGTACCACATTCACCAAATTCCGAACAACATTGATGGTCGAAATTGTAGTAAATCGGTATTCAAAGAAGGGCGTGCACATGGCATTTAAAGCGGAAATTACAGCACTATTCCAAAGAAATTCAAATCTCTAAAATATTAGGCCACATTTTCCTACGTAATTGAGCAATGAAAACTGACTCGACATTCTTTAATTCTTCGCCTTTCGAAGGCCTTCTCACTTTCAGATATCGTTAACAATTCAGTAAACGTCGCGGATAAAAGTCATGTATGGAAACTACAAAAAACGAAACTACATTTTGGGATAAAAATAAAACAATGAAAGCATAAAATAAAACGTAACCGATACGTTGTGCTGAACGAATCTCTCGACTCTTCACCACAGAGAAAGAAAAATGACTTTCCACTAATAAGCTCTCATTTCTTTTTCCTTTTTTCTTTTGTTAGCCCTTCTTCCATCTGGGTTGAAAATGTAGCCAAAGTAGGAGTGGAAGCAAAAAAAGCAAAAATAAAGCAAAAAAAAAAAAAAGGAAGAAAAGAAAAGCCAAATAAAAGTTAGCCCTGAATATAATGAAGCCAAATACTAGACTCCTTTTTCTCGAAAATCTAACTGTCTTCTTCCACATCGTATGTTTACAAAGTCACGTATATTATACGTATACAGTTGGGAACGTGTAAGCTTATCGCCCAAACAAGGGGTGGCTGAAGATCAAGGGGAGGATGAAGAAGCAGGGTGCACCAATGTAATAAAAAAGCAGTCGAAAAGAATGCAACTCGACGCTTTCTTTCGGTCGTAACTTCCTCTTTTTTTCACATTCTCGTCCGTCTGCTTGTTTACTCTTATTTTGCGATTGTTCAGGGAATAAAAAAAAAATGAAAAAATAAAGTAAAAAATTAAACCGTTGCCTTGTATTAGCGTATTACATTTTTCACTTTTTTTTTCATTTTTTTCATTTTTTTTTTTTTTTTTTTTTTTTTTTTTCATTAGACTACTTATTCCCCTACAAACACTTTGGCGTGAATGGTAAAAAAAGTTCGCTTTATTTTTCTGTGCCACTTAAAACGAACCGACTGAGAGTTTCACCGAGACCGGGTAGCGTTAAATTAAAACAAATGAAAATGTAGTAATCTCTTAAAAATGGACCAATTGGGTTAATTATTATACGAGACAGGCAGAAGCGTTTCTTGGTAGAATTATTATTTGTCTTGTTATTAGCCACGGTGACCAGGAAAAAGGAGAAGGTAAAACAAAAATGACGAGAGATCGTTGACGAGAGACCAGCTTAAGGAGTTTAGAAATCGCCAGATAGCCAACGGAGTTGTAAGGATACCAATTGGGGTAAGCAAATATCCACGTTTTCAATCGGACTTCATAACTGTTACTCAATTTCTCCATAAAAAGGTCTCCTTTGCTTACGACAAACAATGACGATTGCCACGAATACCACCAAAAAGCGACCAAACTTCATGATGGATACAAAGACAGACAAATAGGGATTCATAAAAAACAACTGGTGATAAGCTGAACTGGTGTTTCGACTATGCGAGACTAAGACTCGACTATGCTGAAATGGGTGAATGGCCAAGTCTAAATTTAAAAAACAGTTAAACACGACAAATTATTTAGAAAAAACGATCTAGACTCGACTACGCAGAACCAAGACTCGGCAATGTTCAGATCAAGACTCAATCATGCAGGAACAATACTTGAATAAGCAAGACCAAGACTCGACTGTACAAGATCAAGACCGTGGGTACACTACCATAGTCTGGGCTCTGCGTATTGCTTTTGCTTTTGCTCATCACAACTTGGGATTGGTATCAATGTTATGCATTCAGAAAAAATTTAAATAATGAAAATTATTGTTTTAAGAATAAATAAAACTTTGATTTCTTTCTCTTAGTAAATTCTCAGATATAATTTTAGATACATTTGTATGTTTGAATTTGGCCATATAATAATTAGGCCATCTGAATTTTACATTTTGAGTCATACAATCTGAATTCAACGAGCAAAACTTCATCGACATAAACATACATTTTTCAGCAAATCCAGAGTAAAATAGCAAATATCATACATTGAAATCTTCCAAAAAAAGGCTCAAAACAATACCACAATATTAATTTTTAACATATTTCACAGGGGTACAGGAGTTTTTCATATAACATTTAGTAACGTGAATTGAAAAAATCAATTCTTTCGTCATGCTGAAGGCAGCTTCTTAGTTGTCTCACAATTTGTGAACTTGCTTGAGCATGGTTATAACACGGCCTAGTTTAATTTATAAAAAATTTAGTTTAAAAGCGAGTATTCAAAAGATAAGCTTTTATTTTATTTATCTGGCTTTAGCTTCATGCGAAATAAACATTATTTCGTTGCGGAAGGTTGGCAGCAGTATTGGTATATTTTATAAGTCGCAATAGTGAGTAGAATAAAATCTTATAAAATTAGTAAAAACAAAATACGATAATCTTCTAAAAATTAAGTTCATTTTTCCGTTCTTTAAGGTTGTCCTACTGATTTTGGTTGTTTCATCGATGATGGGTTCAGCATTTGGTTGAAGTACCTACGACTATCCTTTGGATTCTGGATATGGTTAATATACCTATGTTTAACACGGCAAAAAGTGCGGCAGTTCAACTTTTTTCCAAAAATTTTCTGCTTAATATGAAAAAGTGCGGCACTAAAACTTCGTTGTGGCTATTTGACATACCTCGTTAAAAAAAAAAAAGAAAAAAAAAACTTTTATACAGTAAATGATCAGAAAGGAAATGTTTCCGCTGGTATTTTTCGAGTGAAAAGTAGCTCATATCATTGATGAATATAATCTCGATATAAAGTGAACGCACTTCCATGTAAAAATGTGAAGCATATTTTTACATGGAAGCATGTTCAGCTTACATCGAAGTAGAGGTTACATTCTCTAAATGAAACGTTAAATCCGCCACAATGAGGAGGTTGATATTTTATTCCGTTTATTAAAATTTTTATGGAAGACTAATCATTATGATAGAATTTTAACGTTTCGTTGCTTTCTGAACATTAATTATATAAAATATCTTCCTCAACAAAATTCAAAAGTGAGCATTTGCATGCGAGAGAAGTTTGCGAAATGAGCTAGCAAGTGAGTAGTTCCCAAGATATACTATTTTTCTCAAAAAGTGCAGATTATTCCGAGCTTGTCTGGTCAGTAGGTTTTGAGAAAAAGTTACAGAGCTCCATATTCTTGTTGTTATTCGTATTCACTTGACAATAAGTAAATTTAGCTAGATCTTCTGACCAGACTTAGGTTTTCCTCTTAATACTCATACTTAAGTGGAAAAAATGATGTTTTAAAAATACCAAAACTATTAAGTAAGTACCTACAAATATTTTTCACTGTAAGTAGTTCTAAATGAAGTGAACGACTAAGAATATGGCCCAAAGTTATTCTACGAAATAAGATGATATACATGAGGATACTAGTAACTCATCACAAATTTTAGTGATTTAGCATAATTATAATAAAAATTTAATTAATTACTAGAACTTTAAATGTGAAATATATGGTTAAAATTATATTGATGATTGATAATTCATATCACTGATCCGAGTTTCAACTTCAAAATTCAGTAGCCAGACAGAATTTTAGTGATATTTTGAAAATAAAAAGTAAGATTGAGCTGAAATTTTTGTGACATATCGTAGAATGTTGACTGAAAATTCTGTGAAAACTGTGTTGGAATCATACATTTAGTTGTCAATATATTGCTGAAATTCTGTTTGGATAATGTGTTGTATGATTAAAATGATAATGATTCTATCAAGATTCAAAATTTCAGCATTTCAGCAATATCTTCATAACCAAACATACAATTTCAACAAAATTTTCACAGAATCTTGAGTTAACATACCATGATATTTTGGACAAATTTGAAATTCCTGTAACAAACAGTTTTCTCCCAAATACATTCAATAACTTCAATTTAACCTAATTTCATTGAAAATAAATGAGATGGGGAGAATTAGTCGAGGGTTGAATTCACAATTCACAGAACTGAAACTACTTAAAAGAAAATCAAGAACTAAAAATTGAAAAAACCAGACCCACACTAAGCAGCTGATAAAAAAACTATATGATTTAATTATTTCTTCAGTAAGGTAAGTACTGTGGAGACTTTATCCTTCTCATTCTTTATGGACTCTGCACATTAGCTAAAAGATTGGTCATGGAAATGGTCCACGACCATATTTAAGTGCCTTGCATACTAAACAAACAGTACATTATCTGTGTGCACTCACACAGAAGATGCGTTGCCTACATGTAATGTAGAGCTAAGTTAGGAAAGGCAAATATCTATGTATTTAGGAACTCGCTGATGATGTGCGTGGTGTGGTAGATTTACACACGCCACCGACCTTTGATCAGCTTCTAGTGCTAATTGCGGCTGAATAAGGCGACGGCCCTTAAGAAAGTTGACTCCTTGCACCTATAAAGGACTAGACTGCCTAACACATCCAAAAAAATATTAAAGATAATAAATACCGTTGGTAAATACCAACAACCACTACACGTAAGTAATCTCATAATTTACAATGTGATGATAAAATTCATTATCTGTTCATGAAATTAAAAACCACCTATCTAGAGCTGAGACAAGAAGTTTAGAATTCAATTTTGAATGCTAATTTCTTACGCCTTGCTTCCTCTTTTCATTTACCCTGATACATTATTAGACTTTTCCTCAGTTCTCAGTTTCTGGGTTCCTGGTAGGGTTTTCTTTACCACTTAATTTCTGATTCATATGTAGGCCTAATCTTACTCATATTATGTTGGTATTCAATGTACTCGGACACCATCTCACAACAGTCCAATTTAGCACTATAATGATATTCGTGTGTAATTAAACGGTGAAAAAATAAATAAAATAAAATTAGATACATTAAACGTTTCAGGAAATTCAATTTTCTCAACTGAAAACAGAATTCTTCGTCATTTGTACGAAGAAATATAATTATAAGAAAAAAAGGTATCTAAATAAATGAGAACCTAATTAAAGAACGAAAACGAGTTCATGTCCACCAACCCTGGTCACTACCGACACCAGTAACTATAGAATATGCGGACACCGTAGTGTGTAGACATCTACTATTTAGTATGAATGAATAACTAATTTTTTTTCTTCAGTTACCCGAAAATATTACGCCTATCTACCTCTCTACGTTGTAATGAAATGCAGTTCATAACGTTACATAACGTTATTTTATTTTTTAAATAAATTCATAGAGTGGTCGTTGTAAGTCGTTTGATAATTAGCATAAATTTTGCGAAATTGATGGGCAGATAGCGCTTCTGTATGGTGTCACGATCGTCTGCCAAAAACTGAAAATCGATGCACCGCAAATAAAACGAAAAAAAAACCTCTCCACCAGCAAGTTTCCACCTTTTTTTCTCCCTTATTTTCGAATATTTTCATTTTTCTTCCTCAAAAACTTGCAGCCATCGCGCTGTACAATTGCAAAGATGCATCATCCCAGTCCTATCGACCTCATTCCCAATTTGGGAACGAAGAAGGAAAATTCAACAGCATATTATTATGTCGAATTCCGTCTCAACCCACACACATTTCTCTGCACAAATTCGTATTCTCGCAATCGAATGAAATTAACATAATGACGGTCGCAGTACAAAAAAATTTTATTTTCCACAGACGACTGTCTGTCGAAGAAATTCTAAATGGAGAAGCTGTTGTGAAACTATCGCGTTGTACGATCGTCGATGGAAGTCAGAAAAGTTTGCGCGAAAAACGACCATAAAAATGGGAATATCGAGTCGAAAACGACAGAGACTTTCAAAAACCTAATAATATCAATTTTCAAAAAACTTTGTTCGAATAAGGCCGATTCAGTTCGAATTTTTTCACACGATTTTCAACGTCAACTCAGAAATTCAGAAATTCATCAGCCTAGACCTTCGGTTTAATTATCTCGGGTTAACGCAGGGAGGTGCGCACAGAAGACGCTACAGCGAAGAAAAGTAAAAACGTAGAAATGGAGAAAGTCTGCAAGTGAAAATTAATAAATTTTAAGCAAATTTGAGATTACCGAGTATGGTACTTCAACTCCTCCTCAAAAAAAATTGGTCAAAAATGTAAAAAAAAATATAAATATTTGTGATTTCCAAGTAAATAAACTCAATCTCGACTCTTCAGCAAACGTGAAAAAAAAAAAAAAAATCCACGGCCTTCAAATACAAAATCACCCTTTCTCATGTTCTACTCAACAAATCAAGATAAAATAAATTGCAAAGAAAATTCGGAAGCGTTTTTCTTTGCACAGGAAAGTTTTAGAAAAACATCTTGAGCTGTTTTCACGCCAAGTTAAATCAAACGAACAGACATTGCAGCTACATTCATTGTTCAATTCTACCAGTCAGAAGTATAACCCAGCAAAATAAAGATTCAAAATTTCATTATATTTTTTAGTAAAAGCTCAAAGATAATGCCACGCGCATAATGCCACGCGCTACGTATGCACCACTTTTCAAAGTGCTTTCAAACATATCATTTCTTTCAAACTAAAATCCAATAAAATTATAGCTGAAAACAAAAAAGGAAAAAAAACTCATTTGAAAGAACGACACATAAAGTACAAACAACTAAATGAGAACAAAAAAAAAAAATCCAATACATAATGCCCAAAATTTTTCATTTCTTTGTAAGCGCAATAAAACGTTTGAAAATGACAGAACACTTCAATTACCAAACTTGTCCGCGAATCAAAAATAATGGCGTCCGGACACTATGGAAGAAGAACAGACGCAAGACAAATTCTCATCGAGGAACGTTAATTATTTGTAACAGCGTGTACTGCTCACCTAAACAAACAATACAAACAATAAAAAATGTCATTAGACTTTTTACAATAATTATTTAAATGCAAATATATGTACGAGAAAAATTAGAAATTGTAACGTTCTATAGTCTTCTGTGTTTTCCTACATCATTTTTCCACACAGTCCCAAAGTTACAAGGAAATGGGGACTTGGAGAGGGGCATCTACATCCGGTTAATATTTTTTTCACGAATGAAAAATTCTTTATAATTCTTCAATTCTGACTACCATTTCGGGTAGCCTACGTGATTGATCCTAGTCGGGGGATGGCAATAAAATATAGCTTTGCGACTAATTTTGTATCGACAAAATGGAAGTGAAAGACAATACTAACATGGTCCAATTCATCACCAATGCCAGCGTGTACAGTATAATAATTTATTATACGTATATTCGTCTCATGCACAATGATATCGTTATTGTATGCTTTATTTATTAATGTATTATTTGTTGGTTCTCCTTATTAGGGAGGACCAACCAGCAGAAGGTTAGCCGCGCATTCACTCACGTTAGGGAAGATAAACTCTACACTCCGTTCAGCAGAGATTGCCAAAATGAAACAAGCACAATTATTTACATTTATGAGCCAAGAAACGCAAAAAAAAACAACTAAGTATTTCGATAGAAAAATTGTCGGCCATTTTGTTACAAAGGATGAATAATTACTTTTTCTATTGAGGCGTCGGAAATCGATTCCTGCCACAGTCGCCATATTTTATGAGGCATATGAAATCGATTCCTTTCACGTGTCATAAAGTCAACCTTTAATGTATAGTGGTGTTTAAATGCTAATGACGTCACAATGTCCTAAAGTTAGGGCATCATGCAGCCGAAACACTGAATCGAGGGGTCTTGAATTGTGTTTTCAAGACATTTTATTTTTTAACTTTGACTATGTCCTACAGCTGAATTCTTCTTGACTTGAATTAAACTTCTTCGGACATGGCAAAATGCAGCTTACATTTGTCTTCATACCTCAGCAAATTAATATGACGAATCAGCAATAAGCTAAGTTGTGTGGACAGAAGAACCTAACAAAGTTTTGGTCCATACAAGGTTTGAAACTTACAAAAACGAACAGCAGAATTATTTTGTTAAAGACTATAATTACAAAAGAACCATAGTGTTAACAAAGCGGAACAAAGCAAAGTGTGTAGCGGAAAAAAATAAAAAGTTAAAAAAAAAAGCTATGGCAGACAACAAGTAGGGGAAACCATCAGAAAGCTATTGTGTCTTCACCTAATTGTGTGTCTTCATGAGTGATGGTTTTGTTGTGTAAAAGACTCCTAATATGAAACTTTAGGTCTCGGAGCTTTTGGTTGAAAGTGAGGATGAGGTGAGAAAATTACTAACATAGATGGAGTCAAATCCACTATGCGCAAAGAGAAGGCTCGATGCAGCCTTTAAATGACAGAGCAAGGCAGTCATCTTGAACCAAGCTTGTCTTAAAGTTGTCTTCAACACACCAAATTTCCCTCCTAGCAGATGCCAGGAACTCCATCTGATCGTATTGTCGACTGATGCTTCACCTCGCAGGTGTTTTCAAAAGATCGCCTTGAAGTGCGATGAACAACTGGCAAAACTAGAAATGATTTGTGTGTCGTCACTACTGATCCTTCATGACGAAAGAACATCTCTAGTTTGCCTTTGTCTTCAACTGAACCTATCTGGAGTACCAACTACCATCCTAGTTGTCTTCAAGGTAGATTAGATTGAATCATATTCTGCATCACGAAGATGGTACACATATTAAATTGCCTAACGTGAGGACTTAGACGTACGACTTGTGACTTGGACCTGCTACTATCCACCAACACAAGAAGGACTCATTTGCAAAGACGAACCCAGTACCGGGTGTCGCCAGTGCAATGAAGAGAGTGATTTTAAAATTAGAATTCGTGTTTGCAAATCAGTTCTTCTTGTTAAGGAAATTTCCCCACTTATTGTCTGCTAATTGCCTTCAAACATGCGATGTTGATAATAGAAAGCGAGAGGAATTACCAAATATTTACAGCCAATGAAATTACAGATAGCAGAAATATATATACGTCGACATATAATAGGCAAAAGCGCACGTGGATGACTGATAAAATAAAATATAATAAAATATATTAAATGACTGCAAACCCCAAGCAAAGCGTGGAAAGACTGGAGATAAAGCAAAAAGGTTGGCTGCATTCATGTCCGTCGATGGGTTTTTACTTCTATTCAATTCGTCTTCATCTAATATATATCTCATGGCGCCAGTCTGTCGGATCGAACCAAATTATTGTCTGAAATTGTCTGAATTTGGAAGAGTCGTTACTGAAATAAAATGTATTATAATTGCCTGAAAGAGAATTAGATTTTATTTCTGTCTTCACGTTTTCATCTGGATACGAGTTCAAATTCGGATAATATAATGTCCAAATTCGAATTTTGTCTCTCAAAAAATTGTCTTAAATTGTGACGTCATTATTTTGTCAGAATTTGTCAAAAAATAATTTTTATTTGAAGGTCCAGATCTCGGACTTCTCACTATGTACATAGGTTATGTTTTGGCAATCTCTCGCCGAATGGCTGGACCAGAGAGTAAATTTTGGTCGAGGAGAAAAAATTTATGATCCCTTCCAAAAATTGAAAATTGCATCCGTGCTCAGGGCCGCATTCGAGATTTCATCAGTATGCATGAACTATAGAGAAGACGACTTCACCAGAAAGTTATCCGCAGGCAAGCGAATATAGATTCGCGAAACATCCCCTATTATGCATTCAGAAATTCACCCTAGTTGCTGCGTCAGCGAAGAAGCTTTTCGTATTCTCTTATCAGATTGCGCACACTCGATCGTGGATGCTTTAGGGTAGCCTAGAATGTTCCCGCGACTTCTAGCAACAGGTGACGTTCCGTAACAAAAGCAGAGCTTTTCTATCACGTTTACTGTCCGCGTGAGTGAACACTGAACACTGCCACAGTACTTTACTTTGTATATTCATGCACTCGTGATATCACACGTTCGCTCCTTGAGTTCGCTCCTTGAGTTGAGTAATTAGAGATAATGGATGAATTCTCATCAAAAAGCTGTAGATGTAAACCCTACATTATTTTATTATTTTTATATCTTTTTTTTTTTTTGAAGGGGAAATGGTTATTTACATGCCCTATTTAGCTACAAAGGGTAAGGTATATTTAAGGCACAGGAGTAGGGCGATAATGGATGGTGTAATACACTGACACATAGTAGGCGTAAGTACTGGGGCACTAATGCAGTCAGTTGATAAACGTCAACATTGCTAATGACTCACTGCAGACCGCACTTCATTCGATCGGATGCTGCTGTAGCCAGTTGGTCGAACATTATAACTGTATTGACAGGCAGAAATTCGCTACATACCACTTGTTTTTGGGTGACGAGAGAGTTGGTGTTGGAATTCAAACTCAGGTCTCACAGGTGTAGAGCACAATCTTAGTTCTCTATGGGTTTTATTGAGTCGAGTTCCACCCTCCTTTTCCAAACAATTAAGTCGAGTCCTATCCTCTTCTTTTGGCCCACTGAATTGAATCCTGCTTCAGTATCAAGATGGTCTTTGCTGCTTATAAGCATTACCCAGGAGATACCGCGTGGAGGTTGGATGCATCATCGCCTAAAAATGTTTTATCACATTCTACTCATCTATTGAATCACCTTATCATTTCGGTACTTCATAACATTTGAAAAGGACTGTTTCGTCATTCATGTCGGTAATGATCATAAACTTAATCTGAAAATTGATTGACGGTAGCACTGACAGGTTTCATACTCACTAGATCATCATTAAAACAATGAAAGACACCAGCAGGACTTAAAAATGACAGTAAAAAAAAAAACACTTCAAATATTCACTCTTATCGGAAACAGGCCCATTGTAGGTATGTTTTTGTTTTAACGACTGACAAAATGGGGAAGTAATATGACAGAACATTGCGTGCGCAAAAATTTGAGATAAGACTTCGTTAGTCAACTGAATTTCATTTATCCAATACTATACTTTTTTACTCCTTCTCATTCTAATTGCTAACAATCAGGACTTAACTCAATGGGTGCGTTTTTAACAGAGGGACTAAACCTAATACAAAATTAATTGACAAAAATTGAGCAAGACTTAATTAGCAATAGTAGCCTTCTTGAATGCATAGCAATGAGTTCATTGGAAATTGATCCTGATTCTGACAGATATTATGATTTTCGGAACCACAGGATTTTTTGGGAGTCATACGTTATAAATAGCATATAGTAAGACTACGAAAAATAATTGCAGAAAATTTGAAATGTAGGTATAGAATTGATTTCAAAGAAGATTGAAGATTCACGTTAAATAATCGGATTCTTTACAATTATAAGAAAAAAATATCGATTTTTCATATTTGTATTGCAGCTCACATGCTCCTGTACTCCTACGGCAAAACCGCCACTGATTAGAAGTGAAGTTTTCTTCATCGAACACCTCTCCAAGAGTAAATTTTTGCTACCATCAATTGATTCGCTAATCACATACCTAACGAAAAACCAAGCGGTTAGACCTTTATTCTTGTGGTACACTAATTTTGTAACGGCAGTGACGTGGATAAAGGCCCTAATGCAAGGTACTACCATCTCTACGGCAGTCCTTAAACCGCAGTATTTATTGGTGGATCCGGAGGGTACCTACGAACTGCACGAATTCGCATTAATTACCCTTTTGTACCGTTTCACACGGCATAAATTCACAGTTGACACCTATTTAATCGAATAAAGCCAAGTCACGTTCGCACCACCTCACCGGCTCCGTGAAAAAGCGCCGAAAAATATTTGCTCCAAAGACCAGAAGCGACGACCCAGCAGCAAATCACACGAACACGAGCACACACACACACCGATTTGTACGATATGGAGACGAAAACTGGAAGAAAATGATCGTCCGAGACCTTCGATAATGATTAGCTACTGCGCCCAAGTGATGTAGTCTTCGTACGATACACAAAGAGTCAATGAACTTCTTTCACCTTCCCCCTGCATAGTCCATATCACGAGATTCCCTCGTTTATATTCTCTCTACTCAGTTCGTATACCACAGCGCAGCCACGAATTACAAATAATATACCGATTATTAAGTTACACCGTGAACCGGTTGAAGAACCAAAAACATTGTTGGAGAAGAAAAAGGAAAAAAAAAGTAGAAAAAAAATATTTAGGGTAACGCGCTGGTCACTTTATCACTTCGAACGTATCTATTTGCCTCTGTCTTTCTCTTTTTCTCTCTATTTTCTTTCATTTTCATCTACTACAGTAAATAAATGTATTTTTATTATTTTTTTGTTCCCCGGCTTCTTTTCCTCTTTTTTTGATTCCTTCTCCCCACCACTTATGCTCTACGTATGTACACGAATTCAAAGTCGTCGAGTCGTCATCATTTGTAGCGATTTAGAACGTTCGATTCGTTTTTTTAACGTATCAATCTTCACACACACACACACACACACACACACATCTTTCTTTCTCCTTCTCTTTTTTTAGGTAAGTTTTTTAAAAATCTACCTATCAAAATTGCGTCAGTATTCGCATCCAAGTGCAGGAATGGGTACGTTTTCGAGCTTTTTGGCGCTTTATTTGAAAATTCATTTTTTTTTGTACCCCGTTTTGCGCTGAGTTCATTTCCAGACGTAATTTTGATCGGATGATTTCAAAATTTGAAACACATACTCGGATTTACCTACGGAAGAACCCTATTGTTTTTGGTCCGTATTGGGCGGATAGTCTGTCTGATAAGTTAGTTTATATGCATTTTATATCGAACAGCGTACAGGTCGCAATTTTCGATCTATAGGCCTGAAATTTGGTATACGTATGTGATTCGAGTCAAGGACAGTACCTACCAATTTTGGTGCAGACGGGCTTCATGGTACGTCTGAGGAGCGATTTTATTGCAGTTTTGGCAGATTAATGGCTATAAAGGGAGTAATTTTCAAGCTATAGTCACAAAATTTGGTACAGGTATTGATTTGCGGTATATTTAACTAGATTCCAAATTTAGTTCCTCTTGGTGTTATGGTTCATTTCCTGAGGTTGTTCGAGGTGCTAATTTTTCATGTTATCTCAATACAAGTTGCAATTCTCTTTCAATAGTCACGTAATTTGGTACAAACAATACCTCCTATACAAAAATCAGACCTACCAATTTTGGGTTTGATTGGTCAATTTGTTTCCAACTAATTAGCTATTCAGTGTGATTTTCCCTCTTTTACCCTTCCGATAATGGTCCTGAAAAATTCATTTTCTAGCCTTCGTCGAGAAAACCACTCCTTTCAACCTAAAACCAACACAATCTCACAAAAAAGTAAATTTTCCCCGACCCCTTACCCGCTTCCGTACACTAGATTTGAACAGGAATACTATAAAATCTCCGCTAATATTTTCGTAACCAAAATGTAGACAACTGTACTATACTTCGTTTTGTAATGAGGGATATTTTTTCTCATATACGTTTTATTTTTATTTATTTTATTTTTATATAATCAACAATTCTCGTCACTGCAGGATAGAAAACCATCGAATTATTTTCTAAAATTGTGCTTATTATAACTTTGAATAATTTTTCATTTCACAAAAAAATAATAATTTTTGACACATTCATAAAATATTTTGAAAACATGATAATTAATTAGTATATTTTATCGCATGCATCATATTTGTGGGATATTGGTAATTTTTTGCAAAATATATAAGCATTTTATATATTATTTTATAAAAAGAATGTTGATGATATAGGTGATTTTCAAACAAAGAAAATTTACTTTTTCCTGCGGAACTTGCTTTTTTCTCTTTCTCAAATACACGCAGTATTCCAGTTTTCCTGCAGAATCGGTGGAACTGTGGCAACATAGAGCGCGAACCATAAAGAACTACACTCTAGGTAGCACTAAATTTTTTCTACGAAAGCAAGCAATTATCGAGATTCGTGGATAAGGAACGCAGTCGAAAGTAAGATTTTGATGTGGACTAACTCACAAAATAGTTCAACCAAAAAAGTACTAAGTACTAAAAAGTTTTCGAAGGTGGACATTTTGTTCACAGCTAACTGCCAAGCTTCAATAAAAAACAAAAATGGTCACATATGCAAGTTCGTGCACGGGCGTAGATGAGGGGAGGTCCTGGGGTTTTTGACCCAAACCTTAGCTGAAGAAAAATTTATGGATATCTAGAGACAGTGCGTTTTTGTCGGTTTAGGTGATTATTTTGATTGAAGGGGGTCAGGAGAGATCACTGAAAACATGTGGACCCCACCTTAGGATGGAGCTATCTACGCCCGTGAGTTTTTCGGTTTTAACTCATTTAATTTTTTTTTTAAGTAATGCTGTATAACTATACAAAATGAAGGAAAGAATCAAGGCTGTAAACACGGGAAAAATTCTATAGAGTCAGTTTAGATGGTTTTTTCTATTAAGAGTCTGTTTTCAGAGCAACACTCAATTCAGTCACTCGTCATTTAAAAATAAATTAAAAAATTTTAATTTCAGCCAACTTCCAACACAAAAAAAAAAGAGGAATTTACTGGTACCATCCATATATTTGTAGCCCCTGCGTCGTAAATGAACAGAATAATATCTCCCCCGATACCGGGTATTGGGTATTGGAGGGCAACTTTGCGCCTTAAAATGAGGAAAAATACTCCCCACATTACGCAGCGAATGAAAATTAGTGGAGCTGCGGCGTTTTTTGGTATCCCCTGTACGCTGCGACGGTGCCATAGTGTATATTGCCAAAGACAACTTGCAGAGCTTCACGATCTTTCAGATTATTGAATTCGGGTGCCAAACTAAATTTTACGCTTTATTAATTAAATTTTTCTTCTAATTTGTCTAATTCATTTTCAATGACAGCGATCTTTGCATCTGTACAAAAAATCTATAGACTTTTTGGAATGTTAGAGAGTGAACCTTCGGTGGTCATAGAATATTTTTTTCTAAAATCGACGAGACAATTTTAAAAAGAATAAAACTTGTTGCAACAATTATTGAATCTTGATAAAAAAATAAATAATAATAAATAATTGAAATAACAACTCGACAGCTGAGCTGCTGGCTCAGGCAATTGAACCGACACCCCTAGCCTTCGTTACGACTAAAAGCATCAGCACAGCTTTGTCACCATCGAGGGTAAACAGTAAACTGATTGACTTTCACAGTTACGTTCACATCCTATATACTCCTTCCCTAGAGCTCGCGTACATATGTGTGTTTAATAAACAAGAATGCAGCGATATGAAGGCTGTTGATGGGAATGGAATAATCTACATTCCACACACACAGTTCTGCGATGCTGGCCACTCAATGGGGAAGAGTCCCACATTCAGGAACAGTTTATTTTACAGATAACTTAAAAATTATTGAACTGATTTCAGAATACATAACTTATTCCCAAACCGTCTTCGGAACGAGCCGATTAATTTCACCAAAGATACATCAAAATCCCATCCGTAGTTCTCCTGTGATAAAATAACAACCTTTTTTAACCCAATATCATTTCATCACTAGACGATAGAAGATGGACAGGATTTTGGGATGTAGATTTTCCGAGGCAAAGGAAATGGTTCAGAAAAGTGTTCTAAAGCCTATTCTACAGCATATATGTTAGAGAGTCATATAACCTTATCCTCAATGCCCGTATGGGCACGAAAAACCCTTCGAAAGTTAAAAAGGCAATGTTGAACTTTTAAGCCGGGGGCGAATGAAAAACAGAAATAATATTCAGCAAATTCAAACATCTTTAACTACGGTCCATGGATCACGGGTAATCTTTGTGAATAGTTTTGCATTACGCAAGGCTATAGTATGGAATCTTTTCAACGATGAAAATCGTACATTCATTTCAAGAGTTCTCAATAAATAACACGATATATAGTGATGTTCACCAGTTTAGTGACCGATGAAGATGAACTAACGTAAGCAGTCATTCAAATTTTTTAGTAACGATGGAAAGAAGTCCATGACCATAAGGTACTCTTTCTCTACACAGGAAGTAGGCACCGATCAATGCCATTTTCGTGTGTTTCTTCGCAACAATGAAGAAAAAAAACCAACAACAACGCCCAGCACAAAAAGGTTTTTCAACCTGCAATAGGGCGTAACATTAATGTATATATTCATACGCCCTCGCTCAACATATACATCATATAAAAGGTGAAAATAAAAGGGAGAAAGAGTAAACGAGAGAGAGAGAGGGAAAAAAAACAAATAAATTTTAGCAGAATTTCTGCAGCTAAAAAACCAGCGTGAATCACGCCACAATAAGCACAAAATACACCGACGCAGGCAAGCAAGACGAATACTGTGACGAGCGTATACAAAAAAAGAAAGGAAAGGAAGAAAAACAAAAATAGAAAATATAAACTGAAAATTTTGAAAACAAAAATAAATATACCCGTACGAAAGAAAAATCACACTTGGACTTTTGTGTTTTTCGTTTTCATTTTGTTCATCAAACAGCTGCTACAAATAATTTTCCAGTCGGTTGTTCGCACTTTTGGGTGAGAACGTGTGAGCACCAGTTTTCAATATGCTCTCCAGCTACTTAGCTAGGAGACGAATACCCTGGCCAAGCACAAATGTCACCAGGTTTTTTCCAGTTTTCTTGAGGCGCTGGTGAAACAATCTAAAAAGTGAACTTTCCATTCTATAACATTACATGGCTATTTACACGTGCCTCATATGGATTGTAAAACTAGATTCCAACAAAACTGAAATGAAAGTTTTTACATTTAAACCAGTTTTAATACTTGTTTTTAGGCTGCACTTAGTACTTTGAAAGAAACTGAAAATGGCCAAGAAAGAGGGACTAGATAACTTCAACGTTAAAATGACAATACTACCATTTGAGTGCTATTCAAGGGATAGGAAAGTTAAAATTTCACTTTTATCAAGAATTTTATTAAGGTATATTAACAAAATTGTAATGGAGAGAGTAAAAACAAGACTGTACCTTACAAGGGCTTTGACTTTACAGCGAATGACCTACAAAACCTTATATTTTCGTTAATATGATGACAAGGGTGATTGAAAGTGTGCCCTATTCAGTTACTAAGGCTAGGTATGACACAGAAAAGTGAAGTACTACATGTTATGACACACTAATGAATGTGTGCCAGCATAGGGGAAATTGGTCAGGTATTGCAATAGTCAGTTGGCTGAATGTTACTGTTGCATCCAGACAACAACGCACTACAGACCACATTAAATAGTCGAGCATTGTTCTAGTAAGTTAGCCTAACATTGTGACCTTAGCCAGATGGTGAGCTGTTACAGACCACATTAATTTATCAGCCACCCATGTAGTCAGTTAGTTAAACATGATCGCTGCCAACAGACAGTGACTTGCTACAATCCATTAATTTTTGGGTTAGGAAAGAATTTAAGGATGGAATTTGTATCCAACCTTACCATGTGCCAAGCCAAATCCTATGCAATTGAGCTACACAAACTTGCAACACTGAATGTTCATCTTCTAGAATCAAAAATATTTTTTAACGAGCTCGTAGGTTTTGTCAGTTAGGGGAATTGAACCTGGGGCCTACATATCTGCCATCTAAAAGCAGTGGACTTGATCACATGGCCATCTCATGCTGGTTATAACTGGCTAATGCATTTTATATGGGACAAGGTATGACAGTTCTCACATACTCTCCCTCAGAAAAACTCAACATGAATTGAAAGATATGCATTGTTAGATGCTGTGGGAGGTTGCATAGGGATAGAAATGTCTCTCACAATCACACACACAGACTTACACTACCTATGTGGGTTCTATTTCCACTTGATAGGGTGCCATATATCGGCAAATTTAGTTAGGAAGAAGAGCTGCGAGTTCCACCATGCCCTAACAGGGTGCGTGTGTGTAGAAGACACATTAAGAGTCACCAGATTTGATGTAGGTTTTGTTGGTATGGAGAATTGAACCTGGGACCTACATACTTGCCAACTAAAAATGGTGCTCAACTGCATAGCCATCTCACCACCAGCTATAACTGGCAAATGTATTTTATATAAAACAAGGTATAGCAGTTCCCACAGTGCTTTTAACTCGCTAATTCACAAAATCTTTAGGTCTTCTTGGAAGCAGTTGAATGTACTGGAATGCTCATTGAGCTCATGGCAAAATTCAACATTTTGCTGGTATCTACTGATCCAAAAACGCATTCAGTAATCAAATCTACTACCGCAGGAAGAGCATCATCAAGGTCCTCTGAAAGTGAATTTGTCAATTTTGTGACACACAATTTATGTTATAATATAGCTACCCACCTAACATACTCCAGCATTTTAGTTCATGATTGTTCTTTTAATTATCAATGTGCAAAAAATTCAAGTTTCGAAAGATTAAAAAGAGGGAAAAAATTTGAGAGTTTAAAGAAGAAAAAAAGAAAATTTAAGGTAACCAGTACTTTATTCAACGATTAAAAACAGCAAACAGAGAAACGTGATGAGAAAAAAACAATAAAATAGGTAAGAAAAATTATCAAATAACACCGACAGATCAGAAAAAATGAAGAAATTCATAATACCTTCCATACATGAGAACAAACAACATGCAAAAAAATAGAAGACCCGAAATTGAAAAGAGTAAAATTTAATATACCAGCAATTAAACATCAGCAAAGTGGCTACAAAAAAAAAAAAAAAAAAAAGCGTAATTAGCATGTCCATATATCTGAATAGATGACAGACAAAATCTAATTACAGAACTGATGTTCGTTATTTGAGCATGGGGGGTTGAAGGAAGACAAAGGGTCCTTTAAAAAAAAATTCTAAAAGTAATGCCTCAATACGCCAAAAAATTAACAAGATCTTTCATCATATCATATTTCCATTAACAAGCGTACCAAAATTCATGACAATTAATTAAGTTGGATGATCACATAGACCAAATTTTCCCATCAATAATCTAATACGATCAAATTTCTAACAGCTTTCGAATCAGTAAGTTAAATTTTCACTATAATTATCACCACTGTTCTTTATAATCGGCCAATAGAAGGACTCGATCAGCTAGAAAATTAATGAACATAGTTTCGTCCAAGGATGAAATTATTTTTACCAATCGACGATTAAAGTTATTTGTTCACTAATTTATCGATGATTTTCCCAAATTTCAAAACACCAATACTTGGTCAATTTTTCTGCGCATTTCCCAGTAAAAGCAGAGACGATAAAATACATTTAACTGATTAACACAGCAGTAATGACGCACTGGCATTCAAGTAACAGGTATGTAGGTAGTTGAAATTGATTAATACTATTTCTCGCTGATAATGTACGTACCTACAATGTTTCAAAACGACTATCAGTGATGTTGCACACTTAAGTTATGTAGGGTGGGGACGGGGACGGATCCGCAGTATTAACGGAAACAATTTAATATTTCAAACGACGAGAATCGACGTATATAGAAAATTTTCTAGCTTATAAATAGCAGCTACCCACTTCGAAAGAAAAAAAAGAAGATGAAAGGGACAAAAATGAAAGTAAAAAGAAAATTTCGCCTATGTTGGGCAGTTCCAAGTCGAAGTTCGTTCGTTATTTAGGCGAGTGCGATCATTAATTATACGATTTTGTAGGCTAGAAAATTAGTTAACTCTTCGTTGGATACTGACACCGTGAAAAGAGCCCATGTGTTGCTTTAGATGGCGGTTACCATAACGAGTCTCTAGACATGAGATATTTTAAACGAATTTGTGGCGATAAAGTCATTAGGTAGTATACGAAAATGGGATCATTTTGTGAAAAAGGACGGACAAGATGGAGAAACGTTAATAAATACAACAAAACACGTACCTACGCAGGGTATCATTCAAATGATAAAATAACTATTTTTTGGGATGATAAATTATAAATACACATTATATTAATTGAAAAAAAAAAAAAAAAAAAAAAAACCACAAGCTTTCTATGCTACGTAGACAGAACAGAAATTCGGGGTTAAAAGTATAGAAAAATTTTACCAGAGGATGTTAAATTAATTTCAAAGAAAATTTTTCAATCTTTTTGTTACCAAAAATAGTTAGTTTTTTTTTCCTGAATTCTGTTTACACAAACGTTTTTTCTGGCTACTTGATATTACATTTGCGAATTTTTTCTCATACCAAACCTGCGTACTATAATATCTGCAATTTTGATTGCTCTGTCTGACGAGAGATAACATAAATCCAAGTACCTACGCTTAGTGCAGGATGCCGATGGATAAATCCAAGGATACTTAGAAAGGGGAAAGTCATATAAGACCAAATTATCATCATACGAATTAAAAAAGCTACATAAGTACGCAGATTCAAATATTAGTGACACGAGAAGATGAAACAAGATACTAACCCAAAGAAATGTCAAAAAAACCACCTCCGTAATTCCGTATGTAACATAGTTGAAATCCAATAACTATTCTGTTAAATCGAATACCCCTCCCAATAACTGCCTCACCCAAAAAGATAAACGTCCCTAATAAATCACAGTGGTGGAAACTTTTGGATTGCATATATTACATGTGCAACACAAGGGAAATTTTTACAATACACTGAATTTTCTCAAACTGACCGAACCTAAAAATCAAAATGAGATATAATTTCTAAATTCCAATATTCCTCTTTCTGAGCGTGCAAAGTCTGCAACACAAGAAAATATCGAAGTTTCCACTCCTGCTAAATCACCATCGAACGAAACAACCCCTCATTCTATTACATTATCTCGTGCCTGAATAATGGTAGGGGTGAACTTATTACGTCATCAAGATCGTACTTATTTTACATCAAACTGGATTAAATTGCATGATTAAATAATTTTACGAAGTACATCAATAGAAGATTCACCATGAATGACACTAAAAAAAAGCAAAACCATTTTGAAAACAACAGATAACTAAATTCTTTTTAACACTATTATTTTCACATCACATTGGCAGTTTGAACATTTAATAAAAACTGAAGTCTGAATAATTATCTACACAGTACGTACATGTATGGAAGATTATCAGAGAGACGTTGAAAATTGAGCTACTTACTGAGTCATTCCCAGATAACCACGTAGGTACTATCATGTACAAGTACTTTTTATAATCTGTTTCAATCTTTGGGAAATTTAGTTCTGTTATCAGTTACAAAATGTTTGACCTCCACATAAATATTTCAATATTAGTTGATCTTGATAAAAGAACGACTTTTAATTTCAACATTTTTCAAGTTACCGTTAGTACAAGATAGTACCTAGTTCACCGAGAAAATGAGAGTACCATAGTCGATGACTACCATACCTACGCTAAAAGTAAAAAACCGTATTTTAAATTTAATATCTAAATTCGAAATTCATTGATAAAATTCCATAACAGAAGCCGAATTCAAATTATTAATTATTCTAATTCAATACCGAAATTCAACATGAGACATTTTCTATCCGTTATGTTTAGCGTTAATTACAAAATTTGATGAGACACAGATGCAGATTGCAGGGGAACTAATCCACTAACATTTTACGTCGTTTCAGCCACTTACGCCATCTTACGCCTTTCATGCCTCCTTTTACATGGCGTAAAGTCCCTTAAGAATCTCACAAAATTATCCGCAAAGTTAAAAGGTTACTTGAATGCTGTAAGTGACTAAAACGACGTAAAGTGTAGCAGAATAACTCACCTGATCTAAAAACTCATTCCTTTTAGATTTCAGGCGAAAGTTATATCATTAGCTACTATCATTTGATGCTGATGGATACACTGAGATACTCATATTTCTGTTCAACGAATTTTCTCAAACTTAAAACCCTTCTAGATCATTTGTTCGTACCCAAAAACATCTAATCTATAAATTTCAGTAACACTATCTATCTAATTTTTCAGAAGACATTTACATACATACATACATACATACATACATACATACATACATACATACATACATACATACATACGTACATACATATGCATACACGCACATGCGGGCGCGCACACACAGACACACATACACACACACAATTATTGCTTGAATTATAGTACAGGATAATTAACCCACAATTGATATGTTTTTAACTTGGAGTGTCTTTATAATGCTTTTTCAAGTTTTTTATGTTTTTTAATAGTATATTGAGGGACAAGAACAAAACGAGGGCAGTTCTGCAACCAGGATAAAGTTTGCATAAACTGAACAAAAAATTTTGGTAAAACCAGACAAACGTCATGAAAATGGAAATAAAATTCATGGAAACGAGACAAAAATAATTAACATAATGGTAAATTTCAGAAACTCGACCAACGAAAACAAAATAAAAAAAAGGTAGCTTTTCTCAATCCCTATTTAGAATCTATCACTGAGAACTTTGATTATGTTTGCATCATCCAGCTCGAATACCAGTATCGTAGACTTATGTCACACAAACAGTATTTTATACGCAGTAAAATGTTGTACAGTAAGGTTTACTGTGTCATGAGTAGATGTCACACATGTGTTATAAAAAAAACTGTGCTGCAGACATTAGAAGTAAGTGAAACTCTGCTGCTTGAGGCCTATGTCACACGAGCAGTAAGTATTGTGCCATAAAATACTCTGTGACACGAACTCTATTATATTCTATTTGACTGACGCAGTATGAAATTCTACTCCTCATTTGGCAGTGAAAATGATGCTATAGAATACGATAGAGTTTGTGTCATGCAGTATATTACTGCGCAACACTTACTGCTTGTGTGCCATAGTCCTGAATCTCATACTGGACAGTAAAGCAGAACATAATGCAGCATATGAAATCAGTTTATCAGTGAAATCTCAGTTTACAGTCACAAGAACAGTAATTTCATATTTTAATACGTAGTAAGTACTATCTATTTTTTTAATAATTTTTACAAAAAGCATTAATTGGTAAGTATGAAATGAATCACATTGAGTTACAAGTCAACCACAGTAACAGTGGCATATGCAGAGAGGGGTTTTTGGAGTTTGGACCCCTAAAAAAAAAAAAAGTTAGTTCTAAACGGGCTATACTTATGAAGGATTGATGTGTAAACATAATAATAGTGTGGTTGTGTGTGTGTGCAACACACCTACACGTTATGTAACACACACAAACGAGAGTTACAGTTACGATCTTAATTTTCATTTAGCCCCTACTACAGACTGAGTGCTAAAATATTTACTCATCAAAAGAAACTTGAACAGTAAATAAAATAAATAAAAAAAAAAATAAAAGGATGCTTTTATTTAACTTAGCACTCTAAAAAGTAGAAAAATAATTTTTCATGACCTACTTAACTTATTTATTCTTGTAACACAAAATAAAAGCGCGGGGCAAACTTGACTCATCATTATATATTTTCTTCTTCATATAAAAAGAAACTTACAAATACTGTTGAAAAACTTTGAATATTAATATGAGTAGCCTACAGACTTTTCTCAACTATCATTATAAATTAAAATTTATCTCCATCCTGACCTAATTCTTACAGTAAGTGTATTATCAATCATTATTATCAATATCCAAATTATCAAACAACTAATCAACAACTTTCAAATTATTTGTTTAAGACCCTTTTTCAGTGGATAGTTCTGTCTTCCTTCATCTACCAACTGGATTTGTATTTTAATTGAAATATTTCTTTTCTTTTACCCCGCGCTTTTATTTTGTGTTACAAGAATAAATAAGTTAAGTAGGTCATGAAAAATTATTTTTCTACTTTTTAGAGTGCTAAGTTAAATAAAAGCGTATCCTCAAAAATTTTTTTTTATTTATTTTATTTTTGACTTTTTAGGAATAAAAAAATGTATAGGCAATTTGATGTACATCTTAATTTCAAAATAATTGTATCCTACTGTATTTGGATGTTGAAGTTAAATGCTAGTAAGAAACATAATTTGAACTAATCTGAGAATCAAAACTTTATTATATTATTTATGAAAACGTAATTTTCAAAGTCTGTCCACTTCTGCAATTGCTTTTTTATTACAAGGTTTTTTTCCAGTTAACTTGCTACAATCCAGTTCTTGAATTTGGAGTCCATCTAATGAGCGGATGCGACTGATAGAAACGTATGCCTGGCCTTCAGCAAATAGTTGGAGTGGTTTCGCTCTATTCTGAATTCTATGATGCAAATTTCGGATCATTTTTTTGAGAAAGCGATCCACCCCAATTTTCCATACAAAACTCGAGTTCTACACTGTCAGATAATCGAAGTGATTTGAAGACATCGGTAAAATGTACACGACCTCTTCAACAAATTGAGAATTCCTCACAAATTCTCTTCCATTCAACGATGAATTAATGTCAATGAATTAATGTGGTTGAATACACGCAAACTCGTCAATGAATCGAAGAGAATTGGTGTGGAATTCATTTTGATTTGTCAAATAATTAATGCCATTAAATATACGCAAACTCACCAACAAATCGAAGAGAATTCCTCACAAATTCTCTTCTATTTGTTAAGGAATGAATGCCATTAAATGAAATTTATGAGAACTAGTCGACGAATTGAAGAGAATTCCTCACAAATTCTCTTCAATTCATTGACTAATTTGTTTGAATTGAACAACATTGATTCATTGATGAGTTCTAGTACATTTAATGGCATTAATTTGTCGACAAATTGAAGAGAATTTCTCACAAATTTTTGTCATACTAAGACATTACCTGACCTGTTGAATTGGCACAGATCGGCCTGACAATTTTTATCAGTTCCACTATTTTTTTTGTCATTTTATCCAAAAAATAATTAATTTATATATATAAAAGAGAATGTATGTCTGTTTGTCTTTTATGCATTACTACACCATTCATCCGATAGCCATGAAACTTTTGGAAGTTGTTCAGTATACTCCCAGAAGGTTTCTGGCATAATACAAAAAAAAAATTTCAAAAAGTTGCCAAAAAATTCCCAAAATATATATTTTATTCAATATCAATATATCGAAAAACAATATTGCATCGATCTGGTGAAGAACATAATTACATCGCAAAAAATATCGATTTTTGTTGTATACCTATGTGAAAAAAGTGACTCGAGTATCCAAACTCAACCATCATGGAATGAGGATAAAATACTCGAAGGGAAAAAAGCAGACGTTTCGTGTAATCTTCGCACTTGGGGCAACAAACAAATCTTACCGAGTGACTCCAGTAATTGAGATCCTCCTCGATGACCTTGTCTGACACCTGATGTGGCTCAAACTCGGCTAGGAACACCCCTGTATTAGTTTCGCACGAAATGCGATAAAATAGAGAGAACAGGCGGTGGAGTGAGTAATACAAACAAGGCTCACATGGACAGTCCTGGAAAGGATGGATTTTGCTGAGAACCTGGCTTCCAATAAACCAGGTCTCATTGGCATCCACCTTCCCATGTGAGGCGAACATACGGTCATTCATGTAGATAATGGACATGATTTATAGTAAAAAAACAAAAAACGGATAAATATACGACAAACTGAAAATCCCGCACTCCACCAACAAAATACACAAAGACGCACAAAAAATCGGAAACGAAAAAATTCAAAAAAATAGAACAAACTACGGAAAAAATAAAATGCACGAAAAACGACACAGAGCAAGAATAAGCAAATGCAAAGTACTGACGAAACGATCAAAATTAGTAAATTTTATATTAATAATTTGACCGAGATTCATAAGTTGGATGTCGGCAAAATTTGTCTTTCCCCGTGCCCCAGCTAGAGTATGTCAAAACAAATTATTAAAATGCATAATCCATTTTCTTCGTAAATAATTTAGACGTTGCATTCTTCCTGTTTCAGAAAATGTATACGAATCTACTTTTCTATTTCGCAATAATTATTTCTTCGATTACTATTGCGCAAAGAACATCGTCTGACCCATGTAGGATTACGACGGCGTCAACTGGCGCTTATTTTCAAGAAATAAGCAATATTTTTGTATATTCTAAATCTGCCCCAATAATTTACTCTATTAAGCTAGACTTGCATGAATCAGCAGATAAACTATTAGAAACAAATTTTAAACATCAGTTGTGCAATGAAACAACCTGGAAAAATTGCAAATATGCAGAAATGGCAAAACGTCTAAAAAACGCTATAATAAACCTTAAAGAACAGAATATCGCTATGATACAAGATTTCTATTCAACGCCATCTTCCATTCGAAGCAAACGAAGCGTATTCACTCCGATCAGATCTTTCTTCGGAGATGCGCTGCGCTTTTGCTGTCGAGTACTAAACTTTAGAGATGGACGAAATTTTCTGGCTAATGAAATCTCGTTGAAAGAAGAATACGATATTATAAAAAATCAACTGTTGACCGAGCAAGCAGCGTTAGTAAATACGTCCACTAATCTGCATAGCTTTATTGACCATACAAATAATTTTATGACAAAATTTATTTCACATACAAATTCTTTTATGGAAAATTCACTAGAGAAACATGAACTTCTAATCTCCCTAAATTACATACAAGGATTCTATGACAATTACCTTATTAATACGTTGAGATTATCAAATATCCTAACGTCTTGTAAATCTCATATGATCCCTTCGTCAATTATTTTGAAAGAAATATTAGGAAAAGACATATTAAAACTTTTGGAAATTACGAAAAACTTAGATCTTGATCTAGCAATCCCCATTAAGGATATTCAAAACTACTATCATGCTGAACTAGTAAACTGTAATTTCTTTAAAAATACTTTAGAATTAGAAATCAAAATTCCACTAAAACAATTAGACTCTAAATATGAAATTTACGACTTCATTCCACTAACATTCAAAAGTCATTCTAATGAATTGTGTAGCTGGAATCAAGAACCATCCCTGATTATTCACGAAATCAGAACAAACTCCGTACGTTATATTAGTGGAACTAATCTCCACTACTGTAACTCGGATAATCCATTATGCTTTCTTCCATCTAATAGAGGAAGTGATAAATTGTCTTCTTGTGCAAAGAATCTTTTCTTTCAAGACTTAAATCAAAATTTATTACAATCCTGCTCGTTTAAATGTAATCTTAATAATAATCAAACATTAGTGCATCCTATTGGACATACCAAATTTGCTATCGTAAACTTTAACTCCCTTATAGCAACTAATTCCATTACGAAAAGATCGGAAAAACTGAAAATAAATAATAATTCCCCCGAAACATTTATTCTGGATATACCGTGCCATATCCAAATTGAAAATATTGACAAAAATAATAAAAATACAGTAAATATTCCAATAGAAATCCCCTGTCTCTCTGAATCTTTGGAAGAGACCATTAAAATTGAAAACCATTTACCACTCCTGTGGACATATTTTTCTGATTCTACAGAACCTTTTGATCTTGCCATAGATCTGGCAACAACAAAGGTCTACAACCCCAAATGGAAAAATTTTGTTCCTCACACTGTTCCAGTTAACGACTTAGAGAACAAAATTAAATCCATTGAGTTACAAATACCTGATCAAAACTTTAATGATTACCTAACTTTTGTCAATGGAATATTCTTATTGTGGTTAATTACAATCTCATTTATATTAATGTTCATTATAGTATATTTAAAATTAACCTCTCATCGAAATAGTACTAATTTAACAAAAAGCACAGCATTGTAAAAATTACGCAAAATAATGTGATATAGTAACTCCCTGTATATACCTAAGAAAAAATTTGTTACACATAATCAATATTTGTAAATATTTTATTCTAAGTATATATACTTATACTCGCATTATATGACATAATTTTAATCATGCATAATTATTAAGAAATTTGTATTTGTTGGATAGACTTTGGAAAATTTTTTTTCCTGATTTTTTTTGTTCCCCCGGAGAATTGTGTAACGTATATTTTCGTCTATTTTTAGAAATGACGAAAATAATCGTTCACACATTTTCGAATACCAAAAATGTAGATATTTATCAACAATAATCATCCTATAACTCTTTATAAACAACCACTAATTTACCCGTATTTAATTTTATGAATATAGATATACTTTCTGTATATTCATGACCTAATTGTACCTGTCCCTCGAGTACTCGATGAGTCAGCACAACCCTATAATAACAATACCCTACTTCACTTTACCTATCCAACACGTACATCTTCATACCCTGAACAAGTATATAACCCCTCGATTCAGAGGAATAAGACACAGTTTGACAGTTCCTCGACAGCTACTTCTAAGTACCTGGAACCTCTCTAGTAGAAGTCTCTAGTGAACAGATAGTCTTGCTTGTTGAATTGTGATTGTATATGTATAAATATTAACGTATATGTATGTACTGTGATGTACAAATTATTATTTTATTAAATGTGTAAACTCACTCATGTGTTTAAAATATTATTGAGTCTCTTATTAATGTTAAGGTCCACGATAGTCTGTGGATGATAAACTTGAAATTATTCTAGAAGTATTACTGCTTTTACTAGTACGTGATATTTCGTGTATGTGTAATACCGAAAGTGGTTCTAATTAGGTACATTACCACCTCTTTTGGCCGTTACAATACCTTCGAATGCCGTTTGGACTCCGCAACTCAGCACAAACTTTCCAGAGATTTATCAATGGACTGTTTAGGGAATTGCCGTTTGCATATGCATACTTGGATGATATTTGCATTTGCTCTTAAGGCGGTGAGCAACAGCACGAGGAGAACGTAAGAGCCATCATACAGCGTATACACGCTGCCTGGTTTACTATCAATGTAGTTAAAAGCTTATATGCACAGACTGAAATTGACTTCCTCGGCTACAAAGTCTTGACGGAAGGCATTTCCCCCTTTAAGACCAAAGTAGAGCCAATATTGAACTTCCTGAAGCCCTCAAATGTCGCTGAACTCAGATGCTTCTTGGGGATGGTGAACTTCTATAGACGTTGCATGAAGAATGCAGCAGCCAAACAAAGTAAGCTGTGTGCACTAATTAAGACAAGCAAAAAGAAAGATAAGACTCTACTCGAATGAAATGAAGAAGCCAAACAGGCCTTTGAGAAAATCAAAGATACACTGGCAAATGCAACTCTATTGGCTCATCCAGACAAAAGTCTGCCATTATGCGTGAGTACCGATGCCTCTGATTTTGCTATTGGTACAACCCTGTACCAATTGGATAAAGACAACAAGAAGTTACCGCTAGCTTTCTTCTCGAGGAAGTTCTCAAAAACAGAAAAAAACTATAGCACATACGATAGGGAATTGCTCGGAATTTTTGCTGCGTTGAAGCATTTCAGGCACCAATTAGAGGGTAGATGTTTTTCTGGGTATACTGACCATAAACCCCTAACATATGCCTTCACACAAAAAGCAGAACCGGCATCACCGAGAAGAGCACGACGATTAGACTATATTGGTCAATTGACTACCGACATTCAGTATGTAAGTGGAGAACTTAACACTCCAGCTGATTCCTTGAGTAGAATCGAAGCTATCTCGGCTCCTGTCCAATTGCCTTATGCTGAAATAGCTAAAGCACAGCTTAAGGATGCAGAATTGCAAAAGTTGTTATCAAACGATGATACTACTCTCAAATTGAGACAGTGAAAAATTCCCGGTACTGATGTTTTATTAACATGTGACATCAGTACAGGTAAGAATAGGCCATTTCTACCGGTAAAATATCGCAGGTTGGCTTTCAACAGTGTACATAATCTGTCACATGCTGGGCCAAAATGTAGTGCTAATTTAATTTTGACAAGGTTTGTATTGCCACGAATGAAGTCTGACTGCAACAAGTGGGCTCGCAGTTGCCTGAACTGTCAAGAATCCAAAGTACGAAGACACACTCGCTCACCCCTCAAATCCTTTAAACAGACAGAGTGGTTTAAAACAGTACATATGGACTTGGTAGGCCCATTGCCACCATCTCAAGGACACAGATACCTGTTAACGATAATAGACAGAGCAACACGATGGCCAGAAGCAATTCCTCTATATGAGATGACAGCTCCAACTGTAGCTGCCAGGTTATACGATACCTGGATTGCGAGGTATGGCGTACCAGAAGTCATAATTACGGACCAAGGTCGCCAATTCAAGAGCTCACTCTTCAAAGAGTTAGCAAATAAGCTTGGTGTTCAACACAGTCATACCACAGCTTACCATCCTCAAGCCAATGGCAAAATCAGAAGATGGCATAGAGCTCTCAAAGCCTCTATCATGTCACATGATACAAAGAGATGGGTAGACGTACTTCCTTACATCCTCTTAGGCCTTCGATCTGCCCTACAAACGGATACAGGTCATTCTGCAGCACAGTTAGCATTTGGCAAAGAGCTATGCCTCCCAGGGGACTTCTTCACAGAATTGAAGGAAGTTAGCCCCGAAATTATGGTACAAAATATAAGAAATGATGCCAACATTTTCCTAAAACAGGCAGCTTGCCATGGCCAGCCCAAGATTTACATCTTGAAACACTTGGCCAATACCTCACATGTATTTGTTAGAGACAAAAAAATGAGATCTGCGCTGGAGAAACCATACGCTGGTCCTTACAAAGTAGTATCACGAGATGAAAAGAACTTTGTGATACTCATTGCAGGCAAACCTCGAACAATTTCAATCGACAGATTGAAGCCTGCATACATGGTAAGCGATGATAAAAGAATAAAAAGGTTGCAGAGGGACAACATAGAAAATATCCAGACGGATTCACCAACAAACGTGGAAAAATCTGTCGAAAAATGTGAAAAAACAAATTCACAATTAGAGAAAACACCAAAAAATAAAAAGTTTGTAAGATTTTCGGACAATGTTACCACTAAAACATTTGATCCAGAGGCCCCCATAAGCCCACAAAAAATAGGCAGGCCCCTAAGCAGTAAAAAATGTAAAAATTCCCATCCTTCTCGCATGTCTGAGAGGTTAATGCGAAGAAAATAAAATTTACTCATGAAAAATTAATATCCGCTACGTAAGTTTAAACCCACTAAAAAATATGCAACGAAAATTGGAATTCCATGAGACAAAAGAAACTCCGGAGATAAGCAAACGAGGAATGCCAACAAAAAGAAAACGGCAGGAATAAAGAAAACGGCAGGAATAAACAAATCCACGTGCGATACGGAAATAAACATTGCAACGTGAGTTTATTGTCAAACACAAAGATAATCTCAACGTTGTGACATCACAAGTGGAGATTCCTTAGTAATAAAAATTCGAAAAATATTCTCTGAGTTTATTTCAGGCATAACTTTGCTTAAACCAATCAGAACTTAACCGGAAAACTTGCATACGGCCGAGAATTTTAAGCGCTATCCCCTCTACATGCTAATAAGAAGATGTGAAAATAATAAAACGAAACTGTAATGGTAAATCGAAAACAGCAGTAAATTCACCTGTTTTAGAACTGTCTTAGATCTTGGACGTGTTTTCTAAAACGATATTTTTGGTTCTCTGTTCTCCTGCAAACTGTTTCCTCTGCCGCTGCCAACCACCTTCCTGAAGTACGCCACCTCCCAGACAGTTTGGAAAACTGCTGTGTTTTCACAAACTCAGGAGACAACCAAACAAAAGATGGAGTTGACCAGATCAAGGAGGAGCTGCTCATGGACACAGCTCCTCCCGTAGACATATTCTAGCGGAAATGACATCTCCGCTGCCTCTGATAATCTCTCCTCCCCGGTCACCAAAGGAGTTGACTCTGATTCTGGAACCCCCAAAGCCAGAGCCGATGCCAGAGGAAAAACAGGAGCCGATGAGGTTCTTGTTCACGGCCGAGAGGGCTGCGAACGAAAAGGCAAAGATGGCCACCTGGACATTGGGGAACTCGAACTCTCCAATGTTAAGGAAGCCACAGTTCAAACATCCCCTGCCCCTCACTCCCGTCATCATCCCTACAACCATACCAAAAACTAACCACCAAGGCGTAGGGGAGATGACAGTCGGGCAAATTACCTGGCCCAAATGCACGCCCGTAGGGAATCCTACGAGTGTGTTGGGGCTGTGGTAGGTAGCACCCTGGCAAAATGGGAGGCCGACCAGAGGCAGAAGTAAAATCCGCACGTCCCCCCAGGCCTTGCACATTTTGATCATTTTTGCAGCGCAAAAACTGGGGGGAGTAGCTGTGGGGACTCACCAGCATGAGGAAAAGGGGTTTGGACCCCTTGACAACAGTCGCCACCCCAAAGGGCAGGCAAATAATCGTCCTTGTGACGTTAAATACACAGATTACGTTCGATCATAATTACCTGTATATACTTGCAGGTAATGTACGAGTACCGAATTGTGACACAATAAGATGATGTCACGATTTGTACATGAACTGGCCAGCCATCTCTTATCTCAATAGGGGATGATGTGACCTGGCCGTTCTCACCAACGTACGTATTCTCTTACGTACGTGTGTTTGTGTGCGTGTAAATAAGCCGTATATAAACCACCCGAATCGGCTCTAAAATTGCCAGTGTTCGGTCTGGTTCTGGCTTACCCGTACTTATGTACGAAGTGGCTGAACACGCTTAAATTCTGTAGAATTTCCTTTTGGTGAGAATATCTCTCACGACAAGGTATTCCACAATAGGTATTTTATTTGAATTTTTCAACTGATAAAAAACACACACGTCAAATAATTATAAAGGTTGTCGTCAAGTAGCGCTACCTGGGAACCGGCGCGCTGGAACTAATCAAAGCAAGTTAAATAAAAGCCTATAAAAAGGTCAATTCTTGCAAATTTTTGTCAATTTTAAACCCACTACTTCCAAAGACAAATTATGTGTACGCCACTGACAAATAATGAAATTTTCCTAACTACATCATAGTGCCAAGACCTTCTTTATAAAATCACAAATAAAATACCACCCCACATTTTAATGCTCAGAAAATACCGCTGCGTGTAACAACCTTCAAAATTGCAATAAAATTTTGTTCAACATTTTACTGCCCACAAAATCCTGCTTATGTAACATTAGCCTAAGCCTAACTGTAACGCTCATTTTCCATCCAAGAATTCTATATCGCTAAAATATTATTACTATCTGCGAGTATTTTGTTAACTAACTTGATAAAAAAAAATTATTCTTCAAATACTTTTTCATACTCTTTCATACCTACTTCATAATTTTTTATAATTTTAAAAATCATTTTGGTTTCACACGGTACCCGCACTGAGTAAACAACAATAGCTTTGATGTTTACATTTACTCCTCACTTTTTCTTTTTCTTCTCCATCTACAAATTCTTCTTCTTCTCTTTTTTTTTTTTTTTCAAATGTATTGTTATAAGATGATGCGATAAACATCCTCATCGACTTGGGTCAAGGGAAATAATCATCTTGTTAAAAATAGATGCACAAAAAAAAAAAAAAAAAAAAAAAAACCGAAAGAATTGAAAGGAAAAAAAACACTTTTCGATTGTTGCATAAAGGTGTGCGATTCGGTAAGGTGAGGAATAAGCATCAAGTTCGCAAAAGATTGCGTAAAGAGAGAAACAGAGTGAGAGGAAAGAAAGAAAAAAGACACCATTACCAGTGAGAATGCGCCAGCTATTGATATCATGTGCTGGTGGTTTATACAAGACAATGGTATTATATCGTTTTTATTCATTACCTTTCTATCTGATGAGTAACGCGTCTCAATGTGCACAAGGATTGGCTTCTAATTTGTGTTTGCGCGAGCGTACCGAGTGCGTTATGCAATGGCATCATTTAGAAATGTAAACAATGATGTCTTAAAGGTGTCATGAAATTAGCGGATGATGCCTTTCTTTTGCCTGCTGTTTGGGTGTATCATTCGGTCTTTGGGAAAAGACGAAGTGGGTGAAAGAAGACTCCGCATGCAGAAAACTGTGAATGTCGAACTTGGTACACGATACCACCAGAAGATGGGTGCAATTTGAACAGATGTCATGCAGAAATAAGAATTTGTCCGAGACTAGTGACGTTGTCAACAATGAAAGCATATCACATTTAGCAAGCGATATACGGAAGTCTTAGGTGTAGATCCTCCTTGTCAGAACAGAACCCCAGAAATTCTCTCAAAAGCAAGCGACGTAAAGATCAGCTTCGAATGCCAAATGGGAGACCCGTAAAATTTTACTAATACATGGTACCCATACTTACAATTTACCCTCTTCCACCAATAAGAATAAGAGGCAAAGATCAAGAAAGCATAGTTTGGGATAAAAGGAGCCTGTGAGAGCGTTCAACTAGAAAAGTTACAGCTGCTGCTGATGCTGACATTCAACTTGTTGCCAATATGTGGGGTGATGAGAGGCAGAAACAGACATTCCGAGAATGCATTCGTTAGTAAGTACTCAGCCAATATGTTTCCACAAGACAATACTGTATTCAGAGTTAAAGTCAATATTCGACTACAGCTACAGATCCGAATGGTAATTTTTTGATATTTGGTCGCAAAAAATGAATAGATCTTTAAAAATTTGTTATTATAATTGTGAATTGAAATCGTCTACTTCGGACACAGAAAAGAAACTAATGTTGATATACAAACTTACAATAGAGCAACCGAAATTTTTTCTAGATGGAGAGAGGAGTGGGAGTTGATTTAAAAGGAAAAAAATACTGGTTCTACCTAAAATGTTTCATAAAACACAGCTGGATTCAGTACATCTTCGTACCATTTTTTCAAAAGCATCTTCCTACACATCGATATTAAATTCGTTGAAAATATCCAACATTTCGTATTCGCAACTATGATGTTTTTGTCTTACAAACATTTTCTTGTTCGTCTTTAAACGTCATTCATACTCATTAAAATGTTGCCGAAAGACTAATTACGATCTCTTAATGATAAAAGGATTATAGTCACGATTCGCTATTATTTTTCAGGGTTATAAAGATTATTCACAGTTCCCCGAGTCTTACGAATAATTATTCGAGTATTATTTGATTGCGAGATCACTCAAATCCAACGATAAAGTATCGACTTGAAACCCAACAACTAATATACCATAAAATCTCATATTCAAATCCGAAATTTTCAAACGTATTGGTGCGAAGAAACTTGGTGATACTTTCATAAGGATATCGAATACTGCCGCATGTCTTCCCTCTAAGAAAACATAATTCTTGAAATTCGCCGTTGGGTGAGGGTAAAGGGAATAAATTTTTTCTAATCAAATCTCCCCCTCCCCTCAAGAAAATCCTGGCTACGCGGCTGCAAGAAATGTTACACATGATAGACATTCACACTTTGCAAAAGTATCAAATTGATGTAGGCACCAATGACTATCGAAGAATTTGATTCGGGATGACGGATGCGAAACCTACGACAGGATTACGCAGGTAGTACTGATTATCAATAAATTTGTCTATATCGAATGTGCAAACTGAAATAGAGAATGATCTACGAAATGCTGATAAAGTATTTCACCGGGCAAACAATGCAACGATCACCAATATCGTCGATTCCAGAATTTATAGAGGCTGGCGCCAATACGACAAAAAATATTTTGCATTATTTACATCCGAAAACGACGAAAGAATTTTTTGAGAAGTTCGTAAGCCGATTAACGTCGTCCAACGATCGAAGGATTCCAGAGATTTACAAAAATATTTAATGTCACATTAACAGCATAGAAAATTTACGATTTTCCCTTCGTCTTTCCTTTCTTCATTTTCTTTAATTTCTATTTTGCACTTAACATCATCGAGAATTTTTAGCATCACGTTCTTTCGTGACTTTTGCATCTTTTCAACTCGTTTTTACTATTTCAGAATTTTACGACCCATCCTATCAAGTGTAAATATCAAGCGTTTTATTTTTTATTTTTTTTCTCTCTTCCAGTATTCTTTTTTTAATCAATTTTTGTATTGCTTTTTGTCCCGCACACCTGACTCAGTTGCTAGGGATTTTTTTTTCCGCCTTTTATTTATATTTTGTTAGGTTCGCGAATACTGTCGCTTATTTTTCCACATTTATCATATAAACGCGAACGGTTAAATAACCTGAGAGTGGCATAGAAAAAAAAAATTACATGAAGTCACTTTTCATCTTTGTGACTTTTTTTTTTTTTCACTTCAGCCAATTCATGCGCGTAAAAAAATCGATTAAGTCTATAAGTTTATGTACTACCGCACGAATAACCAAGTTCGACGAACCCCCGATCTCGAGAAGAATTTCCAGGGATTAGATAATTTCTTTTTAATAATCCGCAGCAACATATTAAATCTACGTTTAAAAAAAATGAAAATGAAGTAAAAAAAAAAGTTATTCGTGACTAATTTTGTGAACACGTTTTGTACAAATATATCAACAGTCATCTTCAATAGCGAGTAGATACACAATCTATACACACAACTAGGATCCGATGCACTTGATTATGTATTTTAACAGACCCAGATTTAAGGCGATTGAAGTGGATGTGTATGAAACCCGAAACCCCACGAATATGGGCCTCCCCCAAAAAAAAAAACGAAAAGAAAAATTTAAAACGAAGGAGTAACAACGATTTTACAACGTAATGCTGAGAATAGCCTACATTTCTACGAAAAACATAGGTGATATATTTTTTAAGGGAGCATGACTTATAACACAGGCCTCCACAAATTTAAATCTACATTTATTGCAGAAGTTATAGTTAGGAAGAGGGCCTCGTTTTTATTTACTTCAGAAATACAACTTAGTTAATATAAAATGCTGATATGTAAAAATCAATTTGAAGCTCGATCCGTTTAATGGAGGTGGCAACCAATTTTAGTGATTACGTCTCCGATCACTTATTTAAAATTTTTTTTATTACAACTCTGAGAACACCTGGCAATCTTGCTGTAGAAAATCAGGCAAAAAATAGGAAAACTTTTTACTATTTGTCCATTTGCTGGTAATGAAAATAGTAGATCTTAAAATGTTTCCAGATATGTCAGACCAAAAATTTGTTTCAGATATTTACCCTCGTCTGTGTTGCTAATGTAATCTTATCTCAGGCCTAATGCACGAGTCTCTCAAAAAAATGATACCCAAGATGAAAGGTACAATGAGTGCTCAATTTTATATTATTTTGGAAAAACTTCTACGACGGCACTGTGGGCCGTCTGCTCAAAATTTAATAAAACTATTTCTATCGGATTTAATATTGGCTCATTTGGTTTTTTTTTTTCCCCTTAGGAATCAACATCGGATGCAATTATTTTGGCGTAAATGAGTCTCTTATTTGGGCTCAAAATGGCACGTTTCATTTTCAACTTTCGACAGGTTGGCGCATTTGGGGTTTACAGCTTTTTGTTTCGACAAATGCAATTAATTTTTTTTCCCCATGAATTAACCAATAACGCTCAGACCTCAAAACTTGACGAATTTCGAGAGGAGAAAATGTTTACAATTTTCGACCTTTTTCAAAATCTTCAACCTGATACGTCTGTAAATTCGCACCGAATAAGTACCAACATAAATCACAGAATCGAAGGCCTTTTAAACGATTTTCGAGCGACAAAGCCGAATTTTAGGATAGAATTAATTCGAACTGATGACATCACGACCTCGACCGGAGCCTACGGCGAAGTATTCATCAAATTATAAAATTTATGAATCGATTATACGTCTCTCAGTAACCGATTTCCAAACCTGTTATTAGCCAGTACAACTTTTATAAACCATTGCAAAACAGGTAGTATTCAACGTAGGTAGGTACCCGACAAGTGCTGGTCTCTGTACACGTATCCAAACTGATAAAGATGGCCACATCCTTGACCAAAATAAGGCGAATGCGACAAAATCGAAATATTATAGAATCTGGATAATGAATTTGAGCGAGGAGAGAGGAGAACGACCAACAAACAAACCTGAAAATATTCGCAAAACTGTCTCTCCTCTGCATTCATCCATCCTCTCGTCCTTCTTCTGACTATGCTGGAGTACGAAGTGCACACATAAGACTATTGGCCTGGCACCGAGCAAAACCGTCGTAGATTTTTATTCAGATAAACATACACCTACCTGGCGGGTTTTAAAAACCTACGAAAAATATGGTCGACAAAATTTCACATCCACACAACAACGTGTTTTCTCATCCAATTTCTAGTACAGAAACCTTCGATCTGACGATACGTTCGATTTTAATCTCCAAATTGTCGTCACACAACTCCCTGTACTCGTAAATTAGATATGAAAGCGAACCTAAATAAAATCATCAGCAAACGTAAATGGCTACACAGAGTAGGCATACAAATTGCAAACACCAATATTAATGTTCTAAAGAGAAAAAAAAAGGGAAGAATTAGGAAAAAAATCAGAAAACGCACCAACAATGCAAACAATGAAAAGTATTCGTTGGTATTCTTTTTTTCCTCATATTTCGGTTTTTTTTTTTTTTTTTTTTTTTTTTTTAAACTAACAGTTGTTTCACGCCCAGGTAATTATCTCTAATAGGTCGCTAATTATCGAATTTAATCGTCGGTGACGCTCGGAAAGAGAATATTTACGGCAATGTTTCGTATTTCGGTACTTTTTGTTTTCTTTGAGAGAGCGTGTGTGTACGTGAATGTATCTATCTATAAAACCTAGCAGACCTAATACAAGACATACCATGCACCTACATACACGATTGCGCATTTTTACTGTATATTCAGGGCTGTACCTCGTTACAAGAAACGGCAATTATGCTGACTAACAAATTGGCCGTTGCTCGAATGAATCACCAATTTCATTTCTCTTTCATCTCGTTCAATTTTTTTTTTTTTTTTTCAACCTCATACTTTTCGCCAATTCGAGCGTAAAATACCGAGAAACAAACTGCACCTTTTGTTTTCTCCACACTACCTGCAATTAGGAAGTGAATATGTCCCCTTGACTCGGTATTATGTTACTCTTCATTTGTATTTCTCACGTTCGTGAAATAAACTTGAGCCAATTTTTTTTTTTTTCTTTCTACTTCCTCCATGAACGGGAAGTAGGCGACAATTTTTTAGCAACATGTTGCATTAACGAATGCCAAAATGTCGATATTGCAACGGTAGATGGCACTTACAGCTGAACATACATATTGCTCGAATTCCTGGCTAGCAACGATACAATGTATTCCATAATCCAAAGGGCAGGTCGGTCTACTGAAGAATTTAGGATATCAGAAACATTCTTAAGTGGGTTACCTTCCCAAGTCGTCTCGATATTGTGGTCACATTCGTATTCCACTCTTGCTGAGTTGACATTGCGTAGAGTACCGGATAGGGGTTGGGAGTGAAACAAAAACTCCCACTCAATTCAATTCACTCTCCAAAAATTTTTTTCAACTCTTATATAAAACTCTTTATTTTACTTTCGAATTCAATAACTTTCAAATCAATCCGATTGAATCGATCTCAGTACAGTTAGAAAAATGATTCACTCCGATTAAATCTGATTGAATCTTTTCTTTTTCCTCAAAATTTTGTGATTGTAAGTCTATGGAAGAAAGACAAACAATAAGGGAGTAGAAAAAAATAAAAATGTTCCAATAAAAATCAAAATATGGGCAGGGAGAAAGAAAAACAGCAATCAGGCGGAAAGAAAATGGATAGATACGTGCTGATAAAAATCCAAACAGCTTTGTCCTTGAAAGAGTGAATGATTCCAAATTCTAAGGAATTTCTCACTCGCTCTCTCACACTTTAAGTGAGTCACTTCCAAGTCATCCAGATTCAATCTTAGAAGAATTGACTGAATCCCACTAAATTGCTTGTTCACTCACTGGTAAAAAATGAAAAAATCCCAGGATTTAATACTCCACTTCAAATCGATCCCAACCCCTGGTATCGAGTTAGAATTTTCCATGAGTAGATTTTACTTTGACAAAATATGACATTTATAAATTGGAAGTTGGTTACATTTTGTTGTCCTGAATAACATACCAAGTTTGTGACTCCGGGGCAAACAATATGTGAAAAATGATGCCTAAAATCAGTCAAATGAGAATATTGTAACGGTATAAAAAAGGTCTGTTTGAAGGAGATAAGACATTTTTATGAATTACACCATACACGAAATACTAATATCAAAATTAATATCAATATCTCTGTAATATTAAAATAATTAAATAATTTATTATCCACAACTCTTATGGTGGACCTTAACTTTCTGGATTCAGTCTTTAGATAAAATAATAAAACACAATTAATAAATTACAATATAATAAAATAATATTTTTACAAACAACAGTACAAGTAAAATTTGGTGAACAGTAACAAACTGTCTCAAAGGTAAAATGAAAGAGTTCTATTAGAGAGTACTACTCTACGAGAGACTGAAACGAAGTATAATTATTCTATTGGAAACATAAGTTTATATACACTTTCAGGGATATGTATTTTTCATTGTGTTTTAGTGTGAGTGTGAAGGAGGGATTAATTAATTAAAAGGAATGTGTCGTTCGAGTATATTCGAGGGACCAGTGAAATTAGGTCACTGAATATATCATTAGAACGTTTACACATTTTTTAGAAGTGTGGGGACAAAGTAACTGTAAAATATTTACAGGGACAATTGTCTTATAATACGGGAATACTTTTGTGTATGAATATATCTCCTCGAACTCGCACTCGAGGCACATTTCCCGTGAACTTGTAATTTATTTATTATTTTATTTTTCGATCAAGCGTGTGATCTACCAGTATTTCATATCGCATTAATCATTTAAAAATTCTTCACGCACACACACGCGCGCACACACACACACACACACACACACACAACACACTCTTGTGGTTCTAAGTTCAAAATATCAAGATTTGCAGGAGCTTTCATTCAGTTACACGAAATGAACCAATAACGAATTCATAATTTTACAGGAGTCTCATAAGTGTGGTCCCTATACGTCATAAATTATTCTTAAAGCAAATTTCAAAAGTCAACGGAAGTCAAATCATTGCAAAAACTTGTCATATAATATTCTAAATTTACTGCATGAACTTCAGCGTTGAAAATGAATAACGATTTGTAGAATTTTTGGAAGCCACTTCTCAGAAAAATGTTTAAAATCTAATCTTCAAAATGAAATATTGTCGAGAAAAACATACGACACACATGTTGACAACCTCGAAATCTGGTCAACTGGTATACATGAAATAAGTCGCATGCTTCGTCAGAGTTGTTGGCTAATCTCAATAAATTCGATTGGCTGTAAAGAGTTTGCTTAACGCGTATAAAAAATAATATACCTAAATTAGGCAACGTTTGACAAAATATGCATAAATAAATAAAAAATTAAAAAAAAAAAAAAGAAACTCTTTCGCTAATTGATTTCATAAAATAGAGGACACAAAAGGAAGACTGCAACGCCATAGTTCATCTCTCAGATTATAATCGACTAACGGCCATTAAACGAATTTGTTGGCGGACATTCGTCATCGATTTGAACTCATACATTAACCCAAGTTTTTACTGTATCCATCGTTGATGATTATGTTACGTCAAAAACGAATAAATGGCAATCGGTTATTAGGTCAACACAGACGAAGAGGTTGCGGTTATCTCACGTTTGATGAGTTGTCTTAAATGTTTTTTTTTCCCCTAATTCTTCTTCTTTTTATTATTATTATTATTATTATTATTATTATTAGTATTATTATTATTATTCTTACGATGCATTTACTCGGGACCAACTAGTTTGGTAAAGAAACCAGAATCTTAACACGAGCTCATACGAACTATGAGAACTGACTAAAGAGCTCTCCGTAAACGCGGTAAATATGTAATCGCCTCGAAAAACATTCGCAGTAACGATGCGAAAAAATCAGAAAAAAATTATAAGTGGCCTACATAGGCATCTGAAAGCGTTGTTCATAAAAACCGTAACTTTCATCCGTGAAATAGATTACACCCTACAGGCGCTTCATAAGGTGGTCCAAAATATTTTCATTGCAGAGAGTAATTGGCGAGTGCAGCAGGTAACCATACAAACAAATACGAAGGACTCGCACTGAATTTATAAGAGATATATAGACCTGTCGAATGAAATAGAGAAAAAAATGAAGAGAAATTCATAGAGAATTTATGACGAACGATTTCTTTCACGAACCTAATGAATTAAATGACGATGCTTTACATTAATTCTTTTTGTAGGGGGAGGAGTAAGTATATGTGGTGGCTCAACTGAAATTTTCCAATAACAGAAAGAAACTTGATACGTTTGTAATTGGTTTTCATTTTAAAAATGACAGAAAAGTAAAACGTCCAATAGAAAATCCTGAAAACTAAAACTAGGTACGGAGAATAAAAAACGATCAATTTGCTAAGCAACATTTAGGTCCATTGAAATTCATCGAAATTTATCGGAAATTATCTATTCAATTCTTCACATATATACTTATAGATACAAAATAAAAATTGAAAGAATGAAGTTTTTCCGTGAGAGAAAAAAAACAAAAAACAGACAGAATTGAGAAATGGATTTTTAATCTACGTATATATGTATATCTTAATTTCTCTGAGGGTTTTTTAGGTAGAGAAAATAGCTAGACCGATTTTCATGATTGAAGTGTTAAAAGAAAGGTCTCACCAGGTAGATGTGCAATCAGAAGAGAAAAATTCCATGGCTCCTGTGGGAAAATGTGGATTTTGATACCCTCCAAAAATATATTTTTTGACATTTTTTTCTCCCTAAAACACATTTTTTTTGCTTTAGAAATAAGTCTACAAAATTTCATACTTCTATGTCATCCCCTTTTTGAGATATGGAGCGCCAAAAAGTTTCAAAACCGAAGTCTGTATCTACTGTATGAGCACACATGGCCCAATCAAATGAATGGTTTGAAAATAAAAGTATGGAGAAGAAAGAAAACTCTGGCGGAGAGTGAGGAAAGGAAGATAAGACATTTTATGTTGGGAAGTTGGTTACTCTTAGTAGGTGATTGTTTCAAGGAAAGTTCTTAGCCTTAATGGAAGTCTGTACCTTCCCTAAATGAAAATTTTTAGATTTTCCTCCAGGTACATCCCTCACTTCCTTATTGTTTGTAAACTAAAAAACCAAAAAAGAAAAATGAGAAAAACATTTCTTTTAAAAACTGCTTTATCTCTCTTTTTCCCTATGCTTCTCTCTCTCTCACTCAGATTTTTTTCAGTAGAATTATAAGTCTCAAATAAAATTGCTAAGCTAAGGCGAAGCCCGCAAGTGACAACTAGTTATAAATTAAAACTTAAAGTGAAAGGAAAATTAAAATATTTCCGTACATAACCATGGGTTAAAACAAAACAATACAGCGCATACAGGGACGTAACAAAGGGAGGATGTTCCTCCCAAAAAAATATTTTAGGAGTTGGAAAAATTGACTAAGTAGGTGCATGCATAGTTGGAAAATCATGGAATTCGGAGACATTTTTGTAAAGAAATTTTAAAATTTTTCAGCATCAGTTTGAAATTTTGGAGTTGGAAAAATTAGCAATTGTATATGCTAGTTGGAAAATTGTGTCAGTTAATAACTTTTTTTTTACCTGTTGGAAATTTTAAAAATTTCAGTGAACAATTTTCGTTTTTTTCCTACTCCCACTAAAAAGGGCTTTCGCTACGTTCCCGAGGGCATATACAGCTTTTTAATAATTCTTAACTCTCTCACAAGAAATTTGATCGAAAATGAAAGAGTTGGCCGGGTACGGTACATCGTTTTTAAAATTGTACTGAGAAGACTTTTGCTTTTGGATCACAAAAGTTTGAAGGGTTACGTCAATATGATTCTTGTGTAAGAAATAGACCAATGCTCTACTAAGTACGAATAATGATGAGCAAAACCGATCATGGCCCGGCACTTATTGCAAGAACAAGACTATATACAGAGACTCAACAATGCAAGGACAAGAACAAGACCAACATCAACACCGAGACCAAGATACACCAAGACGAGCGTTTGAACCCAATAACAAGACTCGACTGTGTTCCTATTTTTTTTTTAAGCTTTGCGTTTGGTGCTTATAGTCTTGCACAGTCGAGTCTGTCTCTTATTCTTGATCTTACACTCTGCTCATCACTACTTGAAAATAAATTATAGAACGAGAATTACGCGCACGTATCTATCATGAAATTCCGCCGATGGAAACGCAATTAATAGACGTGCCTACACGAATAATTCGATGCTCTATCATTATACAGAGCAGTTCATCATCACAATGCAATTTTGACCACAAACAGACATGTAAGAACGTCAAAGAGAAGTTCGGTAGATTACCTGCGGTAAAAACTTCACCCAAGCCTACTTTTTTTCCACACACACAATCTTATCGCACTTGTTTGTGCTGAAAATAATGTTAGAATGGACAGTAATCAATAGATCATCAGCAGACAGAATATGGAGGAAATGAAAAAGGTTTAGAAGGTCGACAATACGGTGTTATCTTCCGGCTAAACGTGAAATTAGTTCTTTCAAACGACGTTATAAATTCTCGTATATATTACCACATATGTAGGTATGTAACAATAATTATGTTTATTCCTTGGTGATTATTCACACATTACACTCCTCTTTAAGATCTATTTACCGATAAGAGTAAACCGATTTATTGTTTTTCCTTCCATATGTTATCAACAAATGAGAAAATTTAGTAAAAAGTTTTCCACCGCTTTACGAAACTACCATAAAGGCTATTATTTTTTTTTTTCTGAGGGGTTCGGATAAATGGTCTTTTTATCCAACGTGAAAGGATATATTTCGATGTCGATAAGTTGGAAGGGCGACGGGAGGGATCCGGTAGAAAACAGTCAACGTCTACCACGCATGAATTAATTACACTGGAGCACCAATGGAACCAAACCAAGAAATCCGCCATTTTGAGTTGGGAATGTGACAATGGCCAATCTTGAGCTCACACCCTTTTTTTTGCATAGCCGAGCAACAAACCACTATGCCAGTAGACCCCCAGAAAAATTTTCAATAATTCCTGTAGGTGTGTGCATAGACTTAAACAGCAAACCACACAATAGCAAAAGGCATAGTGTGTTCTTATATGTGTAAATGTGTGAGCCTAGCTCAGTATTAAATTTGGCAATACAGACAAAATAAACAGCCGTAAGCATAAGAAAATAGTTTGTGGACTGTAAGTCCACTGGCCCACTAGGTGATTGACAAGTGTGTAATACACCCGTTCATCTTGGATCACCCGTTGCCACAATTCCAATATTTGATCAGTTCAATTATCTAGATATAGTAATGGATGTCCAATTTGAAAATCAGCATCAACACATCAAGTCTGTACTTTCATCGTGAAAATCAGATCAAAGTTCCCAGTTTGTTTTTTTGTTTTTTGTGGCTCGACATTATATCACACTCATATACCAATGATGCGAGTTTGTGGTTACAGTTCAGCTAAAGTGCAATTGCGCTACTGTACCTAATAATGTACCAAAATAAGACAAATTCTCATTCCATTGGAGAAATTACAGGGACTTGTTTTTTACAAAAATATTCTTTTTGGATTATCAAGACTATTGAATTTGAACAACAAGGAAACTAATTTACTGTTTCTCTAAAATAAATTTTTATCAATTTGTTCATTTTTTTACTTTATATTCAGTTTCTCATACGAAAGTAAAATTACATTTCAATCATTTTCAACGCCAGCTCCATTAATTAATTATATTCTTGAATAAGTTATCCCGCAAGAAAACGGTGATACAAATGAGAACTTTAAAATGTTATACTGACCAGAAATGATAAAAAGTTCTATATAAATTAATTGGTTCAGTAGGTACGCAGCACAGTTCTGCAGTTCAAAGGAGAGCCATATGGCTATTTTAAGCATTTGGAGCATCATTCTGAAATACAGAAACATGGCAAATACAATCACAAAATTCAGTCAGCTACCAGTAATCAGTTTACTGTATCTATTCTGTATGTCCAGTCAGAGGTACCCAAATAAATATGACTTTCCCAATCAGCGCAGGATCTACACGGGGTGCGGACTGTGCGATTGAACAGGGCAACAAATTTTTTAGGGTGGCAAATTTTTGAGCGAATTTTTTTTTTTTTGGTTTTTAAGGCCGCTCTCCCTCACTACCCAGCTGAAATATTTCATTGCAATCCTTTGCTGCATGTTAAATTCTTTGACCTTGATCGCTCCTTCCCTTTTCAGCTACGTAACACAAACTTACTAAACAGTAAAGATGGGCGCCTGGGTGGTGTCTGGACTCTTTCACTTGCAGTGAAAAAAAAAAAAAAAAATTTTCCAGGGTATTGTACGTAGCATGTACTGTAGTTTTTATGTTGGTGAGTTGATGATTGGCGCCAGTACATAGACTGACGGACTATAGCATGTTTGATTGTTTGAACCTGATCAAAAATTAAATTTATATAACTAGGTACCTACAGAGAATGTAAGAAAAAAGCCTGACAGTATATTACGTCTAAAAGAAATAAAATTAATTATTTTCTGAATCGTTTTCATTAATTTAATATTGGTTTCATTAATTTATGATTTTATTTATGGTGATTTTCTATTGTTTCATAAGCAGAATTAAAAGCGGTTGAATTATAATAGGCTTACGAAATATATGAGCTTGTGGTTATTGATATTTGTTAACAAAAATAAGTACCTGGAGGTAAGTAGAATGTATTTATTCAAATGTAAAATACCTAAATACTTTTATTGATAGTTTTTGTGTATGATATTCCTGGTATAGAAATCAGAAATAGCTGACGGAAGAAGGCGACTGAGTGGGTTTCAATATAGAAAATAATGTAAAGAGAAGGAGGCACAGTGAGAAGAAATTATGAATAAAACTTTCACAGTAGACAAATTTTTCAAGAAAACTGAATCCATTATATCTAGACAAAATGAAGTAGAAAAAAATACGAAGAAGAGATACAGCCACAGGAGGCTACTACATCAGATACAGATCCAATTACTGCAGCAAAGGACATATTGGAAATTAAGAATGATGGTGATTATGGTAATGGTGAGTCTGACCTTTCATCTGTAAGTTTGATTATAGTTGATGACCCAGCTACTTGGAAATAGTGTCCGCAGGCCAAGAAAGAGGAAGTTCCAGTTTGGAGAAAACAAGGATGAAACTACTCTTATTTTCCAAGATAAACTACAGTATGAGTGTTTTTATGTTGTATTGGATAAATTAATCACCGAAGTAGGAAACAGAAGAAAAGCCTATAAAGAAGTCAACAGACTTTTCCATTTTTTAATTCATATCAAGGATACAGATACAAAGAAGATAAAAGAATGAAATTTCTATGATCATGATTTGAATGATGACATAATTGCAGAATGTCTACACTTTAAACTTTACTTATCTAATCTTCACACGATAAGCCAGAATGAGGTTTCTACTCCAGCACAGATGTTGCAGCATATTGTTAAAACTAATTTAATTTGCACATTCTCCAATATTTATGTCGCTCTATGCATTTATTTAACAATTCCTGTATCTAATGCAAGTGGGGAACGAAGTTTTTCTTTGTTAAAACGGATTAAAAATTATATGAGAAGTTCTTTGGGCCAAGAGAAATTATCATATTTAGCAATATTAGAGACTGAAAATGAAATCACTAAAAATATTGATGTAGATGACATAATTAATAAATTTGCGGAAAAGTCATAAAAAATTGTTTAAATAAAATAGCGAATAGTCCTACCTACCTCAACTGTATCTGTATACATGTGAATTTATTGTTAAGACCTGTTGTTCTTATGGCTAATACATACTTATTATTAATAATTGTTCAGTTTTTTTAATATTTTTGTTTTAATATAGATACTTAAAAGTCATATTTTTTATTACCTTTTCATTTATACCTGCTTATATATTTTGACTGAGATGACTAGATGAGTGTGAGAGTGATGTAGTCTTGAGTAAAATATATTAATATATAATATGGGTAGTAGTGGATACAAGTATTATTTATTTGGGGAAGATAGGTGATCACAAAAATTTTAAGAAGTGGAGCTTTTTTAAGTGGATTTTATATTTTTTCCTTCACATTTCTGTCTTTTTCTCATTTTTTTTAATGTTTGAGAGTAATTTTCCCATTTACCCCTGGATCCGCCACTGTAAATGGGTTACTGGCTATGGGTAACAATAAAAAATTCTAACAGGGCGGCAGTTTACGCTAATCCAGCACTGTTTCCAATTCGCGCGAGAAGTTAATAAATACTGACGTTCCGACAGAATGCACAGTAACTGCTAACAAGTGAACAAAGTTACCAATGTGGAGGGGCTAATGTTGTACAGACATTTAGACAAGTTGACGCGCTCTGATAAGAAATCGTCTGAAAAGTCATTTGAAAAATTTTAACCCACTAAGTAAGCGCTAGTGTCGTTTGCGATTCAATTCCCTTCACTTCGAATCGCAAACCAAATGACACTAGCGCTTATTTAGACGGATAATATGTCACATCTACAAACTGATGCCAATTTCATTTCACTGGCTTTATGGGAGTGCGTCAACTTGTATAAATAGTCCGTATAACTTTGGTTGGGGCGGTGAAGATTCGAACCAACATCACAGGCAGCGTGACTGCTAAAATACAGACAAATGGGAAATACAATTACGAGCGATCAATATTCATATAATCATAAATAAAAGAATGCCGAAGTTCTAGTGGAATGCGAGGCATCTGATATGGAAAATTATATACCCGAGGGCGTATACAAGGAGAGGTCTGGGCAGTCTGGACATCTTTTAGCTTTGGAGAAAAAAGACTCCACATCTAAAAAAAATTTTTTTGACGGTTTTGGTGATTTTTTGTAGAGGGAGACTACTGAGAACGAGTGAACCCCCTAACGACAGACCTATCTACGCCCATGTATGTAGCTCATTGCCGATGTGGCCCTGGCCCTTAAGACTGACTTGAATAAATTACCTCTTCTCGCCTTTTCGTCTACTCCGTCAACGTTGGAACAATAAAGCGTACGCCTTTTAAAGGTTTCACACTTTCCTCTTCTGCAATAAGTAAGTACTCAGTACCTAACTACACGTCATAAAGCATATCGCACACAAAATCTCCATTAACAGCGAAAATTCCAACGCATTGGCGTCCACATTTTTTCCACTCCATCAAAAACGTCCACTACTTTCTTCTTCTTCTTCTTCTTCTTCTACTTCTCCTCTTCTTTCATACTCGTTGCCATCGTAGGCACGCATTTTTTCAGTCGCACAGGTTGTGAAGAACCATTTACGATGCGTTCCAAGTCGCGCATTTTGGTGAGCCCATACGCGACTCGCCTAAGTGGTGCAAACGTCAAAATGTATATTTTACATGTCGCATTAATGACGCGTGAAAACGCACGCATCTCCAGCCGACACGAAAATACTATTTCCACAGACGAACGCACATACGCACCGATGACTGCGCAAGACGAAGGACGGGTGATGGTGGCTGGAGAATGTGCGTACACATACGGCTAATTCGCTTTATGGCAGAATACTTCATAAATCAGGACGAAGCGACGACTGAATGAAATAAAATACTGACTAATACTGGCTGAGAGAGAAAAAAAAAATAGCGCAGTAAGCCACACTAGAAAATGTAGGATTTTTAATTTAAATAAATAAATAAGTAAATAAATAAATAATAAATACAATAAAAAAAATTAAAATACCAAAACTATTATTTGGCAGAAGGCTGAGTAAAAGTTACGTTTAATGAAGCGTCAAAGAAATTCATAATGAATTGTATTGCGACGTTATAAAATAAAATACGGGTGTAAGTTATTAAATGATTGCTTCGAAAGTAAAAATACATCAAGTTCGATTTCCACACAGCTTTTTAACATTGGAAATGTTTAACCTGAGATATATAGCAAAAAGATGTCATGTGCAACTAAAAGGTAAAAATGTAAACAAAATAAAAAATCAAGATTGTTTTGTTAGTGTGCGTGGGTATTTGATTGTATTCATGATTCAACATACGCACACACGAACATATAACCAAATTTCTTGTTTCCCCCAACTCAACGAAGTTAGCAGTGTTACACTAGTATGAAAAATGACGAATTTAACAGGGTTACCTTAGTACGAAAAATGAAATCTGTATATTTATTTTAACAAAATGAAAATTAAACACAAAAAATTATAACGCAGCAGCAGCTCCATTAGAAAAAGTAGGATTTTGAAAATTATAAAATTAGGTAGTCACTAAAAAGTTATTAATAAATCATAGGAAATATCTGTTCCAAATTACATTCTTATTGGTCCAAAATTGCGATTTATAGCCAAAATAGCGATTTATAGCCAAAATAAAAACAAAAATTAAGTTATCGGATGTACCGTACGACCGACCAACACCAAAACTTATAGTAACTTATAAATGATCATAATTAATATTTGTTTCAAATTTCGTAGCTACTAGTCAAAAATTTAAAATTAAAACGAAAATAGCCACACCGGAAGTACCGTATGCTCGATCCACATCAAAATTCATTGCAAGTTATGATAAATCGTAGTAAACATTTGTTCCAAATTTCGTAGCTATTGGTTAAAAATTGAAAATTTTATAGCTAAAACAAAAACGAAAATAGCCATATCAGAAGTACCCTGGTCGATCCTCTCAATAAAATCAATAGGTCAGGTTCTTGGCTTTGTATTAATGTAAATTTCAAATTTCGTGACCATCGGATAAAAATCGTGACCTGTACCGCAGTAACAAGAAATTGGCTTACATACATGAATTTGAGTTATTAATGCCAAAATTTTGCTTGAGTTTCGAAACGAGAAATGTACCCACCTTCATCACCAGTAAGAGTTGGCAGGATTTGTGAAAAAAATGGGATTCGAATTCTTTTAAGGGGCTGAAAAGGATTGTGATTCGAATCAAATTAAGAAACAGAGGATTCGTGATTCGAATCATTTATTTACAAACAGCGGAACAACGAATCACAAATTCTCTTCCTTTAGTCAGGAAATTCCCAAAATATTCCCATAAATTTGGTAATTGTTGGAAAAAAAAATTCACGAATTTAATCCTTGTAAAATTAAACCGTTTTTTCAGACAATTTTTAGTTTTTACTTTCCTAAATAAAATAGTTTTTTATTAAAAAGTACCGGAATGTTTGGTACTTTTTTCTCATATCAAGATCAAACAGAATTATTCAACGTTCGAGACTGAGGATTGGTGATTCGTAGAAAAATAATTTGTGCGAATCACTTTTAATCTCTGCACTAAAAGTATGTGTGGTTCGAATCACTTTGCTACAAAGTATTCGTGATTTGAATAATTTCTTGCCCCTAGATTGTCCCATTACACTAAGATTAATAAGTGGATTTTAAATGTAAAACCTACTTAAAAATCATTTCCAATGTATCCTCGACTGTACAAGAAATGCAGATCGTGTAAATTTTTTGTTCATTTTAGAATATCTATTCTATCCTGCAATAGAAGAAGATTTTTTCAAATCATCTGTTCTACCCATTAAACAAAAAACTGATTAAAACCAATGTGGAATACCTTGTCGTGAGAGATATTCACACTAGAAGGTCTTCAACAGTATCTGCGTGTTCTGCCACTTCATACGATTAAGTATGGGAGAGCCAAATCCTCGGCAAACACTGGTGATTTTTGAGCCGGCAATTTTTGAGCCGGTTCTGAGAGTTTATATACAGGATTTGGTACACGCACACCTACACACATGCATACGTATATGTACGTAATTATGTCATGCGTTACGTCATTTCTTGTCTCCGTTGAGGTGATAAGAAACGACCCAGTGCATTGGGTACCGGGTTGTGACATTACCAAGATCGTTATCAGGTAATTGATCTCGGCCTGTACAATGTATCTTACCTGTACGTACGTACTGGTACAAACATACAAACACACCAGTGTAAATTCGTTTAACGTCATAAAGACGATTATTGCCAGCCTTTGGGTGGCGACTGTTGTCGAGGGGTACAAGCCCCTATTACCTCATACGAGTATTGTCCCCACAACCAAATTTTACAGAATGACAGAATATAATATATTCAATGTCTGTACCAAATTTCGTTATTATTGCTGAAAAATTAGGCATTTTAGAACAATTTAAGCTCCAAAAATGCAACATGATAGGATGTAGCGGACGCACCATCGACCAAAAACTATAGGGTTCATCCTTGTCTAGATCTGAATAAGTGGGTCAAATTTCATGACTATCGGATAAAAATTGTGACCTACGTCGAAGTAAATCGAAATATGTGTCTACATATGAATTTCAGCAAATAAGTTCGTGCCAAAAGTTCTCTGTGATTATGAGACGAAAAACAAACCAACTCTCGACCCTAGGTCTCAGTATCAAATCAATTTTAATACGTACATTTTCTTTGAAAACCTGCATAAAAAAGAAAAAAAACATGAAAACACGAAGTGGCAAAATTGGCCCAAAGTTCGAATGTTAATGGAGGGCGTTTTCAACAACGCGTTCATGGTGTTTCGGATGATAACATTATCGTTAATTTACTTGGTAGAAAACACTATTCTGCGTATATTTAACTCGTATTAAAATGGTAAAAAAAAAAAAAGTGTAAAAATATTGTCACAATGTCACTATGATTCTCAACCAGTCGTTGATATCTCATTTTCATATAAAGGGCGAAAAGCAAATCGGGGTCAACCATAGTAGGTTCCACGTGTCAGCTTTTAGTGAACACCACCAACTCTGACTGCAACGTGGTGACGATTAGACAAATCCATTCTGCAGCAGGACACCTTTTCCATCAATGTTTCCACCTTTCAAGGAACATCTGTAGAAAGACTGATGTTCATGGATTTCTTCGGAAACCCAAATCATGTTTGTAAACTCTTCTCGAGGGATTTATCTAATTGATGGGTTAATATTCAATCACCTCAGATTCTGATCGCCGACCAAGGTCAAAAGTTCAGGAAATTAGAACGAAACTTTGAAGAACTGCATCAGCGTCAATTAATTACAAGTCAGAATATTTTCTTCCGTTGATCATTACGTTTTCTTTTTAATCCACGATACGAAATACTCGAGAGAGTAGCGGATCCAGGAGAAAAATGGGGAAATTTCCCCCTAATTCCAAAAAAAATAATGAAAATACGGCCGCAAAATTTTGATAAAAACTGTAAAAATTAGTTAGGAGCACAAAAAAAAAAAAAAAGTAAAGAAAAACCAAACTCCACAAAAAAATTTGTCATTTCCTCCACAAGATGGAGTTCTGGATCTGCCATAGACTCGAGTAATAACTGTAATCGATAACTTAAATCAGAAGAAACCAACATAAAAACCAGTGGTTCCCAACCAGGAACTTCCCCTCCAGGAGAAAGGTGAAGTCAATCTAGGGGATGCAATGGGCTTTTAAAAAATAGTCGAGCTTTCGCTTCGTATTCAAAATATGTATATTATGATTGCTTTTAACTCATTCAAGGACATTGTGATATCTTGAAATCTGGAGGGAGTTAGAAAGTTCTTGAGAGGCTAGGGGCAGAGGCCAAAAAATGTTGAACGACGAACACAAGGAAGCGCCATCCAAATAAGGTTGGGAACAGCTTATCCAAATATTCTTAATTGTAGAAGTGTCAATTCAAATCCCCAAGCCCATACACTTAATAGAGGTTATGGGCTATGGCAACTAAGCTGGTGTCTTACAGACTAAGACTGCTCTATCCAGCGATAATAAAGTGTAAGTTAAATCAACGTTGTGCTTTTCACCTTTGTGGGTTGTTGATTTGACTTATTTTCTCAATTTTACAGGATATAAATGTCTACCGAACACATAATTTCTTGTAACCTTAAAAAACTGTCACTTTGGACTATTCTTCTAATTCTGGAAACCTTTCATACATTACATCTTTACTCTAACACACTAATTACATATTAGTTGACACTTCATTCGTACCAATTTTCTCGCCTACTATTCACTTTCGTTAAGTTTTTTAAAACTATATGCCTAACCTGACTGAAATACAATAAAATAAAAATGTAACAAAAATTTCAGATCAATGCTTCAACACAAACAAAAATCGCACAAATGACGACCACTCACTGGAAATATTAGAATTAACCAGCACAGAATAAAACAAATGGTAATAAAGTCTATTTTGAAAAATTTAAACGATGGAAGTACAGATCGTCACGATGAAGATAAATTTATACAGAGGACACGTACGCATGCATTCGTCTGGACTTTCTCACGCCTATACTTAACAGGTTAATCGTTCACTGGGTTAACTGCATTAAAATAAAAAGAATTTACAAAAAAAAAAGAAGAAAAGAAAAGTGAACCATGGACGTATCTTGTCATCGTCGTTAAATCGAACGAAAGTGAAACAACGATGACAATTAAAAAGAGGACGAAAAAATAATTGTAAGCAGAAAGCAATTAAAATGACGAAAAAACGTTTAAAAAAAAGAGCAGGAAAATCGTGGATTTGAAATTATCAAAACGGAATAGCTACAATTTAATTACCTGGAAAGAATTCAAGTGGATTGTAATCCTAATTCCAAAGGATATGCCAGATTTATTTGCCTACTGTTCTCGTAAAATTGATAGAGAAAGGTTTCACAGTCTACATACGCGATAAACAACCTAAAGTATTCTTTTCTATGGTCAAAAATAGAAATTTAAACTGCTAACTTCATGGGTGTAGGCTTAGAGTATATATGTAATGGAGGGCTAATTGCCCTAGTTACGTTCTTCAATCATAGAGTGTTTCAGGAAACGAAATGACTTCAAAATGTATATCTATATATTGTTGTATATAGATTTAGTAACGTGCAAAACAGAGTAATTTCATTCCCTGAAAACGCTCTCTATGTCTAATGGTAACTGCTATCCGAATCAGCCCTCCATTATATATATACACTAAAAGGGTGTAGGTGCCGAGTAATTAATATATCATCAAAAATTGAATTAACAAATACCACAAAATATGGCGACAGTTACGTGAAGTGGTTACTAACCATTTTGGAACACTTGGCGAGTTTATTGGTTAATTTCCACGATAATGAGTTAACGAGTTCGTTGGAATTTAAATATACTGAATTCAGTTTCAGAGGACAATTCAAAAACGTCAATCAAAAATTATTTCACAACAAACACAAGCTAAATTGTGGTAGGATATGTGTTACGATAAAATATTATTTTGAACTTTCATTTAGGCATGGTAACAAAAATTTTTCAATGAAAAACTTGCATAGATGCACACTGCTCACATCTTGAGACAATAGAAATGGTCCAAGAAAACCTGACTCAATCTGCCAGAAATGGAAGAAGTAAAGCAATTCGATGTGTGCAGACGTATTCACATGCACACGACACAACCATCCTCAGCGAATAACAAGAATCTTTAGGTTCTCTTCTGGTAACTACTTTTCATTATTCATTCAGCCGCATAAAAAACTATAATTAATTCCCTAAATTTGAGTTAAATCAAAAATTATTCAAGGATAGCTACCTAATTCTAGATACTGAGAACTCACGTTTTTTCAAAGGGTCTTATATTTTATAGGAGAAACTTACCTATTTTATACGCTTTTATTCTACTCACTCAATTTGTTGAAGTACACCGGATAACCAACTTCAGCGCTGCTTTCACATGTTGCGACACACGCACACATACACTTATATCCGTTTTTATCAGTTGTCTTTTCAATTTTTGTTCATTTCTGTCTCGGAAAAAAAATTGAGAAATTTTATTTTCTTTTTCGTCATTATTTTCTTCTTCCAATTATAAAAGCGTATTTTTTAAAAACTCATTTTTAACCTAATTTATTACTCCATTTCTTCCCTTATTTATTACTCATTTTGTTGGGGCTGTCCAAGCTCAGAGTGCGCCCGCATCAATTGAGCTGATAAGAAATGAATGAGTGAAATCATTTTTGGTGTATTTTCCATCTATTGCATTCAGAGGACGTGTAGAAAAGCACCCACTAGTTTGTAGATCACGAATATATGTCATTCAAATTTTTTACCACTAACCAGAAAAAGCGAAAGCATCATAGAATGGCACTTCAGGACTTGTTTTTTTTTTATTAAATTATTATGTTAAATCGCATATTTGGGGACATTTCTCGTATGAGGTGAAGGGGCTTGGACCCCTAATGATAGTTTCCAACAAAAGCTAGCTAACATTTGTCTTTATGATGTTAAACAAATGCACCAAATATGTTCGAACGTAATTATTTGTATATACTTGCAAGTAATGTACGAGAACCAAACTATGACTAATCAAATAATTACAATGATGTCATGATTTAGTACACAAAGAAAAAAGGTTGATCACTTATACAATTGATTACAAGTTTTGCCAAAAGATGGAGACTGTTGTCGTGGATAGTCTCAATAGAATTAAATGCAAATACAAAAAAATGAAATAAAAAGAGAAAATAATATGCAATGATTTAACATGGGTCGTAACAAAATTAATGTTTGTTTAAAAGTTCAATATCTTCGTTTAAGGTGGTTATGCTTTAAATACATGATTAGTTTCGGACCTACAATGAAAAAGCTATCGAGAAATTTGAAGTTTTTTTTTTTTTAATTTATTTATTGGAGCTAAACAAATTGAAGACGAACGTCAAAAATAACTTAAATGTTAGAAGTCAAATTTAATAATATTTCTTAGAAAATAGGTATTGCAACGATTTCCTGTACCAATAGAAAGTCATATTCAAACATAATATTCTACTTCCACTATTTAATGAAGCATACATAAGAACTTCTACAGACCATTTTCCTCACGTTCAAAACTTTTCCACAACTTCAAAATATTTTAATTTTGATCTTTGTTTTTTATTCGTACAACTGAATCAAACCCAAATTAATTATTTTCTCTCACACTCCTAACGCAGCATGCAGGAAGAGTAGCCAGCGATGTTCATTGAAACATTTTGAACATATAATGGGAAATTGTAGGTTGATTTTTTTTCCTTTGAAAAGACATGATTTTCTCAACGTCTAAGTGAATTGGTGTTCCTTTCAGTTTAGATTTTTACATCCAACTGAGACCAACATTACTCAGTAATATTCAAAAAATCACAAGTGAAACAGAATAAATTATGAAACGTACGACTACAGAAATTCTGACAAAAATTCTGGGATGAATGAGATGGAGACGAGTATCAGAATTGTAATGAAATTTCTTACAACGAAGTTTTTTAGAAATTTGAAGAAAAAAAACAACAACAACTTTTTTTAATGAAATACCTGGAAATTGCGAATAATACATTTTCTTCCTTTCAGTGAGGTCAAAATAGAACGTAAATCGGATTGAGACACAAATCGGACTCATATTTATTGATTTATAAGCTTAAACTTTTTTTTGGCGCATAAAAAGTTGAATTACTATTCCAAACATTCCAGTGGATTTATGGAAATTTCTGGTTCAGGTTTAAATTTTTTCTTTGAACGAGAACAAAATAAGCTCGAAATTCAAATGTAGAGAAATAATTTAAGGCCTATATTTTGAATAATATTCACACTACGCCATAAATTGTGCATAAAATAATACGACACTTTGTGAGAGTAGCAGGCTTATTCATCACATTTACTAATAATTTGCAGGTAAGTAAGTATTTAAAAAAATTAATTTTACTCCCAGCTTGTGACGAGAAATATTGTTTTGTAATTTCCCAAGTGGAAATTAATACCTATCTCAGATTCTTGATAAAATCTAGAATATAAATGACTAAAAAAGTATTGCGAACGTTTACTTATGAATTCGACTGAATGGCGTAGGTACAGGTAAGCTCTCTTTTAGGAAGTAGGGTCCACACATTCCCTGCCATCTCTTCTCACCCAGTTCGCCCCATCAACAAAAACACACCATTTTTCAATGTAAATTTTTCTTTTTGACTCAAGAGGTCTAAACTTCCAGAACTCCTCCCCCTTATATACATCCTTGATTCGACAAAAAACCAATAACAATAACAAACTAAAACTACCGTACCTACTTTAAAATTGCATCTTCAAGATGATAATGAATACAAATGCAGGATGAAGACGGGCATCATCAGACAGACGTCTGTTTTCGAAAATCATGAAATCAAAACGAATAGGTACCCGGTTATTGTTTAATATCTACTGCATATCGCAAAAAATTTACTTAGAATTATATCTATAACAAGCGCGATAAGAATAATTATAAATAACATACTTACGTGAAAAATCGTTGCACTGCAGTTTGAATTATCGCACATCCTGCGATAACAATTTCATATAAATGAAAATTTTTATTCAACAATTGTTCAGCTCTGTCGCAAAAGAATGGCAGACGAAAAAAGTAGAAACAGGAGCCATACGTGAATTGCGTACAGGTTAATTGGATACGATAAAAGTAATATTACTGTTTACAAATCAACATGGTTATCTTTTTCTGATTAAATGAGAAAAACACAGACTTTGGTACTTCACGTGAACCGAGGTAAGAAAATTTATTTCATCAGGTCGAAAAATTATGGTAATTGGCCATCAATACTTTACAAATTGTGAGTATCGCCCAGTTTCTAAGCGAACAATTGTTGAAATTCATTTATGAATAGTTGTTAGAAGGATGAAAACATAGAGGGTATTTGTTCGGTCAAGTGAAAAACATTGCATACTGTATCCTAACATGCATCCAGCACTGTCTCATGCCCAGTAACACAATGAAAATTCATATCTAAGATAGTGCAAATATGGTTTAAACTAAATTTTTACAATCTTCAATGAAAAAAGTCTGGAGCATAGCCAAGCTAAATCCTGGAATTTAGTGGCAACGTTTTAGAGTAGATATAATTCTAGACCTCAAATATTAAACGCTAGCTAGCTACAAAACGCACATAGAAGGGACCTCATCAGAGATCACAATGCTGCGTAACTAATTAATTAAAATTAAATTTGACTGCTCTCGTCGGTTCACCTTAGAAGGAGATCAACCATCCGAAGGTTAGCTGCACGTTCAATCATATAGGAGAGACTAAGCTCAGGAGTGGATAAGGTTACTCGACCGATATCTGAATATCAATGATTTAACAGGTGTAAAACATCTCTATTTATAACTCCAAGAAACCACCAACGTTCCTACGTTATCGATTGTGGTGTATTGTTCAACCCTTATATGAGCGTGTAGAAGTGTATCGAGAATAGAATGTATTCACCACTGCTGTTTTATCGGGTGAAAACTGTGCTGACTTATTGCTGTGTGAGTAAGTGTATGCGTACACACAAGTGCTTCTGCACACTGTATCATTTACTTACTGCTCTGAGAGCTTGATTAGTAATGAATATGGTAATAAATCGAAGCTGCGGGTTTACTTACACAGCTCTATTAGGGTTTTTTCAGAAACTACTATGAGATTTTCTTAATAGCAGAATAACAGAGGGAACATTAGTATGTCCTCAGTATGGGGCCAAGGGAGGATATAATGCAAGACCAAAACCATATGCCTACTCTAGCGAGATCAAAATCAAGACCATAAAACAACGACCAAGATCAAGATCAAGACCAATACTAAGACAAAGGCAAAAACTTGACTATGCAAGACCAAAATAAAAACTAAAACTCGACAATGCACGACCAAATCAAGACCACAAGACTCGACTAACCAAAATCGAGACCAGTATCAAATGCAAAACTGGAGAAAAATCTGAATAAAAAGTAAAACGTTCGCTATCTTACTACTCAAGTAATTCGCAATATTTAGGGAAAAAGGGATTAATTCTTTTCCAAATCACAATTCGATCATTTAATATGGTGTTAAAAGTGAATGAAGTTTCTGAGAAAATTATTTTGGAAATACCTACATGAATTGTAAGGTCAATTTATCTATCAATGATAATAAAAATGAGGCAAGTAAGATCAAGATTAAAAAAAAAACTTGACTGTGCAAGACTAAGACCAAGTATAACAATAATTATGCAAGACTAAGATTACAACTACCACGGTCTTGGTTTTGATTTCGCTCATCCCTACAGATAATTTTGGATAGTACCCCTTCTAAATAGACGATTAAAAAATTAAATAACACGACGACTTTAAAATAAAACTAAAATTAAAAAGTAAATAAATAAGAAGTGTAAAAAAACTTCTTCAGAGCAGAATCGCACAATTCGACTTTTGCTACAACAAAGTTATGCATTCTCGCAGAGCTTTCGAGAGTTCGTCTTTTTTGTTGTTGGCTCCCCTTCAGAGTTTTTCGCAATTTGAAAAAATTATCCCAAATTAGGTCCACGTTAATAACGTGGTATTATAGTACCAACAGTTAATTTCACACATTTTCCCACATTGTTCGTTCTAATTTCACAGAATCATACGTCCTTTCCGCACTGCGCTGAAAAACAATGACGCAAATACATCGCAGGATGTACGATAATTATCAGTTTTCTGTCGAATAGCCATCACATTATTGTCGTCGACGATGGTCCGCGACAGAGTATAGGACATAGGTGGTTATGGGCACATTATAGGCCAGCCATGTAACCTGCATAACTCTATTTGCCAAACCGTTCTGGACTTGGTCCCATAAACCCGATTTACATGCTCGATCGAAGAGGTGTCACACACTATATTCTCTTTTAATTCTTCCAAATCAGTAGGCAGAAACGGCCTATCAAAGCTCTCCATCTTTCTCTCTCCCTATTTTTGTCTCTTTTTCTGATTCTGCATTTCTCCGATTCTCTCTCCCTCTCTCCCTCGATCTCTCTTGCTCGCTAATTTATGCGTATCGTTTCCGGTTTCCGTTCTACAAGGTGCCCACAAGCATATACACGCACCTATGCACGCACATATAAATTTAGAAGAGGCACGTTTGGAAAACCAAGACAGAATGCTGCTCGAGTGAAATAGACACATAGGTGGTAATAAATGAGAGAAACGAAGAGAAACAGAAACAGACCGACAGACAGACACAGAATAAGGAAGAAAATGAGAGGAAGTGGAGAGTACGGCATATACTTAACCTCCTCAACACACGTTCGAAATTTCTAAGTCACGCTTCATTCGCCATTTTTACCAGCGCTATGAATGAAAAATCCGAACGGTTAACTCTCGTTCCAATACACCCATAAGGTATAAAAGCCTAGGCCTATTTACCGAATAAATCCTATGGAAAAACAATGTTTTCATTTCTATTACTTTTATTTATTCTTTCTTTTAAGCAGGTTTCTTTGAAAATCAGCTTATTAAAATCGTTCTCAAGAAAAGACCAGCGGGTGAGACCTAATACGTTTTTCGATTCATGGCAAACTTTTGGCACCATTAACTCAAAATCATAAGTATATACGTGTTAAGTCCGAGATTGTATACCATCCTAGGATAGTACAAGGTATTTTGTACCGAGTGTGAAATTTTGGACATGGCATAAGTTTTCTTGTAGCATCCAAGGATAGCATAGACGTTTTGTACGAAGTTGTATTTTTGATAAACTTTGAACAAGATTAGTTGTACCAAGTCCAAATCAATCACAATACATTGTTTTATTTCAAGAATTAATCTATTCTATTGTATACATCTTCATACCATAAACCGAAGCTACTTTTTTTGTCGCAGCATCACACCCCTCCAACTAGACAAATTATTAGAAAATTTTTACAATATATAAATGCCTATTCTTAGATGGTTTCTGTGAAGTTTTGTCTTGAGAGCTCTATTCTGAGAGCTGTAATAGAGTTCGAAAGTTTCAGTTCTGAATGTGTTCTTTTCAAAGTAGTTTGCACAAAGTTAATCAAAAATGCAACTTTTTACAAAATGTCTTTTCTATCCTCTGATGGTATAAAAAAACTTGTGCCAAATCCGAAATTTCGGACTTGGAACAAAATGCCTTTTAATGATAATTTCATATCATTTCCTATTTTTAAGATATATTTCGTATTCTATTAATATTATTCCTCTATTTCATTTTGTCTATAACCTCATTCTTACATCCTATCTTAATGACGTCAGTGAAACTTGTCAAGACCTGTATCTTGACGTCACCTTTTCCAACTAATGCAATATTCTCTTACTAAACATTATGATGTCATTTATTCCTTGAATACAAAATACAACTCTGCAATATTCCTAATTCCTCTTAAAATTATAACTACACCCACTTTACGCCATAAGCATGTTATTCTATTGGCTTACTCTAAATTACGTAGATTATATCAACCAATCACTTTGTATATCTCCCACGACACCAATGTATAATTCATTCGAATCTATATCCTTAGACTTAAGCCTGATCCCTTACCAATTCCTTCTCCTGTACAATATATTACATCTGATATCTTCTTGTACACATAAAAAATATATACTATACAAAAATAATATATGTTTCGTGTACTTTTTGTAACAATTATACCATTACATGCCTTGTACCTTCTTGGGACTACAAAATAGCTATACCATCCTAGGATTGTACAATTTTGTACTTGATATGTAACATATGTAAGAATATGTATTCACATTCTTAAAAATAACCACAGTTTCTGTCTGTGTTTCGCACTCGCTGATATAGTGAGTTGCAGAGATCTCTCATATATATATTAGATTTGTATTATATGCATCTATTGATGGATTTTAAGTATGGAAAGATGAAAGATGTGTCTACATGATTCTTCATTATTTTCTAAAGAACTTACACATATATATATATACACGCGCATGCGCGTGCGCACCCACACACACACACCAGAGAGTACCCAATGCTACTACACAGAAATAATTTACAAACATACATAAACTCATAAACCAAGGTATACAAACCAACTTTGTTTGAAGTCAGTATAACTTGCCATAAACGATAAAATGTTTCTGAATTATTAATTAATCAAGTGCACAATGAAAAAAAGAACTCATTAAAGTTGGACTGAAATTGAAACATAGGCATAATTGCAAAGCCAAATACATCTGTAACTATGGTTATCACGTCATAGCCTTACAAAAGTGGTTTTCATATACATATATACATATAAAGATATAAAATTATATACGTGTATAATTCTTGTTAACATGGCACAGGTCGCAACCTTCTTCCGATAGCCACAAAATTTGGTAAAAACATTAGTACTAAAACAAAGATCAGACCTATTGATTTTGGTCCGGATTGACCGGACGGTACTTGTGGTACGTCCGTTTTTGTTTTTCTTCATGAGGTAACATCTGTGTAAAATAAATTCCGTGTTCATCTTTCATTGCCAGACGAAGTGCTTTTCAAAGACCTGTTTCTTCTAACGAAGTTTGCCGCGCAAGTTTTTTTTTAAACCCTTTTCTTAATTGCGCTTCCTTTGGTGGTGCGACCAATCATTGGTACACAGTGGGCAGTCTTTGGTTTAGTATACCGCCAATGCTGCTGCGACAGCCGCTGCTGTCGCTGATGACCCACATAAATTGACTTGACAAAGCTTTCCTACCGAGACGGACTAATCATTTTTTGATGTTTTGTGTGACCCCGCCATCGTAAAAATAAAAGTAGAATTTAAAGCTAAATGCGTGTACAGTATTTACGTTCGTTTTCATTTTATAATAGTTTTTATTTTTTATGGGCGCTTCAATTTGTCTTCAACGGGACGTCCGTTAAATAAAAGAATGGAAAAAAAAACAAAAAAAAACAAAAAAAAACAAAAACAAAACAGATTTTCATTAGCTTTTTCCATTTCCTGAGAGTAGGGAAAATAAAAATGTAGATTACAAAAATAGCCGTGTATAACAGACTTTTGAATAATATATGCGCCATCCAATTTATGCAAAAGAATAATAATGTCAAAAAGAAAAATCAACTGCGTGAGAACGGGTTAGATTAAATCGGTTCATTACACTTCTTCCTCATATACTGCTCTCTCATCCTACCACCCACTCACTAAAAAAGTAATGATTATTTTGTATTACAATACTGAATCGAAAAAGAGTATAAAATTGCAGTAAAATTCTATCACTGGAATTCTGAATTAGAAAATAAAAAAAGTAAAAAAGAAAGAAAGAAAGAAAGAAAGAAAGACAGAAAGAAAGAAAGAAAGAAAGAAAAGAAAACCAACTTTACGTTTGTAACAATTTCAACATACAGTTTTAGAAACAGTCCGACGTACACGAAAATGAGACATTCAAATCACAACCAAAGAATAAACATTTTTTGAAACGAACAAAAACAAATTTCACCACTCGAAATTAAAATAGAAAGCGAAACTAGAGTTTTTGAAGTTGATAATTAGCTGACATTGCACAATCATGTGTGTCCTGAATACGAATTCGATTTTTATACGTAAGTGGAAAAACAGAAATAATACGGTTCAGATTTCGCCGTTGCCTATCTTGGTCAATCACATCTTTCTAATCAAATGAAAATTTTAAACTCAATAGCGAAGCTTCAAGTGCCACATTATGTGACTAGGCATTTACAGCACACTCCTCTCATCAAATCTACTCTTATGCCAACAAAATAAATTATTGTCTAGTACACATTATTAGCAGAAAGATTTGCCTCATAGCGTGGTCTGTCACTTTCTCACCGAAAATCGGTAGTGGACTATGTTTGATTTCCTGCAATATATCGAAGATGAGGATTGTCCAACGATGATGACTTTGCATTTTTGAGTCTGTGCCATCTTTCAAAGTTAGAATATAAAAACAATATATGATCTTCCCACCAGTTGTTGACACCAAGAGACATGCAGGCTGCGAACGGAGTGGTGGCAGCTGGCAGCAGCTTCATGAAGGTAAATGTAGCCCCTGTATCAGTACCATTAGTTCGATGCTATAAATAGACAGGTCTTCCTCTACATAATACGCTCGGGACAGCACATATCTACCAACGCCGGATCATATTGTTACCTACTGGGGAAATACATAGATTAGGTGGGGAGAGATCGGTAGTACAATTTGGTCCATTATTCTTTCACCAGCATTCTTCATTCTTAATTATTTTGTATGAATTTTGCATGAAGCTTTGGATTTTTTTTAATGCTCTATAAAACAATTACCAGAGTTAGAAGTAGGGAGAAGACAGAGACGGTTAGGTCAAATATTTGGACCTAAGAGAGGGTTGTACAATGTACATCAGTGCCAAGGACTGGCTAACCATGTTTGCAGCCGATACACAGCAATCCACGATTTCGGATTAGTCAGTTATATCCGTAGTCATACAGTAAAACTGTCAGTAGACCATAGTTTTGGATAGGAAAACAAGGCCCAAGTAGGAATCGAACCTGGGGAAAGCCCAGATATAGAAAAGAATTTTTTGTAAAGGCAGCATTAATCCGTCCCAAGTGACACACAAGATGAAAGATCGATCAAACGGAATTTATCCATTTATTTAGACTAATCGAGCGACTAAATCTTCCATTGTGGAGATCATCACCAAAGCGTCACCCCCCCCCCATGAAATTCACAAATTTGAGTTAGAAAATAAGTTGGACGAATAAGTGCAGCTAAATGACACACAATTCATGATATCTGTTTCCTATATAAATGTTTAATACAGCTTAATCGATACGATACGTTGATAAAGCCGCATTAACGTAGTTATTTTTCATTTTATATTATTTTTATTTTTTCATGCTTTCGACGTGCTCCCGATTATTATAATTTCAAACTCACCGACACTTTTTTAACAGCGCGTAAGATGAAAGAGAAGCGACAACATACCTGTAAACAGAAAAAAAAAAAGAAAAGAAGATTATATTACATTGTTTTGTATTTTACCGATCATACTGGTACATGGAGAAACGGTTCATCAGCATGATCAGTCATATGCTTTGAATTTTTTCACCTCGAAATATTATTAATGTGGATAAGCTTTTAAACGATATTACATATTTTAGTCTTAGACTTCGGCCAGATGAAAAATATAGTCAATGCCCGCGGGACATAATTTCTTTGTGAGAGCAGACTATATAGAAAAATATAAATCTTAAATGACAGCCTTTTATTCGTGGACTGCAGCAGGAACGTAATTATTTTACTTGGAGGGCAATTATTGGAGAGAAAAATAAATAAATTTATCAGACAGGGCAGTAGCTAAATCAAATTTACTCTCAAAAGCTGCAAAGGATGATGTGTTCTAATGGGCAAACGGTATGTCCAAGTTAACCAGCAGAACCAAAAATATCTCTGCCGCCCATCAACCGCAGTAAGTGTGTATTTTCCAAAAGTGTCAAATTTTGTAATGGCTGCCATTCAAAAACCAGCTGACCGATTTCACTCAAATTCAAAACCAAACCATTCCCTAATAGTCTCCAACTACCATGAAAATTTCGAGCTAAAATCTTTTAATTTGCGGGAATTATCGTGATGACAACTTGGTGGATTTCCAAAACTTTGAGAATCCCTTCCTCCGGAAATACTGAATGAATTTCAATAATTTTAGCACGAATGTATTGCCCATGAAAGCGTCTAACATTATCTTAAGTTTAATTGCCATAAGTCAAAAAGCGGAGGCTCTACAGACTCCCAAAAAATGCCGAAATCAGTAAAAAAAGTGTCAAATTTGTAATGGCTGCCATTCGAAAACCAGTAAACCGATTTCGCTCAAATTCAATACCAAACCAGTCTCAAATAGTCTAAAACTATCATAACAATTTTAAGCCAAAATTTACAAATTTACGGGAGTTATTGTGATGACAACATGCTGGGTTTGCAACACTTTGAGAACCCCTTCCTCAAAAACTAAGGAATGAATTTCAAAAATTTTAACATGAATGTGTAGCCCAGGAATGCTTCTAACACTACCCCAAGTTTCATTGTCATAGGTTGAACAGCGGAGGGTTCACAGACTTTCAAAAAGTTCCAAAATAAGCAAAAAGTGAAAATATATATATATCCATATATATATTCTGTACAGAAGAATTTGAGTGACCTATATATTCGTGATCTACCACTCAGGATCGGCGCTTTTCCACAGGTCCCACCCCCAGGTCCTGTCATTGCACTGAATGCAATAGTTGTATTTTCCTTTGGAAAATACACTAAAATAACATAGTTGAATATAAAGATCACAAAGTATGTACCCAAAGTTCAATTTCATAACCAACAAATTCTTTTGAAGTACATTCAAAAAAAAAAAAAAAAAAAGGAATAAAAAAATATTTTTAAGCTAAAATGCCGCATAATTTCTGTTGACTTTTTACATGATTGTGTGGTTTTCTAGACGGCCAAAGTTCATCACCGTTAGCCCAGACCAAAATATAATTTTAATGAAAAGTTGAACAAAGATGGATACATGGCAGCATGGCTCTTGAAAAATGGATTTTTGGGCAGAGTAATAAGTAATAACCGCACTCATCACATGATACAAGATAATTCGGTTTTGAAAAAGTTTACTTTTATGCAAAGCAACTTCATCATGACTATAAGGCTGTCAACTTTCGTCAAAAGAATCTGGAACTCAATTCATTAGAAAAAAAAATTGTACCAATTCTGAAAATCAGGTACAAAATAAACTGATTTTAAGAATCAGGTTAAGAACTGATTTTGAAAATTGGGCGATAGAAAGCAGTTACATTATACAGGAACAGTCTCACACTGAATTTCCGGTCTTAAAAAACAATTCGAAGGTAAAGCCATTTCATACACATGGTGTATCTCAACCTTCTTCCCAAGCTTTTCAGAATTCAATACGCGAAATAGATTTCCTGCAGATTCTCAAAACAATAGTTTTTGCCAATACCACCAAAGCTGTTCACTTCCAAACAGACTCGATTCTCATTAAATTTGGAATCAAGTACCCCATGTTCTTCTCACAGTCCTAATCATGACACTATGTGACACATACGCACAACGTAGCTCAGTCGCTACCCACTGATCGTGATGAATGTATTACAATTCATCACTCTCGGCAGACTTCACATCATGAACATTTGATAGTATTTTTATAATTGTGCGTCGAAGGAGCTGAAAGAACTAGAGTGGTGATTTCCAACCTGGACGGGTAGGAGATGTTAATCCAAGGGAATGTACGCGAAGTTTTATCATTGGTTCTTACATTATGTGATATCTTGAGGTAATGAAAGGCAAGGGGTGCGTGAAGAGATTACAAAATGGATCATAGAGGGGCCACCCAAAAGTGAATAGGAGCGGAGGAGGAACATTAAAAAATTACGCTCACATAAGTTCTGCAAGTAATAGGTTTTCAAAGAGATTACTTAATTCAAGTAAAAATAAACACTCAAAAAAAAATCGAGTAGTAAGTAACGAGCTTTTTCTATTATTATTCTTTCTAAAATCTATAGGATCCGACGCAACCAGTATGCTTGTGCTCTCAGTAATACGAATTATAGTTTAATGACTGGGAAGAGGAGGGGTGTCTGAGGAGATTTTAAAATAACAAAAATCAAATTATACAGCATCATTGATTGGTAAATTTAGTAAGGCCTAACCTTAGTATCTTTCTGCAAACAAAACAGAACAAAAAAAAAACCACGTAGAAACAAGAACAGAAGAACAGAAGAACAGAAGATCAGAAGATCTATTCACCCATGTGTCTCACCTCTTGTGTGCAAGCGGCCGTCATATAACCACAAATCTTGATAAGTTCACAACTCATAATTACTGACACGGTAAATCTGACGTTCATATATTGCTCAATTAACTGATTGGCAGCGATTTAGAGCGCATTTCACGAAAGACGATCGCAGTCTATGGTGAAGAAGAAAAGGCAGACAGGAAGAAATAACCGTAAGCAAGCCACAGAAGATAAGATCACACAACTACCTATTCAGACTGTATGTACAGAGAAGTACATGTGGCGCTTTTTTTTTTTTTTTTCTTCCGCAAACTAAAGTACTTCGTTGATGAGTGCTCGAACGTTGAGTGAACATCTCGAGTGATTGAAAAAAGACAGAACACAAATCTCAAATCTCTACGTCAGACATATCGCTAAACATGACACACGAGAAATTCGCTATTAATGGTTCCAGTTTTGTGGTATCTGCAGCCTGGAGCAAGTTTCGCGGAAGTAGCTCAGTATACGGTTACTCAGAACAATGAAAAACTTTGTGGTCGTATTATAATAATGTTTCTTTGAAATTCAACTAAGACAGACAAAAGCTGTATACCTACTCCACTTATGACGAGGGCAACATGATTCCGGTTCTTTCGTCAAACGTGTGTAGACAAATTGAGGTGAGTTCCATCAGAATTTTCAAACCATCGATAGGGATGCTTGATTTGTTTCTATTTAATCAGTCCAAAAGCCAATCCACAATTTATATGACACAGGTCCAAACAAGTTAGGTTCGACTCAATTCTGATGAACTGGCGCAAAATCATTGCTAGTCAACAGCATAAATCTTCGATGAACATGATAAGGATTTAAGGTTTGTGAAAGGGCACACCCACAATTAAGAGCCCAGAGAAAACTGCTCACTTATGCTTCAAAATCCTACCTTTCAAGAATCACACAAGTATTACATTAAAAAAATTCTTCTTATTTTTCTAGCTAAACATTAAATTCAGAGTAATAGTTGAAACATTAATTGCAAAAATCCTAAATTTTCTCACAATGTTAACTCGGAAATAGACTAATCGATTGTGATAATTCTATAATCGGCAAGAATACCGTCTTCTACAGGCAAATTACAAGTTTTTTTGTAGAGACTAAAGAGCATAAAAAACACGATTTTTTGAAATCTATTGCAATCCAGGATAATTTCAGACACTCTCTTGCAGATGGTACTGACCGTACAAGTCAATTTCCTTCTCTTAATTTCTTCTTGAAAAATGAAAATGTTTTACAGATTAGTTAGGATAGACAGCCATTTTATGTAAGGGAGTTAGTTACTCTCAGAGAGTAGGTTGTCCCTACGAAATTTTAAGCCTCAGTACAAGTCGATAGCTTCTCCGAGGGAAAACTTTCAAATTTTTCTTCAATTATATCCCTTAGTTTTTCATTATTTGTAAACTGAAAAACAAAAAAAGAAAAATGTGTAAAACATACGGAAAAAACTACTCAAACTCTCTTTTTCATTATGACTTTTTTTCTCACTGGGGTCTATTCTCAAAATTTTGTAAGTCTTCAGTCAAATTGATACGTGGCGACAAAGCTCACGAATTACAACTGGTAAATTTTAAAAATACGGTTTTATTAAAATTAAAACGTTGAGTGAAACCTAACACACTCACGTGGACACGCACTCACAAAATGATGACTGCAACGCTAAACAAACAGGGTGGTCTGCGGTAATACATGGATCTTAGACAATTATTTGATGAAATAAAAAATAAACGTGTTACCCGGAAGTTGAGCTAATATTAAATTATATGCAAAATGGAATAATTATAAATGGTAATCTGCGTAATAAACACAAAAAATATTTCCCATATCTTCAATAATTAAATATGCACACAGTCATTACTTATTACATCATAGATGATTTACCAGTGTTGCCAGGCACTAACGCAAATAGAATTATTCCTTTATAATCTCGTAACTATGGAGGATAGACCCGTGTGTGAAGATGGAGTACGCTGGTACATACCCAAAACATTTTTGTTCTAAAGGGAGTATGCTATTTTTACTACACTTTTATTATCTCACCCTGTCCATTTTTCTGTTTGGATAAAATTTTCAAATAAATTTTTCACCAACTTCCCATAATTCAATCGACCTGAAACTTCGTAACCTTGTGTATATTCGATGACAATACAAGTACGCAAAGTTTTAAATTGATTGAACCAAGCGAAGTGCGCCTAAATTTGATTAAATGTTTCTATGAAAAAATGTATCTGCATACATATATATTTCCCCTGTATAATAGGTATCAAAATAAAATACGAGAAAAAAGAGAAAAAAACAGGAGAAGGGACTAGGTTGACCAGACAAAACACATGTGGTTTTAAAATAAACAAAAACAGGGAAAAAAAGCAAGTAGTGTTGAGTGCTCTATTTGTCTGATTCTAAAGTTTGCTCAGAGCAAATAGTTTATTAGAATTTTCAGGGGTTGTATTACTCATTTCTTCCCATCATTCAAGTTTTTGTGATTTATTTTTAAGGTTTTTACGACCCCAGAATATTCTCGGCGAAATTAGACATCGAACCAGACAATTTTCTTAAATTGAATACGTAAATAATAATTGACATTCAAATTATCGACCTAAATGAAGAACTTCAAATGCAACTCTGAACGCTTCAGTTTTTGTTTCAGAGAAACTGGCAAATACGAATCAATGAGCAAAGATAGAATTTCGACTGTTTTAAATTGAAATCAACCATACCAAGAACATTCATCAGGAATACGCTATTACCCAAAATTATCATAGTGTAGGTCTAGGGTTTTGTATCAGTGCTATTAGTCTGACATTTCGTCCAAGTCTCACAGAGTCAAATCTTAATTTTGGTCTTGGTCTTCTCTTCCAACGTCGAGTCTTTGGCTCAGCTTCGTTCTGGCAAACTCGATTTTCACTCAATCTCCGATGGTTACATTAAACTTACGACCGCTCATGTTCTTCCAGAATATATGAATAAGAATCAAAACTTATCGACTATAAAACTTAATCAATTATAAAAGAGGGGAATATTAAATAATCGATGATGCAAATCACTGAAGTCACAAAATGGTAAGTATTTTACAGTTTGTTCATTTTTTTTTTCACATTTTAAGTTTTGAGATTAATCTTGATTTTAAATGATCAGTCTTTGTCGTCATCTTGGTCTCAGTACTATATAGGCAGGTCTGACCAAGACTGCAAGACCAAAACTAATTTGGCTACTCACCGCAGGCAATTCTGAAGGAAAAACTTAGTTTAGTTTGATAATAAAACGCTTATAACATAGCAAATGTATATATTAGGTCTGACCTTATCATTTCCTCTCATCATATACCAATATTTAATATTAGGAAAATAATGACGAGCAATACTACACCTGTAAATAACGGCACACCTAATAAATTACAGCGTATCAAAAACTAACGGTTTCTTACATTTTTTTCCCAATTGGTTATTATATCACTTTTTTTTTTTTTTTTTTTTTCAGGCATTATTTGGTCTATTATAATTTTTTTTTTCGCTACCTCTTCATATTAATCTGGATATACAAAGGTTGACAAATTTCTTCGTAAGAAATTCATTACGAACGTAAAATGGTACGACATGTTGAGTAATCAAAATTTAACGTTGAATTACGGAGTCGTTTAACAATAATTGACTAAAGTCTGAACGAGTACGAGTACCCACTTGATGAAACAACAATTATAACTGTTTTATTGCAAAAGTGTTCATTCGTTACAAAATCTTCGCTTCTGAAACAGAGTGGCCAAACACAACACTGCAACTTCATTATCCATCAGAGAATAAAAGAACAAAAATAGAAATTCTGAAATGGAAAATCTAAGCAAAGAACGAGTAAAGAAATCGCTTTACAGAGTCATCGATATAAAATTACACGCTGACGAAGGGAAAAAAAAAAACATCAGAAAAATCTTTAGTCAAATCACAGGAAGAAAAAAAAAAATTCATATCACGAATAATTTTTCCATGGTTAAAATCTAATTTGAATTCGCGGTTTGTAGGTCAAGGATGAAAAAATTATTTGAGTTGCTGATCCGAGGGAAAAAAATGGAAGGTAGTCAATGAATTAAAATTTTCCAATCCGGATGCTGATCATTTCCTCGATTAATTCCTTCATTAACCTCCAAATTTCACCGTAGAAATTTTGCAATACAAAATAATATTCGATGAATAATGTGACTCGGTGAGTACGATAATCAAATCGATGCACTTGCATTGTTCAAAAACACTATGTGACCCAGTTGCTAATCAAATGTAAGATCTTAAAAAACTAAACAAGCATTTTTGAAAAATTCGATTTACGATTTCACCGAACCATCGATGCTCAAAATCTGTAAAGAAAACCATAAAAATTAGAAAATTTGAATAAAATTCAACGAAAAAAAGAATTAAAGGAAGAAAAAAAAAATTAATCATTCTCATCCCATGGAAAAATAAAAAAAAAAGAGGATAATATTATAAGCTGAAGATAGAATATAGACTGTAAAATAAATTAAAGTAAAAGAAGCAAAGTCTTCAGATAAATAATTGAAAAAGGTATTACACAGTGAACCAGAGACGAAGATAAGATTACACTGCCGGGAGGCGACTCAAGGCTGTCAGTTTTTCCTCAAACGTAAATAGAGGAATATTATCTAATTTTACTATTTTCCTCAACAGCACCTATAATATACATAATTTTTAATTTTTTTAGATTTCAACAGGTTCTGGAAGGGCTTAGTCCCCAATTTTCCCTGTTAACTTCTCTTCAGTAGTAAAAAAAAAACGCTTCTATAATTGAAAAAAATAAATAAATAAAGTACAAGTTTCAAGCCCAGTGGAGTTTGAACAAAAGTACCTTACATGAAAGGACACGCCATTACCTCGACGCCATAGTGATGATTGCAGAAACCTGATGAAACTGGTTGAAAAAGAAAGCACGTTGACAAACGGTAACTGATGAAAATCAAATCTGATTTTAACGCCCATAAATGTTAGTATAAGAACTACGTCTCATTCCGTTGCGCTAATAATTGCAATAAAAGTATATAAAAACCATAAAGCCCTCAAAAAGTCTATTAATGCCTCTTCTCCCTTTCATCACCCTGCCTGTATTGGCAAATAAGCCAGTGGTTTCCCAGCTTCATGCTTAACCAACTGCGCAACGTGTTCTTTTGAAGTTATATCGTATTGCTTCACATTTCCTGTTTCCCTTTTTCTCTACTTATTTTATTTTGTAAACAAGACCAATTGACTCTGAAATTGGTAATTTTCAAGCCATATGAACAAAGTTGGAAACAGACACTGAATCGAAACAATTCTAACATGCTTTTAAATTTGGTTGCCATTGGTTAGACGGTTCATGCCCTGAGGCTGTTTGGGAACCGTTTGTTTACTCATTAAATGTTATTCAGATTTGATAGTAATAAAATTTGGTACACAAGATACCTTTAAAACAAAAACCAGATCTACTGATTTTGGTTAGGATTGGTCAATTTGTTCCCTAGTCAGTATAATAGCTACACGGTATAGTATCTTTCTTTGTGATTATTATGTTTTCTTTGAAATAATAGTATTGTATAAGATCTACTTTTTTCTTACCCTCACATCTTTATTTTTTACACTTCTAGATTCAGGATGTTTTTCTGATTATCCTCGAAGGTTGAGGCAGACGCTAATTTTCGAGGATGAAGCGGAAGCTACAATTTAACGCTGGGGCAGAAGATAAATTCTAAATTTTTTTGAATAATCACAATTATTTCAAAGCATACCTTTGAAAAGCCTACTTTTTCAGTTTATTTATTTATTTTGTTAGGGAAAGGGGAATGAATGAAAAAAGTTATTCGGGAAAAACCTCATTTTGATACTAAATTTGAGTGATGAAAAATTCGCACAACTTTTTTTCGAGGATAAACTTTGTTGTTTTTTTTTTTTTCCCCTTTTCCTGACACATCTCAAAGAACACCATCAACCAAAATCGGCTTACAAAATAATCTTTCCCCAGCAAAACTCCGCGTATTTCCTCCGCCGAGTAAACAAATGCAACGAAAAGATTACGTTTCAAAAACGAGTCGAGCACTTGCAAGACTTGGGCACCGCGGAAAAACGATATCTACGTCTCCATCATCCCACCTGAGCTCGAAATCAATGTGCTCAAGGTGAAGAACGAATCTGAAACCCATTTGATGTAAATTTGGGAAATGACACAGTTTTAAAGGACGAGGCGACGCCAGAGAACGAGATTACTTTTCACGAACGTCGTCGTTAACGACGAAACTTATATCCGCTATGAAAAGAAGGAGTTATGCGAGTACGTACGACCGCACAATGGAGGACATGTTTTCCTGTAGGAAAAACTTAATGCATTTTGCCTCCTTCGTTCATGTCTTTCGTGCAGAACGCGACAAAACAGCGACAACAACGACAGAAGAAGAAGAAGAAGAAGAAGAAGAAGAAGAAGAAGAAGAACGACAACAACAACAACAACAACAACCACCACCACCAAGTAGCGAGAGTCTGCGAAAGAGTGAAAAGAATCGGGCAACGTGAAGATGTAAAAAATATTTGTATCGTATCCTCGACTCTAAAGCGCAATACGGTAGTACCTAACGCCAAAATTAATTTAGCTCTTCACGTTGGCGCAGAAACGAACATTCTTAACGATGCGATAACAAACGAGTGTCTGTACGTACATAGTCTGAAGTCTGCGCGCACACACGCACACGCACACACAGACGTAGAAATCACACCAATGACTAGTCTCTCGGTGGTTTTTCTTCTGTTTGGATGGCGAGATTCACTCACAGGCCTTTGAAAAGATTCCCTTCGCTTATTTTCATACTGAATCATATAACTTCCACGTCACAATATAAATAACGAGGAAAAATTCATCACTTCAAAAGGTAATTTACAACAAATGGAGCGTCAAGCGGCACCGAGAACGAGTATTCAGTGTAAAATATTTAGAAACCAATTTGATTTGTCTGCAAAAAATTTACACAGTTAGCATTTCTTGCGCAATCGAGGATACATTGGAAATGATTTTTAAGTAGGTTTTCTATTTGAAATTAACTTATTAATCTGGAACAATCTGGGGGCAAGAGTGGGCAGATTCCTCAAACAAATAATTCGAATCACGAATGCCTTCAGTCCAGAAATTAAAAGTGATTCCCACGAATCATTTTTCTACAAATCACCTATCCCGGTCTCGAACGTTAAGTAATTCTCTTTGACCTTGATATGAGAAAAAAGTTTCGAACATTCCAGTAATTTTTGATAAAAAAAACTATTCTATTTAGGAAAGTGGAAAGGTTTAATTTTACAAGTATGAACAGGGGCCCAGCAAGGGGGTGTAGGGGGGTGTGACACCCCATCGCCAATTTTGTTGCAAATTTTTTGTAAAATTTGACCGATGTAAAAATTGACTTGTAAAAATTATTAAATTAAAAGTAAAATTATATAAAACTTTGTTTGAGAAAAATAATTACGTGTGAGAATACAGAATACTGATGTTCACTGAACCCTGGCCCTAAAAACATATTATCTATGATGACAAAATCCAATAAATCAAAATCCACCGCACATTTTTACATTATCTAGACATAAGAAATTTTTTAATCTCTGCTCACTAAATTCTTTCATCATTGCTGCTTTAATGAAGAAGAAATGTAGGTAGCTTCAAAACTTCCATATCTACGTTCAATATGCATTTCCTCCTCCTCTACTTCTTCATCATCATCATCCACACATGTATCCTTGAAATAACAATTTTACTTGAAGTACCGGTAAATGTATTATAATATTAATAATTCACCTTCTTCTATCCCAAATAATATTACCTCTTGTTTTCTCTTCTTCTTTCTATTAATGTTTCCATGGTAAATAGGTAAAGATCGTTTTAATTCCTTCTATCAATATTAATATAATCTAATAATCTCCATCTAGCCACCAAAAAGAACTTAATAAGTAACATTTATACTAATTGATCTCTCGATGGTGATTAATACACTATTGTTCTTCATTTTTTCATTGGACCAATTCTTCAACCACTTGAAGGCTAAGAGGGGTAAATTTTGAATTTATTTACATTTTTGTGTAATACATCAATGAATAGATATGTTTTTTGGATTGCTGATTTCAAATTTGATGTTTTTTCTTCTATTTGACCCATTGTTTGACCCCCAGGGACCAATTTTGAGTTTATAAACTTTATTATGTGATACATCATTACGTTTTTTTTGGAGATTACTGATTTCAAATTTTACATTCATTTTTTCATTCAACATATTCTTCAACCCAAAGGGGCTGTAAAATTGGGGAAAATTTTTAATTCACATTTGATTTTATTATAGGTATTATAGGAGTAGTTTCTTAGGGTGCTCATTTCAAATTTGATGTTGTGGCTTCAAAATTAGTTAAAATTTGATTTCTCATATTTTATTATGTGATACATAAACCAGTATTTTTTTTTAGGGTATTACTTTAAAATTTGACTCTTTTTGTTTACATTTGAAAATAAAAGATAATAGGTAACTGAAGAAAAAATTTTCTTCATCACTCGAATAGCCTGTTAGCAGGACAGGTTTTGTAGCTTGTTTACATAATTATATGTGGCAATGTCTTTTAAATCTTTTTAAAACTACTAATATAAACTGTTTTTTATTCTCAAATATCGGTTTTCAGGATATAAAAAAATTCAGGGGAGGGGGAATGTGAAAAGAAAAGAAAAAAGAGAGCATCAGTAAACTGAATTATGTTTAATGTGATAACATTTTCATTTGTTTCTATCATCAAATTTTGATAACTAAAAAAATTAATTGATATATCTTGCCACAAACTATCAAAATTGTTTTCTTACCATGGAATTTCCTTTACTGCCTGATCGATTTTGGTAATACTATCAATATGTCAAGATTAAATACAAAACACAGGGAAAATATTTCAATATGTTATCAATAATTTTAGAAAAAACATTGCAAAGAAGGAAGCAAAAATTACAATCGAATGTAAAACCCAACCTGGGTACCAAAAATAAAAATTTTATCACATTAAAAAGTGTTAATGATAAAAATTTAAAACAGGCTAAATTATATTTATGTAAAATTACGTAGCCTACATCATACTGCATTATATTTCATCGATAGCAGCTTATAACTTGTCGATCTCACACTCCTTTCTTTTGCCTGATAACATTTGAATTTTATATGTCGTGTCGTCTTTTAATCTCCTGCTCGAATTCATGATTGTTTCAACTTTCGTAGAGCATTCGGCTCTCTTATAATATTCTAGTTTTCACTTGAACGTTTGTAACAGACTTTTGAAATTTCTAATTTAACTTCGTACGTATTTTATCCTTGTGCCATTTGCATTACATACAGTATTTGAAAGTTCAAATTCGAGTTTCATTTTGTCAATTTAGTTAGGACAAGTCTATTACAAACCTACAAATTAGAAATTTCATTCTTCGTGCAACTTTATTTTCGAAGTTTCTTTTTCGTGTTGCTAAAATTTTTTTTTTTGAGTTCATCTCATCAAATCTCATTCCATTTTTGGTTTCACTCATCAGGTTTGGTTCGTCTCAATTTCTGTCATGGTCGAGAAACTTCAATTCCATTTTGCCATGGAGGGCATCACCGATAAAACTACTGCGCCTATGCTGAAGCGAATTTGTATTGCTGGACAGACATCGTGGTATGGTTTTCCAGAAGAATTTCAACCACTTTCGGCTCACCCTACCTTGACCAAAAGTTCTACGATCAAAAATGTCATTTCGTCGCTCAAAACTAGGGGAAGTTTTTGAAATATCATGGCTACTGTTCCTGAAGATGTGTACAAATTGTATGTTGATAATGATGGCAATTTTGTATATAATGATTTCATGCTTGCTGAAGTCGAGGTCATTCCTTCACACCCTTCTACTCACATTGAAGCTAGTTCCTCAAAGGTTGATACTATGGTGGCGTGCTTGGAGAAGTTGACTGGTCCTCGTGAGGAGTCCATTAAGGAGATTTTAAAGCATGAGAAATTTAATCCCAAAAATCAAAATGTTGAATCGTAGTGTGATTGTTTTGAGAGGGAGCTACGTCGTTTCAAATTGGTTGGCAGAAAGCAGATTAAAATTTTACAATCCTGTTTGGATCCATCTTTGAATAATTGGTTTATCGTCACCCAAGAAAATTTAGCTGCTGATGCAGATTGGTCTTTGTGGCATCAGAAGCTGATTTCAAATTTTGGTGACTCATCTTTTTGACCTATTTGTTCAGCCATTGGTTTCCAATACATCGGTGGTTCTTTTGACAATTATGTCATCAATAAGGAGAAACTTTTATTAGAAGTAAACTGTGAGTTTTCTAAAACTGTCATATTAGATTTAATAGTTTATGGTCTGCCTGCTCGAATCATTAAGTCACTTAAGAAGAATAATATTACGACCTTAAAAGCCTTAAAAGAAAAATTAAAAAAATATGAAGGAGAAGAAATAAATTTAAATGAACGTAATAAATCAAATTTTAATTTTAATAAGAATAAAATGACTTCTCCTTCCTCTTTCCGTAGTTTTGATAATAAAAAAATTAACAGTAACGTAAATTCTAATAATTCAGGAAAGAGACAGAATTTTGGTAAAAAACCTAGCTCTTTATGTTTAGCCAATGGCTTTTCTGATCATTTCCACTCCGAATCCGTGTGTTGGTTTAGGGAAAAGTCTGATCAGCCTTCGAAAATAAATAATGTAGAGTATGAATCTTCGCCTAACTCGTCAGATGAAGAGTCAAAAAACTAATTGTGCCGCCACTAATCTCGGTTAATCTTAAAATTAATGGTAAAATTCCTCTTATAGGAATTTACGATTCGGGTTCAAACATTTCAATCATTAATAAAAGTGTATTAAGCAAGTTAAATTTGAAGTATTTAAGATTAACTGACACTAAATTTCGTATGATTAGTAGATATGGCCAAATTCTTGGAATAGTTAAAATCCAGGTTGAAATTTTTCGCATAAAAAATTTGTATGTCTTTGTATTGGATAGTCCGGAATGCAATCAGGAATTTTTAATAGGGCTGGATTTAATTAAGGCATTTCAGTTATGCCAGGACGAGAATTTATATGTTTTTCAGATAAATAAAAAAGGCTTATCTTTTTGGAGACGTAGTAAATTATTCGTCAATTTTGTAGGTCTGCAAGCAGACATAGAACATCTGAGTGCCTCAAAAAGGAATCTGGTTGGTCAGGTTATTGAACGCTTTAACCATGCTTTTGCGAAGGACAAATTTGATGTAGGTAGAGTAGAGTCTCACAAAGCTATGGTCAAGTTGTCTGAACATCGTTATGTTTTTTGTAAGCCTTATAGGTGCAATATTATTGACCAGAAAGAGATAGAAGACCAGGTTTCTATGTTATTTAAGTCAGGTTTATTTGAGGAGTCAACTTCGTCCTTTGCTGCCCCTGTTACATTACCTGTCAAGAAACAATCAGATGGCACTCAGAAAAAGAATAGGCTCTGTATTGATTATTCTGCCCTGAATAAGTTGGTAATTCCTGAATCTCAACCTTTTCCACTTATAGGAGATTTGATAGTTAAAGCTAGGGACTGCCAATGGTTCTGTCTTAGATATCAATAGTGCTTTTTGGTCGGTGCCTTTGCACAAAAAAGATAGGTATAATACTGCGTTGTCACTCAAACAGGTCACTACAACTGGAAGTGTCTTCCGTTTGGGCTAAAAACATCTCCAGCAATTTTCCAAAGAATTTTACGTAACGTACTTAAAAAAAATGACCTAGATGATTTTTCTGTTAATTATATCGATGATATTCTGGTATTTTCCAAATCTTTTGAAGAGCACTTGATTCATTTAGAAAAAATAATGGACGCTATTTATAAGGAAGGTTTTCGCCTCAGTTTGTCCAAGTGCAACTTCACCAAAAACAAAGTAAAATATCTAGGTCATGAAATTGAAAATAACTTGACTCGTCCGATTTTTGATAATGTACTTCCAGTTTGCGAGTTTCCTGTTCCAGGAATCAAAAAAATGTTAGGCAGTTTTTAGGGAAAGTTAATTTTTATCACTCTTATATTCCAAACACTGCTATGGTACTAGCACCACTTCATAACCTTTTGAAGAAAAATGTACCTTTTTGATGGAGTGATAATTGTCAAAAAAGTTTTGATTTCGTTAAAGATTGTTTATGTAGCGAACCTTGTCTGGCCATTTATAGCCCTTACAAAGAGACTAAAGTTTACACGGACGCCAGTCTCGAAGGCATTGGTGTGGTTATGAAACAAAAGCAGGAAGATAGCACTTTTAAGCCGGTTGCCTATTTCTCAAAAAAATTAAATGAAGGTCAAAAAGAAAAGAAAGCCTTATTCCTTGAATGTCTGGCTATTAAGGAGGCATTAAATTTTTGGAGATATCGACTTCTTGGAATTTCTTTTGAAATTGTGACTGACCATAAACCTTTGGAGAATATGAAAATTAATACTCAGTTTGATGAGGATCTTAGGGAATTAATTTTGTCGATATCTCATTTTAATTATAAAGTAACGTATCAGCCAGGAAAAATTAATTTGGAAGCAGATTGTTTATCAAGGAATCCAGTTCTAAATTCTCATGAAGCTTCCTCAGAATTAAAAGTGGTTAATTTCTTGCAATTAGAAGATATTTTAAGAGATCAAAAATCTGTAGCTCTGGACAGAATAAACAAAAAAATTAACGTAATTAATGAAAAAAATGTATTTTTAACACTTACAAAAATTCTAAAAAAGTAATTATTTCGGATGAATTTGCCAGAGAATTAATTAAAAAGTCCCACTTTCATTTTGGTCACATTGGAGTAAAGCAATTGGAGCTTACCTTACTTCCATACCTTTTTAATTCTAATTTAAAAAAATTTATTTTGGACTTCGTGCAAAAATGCTCCGTTTGTATCAAGAATAAATCCCGGATTTCACCTAAATTTGGGCCTATGTCTCACTTGTGACTGGCCACAAAGCCTTTTGAGTATCTGTCAGTTGACACCATTGGCGGTTTTCAGGTAATAATTCTGCTAAAAGGTACGTCCATCTTTTAGTAGACCATTTCACGCGTTTTGCCTACGCAGTAACGTCAAAGCATCAGAAGGCTCCTGATTTTATTAAACTTCTAAACTTGGCATTAAGAGGCGGGCATAATGTAACTAATCTACTTGCTGATCAATATACTGGTTTAAATTCTGGCATGTTCAAAAATTTTCTAAAGCAACATAATATCCGACTTTTATTCACAGCAGTAGATTGTCCATTCTCAAATGGGTTAAATGAATGTCTTAACCAGACTTTGGTAAATCGTTTAAAATGTAAAGTAAATGAAAGTAAAGTAAACCAAAAGAGGCCTTGGCCCATACTTTTTGATGAGTGTGTTCAAGAGTACAATGACACAGTTCATTCGGTGAAAAAATACTCTCCAAATTATTTAATGAATGGGATTAAACCTCCCATTCTTAGAAATTTACCTTTTAATGTAACTTTGGATTTGGAAATGGACCAAAAAATTGCCTTTCAGAATTCTCAGAAAAATCATTTTGGTAACAAAAAGCGTTTTGACCGGAATAAAAAAAAAGAGCTTAATTTCAAAGAAGGTCAATTTGTCTACGTAAATCATGGCAACTCTCTTAATAAAAATAAGTTAGATGAAATTCGGACTGGTCCTTTCAAAATTTTGCAAAAACTATCAAATGTCCTATAGAAGGTTGATTCAGGCTACCAAAAACAAGAGTCTCACATTTTTCATGTTTCAAAAATGTTTCCTTTTCTAGGTTGATATGACAGTTTGTATTTGTACTAGCTGGGTGTGGGGATGTAAAATTACGTAGCCTACATCATAATGTACTTCCGGTGTGGCTATTTTCGTTTTTGTTTTAGCTATAAAATTTTAAATTTTCGACTAATAGCTACGAAATTTGAAACAAATATTAATTATGATCTATTATAAGTTGCTATAAGTTTTGGTACAGATGGTAACTTAATTTTAGTTTTTATTTTGGCTATAAAATGTAATTTTGGACTAATAAGAATGTAATTTGGAACAGATATTTCCTATGATATATTAATAACTTTTTAGTGACTACCTAATTTTATAATTTTCGAAAACCTACTTCTTCTAATGGAGCTTCTGCTGCGTTATAATTTTTTGTATTTAATTTTCATTTTGTTAAATAAACCTAAAGATTTCATTTTTCGTACTAAGGTAACCCTGTTAAATTCGTCATTTTTCATACTAGGGTAACACTGCTAAATTCGTTGGGTTGGGGGAAACAAGGAATTTGGTTATGTGTTCGTGTGCGTGTTTTGAATCATGAATACAAACAAATACTCACGTACACTAACAGAACAATCTTGATTTTTTATTTTGTTTACATTTTTCACTTTTCATTGCATATGACGTCATCTTTTTGCTATGTACTTCAGGTTAAACATTTCCAATGTTAAAAAGCTGTGTGGAAATCAGACTTGATGTTATTTTATTTTCGAAGCAATCATATAATAACTTACACCGTATTTTATTTTATAACGTCAATACAATTCATTATGAACTTTCCTTGACGCTTCATCAAACGTAATTCTTACCCAGCCTTCTGCCAAATAATAGTTCTGATATTTCAGTTTTTTTTTATTAGATTTATTATTTATTTATTTATTTATTTATTTATTTATTTATTTAAGTTAAAAAACCCTCAGGTTAAACATTTCCAATGTTAAAAGTGGACAAACTCCGGTTCCAAGCCATCACAAAAAACAAAACCAAGTTGTACAGGAGTTGTACTCCTACAAATGGTTCGATTCCTGAGACCAAGATCACACAATACAAAGCTAAGACTAAAATTAAGACAACTATGGTATTTGTCTCGTTTTTGCTCATCACGACTCAACAGTAAATACGAAGTTAATTTGAATTTAAAAGTTTTCTACATCTTTCAAAATCGTAAAACGAGGTATTTCTGAAAATAAATGCAATGATGGTTGAATTGCAGCGGCAGACATGGTGTGGCTGCATTATTCATAATTAAAAATAATACGCGAAATTACTTGGTACTAATTTCGGTTTTTTTATTTTTATTTATTCTTGGGTCATGGGGACTAAACCCCCAAAATCCCCCCTTGCGGTCGGCCCTGGGTGTAGGCGAATAAATTAGCGAAAAGTGTGAATAAATCTCCACATAAAGGATCGAAGATATTATCGTCATGAAGACTGAGGCAACGACTTGTGGAACCGTACATTGTCTCCGAACACCTCGGTGTACCAACAGCTAAGAATACTAGGGACCTGTAGTTTTGGTTGCTGTTGTTATTGTCGTTGTTTTTGATGGTGTGTTGTTGTTATTGTTGTTGTTATATACATAGTTACATACACACCACACGAATTAAACACGCTGGCACGCATTCACTTATTCGATTTGACCTATAATTTCGGCGAACGTGTGTGTATTTATCCGAGGAAACGACCAACAATTTGTAATTTGTGGGTCGGATGCGGCACTATAGGCTGTAACGCACACAATACGAAGTCGAACCAAAAGTGCATAGCACCACAGAAAAAAAAAACTAGCGCAGCAAGCTTCGCCAGAAAAAGTAGGTTTTCGAGAAAGAAGAATTACGAATTCTAATGGTCACATTAATTATCTGTAAGTTCATATGAGTAAATGGTATGTTATGATTGTATAAAATTTTTTAGCTGCTGACGAAATATTAGATAATATTAAATTTAAAAGCATTATTTATTGAAATAAAAAATAATTAGGATAATGAATATGGTGAATAATCATATAATTTCACATAAAATCAAAGAAATACAATAAAGTTATAAAATAAAAGAAAAGAAATCATGAACATGTAGATAATTTTAGCCAGAAGAAAAGTTCATGCAAATTAGAAAAAAAAAGAGGAAAAAAATCTTCACCATAAGTACTGTCCGGTCGATTCGCACCAAAATTGGTAGCATGCAATAAATTATGATTAATATTTATTTCAAATTTCGTATATATGGTTCCAAAATTCCACATTTTACGACCAATATAAAAAAAATATCGGTACCGGAAGTACCGTCCGGCCGATCCGTGCCAAAATTGGTAGCTTACTACAATGAATTAAAATAAATATTTATTCCTAGTTTCGTGGCTATTGATGCAAAATTGAGCATTTTATAGCCAAAATAAAAATAAAAATGGCGGTACGGGAAGTACCGTCCGGCTAATCCGCACTAAAATCTGTAGGACTAGTCCTTGGCTTAGTACAAATGTTCGTAATTTGGACAAAAATTGCGACCTGTATCGCGAGAACAAGAAAACGGAATATATATGAATTTGAGTTATTGGTGTCAAAATTTTTCTAAGGTCAGGAAACGAGAAACGTACCCACTCCCAACCCTGGTGGCTAATATCGCACCAAGCGTAAAAAGTAGATTTTCTAAAGAAAACCTACTAAAAATAGGGAAAGAAGTATATGAGAACGGACGGATTTATCGATGATCCGGGTCTGCTACGGCGACGACATCGAAATCATCCGTGACGCTGAATACAATCGATACGACGCAGCCTATCGATGACTAGGAATATTTTGGAGCACACAAAAATCAGTTATTTCCTCCGGCCTGAATCAGAGATCGTTTCAAAAAATAGAAATACAAAAAAAAAAAAAAAACAAAAACCAAAATAAAAGTCACTGATCCCAATCGATGCACAGTTATATCGAACGGTTGTTCATTTATAGTAGCGCCATCAGTTTATTGGATTTATGGGCGCAAGTTGGGTTAGCCGCGGAAAGAGGAACAAGTATTTTGAGGAAGTTCGGATTTGGATAGCGGTTTAGGTGAAGAAGATAATTTATTAGCCGCGGCAAATCGATAGCATTTGATTTGCGAGCATCATGCAGCGAATATCCTTCCAACATCGAGCGCATATCTAGGCTATGTTTGTAGGTATTGTTCCATTATATTTACAAACGTCAAAATCATACCCTCGTAGGAACCTTTGTTGAGAGAAAGATATCTGGAACTGTGACGTCATATTTTCTTGCCTTCTTTTATACAAGGGTCTGTGATCAGACAAAGAAGATTTCAGAAAAAGTATATGAAATGAGAGCAATAAGACTTCCGTTTTTTTTAAAACTTTTTTTTAAATATAATATACAATCTGGCTAATCACTCTAAAAGATATAACTTGAAAAAAAAAATAAAATAAAAATAATAATAATAATAATAATAATAATAAAAATAAAATTACAAAAAAAATTTTTTATTCACATAAAAATTGGAACACTGGTTGCAGGGATGAAAGTCCATTCCACATAGCAAGGAGCCAAAAAGAAGTTAGTAAATCTGCCAATTTAAATATCACTACATACAACACCACTCTAAAAACACTTATGATAACCTACAATAACGTAAATAAAAATATCCTTTTTGATTGAACGTAGATGCTTCCTTCTTACACTTGTTTGTTTTTTGATTTTTCAAATTGTCTGTTCATCTCAAATCTTGATAGCAGATTCGAGAAATAATTTTTTTAAATATTTGTCCCAAATTTATTAGTGAACACTGTATTATCAGTTATTCAGAGTTATTCTCAGCAAACATTAATTTCTGTCTCACTAGTTTGACTATCATAAATAAATAAATAAGTAACTGTCAATAAATTTCAAATTTCAAATCACACTGACATTTGCAAGATGTTCAAAAGCAATAACTTCATCGTTATATACACCAGTCATCAATCTATCAGTTCTTCCAGTCATCGAAGTAATTTATATAATTTTTGTTATAATTCATATTCATGGTCAAGTTCATCATATTATTTAAGTGCATTTATCAGTTGTATGAATGTCGATGTATTTATTCTGTACATGGCTCATTAATCCTTGCGGTTAGCAGTCATCAAGTACCTAATTCATTCTTACAAAGTTGATAAAATTTATACTTGTAGGTAGGTTCATAGTATCGTATGAATATATTTATCAGCTGTACTGAATGTACATCATTCATCAGTATACCTACTGTAATAACCTATAGCGGTAATTCATGTAGGTATTTATACTTAATTATATCTGTTATATTTTCTTATTACCATGATATTGGTCGTAATTTCTGTCAGATAGTCACAAAATTTGGTACAATCAGACTACACCAAGGACCAAACCTACTGATTTTTTTGGGATTGTCTGATATTTTCATTTTTATTTTGGCTATAAAAAGGTTTAATTTTGGACCAATCGCTATGAAATTTGACACAAATATTAACATCAATCTGTTGTTACATACTACCAGTTTTTGTGCGGATTGGCCAGGTGATACAGCGATGATACCCAACTAAAATGTGTTCAAAATATTTGTTTACACTAATAACCAGGCGGTCTAATTTGTCATCGAATCTATGTGGGTTAAAGAGTATCGCATGCGATATTTTTTACTGCCTCAGTATCGCCTAGACCACCCCGCTTCAATATCGCACTGGTGTACTAAAGCCTTTAATGACGAACACGTCATCCTGGTTTATATTTTCCAAAATAGAAACTGAAGAATTAGGGCTTCTTTTCACTTTCTCTCCCCCTTCTCCCCCCCGCATACAATATATTAACCACATAAATCTTTTTATTCTATTCATTGGACACAATGTTTTAATTTTTAGATACTACGGCTATAAATTAATTAAAACTATAATAATAATTTTAATTTTAATTCCTTAGAAGTTTCAGAAACTGCATTAATAATTTCGTTCTTAGAAATATAATTATCTACAATTCATGCCAATTAGTAGACACCGAATGTTGACTTATGTGTGTGCTGGTTGTTGGTGTGGGGGAGAGAGATTATGTATCGCACGACCAGGTCTGAAATTGTACATATTATTCTATGATAAGGAACAAATATTTAATAAATTCATTGGTTTTTTTTTTGGTTTTCAAAAAATAAGCGTTTATATGTATCACAAAATAAAAAAAAAAAATTCAAAAAGGTATTGATCACAATGCTCCAAGAGATCACTATGATAAATTCGAGATTTATAAGGAAACAATCATGCAAATTTTTTACGATGAGCAGCGTAGCTCAACTGTGTCCAAGATTCATAACTCTACACCCACGAGATTTAGGTTCGAATCAAAGCACCGACAACTCACCCAAAACAAAAACAGTGGCCTGCAGCTAGTCAGTGTTGGCAGTAAAGATATTTGGCTAACTTGAGCCTAATAAAAATTTAAAATTTGGTCTCTACTCTTTAAGTGAATTTTCGGCTAGCTGCGACAGTGGTATTTGGCCAGCTAAGTACACTGCTGCCCAACCAACTCCCCCAACATACGATAACCACTATTATACATAAAACGTGTTCAATGTTACCCACTCCAATGCCTTCTTTAGTATCAGAAGTCGAAAATGTCAAGTAAATATAGAGAGAGGAAAAAGAAAGAAAAAAAAAGCAATTTTCCAAATTCGCATGAATTTAATCAGAAAAGTTGCACCCAGTTACACTCTGAAAATCTGCTAAAGTGAAAATCGGCTGAAAAAATAAAACGAAAGCGTCTAGTTTCATCCTTCAAAAATTTATTTTATGACATCGTCGATAAAAGTTGTACCCTTTAAATTTATTTTGACGAGGCATTTGGGAAGCTGCATTGGAGCTGGGTGAACTACTTTCGTGTTAATGCCGTAGTTTGAAGATTGATTTCTCTGCGTTAAGAGTTCTCGATCTTTCTTTACCTGAGTACCACCTACAAATCTCTAAAATTTTTGCGTGCTACTTGAGCGAAAATCTTTTCAAAATACGGTAAACAAGAGGTTTTTAGATAGTATTAAGGACTCGAGAATTAAAATAAATGAAGCATTTCTTGCCCGATAAACGAATTTTGAACAAATCGATTCAAATGTAAATTATAATTACTGAAATTAAAAAAATAATTAAAATATCAATACTAGGACAAATTCAATTCCTGTTCAAAAAAAATTTTCTATTTAATAGTACTTAACAATAACAATTTTGAAAAAATCTGTCATTTCTTTCATGTACCACCTGTGAACCTTTTGCTAACCATAGGTTGAGAACTGCTACATTTTTGTTGAAGAATTTTTCTCAAATTTAAAGTTTTTTTGATTTTTTCAAATTAAGGGATGAATGGTGGCTTGTAAATGAAATTAGATGAACCACCGTAGGCGGATATTAATATTCCACTAGGCACCCGCGGCCAAAAGTGCTAGAAGTCTCAATCGTTGATGGAAACACCCGAAGTCACCCAAGAAAACGGGCTCATGGCTGTTAGTAGGAGCTTGAAAAGAAAACATGACCACAGATTAAGCTCTTTCAAAGGCGAAAATGTAACTAAAAAGTAATTTGTTTTGACGCTACAGAACAAATGAAGGAATTAACTGCTTAAAACCTACGATATGAAGTCTGTCTTTCAAGTTATAAAGCTGTTAAGGATAAAAATTGGGAGGAAGATTACCGATTCTCAATCAACACAAGGGATTAAAAAGCGCGCTTTATAAACGAACAAATTCCTATAAAGAAACAAAGATTGTTTCGCTCGAACATCCAACTTGGTACCATATTACATTTATTTATTAACAAAAATTGAGAAATTTCAGAAAGAAACATGAATGAATTTGTGGAAACAGTAAAAATAAAACCGTGAAGCTTTCGAAGATGTCGCATATAATGTTTACCAATACTATCACAATCAACGTAAGACAGGCATGAAGCGATTTGAAGTAAATTGTGCCAAGTAAAACCTGTAATAAAGGGGACAACAAAGAGTAGTTTTCGTGTATTATGAGGATAAAGATTTTAATACGACCGGTTTGGAAAATTAACAGCCGTCCACGAAAGTCTCCCTTTCAATTCCAGTCAAAACACAACATCTATCTTCCAACTTACTACGAGTAAAAGCAAGCATAAATAGCACACGACACAATCCTTTTTATGATCATCGAAAAATCTATAAAAAGACAATATTAATATTCGACTGGGGGTACGAACTCAAATATTTCATCCACTGTTCGGCGGCCATGTATGCAGGTATAGGTAATTTCCAACATTATATAACAAAAGTACCAAAGCATTCGCAGATTACCTACGTCTCTTCTTTTTATTTATATTTTAATATAGGTTTCAAGGTTTTACACTCGAATCCGGAACCAGTCTTTGCAGTTAGACTGTCCACGCTTGATTAGGTATTGGAGACAAATCCTAAGCGAAGAGAATTATTTTTGAAAGTATAAACAGAATAATTATAAACGAGCAGATCATATATACTTCCCTCCTACAGATAGAGCGATGTAAAAGTAAAGAATTTACAATTTCAAGCGATAATTTATCGGAAAGTTGTTGAACATTAATTATAACAGTGACAAAAAGAAAAAAAACAAAAAGCTCATAGTCATAATACTGGCGTAAATAAAACACTACTAGTGTTTGAATATGACCTTACGGTTACGAACTAAAAGTTCATTGGAAAGGGCAAAATTCGGATATTTTGTACACAGCAGGTTGTCCGACTTACGATCCAAGATATTCCGATGGCAGACAGCTCATGAGAAATAGATTAACCAGCTCAGCAGCCTACAGTGAGTGGGAAGTTTGAATTGCAGATAAAAGACAGCTGTTTCGATATCCTTAAAAAAGGCGAAAATATGGATCCACGAATCAATGAATGAATGTGGTATGAAAGAAAACAACTCATTGGCTTTAGGTCTATTTCAATCGCTATCTATGGCGTCATCCATAAAACTTTTTTTTTAAATGTGAGTAAAATGAAGTTCGATTAGACAACAGTTTTTAAATACTCCAGGAAACACCTTCAATGGTGATTCAGTCAAAATAGTGAAAGTACTTGATGCCGCACAGCAACGATTCAAAATCTGCGGGTCATGACTCCCCAGGAAGTCGCGAACTCTACTCAGGGTGGTTGCAAAAAAGTACAAAAAAGTGCACACGAAAAAGCAAAACGGATTGCCTGGAATTCACACTGACGTTTTCAGGCACGGTTGCGTCAGAGTGGGGTTGCGAACATTGTAACCTATCTGAAGAAAGTCGCTGGCCAAAAAAGGATCAAAATAACTGCGTATACAGGGCAGAAATTCCGGTGAAACAAGCTGTAAGGTCCTTATACCAGCACGTGGACAAAGAACGTTACCATCTTTTAGAAATGAATTCTGTAAGGTTACACCTACGGCTTCATAGCAAACTCTGTTACATCACCAGATGCGCCACAAATCATGCTCTTGGCACCGAAAAAAATAGCTGAGGTAAATACATTTTACTTTGAATACACATTTACACGCGAACACGCAAACAATGCAACCCATTGTTATCCGAGTAACTATATAGAGTTGCCTGGAATTGAACTCGCACCTCGCACATTTTGTCGAACTAGATGGAAACAGGCGCTCAGCATGGTTAAGCCAAAGGCATACAGAGCAAAGAAAGCGGTAGACTGGAGTTATTTATACTCAAAAGTTGCCACAGTAACAACGGTGGATTTTCAGGCTTTAACAGGCAATGTTTCAGCATAATTTAATTGCGTGCATTCGGACAATCATAGTCTTGATACCCTCTCCACTCTAGAACTTGGCCCATCAAACATGACGGAAGAAGCAGCTAACTAGCTCATGGAAAACCCATTCTCTTTAGATCCCACAAATACAACAATCGGTTGCAAATTATGGAGGACTAAATAGTTGCATAAGGGCAACGAAGGGAGCTGGAAGGGGCTTAACTCACCCGACAGTTTTTCAGCCACCCCAGATATTTATCAACCGGTGGTAAATGCTATGCGACAAATTATTATGACTTTTTCAAGAAGAGGTCCAAAGGCTCTTACAGAAATTTTGTTGTACCATATAAGGTAAACATACTTGCGAGACGCACCTGCACTGGGAAACAAACCATAAGAGAAATGCAAGACTAGGATAATAGTATTCTTGGTTTAGGTTTAGCATCGTGATTCGCAACCTTCTTTGAATGATGCATTCTTTGCACATCGTCCCCCTTAGCTTGTCATTATTTATCTGATTTCCTTCAGGCTTCAAGACATCGCAATGTGAGAACTAATGATTCAGTTGATTTGATACTTACAAATCATTCGCGCATACGGGCCTTACACAGTCAAATATTGGCCTTAGACAAGATTTTTACAGTTATCGATACCTACATACGTCCTTTTAAATCGGAGAATTTCAACTTGATATCACAAACAGCAATACATGATTAAAAACAGATAGAATGAAAAAAAATTGAATACTAAATATTGCGAAAGATTGAAGTACGTAACAAGATTGCGAACATTTTACAGTTTCTTCACATTTTTTATCAATTCTGGAATTGAGTCTTATTTTGCACGATCAAATCTGAGAATTTAAGTCGGTCTTGGTCTTGCACGGTCAAATCTTGATTTTTGTCTCATACAGTCCCCCTTGATCTAAATTTTGCAAACAGGAACGGCAATGAATTCTCTGTACCTTCCTTGAGAATGTTCACTTTTCGCTTTTTACTGTCTACTGCTTTCCTTGCACGAGCCGTCAGGGTTTTTTGTTTCGGATGTGACTGGTTACGAGCCAGTAATCTGTTAGTCGTTGATTTCTCCTACAGGTTCGCGCACTAAACTACTAACCTCAGTCACGAGTGACCAGCATCATCAAAGAATGAATCTTGCCGCATGTACACAAGCATTGCGACTTTGAAAATCAGTACCACATTTTTACATTCTCATAATCGTCAAACCAATCACACCTTTTCACCCCACATTCAATTCGTGTCCTTTTCCCACAATCCCACAGCCGACAAGAAGCCACGCAGCAACACGAAGATCGTTTTAGGCACGCCATACCAATGTCATTCATGCCATCTTCGGCAGCAAACGCATTTGACTCTATGCTAAGTATATAATGCACGAACACGAACCCGAGAAATCATTCTCCGCAGCCATCTCTACCTATCCAAATACATAGTTTTTACCATCGTAAATGAAAAAAAAAAAAAAAATTCATGTAAAAAAAATGAAAAAGAAACAAAACGCAAATTGGTGACAAAAATTTTTCAGCATACAAAAAAAAAAATGCAAAACACGACCGATAAAAGCGACACGACGATGACACGAAACAGAAGCGACCTTGCAAACCTTTTTCTTTGTAGGTCATTGCTATGACCAGGTTCACGCCATTAGTTCGAGAAGAAAATAAAAATGAAAAACTGCTCACTGTTTTTCTTCCTCCATTCATTCATTGTTGTAACGAGCCACGAAAATGTATATAAAGACGTGCAATTAAGACATTCACATGCGCGCGCACACACACCCACCCACACCCTCAGTCACACACACACACACACACACACACACACACACACACACACGCGCGCGCACACACACACACAGAGCAAAAGAAAGAAAAAATTCAAAAGTGAATGCACGTCTCTTCGGCAAGCAAAGCGACCACAAAGTGCAACGATGCAACCAAGCATGAAATTTGCGACCAAAAATATGAGGAAATTTGGCAGTTTAAATGCGAAAAAAGGTTTCCAGCGTGTTAAGGACCTTTCTCCCAGCACTTTCTTTCCAAGTTACACTTGACGCGGGATGACAGTGTCTCTACTGATACATTCTTTCTGGTATGGTGCAACTAGAAGGCGGCACTCGATTATCTTCGTGGTTCCTCATCGCTTCCTGATAACAATGCGGTAAATGTCGATGGCTCACCACAACGTATATTCACAAAGCCAAGAGGCTAAATTGAGCCTGACTGACATGATTTCTAAAAGTCCAAGAGCTAGCGACAGTCATTAATAACTCATTCAACCGAAATTAATTTATGTCTGGACCTTTGTTACTTCTGTTATCCATGAAAAGATGGCACTCATAACATATAACATGCATTTTCGATAAATGTCCAAAGTCTAGGCTTGAAAAAAAGTAAAATACTTTAACGCAGCAGCAGCTCCGTTAGAAAAAGGTTTTCAAAAAATTTAAAATTAGATAGACATTAAAAAGTTATTAACAGATCGTAATAAATATTTGTTCTAAATTAAAATCCTATTTGTCCAAAATTAGGTACTTTATAAGCGAAACAAAAATGAAAATAACCATACCGGAAGTTCCCGATGGCCAATCCGCAACATAATCAATAAGTCAGGTCCTTCGCATAATATTAATATTCATTCCAAATTTCATGCCTATCGGATAAAAATTGCAACCTGTACTGTGGTAACAAGAAATTAGATTTAAAAAAAAAAATATATATATATATACTAGCTGATTACCCCGGCTTCGCACGGGTGAAGGGTGTAATATTTTCTCTAGCAATTTTTTTGTCCTAAATTTTAGGGACTTTTTTGTACTGAAGATTTCTGTACTATATTGTGTATTCATTTACAAAACAAAAAGCCAAAAGCAGTGATGTTTAAGCTCCCAAAATGAAGCAGATGATACAGAGGGATCATGCATTTTCATCACTTATTCAGTAGTCCACCTCCATTACCTCTCAAACTTAAAATTGACAAAATCAATGAAAAATTGTTCTACACCTAATTTTGTTAGAGGTATAACTTTGGCTTTATCATTTATGAAAATATCCAATTTCCCCTACTTACCACATTTCAGCAACATCTACTCAATTGATTTTTCATTATACATTTGCAAAAGCAGAAATATCAAACTTGGAGAATGAGAATAATCAACAGAATAAACAAAATCAAAGCCACGTATAGGGATTTGCAACTGCAACAATGAAAAATAGAAAAATGAAAGGGAATAAACAAAATAGCAGCAGCATATGTTTGCAGCTGTTCACGCACACAGTCACAATTCATTTGAGGGATTATTTTTTTAAAGATAACTCAATTTCTATCAGATAGATTTTCAAATTTATTGATTTTAAACCAGAAGAGGATCAGGATAATTAATTTAGGAAAAGATTCATTCAAATTGGTTCAGCAGTTTTGGAGGTAACTTGCGACATTAAAAACCATTTCATTCTTATAATAGAAAGAAAATATATATGAATTTGAGTTTTTAGCGCCGAAATTTTCCTTCTGTTATGAAACGAAAAACGTACCTACCCCCATGCCCAGGTCATTCCATGACACCAAGATTAATAAGTAGATTTTCAATAGAAAACTTACTTAAAAATCTACCGAAAAATAATAATGATAATAATAATAATAATAACATCCAAAATATAATCCACTAACCTACCTATAAACTCACCATTCCAAATAGCGATAGAAAAATCAAGGAAAAGAGAAAAATCGTAGTTGAGAAATGTACGACCTGAGCTACTTGCCGTGAAAAAGAACTATTTCCTTCACCATTAGAGAAGAAACTTTCGAAATAGGATAAAAAGATCTATCATATCAGTGGCGACAACCATTATATTGTTGGAAAATATTTTTCACAACATGTATATGAAATACTGTATTTTCAACACATGTATGACGCGATGAAAACAGCCAATTTCAGAACTATTACTTTTCTTACTCCTTAATTCATTTTTCTCACACCCTATTTTCTTTTTCTCACTCCTTATTTTTATTTTCTCAACCTTCATTTTTTTCTCACACCTAATTTGTTTCTCAGTTTCCCCACACCTTTAAATGTCCTAGCATCTTCCAATTAAATCAAATCCATTTTTTTTTCTCGAAAATTCTCAATGCAATAACGGGGATTTGACCCAGAAACCCACAGGCTAGTTACCTACGTCATAGGAAAAAGAAGAATGTATTATATTAGGGTTTACGAACAGTACAAACTCAGGAACTTCCGATTGAAGAAGTTGGGGTAAGTCGAATCCCTAACTAGAAAATCCGTCGGGAAATTCGCAAATTTTGAAAGGGTGAACAGAGTATGTAGCGTAAAATATGAATATATTAAAATTTTTCGAAAAAATTAAACTAAAATTTCAAGCATAATTAGAAGAAAATCTCTTAATATCAAGTGGAGATGGTTTGATGAGGAGGATGGCCGAAACAAATTAACGTAAACAAAAATGCTCCAATTTCTTCACTCGGGGCTTTCATTTTTCTGTATCACAAGCTATAATATCATTTTCTGGAACCAATTTAAGTAATACATTTCGTCTTTTTCCTGTATATGGAAATGCAAAGATACAAGTCAGTTTAACTAATTTCAATTACCTATCTTTTTTCCCCCAAAACAATTAAATGATTTCATTTCCTCGATACGATTCTATTTATGTTTTTTCGCTTCACATTCGGCGAAAACAACGTGCTGTTTCGAAATAATATCGGCGAAATCGACGTTTTCCAGTCAACCATTATAAAATAATCAAATACAAATAGGCCACCGTCATCATCGATTTCATAATAATTCGCCACATTTAATCGCACACATGGAATACATTTATTCGGCGCGTACATATTAGGCGTATATCTATGTCAGCACTGGCTAGTGAAACAAAAAATTTCTGGTATTTTCGTAAGAAATTCATTCCTATTCTACTAATGACTCGTTTGAGAAATTACTGAATTGATAGAAACTATGGAAGCGTTTCTCTACCGTATAGTAACATTTGATAGAGTCAAAGTGAAACTATACGACACAAATTTTACTCAAAATCCGCAGGTCATAAGAACTTTCACGTTTCTGTTATGATTTTAAAAAAAAGTAGAATATTAAATTTCAGAAATAATGAAGGTCAAAATTCATGGATTTCATTTGGAAGACTATAGTACACAATTTTTAAAAACACTGATCAGAAAAATTTCAGATTTTCTGATTGAAATATAATAGAATTTGCGAATTAAACGAATATTTCAATTTTCAAAATCCGAATATTTCTATACTTTTAATAGGTACCTATTTATGTTCGAGGTTGTTCTTAAGTGGTGCAAAAATTATACATAATGGATTTATCCCGAATAGGATGCACAAAACAGTACAGAATACATCTTCAGCATACGATACAGGAGCCCCTTCCCTATCCAAAAAAGTATTATGAACAAAATATTCGTAAAATAATCGCAAACATGAGAAACGATTACTGAAGTTACTTCCACCTCATAATCCTAATTTGTTCTGTCTCGCACACAACTGGATCGAACAAAAGCCTTATCCTTCCATCTTTTTCAGATCTATAATTTGTAATTAACAGAAAAAAAAAACCAAAAACTTTGAATTTCAACACGGTGGAACGAAGTTATCAAATATAAGAAAATAGGAGCTTCATTTGAAAAAATTTTTTTGCGCTTTCTCGGCAATGTCGAGAATTAATCTGTCCAGAAAATCAAGAATGAAAAAACTGAGTTTTAGCTAACAAAAACCAGACACGGAAAAATAAAAAATGTTCAAAAATTTCAATGTAGCACATTGCACGGTCAACTCTTTACCAGAATTTCAAAAATATCACTGATACGCCTTCCTTCTAATTACAGAGCATTTGATCAATTTTTACATCTTGTTTGAAACTGTAACTGTGTGAAAGTAAAGAAGACGAAACAGAATGCATTCATTTTTGTCTAAATCCATGGGTAAAAAATATTCGAGTATAGGTATTCATAATCAACTTCAATATTGATTTCAACTGAAATTCAAGATTAGGTATTGAACGGCCATCTTTGCTTTCTCCAGATTCAACTTTCAAGATTTTCCAAATGCTTGGTATTTTCAATGGAAAAATGTTCATGATTCCTAAAGGGTATAGAGAGGATTTACAACTGCTGCCTTCACCAAGACATTTCTGACTATGCAATAAATAACATTCGCTAACAGTTCTCTTTCCAAAAGTCTTATCAAAGACTAAGGAATGGAGTCAATCCCACTCATTTATTTTCTGCACCGTACTCCTGATTGTACATGAAACCAAGCCATCCCGATTTCAGATTCAGAATACGGTATTTACTTCGCCTAAATCACCCTACTAAGTCTTCAATATCGCTAGCAAACAGTGGCTCGAGGAATCAAATGAAAACCAGGTGATATTCTACCATAAATTGTGATCGAGAAACAATAGTACCCGGCAATTTATACAAACGCAAAAAAAATCTACTCTTTCCTGGGTAATCACCAGACACCATTTCATATAAACGTAATTATGGTAACTTCACATAGGCCAGTACTTTTAGTTAGGTCCTCTTTATGAATTCCATTTATATTCTCGATACGACGATTAGCTGTTATTTCCATATACGATAGATCGAGAGTTCTTGACTGGAGTTTCGAAAATAGTACAAGAGTGGAACGAGGACGATGTTCTCTCGATCACGTTATTAGTTGCGTTCATAAATCTTGATTTCGAATATAGGAAAGAAGAAAATCGAACGAAATGAAAAAAAAAAAAAGAAATTGTAATCGTTAACAAAAGACAATGCAAAACAAAAAACAAAAAAAAAAACACACGAACAATAATGCATTATGAATATTCAGGAATTACGTAATGATATGGAAAATTATAAATTTACGTGCACCATAATCATTCACGATGACTGCATGGAACAACCTTGTTCAAGTCAAATATGCATACTCGAGGGAAAAAGGTTATTTTTGGAAAGAAGGATAGAGGGGGAAACAGGAATTCTCCATCAATTTGATGATGATTGAAATCTGTAAGAAAAAGTATTCGACAAAAGGTGAAGAGCATTTAACGCTGCCAGACCTCCAGATTTGACCTTCTCCCGCATGATGGACAAGATGGACATACGAAGGTGAGAAATTATCACTGATGACAAGCTAACTCGCAAAATTTGGCACGTACTTTTTTCACATATGAAGCACACTAATACGCAGGTATTTAGTTAAGTAGGCTATACAATATTTCATATAATATGCAGCATACCCATTATCTGAAACATGCGGTTCGCCTAACTGAAAAGGCCAGAGGCGAATCTGGGACAAAACTTCGAACTTCTAGGGGGAGGCTCAATGTCCTGCTATTTTTCCTTCAAATGAAAGTAAATATAATTATTGTTCTGTTTTACTTAGCAGTATGTATTTCGAAAATCTTTCTGAGAGGGTTTGATTCCCCATGTCCTTCGTGCCACCATTGGCTTCAACTTTGCAAAAGACTTCGTATAAAAATACGAAATCAAAAGCTGATCATACCATGGCCTATTTACAAATAGGCCTACCCAGATTTGTATAGTTTCAAGGTTTAGTCAAATGGTCAACTCTTTTTCAAAACTCAACTATACAGAATATCTACTGACAACATCTGATTGAAAATCCTTCAAATAGATTCTTCAATATACACATTTTTTCAGTCGGTAAGATTTATAATTCCAAGAAAAAAGAAACAACAGATTTCACAAGAATTAAAATAGTATTTTCTGGAATAAAGTTTTTTTCAGTGCATAAAATCAATGTTTATCGTTTTCGATACATTCGAACGTTTGAGCTCTAGGCAAATGGATGAGTTTTGCCATGGTTCAAATTACTTTTGGAATTTTCAAAAAATAAAAAGCAATTGATGCTATGCTAAGATTTTGAAAAAATAAAATTTATGACCGAATGTAATTCCAGGACAAATATGTCAAAAAATGGCCCAAAAAGGAAAAAATCCCATCAAATGTTTTTTTGCTGAAAATGCTTCATTAAGCCGTCTTTAATATGCCCAAAAAAACTCAACTTCCGGATTCAGGGAGGAATATCCTGCAATTATGAATAATATGCCCCTTAATTTAGTTTTTTGCAAATATCTCAAAAAATATGAGAGATACAAACTCGCAAGTCTTGATGAAAAATTATTCCTTTTTAATTCCAAATGCACTAATGTATAATAATACCCAATTCGATGAAGTGGAAGCGCAACATGAGAACTGAAAAACCAATCAAATATTAAAAAATGTATGTTTTTGGAAGAAATTTCTCCCTAGGAGATGACGCCCATGCCAGACACGAGGGAACTTTTTGTATGTTGTTTAGGAAGACAACTTAAGGATGTGTACCAAATTTCAACTTGAGGCAATTCATTTCCAGGTGAAACCTCAATTCTCCTGGACTACGACTACATGTTTCAATTATTGATTTGATGTGCAACCCATTTATGAATCGCTTGCCGCATGGATGAGGGTCATATTATCCATAAATAGATTCCAAAGTGAAAGAGGAATAACTTTTTACTAAGGTTCAAACTTCATATCTCCTATATTTTTCGAGTTATTATGCTATCTCTCCCAAAAACATAAATTTTTTATTATTTGATTGGTTTTTCATCGCCCCTGTAGTACTTCCACTGCACCAAATTGGGTATTATTATACATCAGTGGATTTAGAATTGAAAGAGGAAAAATTTTTTACTAAGCTTTTGAGCTTCTATCTCCCATACTTTTTCAGATATTAACAAAACACTAAATTAGGGGACATATTATTCATAATTGGGGGATGTTCCCTCCAAATCCGAAAGTTGGATTTTGTTGGGCATGCATATTAGAAGAGGCTTAACGAAGAATTTTCAGCAAAGAAATCTTTGATAGGATTTTTCTCTTATTTTAAACCATATTTGTACTGGAGTAAGGGGGTTGACTATCATGTGAAACCACGATAATTTATCTAAAAATTTGTAGATATTATTAACAGGTGTAATAAAATTACTCATTCCCTACACCAGTATGCAGCAACATGATTCATTTTTTATAAGACTGAATTATACAAATTCGTGTCCAGTAGATCCGACGTAAGATATTCTGAAGAAAAAAACCAACGGGTAACAAAAATTCAAAAGCCAACAATATAAATACACAATGATGAATAGATGATTACCTATCGATGTTAGATGAAACTGAATGCAAATAAAAATTCACTTACATTACCTACATCAGTAAACGTAGTTTTCTCAAAAGGAAAAACTGAATTCGGAACATCAACTTTTTGCACATTTTCGGAGTAAAAGTTATAAGTTCACAACATAACATACCTGCAAACAAAAATAAGAACGAAACAATTAATAAATCAAGTGGATGATACGTAACTTTAACACGCGTGTTCATGATCTTTCTATAGAAGAAAAACAGTAGTCTCAAAACTTTTCTTCAGCAGTAGGTTAAAGTAAAATAACTTTCTAGAACTGTAGAAGGGGAAGCTAGACAAGGTGAGGCAAACGATTATTTAACAATTCAACTCCATTTAGTACGTTCTCAACCCAAAGAAAATATTTTGCACAAAAAATACAGCAAATCGATTGCATAAAAGAAATTTGGTGAATTTCCAAGGTGACACGTTTTGCACAGGCTAAGTCCACACCTCAATCAGATTCATGATAAATCCCTTCCCACAAAAACCAATCATCACTCTTCTAAACGGTAGAATTTTCAAAAAAATTTCAAAAGCTTCGAGACATCTAACGACGAGCAGCGATTCTTCCTTTCTTCTTCCCATCAATACCTCGAATCCTCCCATTTTTTGCTACATAATTCGATGAGTATTCTCGACTTGGAATAATTCCAGTAAAACTTTTACACGCGAAGACGAACACCACTAAACTTCAGATTAATCTGTTCAGAATAGAAAAAAGAAAAAAGCACTCAATCGAGTTGAAAAAGCGACTTAAAAACGTTCAACATTTTTTTCTTTTCATCTTTCTCTTTCACCTTTCAATCCTTTAAAATGGAAACGGTTTCTTTTAATGGGAAAATTTGGGTATTTTCAACAAAGTGCGATTATTTAGTGCACATACCCTTTTGTCGACACACTCAGGCATAAAAATCGTATTGTTTTTTTTAAAAAACAGAAAAACAAGGTTAAACATTTTGAATAACGTTTTTTGGGTTATTTGAAATGGAATACTGATATCAAAGATGCTGTAAAAAAGGATGAAGAAGAATGAGGCCTACTCAACGCGTATCTCGAGGTCATAAAATGTTTTAATCGACTCTAAGAATATTCTCAAACGCAAAAGTACAGTTTTATTGTGCAAAAGAAAAATATGTAGCAATTTTTATTACTACTGATAGAAAGACGGGGAGCGGACGGAAAATGGACATGAACAAAGCAATTTTCACCCATGAAAACACAGGCCAGCTCAACACTACGTAGATCTTTCTCCCAATAAAATTTTTTCTTGACACTTCAAATTCCCAAAAATAATGGGTGGTTAGGTGAGGTAAGCTGTAGGCTGCAGGTTGTAATAGGAATACATCATTCGAGTTTCAACGTTTTCTATAAAAAACTGCATAATATTATGACTAAATATCATGACTACGTTAACAATAATGACATGATTACTTATTTGAAGTCCTCGGGTCCATATATTCGTATGCAATAAAATGTAAAATTTATTGTTTTTACATAAAAGAAATAAATTTTGGAAAACAAAAAGTTCTTAGGAAAACATTTTGAGAATAAACTTTCTTGGGAAAATATGTTTTTGAAAAAATTAATTTTGGAAAAATATTTCATAGGGAAAAAGATTTTGGGAAAAGTGTACCCCAACCGCTGGCTACAGACCAAAATAATTAATCAAAGGACACTGCTTCAGCCAGTCAATGGCTCGCTAAAGACCACAATAATTGATCCAGTTGGTCAAACGTCATCATTACCGATGACTCCCACAGACCATTTTATTAGATCCAGCACAACTCAAGTCCATCGGCCAAACGTCATATCGCTGTAGACAGTGTCTAGAGAAACAGTGACATCCTACAACTACTCGACTTTGGATCAGAAAAATAGTCGGTGCTGGAATTCAGACTCGGGTCTCTCCGGGTTAAAGCTGAATCCTAGACAACTTAGCTAGGCACACTTTGCTAAGAAAATAATTTTAACACAACATATTGCATATTATTCAAAATCCTTGACTGCAAACATTTTACAGATGGGTCGTAATTTTTCGCAAGTTCAGCATTTGAGTTTGGTCTTGATCTCGCGGAAAGTGCAGGTCCAGGAAAAATTTTACTGATCACTTATGTGATAATTATGTGGTTGTGATAAAACTATGACAACACCAAAACGGGGATAGTGAAAACTCAATTTTTTGTTGATATCAATATTCTCGTTTCAAAAAGAACTGACAAAAAGCTCACCCTTTTCTCTACCAGTTTTCCAACATATTTCCATTTGTCAATGCCCAACTTTGTAGACATATGGGCGAATTCATGAATTGTTAATTAAAGTTGGAAATGATCAATTTTTTCAGTTAAAATTTTTACCGTTCTCTTGATCTTGATAATTCTATCCAATTTCAAAGATAATTGTGATGGCACATAATTTATTACAGAACTAAATGGAAAAAAATAATTATAACGTTTCATTAAAGCCCATAAAAGCAAATTCGAAGCATCGTACGCCAGTAATTATTTTGTTATAATAATACACTCGTCGAAACAAATGCTCCTCGTTTATTATATTTTTTTTTATTTGCCTCGGCTACACTTTTTTGGTAAAATATCATCACACACTTGCTATCAGCACGTATTCGTAATAATGCTCAAAAAAGTCGAGAAACTTTTTTCTTTTATTTCGTATATTTAAAAAAAAAGAAAAAAAAATAGTTCTAATTATTTTTCGGAACCCCGGCAACGTGATACGGGATAAAATTCATCGCGCCATTAATATCCATGTTAAGTTATAGAGCTTCATTTTCTTATTTTTTTACTGAAATTTTATATTTCTCATCCATATTTTTTCTCTTAAATACGGAACACTAGAATTCTCAGAGTGCAAAATGAAGTCGTAGTTACGAATATTAATTTCATGTTTTTTATCTACTTTTTTTGATTTTTTTTGATTTTTTTTTGTTTTTTTACATTAAAGGTAGGTATTTGAGCAGAGTAGTGCACCACAAAGTATACTCGAGTGGGGTGAACAAAATAAAACTTATCAGAATGCGATAACTAGAAAGAGGTACAAACGAGATTTATACTTTTAAGGGATTTTCGTTTTCCTCACTCACTTCAGTAAAAAAAAACTTTTTGGACTAAAGTGTTAACGATAACTCTCAAAAAGGTAAGGAAAAAAATAACGAGGAACAAGATAAAAACGAGTTGATGACGAAGAATTTCGACTATCAAGTCGGATTTTCTGACTAATTTGTCACGCTTCTCTTTCGTTTCCATTTTCTCTTGTTTTCCATACCACGTACCTACAGAGAGGTAAGAAAATAATATCCAAAAGAAAAAATACGGTGCATCGAATCTATTGGCTGTTTTTTCGACTTGAAAAGAATTTACCGCAGTTATGCGACGTCGACGATGACGACGATGAAGAGTGCAGCAGCGTAGAATAAAATCAAGTTTAGAATACCATCAAGATCACACTTGGTAATACCAAACAAATGGTTCAAACTCAATCGAACTATTCTTTGAGAGAAATTTCTCACAGTCCGAGTGCATTCGAAGGTCAAGAAAAATCTCTAATGAATCAAAAGATAAAGATTCAAGAAACATCTGAAGTATTTAGCAGATGAAGGGCAAAATTAAACGCATTTTATTCTCTTTTTGGCACAGTTGAAAACGAAGAAACAAATCTCACCCACAGCTCAAGAAAATTTTTCGGACAAGAACCGACCACAAACATTCATTAACTGCTTGGTAACAATAATCTTTTCACTCATTCCAGAAATGGCCCCGACTTGGTAAAATTATTAATAGAGGGAGGCCAAGAAATAATGTGAAAATCTCCTGGTTCACATTAAAAAATTTTCAATTATTTAGTACAATAAAACGTAAAATAGAACGTACACACATAAATTCACAAAATTATTTGGGGCGGCTTCCAAAAAAAAACCAAAGTCGGCGCCAAGTGACCAGCGGTATCCAGACGTTTTACCGAATGACCATTTCACAGAATGGCCATTGTTTCGAAATCAATTATACCGATATATTTTATTTACCGAATCCATTTTACCGAAACTACTTTACTGAAGGACTTTTTACCGCGAAAACCAAAACTTTGAAAAGCTTTTTTCCTTTTTTTTTAAAATAAAAATACTTGATAATGGGCATTTCTCTATTTCTTTATCCTATGGTCCATAGGATATCTATGGTAGGAGTTAAGATGAGGAGGGTTATCGTTTTTTTTTTTTTTGTTTTTTTCTAAATAAAAAAGACTCAAGTTGCAATTTTTTATTCCTTTATCATTTGGTGATTTTTTCTATTCTTTCTTTTCATCAAAATTCAAAATCACAATTATTATTCGGGAAAAATATGGTAATTTTCCGCTCGGCATTATGGATTTGATAAAATGACTGGGAATTGTGACCAGCTCAACCTCATAAAGGAGAACGTATTTTATTTTGATGTTTGATGTATAATGAGGGGACCAATTTCAAATAGCTACAATCCTCGGCAAAGAGAAATGAATAGATACAGGCATATAACTCGAGAGATAGCACAAGTTTTCCGTGATTAGGTCCGTTTTACCACCACAGTTCAATGTTGAATTTGGTTCAAGACTAAAAAATCATGTTACTTTTGGTTTTGAACCGAATCAGTATTCAGTGTTGAACTACACTTCAACTAATTTGGTAAAACAGACGCTAGGTGTTAAATATTCGAGTTTTACTATTCTCCTTATCCGAGGCAACTGACTCAACACCAATGTTTTGAGCAGCCAGTCGCATACCATAAGCTTAATTGTTACATCCGAGTCAACAGAGATAGCATGTTATTACACTGTTTTCAGAAAGCAAGCTATTAAGGTTAGAGTAAACCAAGAAAAAAATGAAATTGAAACATGACATCGTAATTTTAAAAGTCTGTGACTTTTTTATCACTTGCAACAATGAAACATTACCATTCATTGTAACTAATGATTCAAAAAAGCATTCCACCAACTGACAAATCATACTCAATAACATATTACTGATAACATTTTTGTAGTAAGAGTAGTTTTTTGGGATATCCTTCTCACATATAGAGGGAGGAAACCAATACTGGGAATATACACTTTTTTCGACTAGATTAGCATTTAACAGACACACATTAACCAAATGTTAACACACTGTCATAATTCTAACATATATCCACACACCAACATACTAAACCTCCCATTTTTATAGAGTTGAACAATATTGGAACAACTTAGGAGAGGACATAGGTAGAGCTTACTGGCTCAAACGACTCATATTCAACTCTACACCACAGTCATTATATGCCAGAATCCCCTCATGGTAATATCTATCAGTAGCTTTTAGAAGAACATAGAGTAACGTAAATTCCACCACGCACCACTATGGCATATGGGTGTTCAGAATGTGTTGAGAGTCATCAGTTTGTGGAGTTGCCACATCTAGGATTTGAACCATTGCCACAACAAATTTGGTTATTATAAAAGCAATCGTCGTTATATGCTCAACCATATTACCACTCTTTAAAAGGTGAATATTTTTCTACTTGACATAGTGGGATGGTTCCACCACACTTTTCAAGGAAACCCGTCACTCAAAAAAAAATATCTGAAGAAAATAATATATAACACACCAGTATTCAAGAGTGAGTGTTTACATGTAAGAGAAAGTTTACAAAATGAGCACAAAAAATGAGCAATTCCTGAATCATGTAAACTCACTTTTTAACCTTTTTGAGGAAGACATTTTTCATAAATAATGATCAGGAAGCGACAAAATATTAATTAAATGCCTCACAAATATTCTTAGTACTTTCAATATGTTAGAATACAGTGAACATTTCTCAGTCAGTATCAGCAATAATTGTGGAACTGTGTGAAGCGAGTGAGATTGTTATGTCAGTAGTAAAAAACTTGAATCCCACCCAAGGTATTATATTATTTTTTTTTAAATATTATTTTCAATAATAATTTTGATAGGGTGGGAAGTTAGGTAATTTTTTTCAACGTAGAAAAAAAAAAAGATATGTATGATATTACAATTGAAATAAAAATAAAAACATTACTGGTTGGAGTTCGTCATTTCAGTTTCAGTCTTACAGATTAATGTTGCATCAGAAAGAAAACAGAACCTAGTTACCTTACAACCTAAATGCCTCCATGTAAAAATATGCACCACATGTTTACATGGAGGCATGTTTAATTTACATCTAGGTTAAGCTTCATCAATGAACAGCGATTTTTTGCTTGCAAAATATCAATATAAACATCGCCTTTCTGATCATGTATTACAAAAATAATTACTTTCCTTATTTGACCGCCTCTTACAGAGCGCAGACATCAAAGAGAGGTGGATTTTAGGAATATTCTTAATGAAGTGTTATTCAGTGTCACTGTCAGATTTTTTAAAACACTAACATGTCTGAGCCAAATACTTTTGATCTACTTTAGGAAATGAGAAAACTGAAAAACTGATACCTTATGTTGTTTCTATATTTGTACGGAACAAAGTTGCTAGAAGTGGTGCAAAATTTCTCTCGACTTTACACTTTCTAATAAACCTAGGCCTAGACCAAAACAAAGATTAAACATAAAATTTGAGTAAAATTATAAACAAAATTTAAAATGCGCGTAATCTTTTAATTTAAGTAATTTACAATATTCGGTATACTGAGCTAAAATACTTATATTTTTCGGAAGGACATGAAAGGTACGTTTCATTGAGCCATCAATAGATATAAAAATCTAGTAAGCAATACTCGAGGCTTTAACTTAGTTCTTGACTTTTGCTTCTGCTCGTAACTTAATAGTTTCAATCGAAAACAAAGGCCCATTTGACCCACGTTTCATAGGAATTTCGCGAAAACAACATTTGAAAATTAGAAATGTTTTCACCCGCAAAAAAACATACTAATAAACTTATAAGTCAATTTAAGCGTATGTCACAATTTTAAGCCTTAATTTTCGAGGAAAAAAACCACATTACAGCAGGAGTACGACAATAGTTTTTGTCAATTTAATCTTACTTTACTGGAAAGCAGGGTAATAAATAAATAACACCGGCGGTTCGAGTAATCTACTTTATAATAGGCCTACTTTTTTTTCTCAGCCCATCCCACCCCCGTGTTTCTTTCATTCAGGTTGAACTGCGTCTATAATTTATTTTATTTTTTTATTTTTTTCGTTAGAAAGGGAAACAAAAAATTTCTGCTTCTTCTTGGCGAACACACTAGTAAATTTTCTGCTTATTCGATCAGTGGAAGTACGCCCCTGCAATTTTGATGTAATAATAAATGGCTTTACGTATATTTATAGGCCCCGTATAAATAGGCATTCATATCAATGGTGCACTGCTATAAACTACCGATTAGGTTGGTGACCTTTATGGCGACGGCCGCCGGTTTCCTAGGATCTAACAAAAACAAAAAGAGGAATGAAAAAAAAAAAAAAAAACTTGTTTGATGGAACATGACCGGTAACGAAACAGCCAGCACTCATTAAACTGGTATATTTATCCGAAGGTTACATCTTTTATGGTGTTTATAATTTTTTTTTACCATCATTCCGTCAATTGTCATTTATCTTTCTCTGCGCTATCATAATTCACGGTTTATACGCGAGACACAATGAAGTTCACGAGCACATCTCGGGTGGTTGACTGAATGGTCTGAACGACTGGTATATGTACAGTATGTACACTATATGTATACCCATTCCAGCCACCGTCCATTTCCTAGGAAGTAGTCGAGCCGTGGTTGACTTATTGCAATAATTGTGATCAGTCGGAAAATGTTCGCGCCATACATGAATATTTCATATAGTGTGGTAGTATGGTAGGTTGTCAGGTGAGAGGCACGTGGAAGTCGATGACTGCTACGATTCGCAGAGTCTGGTTGACTGCGAAACCATTCGTAGATATATTCGTTCCAGGCGTTAACAAATTTCACAAGCGATAAAATAAAAATTTTCAAAAAAAAATTAAAAATGACCTTAAAAGGCCGAAAATAAGAACACATCAACGAGCTACAACACTTATTCAAGCTGAATGTAATTAGTGGCCCCCCATTTGAAACATACCTATTTCCACCAGGGTAAGCAGAAGAACATTCGTTTAAGGGTTGTGACTTAAGTAATTCTTATTGGGGTGGTGTAGTAAGGTTGTTAATTGATTGGGAGAGGGCTTAGGTCAAGTTCCACAAACCGACGATCTACCAACATGAACCTTTGAATCACCCATATGAAAGTACCAAACAGATCAAACCAAGCACGGGCTTGAACGGTTGGTCTCAAGCCTACCACTCAAGAAACTAGCCATCTCACCACACAAAATCTCCTTTACATATTATAGAAGCAGCAAATCCAAAATATTCCGAGAGTCAACCAGTTTAAACCAGAGCGTACATCAGACTGATCAAAAACAAAGAAAGAACGATGTTTTTATGATACATGTATAATGGGAAAGACAATGTTTACGTTTATATTTTGCAAGCCAAAAGTGATACTTTTCATTAATCGAAGCATAACCTTGATGTAAAAAGTAATTTTGCCTTCATAGGAGGTTTACAAGGTGACAAGATAAACTTTCTTTCTGATGCAATATTAATCTACAAAATTGATATTGAAATGACAAACTCCAACTTTCTTGTAATATTTTCATTTTTATTTCAATAATATTAAAGTCACCTAACCTCCCACCCTATTAAAATTATTAATGGAAATAATATTTAAAAAAAAATTTTTTTTAATACTCTGAGTACGATTCAAACCAGGAACATCTTGCGTGGCAATCACACTCGCTTCACCCAATGCCACTTTTGGTGATACTGATCTTAAAGTGTTCATCATATTCTAACAAATCGAGTCTACTTTACCTAACATTTAATCAACATTTTGTCCCTTTCTAATCATTAATTATAAAAAATATCTTCCTCAACTAGGTTCAAAAGTAAGTTTATATGACTCAGGAATTGCTCACTCACTGTGCTTGGTTCACAAACTTTCCCTTACATGCAAACACTCACTTTTGAACCTTGGTATGTAATATACTGTGGGGACCATGTCCTACTTTCTTTTGGGGGTCAGCCCCAGTCAACAGACTGCGGACTTAGTCATCACCAAGTCCGAGCAATTATGTCTACCTACAATAAATAAAATACGCGTTTGTAAGCACATAGGCTAAAATGGAAGAACAACGAAATTCGTTCTCCATTTAGCCTACACGCTACAAATGCAGCCTAGCGCCAACACGCGTACAAAAACGCATGTGTCACGGTTGAAATGCTAGGCTAAACACAAAACATGCGCCTATCTTCCAATACTCGCGGATGACATGCGTGTTTAGCCTAACATATACACTAGCAATGCCTTTCGTTAGTTGCCAGTTTAGGGTATTATAAAAGGTTGGCTGCCTTACCAAAATGGTAACATACAGAATACGCAATTCCTCATTTATATGCCTGTGGGTTTTAGAGGTGAACCCACATATACTATTTCATGTTTATTTTCTAAAATTAGCAGATATGTCTTGCAAGCATCTTAACTGTTAAATTACCTAAACTCTCTTTTTCCAATCCATCATAAATTTGAATTTATAAAAAAAATTGTAGAGTTAATAATTAAAATCACACTTCCTAAGCTTTAGGCAGCCACAAAATGCCAAGAAAATGAAATGAATTCTTATCACGTACTTAGTTCATATTTACACTAATATAAGGACCAAATTTTCAGCCTTTGGAATCTGGACTACATCATGGAGCAGAGCTAGAAATACACAAATTTTTAAAATCTGCAATTTTGGAATCATTAAAGATTGTTTAAAGTTTTCCTTCGAATTATATCTATCTTATTGATATATAACATATATGTGGAACAAATTACGCATTACCTAACACCATTAGAAAACATAAGAAAATTGGAAAAATCTGAAAAAACCTTGAAAATCAATTTTTGCTTTCACATAATTGATCCAGATTGGATAAAACTGATTTCTAAACTTATGCTGTACCATCAAAGACAGTAATCATAGAAGAATAAATTTACAGATTGGATTTTTAATAAAGGTGTTTCTGGGCTCTGAATGAAAAACTTAACGCTTTCACAGAACAAAATTTGAAAAAAATTTCATTTTTCATCATTAGTTATATCCGGATCCACTTTACCTGATTAAGATGATTACGGAAGTAATTTGACTAATCAGGAGGTACAAATTTTTTGAAGGTAATGAGAATCTCCACAACCTGAGTTTTTTTATCTGGTATCTAGGTGTGAAATTTGATATTAATTTTTTCTAATAGACCATAATTTTTCTAAATTTTCTTTCTGACTTCATTCATCCTTTTCTTGTTTTATAATACTTGCTGGGAAATAAAATAGAAAAATTTCTAACTGTGTACCTGGAAAAATTCAGTATTCATACCTATATGTATATGCTTACTTATTAAATTGCATTCGAGGAAGCAGATGTTTCTAAATTATTTCCAGTTTCCATGCTTCATACATTATTCACTGACAAGGAACAAATCCATCATCCTCATTGAGTTTCTTCAATTGGCAATAAGGATTTTTCAGACTGGTTTTTTCCATAGCTAAAATTTCCTCACACTAAAATCTATTATTGCATTCTCTTCATTTCATGGGTCCTATAGGTATACGATCATGCAGAACGAAGTTAATGTTTCTTTTTTCTCACCCATAAGAATAATTTTATTATGATGACCAAAATAAAAAAATTCATTCTCTCATGATTTTGGTTTTTAATGTGTGTACTGCTATGATTTTTTTTAGCATTGAAAATGCTCCTCGTGTCAGTTTGTGAAAAAATGTTCCCCACAAAAGTTTTACCAATGTTTTATGTGTGAACTGTAAAAGAAAGGGTAAATAACGATGGTAAAAAAAGTGGAAGGAGAAAATGGTACTAAAAAATAAAGTGGGTAACATTGTTTTGTTGTTTACAGAATAAATACAAAAATGTAAGAAAATGAGAAGTAAACAACTCCTCATTTTTTTTAAATTTTTATTCATTTTCAATTCCCTCCTCTCGTACTTACACAATGTGAAACCTGTGAATTTTTTCATAATGGTTCAACACAGTATGTGATATGAAGATTTTAGAGTAATAATGTTGTTGAAACGAGCCCTGCAAATGCTTTTATGGCCATGTATTTTAAAAATTATGGAATTTTGAAAATTTGTTATTTCCATATCCATTTTATCCAATTGTTAGAAGCATAATAATTATTGTAATTAGCCTAATTACGTGAAATTAATTTCAGTAAATATAATTTACACTTCTTTTCTACAATTATGACTGTCTATGATGGTATGGAATGAAGTTTAGAAATTGATTTTGTCCAATCTGGACGAATTGATTTTCAATGTATTTTCAGATTTTTTTGTTTTTTTTAATGGTGTTGTGTAGTGCTTCATTCGTTCCATATACCATGTTACATACTAAAGAGATTACTATAGTGTCCAAAGGGTACCCAAGACAGTCTTCAGTGATTCCAGAATTGCAGGTTTTTGATTGCATCAAATTTTAAAAATTCGCGTGATTCCGGTTCTTTGCATCATACAGACCAAATTTTAAAAGCTGAAAAAATTTGGTCCTCAAATTAATATGACTAAGTATATGAAATGAATTCATCTACCTTTGCTTAGCATTTCGTGACTGGCTTGAATCTTAAGATCATACCAACCAAAAAATAGATCAAATATGTTACTCGAATAAAGAGCACGCACATAATGTGGTAGTTTTTTCAAAATATATTCACAATCCCCACGTAGGTATAGTTTACCTATGTTATGTTGTTATGCAATAATCTGGTTTACAATAGAGTTTTAGAATACAATTACGTAAGTACTAATAGTTTCAGGTTACTAGGTATTCCTAATGCCTTTTCAAGTTAGTTACTTCTCTACCGGCACAGGAGAAAAACAAGGATCAAAACTAATTTGAAACTAGATACGTGTTAGCCAAATTTAGTTTTATAAAAATTAAATTTTACTTACGAGGCTCTTGTAAAAAAATTTCAAGATACTCGATAGTAAATTTCTTCGGATTTCACATTTCCTTCACTATTGCAATACTGTCTCAGAGAAACTTGAAAATATCTTACTACATTTTCGTAGGGCGCCAGAAATTTTTAATTTTTTTCCAGAATCATTATTTTTTACTATACCAGGAACTAAGCCATTCTGAAAAGTCATAGCAGACATAGGTACCTATCTACCTATCACTTATAATTGTTGACGAAAATTAACGTTCTTCAGTTCATAATATGGAAAACGCACAAGCACTCGAGAAGTTGATAAGGTATTCCTCGATTGGAATAAACTATTACAACAAAACAAAAATCGAATCGTTTGCAACAGAAATTCGCGAAAACCATTTTTATCGATGTACCTACTCAAGATAAGGAGGAAACACCAACAGTGTCAATGCCACGTCAGCGCCACCGGCGCAGTTATCCAATTTATAAATTCGTCGCATTGCGGAGGTGAAAATTGACGTCAAACATCTTGGCACTTCTACAAGCTAAAATCGCACAGGTACATTCTGCAACCGCACATTTTCATGGTTGCTGGGCGAACACGACCAAGTACTTAATATTCTACGTATTTTTCACATCATCCTCGAGCAAAATTAATGCTATTTTTATTTTTATTTTTTATTTTTTTATTATTATTATTTTTTTTAAGGACTCTCCATTCACTTAGCTTCGCACAGATCTAACATAAATTTTCATCCAATGCGACACTCGCTACCTAATTGTGAAATTTTATGGGCGAAATTTTTGTTTCCGCACAATTATGCGAATGCATTAAACTCTTGGTTACCATAAACAAGCAGTGGAAAGAGAAACAATAACTCCACTAATTGAATGGAGAATCGCTCTCCAATTTTAGAGACTGGAGAAAGCTGGCTGAATATGGAACTTAAATATCGATAAAGTATAATTATACAGTATAATTATGAACGATCAATGCGTATTTTCACTATAACCAATCAGCGGCGGAAGAGAATATTCAGTGTGGATTGCGGCACAACAATCGTACGTACGAGTAAAGCACAAGATTTTGAAACGAGCTTTTTCTCTGCTTGTCTCAAACGTTTATAGATGGAAAATGATTACCTAGAACGACGGCTCGGAGTAGGTATAAGGAGCTCTTTCTTTATGGTCAAAAATAAGCGTCATTACGTTCAAGGTTCTCGACAAGTTCTGCTAGGAATGAGAACTCGGTTTAACCTTATGGGCTTAGATAAAGACCTCTTTGGAGAACTAGTTACGTACTTCATCGATAAAATACATTATTTGTTTAAATGAAGGTTTTGAAAGACTTCCGCAGTTTTCCAACAATGTTGAAAAATCATGGGTGAATTTTTGCAAATTTCCTTAATTTGGGTTTGAAAAAGAGTTCGCTCGTTTGTGAATACCAATTTTTCCCGTAAAACTTCCTTAAATTGTTCTTATAGGTACCAAGTAGATGCGAATACAGGTGCGGAAGCTAAAAATTTTTCATTACTTAAACCGACGAACTTCTTTGATACAAATATTTTGAATTTTCTAAAGCTTGAAGAAGCTGTTTCTTGGTCATCGATGAAGAATTTATCACCATTTATATGAAACAATAACAATTAAGATGAGATTCGTTGGAAAAAATGGTATTCACGAAAGAATAAACTCTCCGCTTCATACAAATGAAGAAACATTTTTTAGTAAATAATTCGTAATTTTTCAGTACGATAAAAACATCGCAAATCTTCACGAATTCATCTCAACACAACATATTGTTTCCATTAATTCGCAGTTTTGGTCAATGCACTCCAAAGTTCTTTTGACTTTCTAATAGACACAAAAACAAAATCATAGCACATCCATCGTCCATCCCTTCCGCACCATCAACTCAGTCGTCATACATTTAGAAATTTTCATGATTAAATTAAGTTGATGGAGCAAAACAAACCTCCATTGAAGAAAAAAATGGAGAAAAACCCAAATCAATTTTTTTTTTGTTGAAAACATTTATTAAAAGGCTGCATAAATTCAACTGCTTGCCTCGCCCTTAACTTGAATACAGAGTTCGAAACAACCAAATGCTAAATGCTCCAGTCAAAAAGAAAAGAATTTTCTGGTTGATTGAAAACGTTTCCAGAAAACATGTGTAAAAGAGAGTTGTGAACTTAGCTTTTGATCGTTTTAAACTCTGTATTTCAATTCAAGGCGATAAACCGAAAAATTTAAGAGGACGATCATTTAATTCTTTGCGCAGAATTTCTTTTTTCAATTAGGTTTTGACGTGTCGCATTTATTTTGTCACAGAACTTTCCAGAGTGAGGCCGCACAGAGTTAATGGAGGAGAGGTGCTGATTGATAGACCAGGAATGCCCATTTATTTCGTAAATTTGAACCCACACTTTCCACATTTCAATGTTGATGCCGTTGTAGAAAGGATTGTCGAAAAATCTTCATAAAAGTGTAAAAATCATTGAGAAGATACATATTGTAGATTAGTTTCTTCCACCATGTTTTAAAATTAATAAAGTTGAGTACCTGATTACTTGAACTGATAAAATTTTAAAAAAAAATGAAGAAGTTAAATGAAGAAATAAATTGGTTTATGTTGCGAGAGTAATTCAATATTCTTAAATTACTTCAACAAATAAGATAAAATACGAATATTTATCTTTTATTAAATTTGAACTTCAAGTTATTACAAAACACATTTAAACTTTAACTTATTACTGATACTTAATAATAGTGAGACCTGATATCCATAACATCGAGTATGGACCTTAACGTTTCTGTTTGACTGCCAGTTCAGGAATGATCATGTCTTTGAAATGAAGACATGACATTACTTTCATTTTCTTTGTTTCAATTAAAAGATGGCTGACCAAAAAGGTGGCGTGATACGGAACATCCGCCAAATATGATAACACTTCATTATCAGCATATCTGGTGGTGTCCGTTCGTGAGAAGCTAGGTAAAATATGGACAGCTATTATTCCAAGAATTAGGAATAATAGTTGTCTATAATTTGTTCGACACGTTTTTGTAGACAAACTGAATCGTCTGCAAAAACGGGACGGAACAGTTTAAAAGGAGGTTTCTGAAGGCATATAACAATTTTTTGCTAACATTGATAAATTACATGTTAATTTTTACAAACTTCTTCCATTTGTGTAAGATAGGGTGCCTCACTCTTTGGTGAATTCCATTTTCTCCGGTAAAATTTCTCTAAATTGTCCTAATTGTTTCACACAAATTTGGAAGGGAAAATTTATAAACAACAATGGATGCCTCACTTCAAGTTGGTGGCGAAGTAGAATGGATTTTCAAAAAAATTTCGTTTAGTGACACACTCATAGCCTTCTGTGTTATGTGATCTACTATTGTAACACATGATCTAAATCGCTACTTTCATATCACCCAGATCTCAACTGGATCTTTTGATCATCTAAGATCTATCTAGTCGTCTGACACCTATTTCAATGGTTTCAAATCAGTCTTTTGGTAAAATGTTCGCGGAAGATTTACAGGATAAAGAAATCAGTTTCTTTTTATTTATTTATTTTTCTTTTGGCAAGAAAGCTTTGCTTGTTTTAACAAAACAGCACAACCCTTGTAACCAGTCAATTTTCGCCAACATAACGTAAGACAGCTTCTCAAAACCACAAACAAAACATGTCACGTTTTCTGCAAAACGTACGTAGGTACCACCATTTCCGCGTATACCGTACCGAGCTTATGACATTTAAATACCTTCAAAATGTCATTTTAAAAGGTACACTACACGAACTTCATCGCAGACTTCAGGCGACGACATTTAATTTGTTTTGGGCACCACGTCTCACTATACTAAACGACACCTCAATTCGTTTCAGTGACCTCAAACTTATTGAGACTTAGTTTCTATTTCATTTTTCTATTCCATTCTACTACCTTTTTTTTTTTTTTTTTTTATTCCATCCTTCTTTCTTTCAACCCTAGCTATAGCCATCAATACCGAAAAACGATATTTGTTCCACAATACTATTACAATTACAGTAATACGTGCAACCATATGGACTCGTCGCTTGATAACCCAGCAGCAGCAGCAGCCACTCGTTTGAAATCGTATATTTTCCAATCGATCGAAAAGTGAATTTCTTCTCACATCAGTGCACAAGTAGGCGCTAACGAATTGCTCGTAATATCATCAATCGTACATACGTATTGGAAAAATATGATTTGGCGTGTCGGTTGATTCGCCATTAAGAAGACGCAGCTATGTTAAAATTTGCCCACACCTTGTCTCCCACTGGTCACTAATTCCCTGTCTTACGTTATTACGTTTACAGAAAAATTGCTCCAGCAACTGAAGAATAGCGTAACAAACGTACAGCCTCATTAAAAAAGCCTATATACCGACAGAAGACAAAATAATGTTCGGCACTCTCTCCAGAGATTCACAACAAAATAAGAAACTGACAAAAAAATCCATTTTTGACAGTACTTTTTTGTCATGATATAGCGAACTCTGCGCAAACACCAGCACTCTAAGGTCTTAAACCAAGACCGTAGAGAGCTCCTCTCTGAGGACTGTTCACATATTTTTCTGTTCCTTCCCTTCAGATCCCTCTTCTTAGACAAAAGAACCACCAAACCGATAAAAGAATACTACAAATTTCAAACTATTTTTAGATGTCCATCTTTTTTTTAGTCGATAATAAAAGGAAAATCCCGACAATCAGACCCCCAAGACTACCCATATTTACATCCTAGGCTCAAATAAAATCTAGCTGCCTTTTCTTAATACGGGTTCAAAATTCAATTAGAGCCACAAACCTAAGAAATGAGAAACGAAACTAATTCTAATAGGAAATTTACTGTGCCACAGAGGTAGCCAAGGGGTGGCAGGAAGAGACGTTTCCCCCCAAATCTTTAAGATTTCCACGTATGCAGCGAAAAAAATTTGAAATTCGTTCCATAAAAAAAATGAATTTTCTTCCATTGTAAAAAATTTTATGGCTACGTCCATCCACCTATTCATAAATTTTCAGATTTTATTGCAATCGTGGCAAAAATTCATGGGAAGCTAAATAATAACGAAGTTCAACACAAAGGCATTATAATACATCTGGATAGTGTGAGAACGATTTATTAATTTATAGTTTGAAATATAATTATTATTTATTTTTAATTTGTACGTTAGCTAAGTTTGAACTTGCACTATTGGTACTTGTGTGCGAGACGAGATTGTAGGTTGTGGTAGGGGTTTGGCGGCTAATGGTTTCTCAATATGAATTTTCCAATGACATATAGCAGCACTATAAGAATCAAACCGAACCCATCACCATTTTTCGTAGGGATTGTGATGGCAGCCACTTTCAAACTTGTATAACCTTACATTGTACTCAGCCACAAACTACGCAAGCATCTACTTGAAATAAAATGTACCATGTCATTAGTTTAAACCTTCGAGAAAATAAATAAATGCTAGAATGTTTGTCACTCATCAGAGTATGACTAGATAAGTATTCAAATAGTAATTAGCAAAAAACAGATCAAGACAACGACCACTCAAGTCTTAGTCTAAGAATTATTTTAGCAAGAATAATTGATGAAATTAAACTCACCATTTTATTTCTAAAATACAAACAAACAAGCCGTGCTCGTGCGAATAATTCGCACGGAATAAGAAAAACTAAAATATGAGTAAAATTTCGTCCATACCATTTTTGCGCTAGGAGTTTCGTTCTACCACTGCATTTTGAGCAAAAATTAACATATCAAATGGATTCAGTCTGGCGCCATCAGTCGAGGCCCACCTTCACATTCTTGTAACTGCGTATACTAATAATTCGTCCACCACCAATGGCGCAATCAGTGTAGCAAAGGCGTAGATAACTTGATCTTGAAGACGAGGATTCACAACTACTGGACTGTTTCTTCCGATATCCCCTTCCTATTACAAAACCACCTCCACCACCAAAAAACACACTATCTTTGTATGTCAAGCTTTTATTCGCAGCTAACATAAGAGGGAAGTCCAGTCCCTCAGAACACTCCCCAAATTAATGTCCATGCAATCAAGGACAACATTTAATTTTTTTTTACAATTGTAACTTTCGACTACACACATGGTGGATGAGGAACTACCCACAACTGTCACCATTACGATTCCCTAGGTTATTGAAAGATAAAAAGGTGGGTTTAGATTTGATCAACCATGAACAAGTATGACTTTTATTAGAATCATGTCCATGCCTGTACCTCTTAATGAAATTTAGTTTACAAAATTAAGGGGAAAGTACGGGAGGGTGTCTAAATAACTTTCAGCTAAACTAATCCCAGTCCATTTATGTATCACTACAATAAATATAATCTGACGAATTTGATATTGTAACAATTTCGTCCATTTGGTCTAGCTCAATTAGACTAGATGTACCTTTTCTTCTATTTTCCATGATTCTGACAACCCCTCGAAATTATTATGAAAATATTGATGGAATTCCTGTATTATACTCACGTCCTTTTTTATAAACACATTTTTCACGAAAATCGAAAATTTATTCATCTATTCTGATAGGTGCTGTACCCTTATTGTATTAATTTTAAGTATATATTAATCCATCCTTTCTGGCGTAATCAGTCTGTACCACTTTGACCTTTCATTTTTTTCCAATCACAACATTTCTACCAAACTGTCCACTCTCGAATACTTCAGAATTACGTTCACTATTCGTAATCAATCATAATTTCATAACAATCCAATCCGTTTTTAGCGCAATTAGTTGGATCCTACATTCGCATTTTGAGCGACTGACAATAATTATAAAAAATCGCAGTAGTGAGCAGAATAAAAGCTTACAATTAGATTCGTTCTGACACTATCAGTCTGGGTTTACCTTTAGATTTTTTTTTTTCACAACAGCATAAGGCATAAGTATTCGTTCATCCCTTATCGCACAATCAGTCTGGGCCAATCTTTACTCTTTTTTTACGCTTCGTGCGGTATTATTTGTAAATGCAACCATCAATAAGTCACATTAACTCATATCATAAACTGCGCCTTTTCTTTCCGGCGGAATTAGTTTAAACCTACATTCACTTAATTTGTAATCGTATCATAATCATTCGTACATTCCTTCTGGCGCAATTATTCTGGACCCACATTTACTTTTTTCTCAATCATGGGAGCATTTAATTTAACCTTTTCCCTGAACTTAAATTTTAAAACCACAGATAAAATATCAGTCGAGTATTTTTTTGTAACCTATAAGTTATTGTAAGTGTCATCTAAGAATGTGGATCCATAACATCGGTTCGTCCATCTGTTTTTACGCGATCAGTCTGGAGTTTCCACTACTATTTTTTTCCTTAATTCGACGCCCTCTTTTAAATTTTGGAAAATATTAACGGAATTTCGGCACTCTTCTCTTTAAACCCTTTCTATTGATACCGTTTTCGTGAAAATCCATCCATTCGTTCTGACGAAAAAGGGAGAAATAGGTGTTGTGACCTTACTACTGTATTTTTATATATATATATATGAATGAAATGATGATTTCAGCTTACCACAAACACGAAAATACATTTAATACTTTTTACATAGATTTCGCAGAATCTATTTATTCTTAATTTTTGGGTTTGGCTTGCAAGACAATGATAAATTCGCTCACTCACTACATTCGTAGGTACATCAATGCGCTATGCCCCCCCCCCATCCAAAAAAAAAGAGAGAGAGAAAGAATATAAATGCTAGTAAATATTTTGTTGTAGATAGCAGTAAAGCAGTAACTTATAACGTGATCCTCTAAAGTTGCCCAATGCTCGAAAATTAAATGATAACAAGATGTTCACCCACCATAATACGGTCTCATTTTACAGATAAATGAGCCAAATCTCTTTTAACGGAACTTAGATTTCGATCACTAACGACATAAAAAAAAATTTAGTACCTATCCATGGAACCGGTTTTCGAGTAGCTAGAAACGAAGTGTAGGTACTTAAAATGACCTAAATTTAATGACGTAACTAGTACCAGTTATTGTAATCATCGTTTTTGATTAAAAAAAAAAGTTTTCACACTATGGATCGGGTCATAATTACAACACCTCTGAGTTTAATTTCTGTCAGGTTCATTCGAACCTTAATTAGTAATGAACTCACAGTGAAATGGTTTGATATCCTACCCTACCTCTCACCATCATAGAAAAACACTTATACTTGGAATGTTTCCTCATGCTCTCTCGATAACTGTGTCAAGGAGATTGACTCTCAGATGCGCTATACACTCACAGGAAACTTACTCAACGAGTGAGTTAATTACTCACTTCAAGTCATTTTTCCTCACCAACGACAGTATTTATGCTCCAGCCTACAGTCATTTACTTAACATCTGCATGCCATTACAGTTATTCTTCCCCGGTCTCCAAAAAATAATGACCCCGGTAGGTGAAAATGTAACCCTTGCCAACACATCCGTTATATTTGAAAATGGGTCCGCCATTTATTCTTCAGGCAAAGAGAGGGGGATACAGAAAGTTTTGAAAATTGGATCTTGGACAGTCCAGATTTGCAAGCAATTCAACAAACTATTCAACACGTTAGGCCTTCAGCTTTTTAACAAACAGCGGACTTTTTCCAAGTTTGATGACAGTCTTTGAGAGACTTCTACCAGTAGTCTTCGAGCAGCTTGCTTCAACTTTAGGTTTAAGGGTCAAGTTCAAACAGCTTGTTCTTACACCCACAGTTTAAGTTGAGCTCAAGTAGCTGCAAGTTCTTGCTCCCGTAAAAACAGTTTGATTTTGAGTGGCTTGCTTTCCTTCCCATTCTACTCCACCTCAAGGTGGCAAATCACTCCAATCAGCAGTGTATATATGATGGGTAATTACTACTGAGGAAATTCGAAAAATCAGTCTGTCAAATCATCTGGCTTTCCGCTATGTATACTAACTATACGACAGTATTGACAAAATCTGGTTACGACTTTTTTCTGTGGCCAAAATCAAGTCGACTAAAATTTAGTTACACTCATTATTTATTTATTTATTTATTTATTTATTTATTTATTTATTTATTTATTCTTAAAATTCCCTATCACCACTCATCAATCTTCCAATATAACCTTACCATATTTGATAAAATGGGGTTAAATTTCAATTTTGATTCTTTAACAATTTCGTCACTTTTCCTACTTCCATATAAAGAGTCACAGAATTTGTGAAGTGAGCGAGTGGAACTACTTTCTATTCGTACAAAACCGATTTAAAAATAGAAAATTCTCTGAAAACAAAATAGGAAATTGAACGTTATAAATCACAAATTTTTAAATATTTTCAAATTTTTACACTTTTGTATTAGACCTGTTCAAAAATTTTTTTCAATTTACCTGGATAATACACGAGGAAACCTGCTGGAATTTTCTACCTCAGGATTAATTGAACCAAAAAAATGTGCAGTTATAGAAAATTAGAAAATAGTTTTTTTTTTTGTTTTCGAAATCAAAACTGTCGATACCTTGATGCTTTTTTTCATAATATAAAATCGAAAACGTTCAGAGATTAAAAAATTATACATGAAAAAAATTAATAGAAGAATAAGACTTTACCAAATTTTTAAAAATCCTAATTCGAATTGATTCCAGTTGAAAACCTATGTATAAGTTACTGGAAAACAGAGTAATTTCAGAAATTCCGAAGTGATATTGTTGATAGACCTTTAAAGAGAGTGAGAATTGAAGAATATAACATAAATATTGATAACATTAACAGAAATTTTAAAATGACTCAATATCAAAATTCCCGTTACCAGTAAAAAAAGAAGTGAATTGTTCGCCCAATTCAAAAATATGAAATGAATAGAAGATTCCAATAATTACCGATTTCCTATAACTTATTACCTAAATGAGACAAATATCTCACACCATACCATCTGATTGGTTTTCAAGACAAATTCTACTTCAGAATTCGTAAGAAATACAAAAATTCTTACGATCAAATTTTCCAATTCCCAAAAATATTGCTTGGAAATGGTTCTTTCCCATTTCACTTGAAATCTTAAAACTAGTACACAGGAGTTTATGAAGTTATTACAGATAATAAACAGAATTAGTATCAAAAATATTTTTATCTCAGAATATTCAAGTAAAAACAAAATTATTCTCGAGTGTAAGCAGTAAAATTTATGATCATAATGCAGATAAAGGATCCAGAATATTATTTAAATTCTTATTTTTCAACTCCAATCAATTCTTATTAGAGTTTTTCAAAATTTGGCATCTCATTGTCCTACCAGAGTTTTTTTCATTTGAAATTTTTTCATCGGAATGTTTTCGATTTTATACCATGAAAAAAATCATCAAGGTATTCACAGTTTTGATTTTGAAAAAAGGAAAAAAACTATTTTCCTCTTCTTTATAACAATAAATTTTTATGTTTAAATAATTCTGAAGTAGAAAATTCCAGCAGGTTTCCTTGTGTATTATCCAGGTAAATTTTAAAAGATTTTTGAACTGGTCTAATACGAAAATGTAAAAATTTGAAAATATTTAAAAATTTGTGAATTATAAGTTAGTTTAATTTCCTATTTTGTTTTTTGAGAATTTTCTATTTTTAAATTGGTTTTGTACGAATAGAAAGTAAAGAAGTTATTTGACAAGTGATGAAAGGATTAAGTACACTTAGTTTCCCTTCACACAAAAATCGAACCCATTTATAATTAAATTTTTTCGATGTTATCATTGAAAGCAATTTTTTTTTTCAGTTGAAAGAGTATCTTTCACACATCATTATATTTTGTTTTGAAAAAAAAAGAAAAAATCGACAAAAATGCGAATTTAGGTCCACAATATATGTACAATTACCAATTTAAATGGATTGTATGGCAACATTTTCTCACAACCGAATCGTTTTTATATAGTAAACACACTGGATCGTTGTCCACGAAAAAGGGTTATAATTTTGTACACAGCCCAAACCGAAAGATTTGATAACTTCTTCATTCGAGTCGAAATTGAAATATCTCCAATTACACCGCTGGAAACGATGAAACCGATAACTTTGTTCTCATTAGATAACACACAGAACCAAGTCATCTTCACAGTATTTCTATGAAAATAGACAATTAATACATTTACTGAACTGGTAATGCCAACAAAAATCAGATTACACCGTTCAAAATTTTCACCATCAATTAACATAATCAAAAAACAACTACAAACCAATAAAAACTGTTGAGATTTTTCAGATATGATGTACATTCCAGGAAAAAAAAATAATGTGAGCGACGAAAAACCAGTTCTTTCCAACAATTTTTTTTTTTTTTGTTCAGTCTGTTTCAATCAGTTCCACGTATTCAAATGAACTATTTGTTTTTCTTCTCTTTCGCTTCCTTTTCATTCTACATTTACGAAGACAAATTAAAAATTCTCTGATTCCTCTTTCTTACGTGTTCGTTTGGTATTTTAATTTGACTCGATTTTGAAGACTTTTTTCTTTTTTGTTGGGAAGATTGAAAAGTTAATCACCATAATATTGACAAATTTTTTTCCTCTTTTAATAATACGTTGTTTAAATGAGAAGAATTATGACTGACAATCCAGATACTAATGAGATTAATTATTAATTTTTCGCGTTTGGTAAATGAGGCGGTGTTAACTTAATAAGCAATTAATTGAAACATTGGAAGAATTTGGTGTCATTTATGAGTGTTGATGCACACTACGCAGCCAAACGCAAGTCTAGAGGATCCTGGCGCATGCTTCGTAAATGTCAGACATAATAAATGTTTCGCAGTCCAAATGATTTTGTCGGATCAAACAAAGGATTTTTCAGAGAGTTCTGGTCCATCGTCCTATCCATCAACATAAGCTCCAATTAAAAGCAGTTATAAAAGCGTACGAAACGAGGGATAAATTGCTTTACTTCACCGGAAATTTTCAAAAATGAATTGGAAAAAAAAAATTCAGCAAATTTCATTGAAATGGAAATAACCTACCTTCTCAGAAAAAAAATGTTCGGCGTAAGCCACCAACATCTCGATATGCCAACACAGGAATCACACTTTCTTGTCGCACAGGAATTGACTACCGCTAAAATAGCTGTCGTAGAAATCTCGTTCTGATGACATGACAATAATTTTATCCACATTTTGTCACACAACATTCTACTGGAACCATCATGATCCTTCTTCCCTTCAAGTGGCTTGCATTTGGACAGCAGTACCAACACCTCGCCAATATATGAGAATGGCTTCTCGAATATGAGTGAACACTCAAACAGCCTAATAATGGTAAACCCCCGAGTTTTCACGTATTCCATTTCTCATGGTTCACAAAACTGAAAGTATTGGCGCCGCTTGTAATCTTTTCAGGTTTGAAAAAACTGAGCGAGAAAAACCAAGAAAGATTACTTATACATATTTTTTCATAATATTCAAAGTACCTACCAATAAATAGTAGTGCAAAAATTCAAATTAACGTCGAACCCGTTGAAAAGTTGTACTTAACCAATAATGGCGGTTTCCCACAGCCACGAAGAAAATTCTAGTCATCTAGGGTGGGGTTGGACTATGGTTGTATTTCATCTAGATGCCATTTACGAACTATCTATAAGCACCATAAAGAAATCATGACTAAAAAGATGTCTAACCCCAAATCATTGTTCTTCACTAGTCCAGTACTCTATAGTCAAAAATTGCCACACATTTTCTTCTAGCGAAACTCCTGTTTTGATGCAACAACTTTCATGTGCTCTGTTGTTCACTACTAGTACATGTCAAAAAATCTATCAGTTTTAGCTAGTTGTGTTGCACTCAGTTATTGGACTATCAAATAATAGTCTTTACACTTAGAAAACGTACAATTTCAAACAGGAGAGCTTACCTTGGTCTATATTTTTAACATTTGTACATATATTCGGCCGATCTTTTTTATAGAGTTGAATCATTGAACAGAATTGGTAATTATTGATTCTACAGAAGGGAATATAGGGTAGGAGACTAATTAATCTAACACTAACTCACCATCACACAGCCATCGTATTTCTCATTAAGGCATCAACAATCAACAATTCATAGAAGAAAGGAGAGAAATATGAGTTCCACCACGCACCACTAGGGTGCATGTAGATTCAGCAAATGGATGTGATCAACAGTTTGTAGAGCTACTAACTCTGAGAATTAAATCCAAGTCATTGTAAATTTGGGTATTTGAAAAGGGATGAATGATACTGCGCTCACTCGCACCACTTTAGTGAGTTACAGGCCAATATTTTTCTTCACAACATAGTGCGATAGTTTCCATACTCATTATGGATGCATAGAACATAATTCACATGGTCTTAGAGTAGCTTTTTTTTTACACCCTTAATGAATGGAAAACTGGAGAAAGAAAATGAAATTTTGAAGTCCACAACCAATAAAAATCGAGTAAACTATACAAAAGTATCAGAAAAAACTACATTTTTTTAGACCTGTATTAAAGGACTATATGATTTTATGTTTTGCTCACATAATCTCACCATACAGAATACTATAAGGAAAGGACACGTGTGTCACAACTGAATGCAATTTCTTATTGGTTGGCTAATAAATACGCATAAAAAGCATTTCTATTATAGGACATGCTTCAATTTTTGGTTGTAATTATTATTATCATAAAACCTGAGGTGGCAACCATAATTGCTAACCACACCAATAACCAATTTAAACCATGACAACGTTTTTCAATAACCCTAATGGAACGTAACTAAAATGTTCAAACATCAAATATTATGTATTCATGAATGATAATCACTAAAATTTTGCTTTCATCCATTTCCTAAAAAAAATCTCAACATATAGTGACCATAACTCATATTTTCAAAAGAAAATCGTAACTGTAACGAAACATAATTTTAATTAATGAGAAGCTCTGTAACCATAATCATAACAGAACAAAATGTTGTAGCACTGATCAAAACAAAACCAATATAAATTTCAAATTGGTCGCCAACTATGCTTAAAATAAGAGATAGCTACTTGTTCTGACATAATTAAATTTTAGACGAGACTTCAAGTAATTAAATGAGGCAAAGAACAAGAAATTAAATCCTTTAAAGGGCAAGAAGGTTGAAAAATATGAAATTATACATCAAACTGATTTAATTTTATGCCATTGCTGGTACTCTAAATATAAATTTTTATTAGGTGTAATTCCAATTCAAGGATCTTCAATAAATGATAAGAGTACTACAAGGTGCAGAACTCTCTTCTTTTCATATTTCTGTATGCCATGGAAGTTCAATTCGTGAACCTTTTGTAGTTCTCACTTCTCGATTGTAGCAACATGGCAGACGATGTAATGTTGTTTTGAATAAATAAAATTCGTTTAATTGTGAGTTCGTATTTAATGAATCCCAACAATTTTCATGAATTCGCTATTTTCAAGTCGTATCATTAATTGTCTATAGAGTCATGTTCACTGATAACATTAAATTAAATCGATTTGATATACGATTTCATCTTATTCAATTTTTTCGGCTTCCAACAAGTCAAATTTCTCGTTCTTTGGCTTGTATTATTCCTTGAAGCTTCCTTTAAAATTTTATTCAAGTTAAACACGTAGCTATCTCTTATTTTAAGACAATTAGGACCAAAAATTCAACGCCTATTGCGTACTCACAATGCTTTCCGTACGTATCAGCCACCCAGACCACCCAAGGAGGTTACTGATAAGAACTGTAACAAACGACATTGCTTTACAAATAGAGTTCAGCCAACTTCTCGGACGAAACCTTTCAAATGCTTCTATAAAAACTACTTTTTTTTTCTGCTTCCCATCGACTGGATTAAATCGTTCTTGGTGCATTTCTCGCACCGTAGGTATGTACCAAGAAGTCGTACAAAATTGCAACGTAACCGCATGTCTACAGAGAGACGATATTTTGACTACAACCCGCTATGACGTCTCCCCTACACACTGTTCTGGCGAAGTGTCGAATCAATTATTCGACCTTGAATGCACGGTTCATGGATCGTGGACACGTAGATACTACAACTACATTCTTTCGAGTACACATCTAATAAAGAATCTCGATCAAACGACAACTGCGCCGAGCAGCAGCAACAATAATGAGGAAATAGCACACAACAAACGAATAAAAGAAATACCCATTTAGGAAAAATAAAAAAATTAAAGTTCTCGTTGCGACAACTATTAACTTGGATCAGAAAATATAATTTCAGAACACGCTGATCGTTTTGAAGAACTATTCACCAAGATCAAATTTTTTTTACGAAGTGCTACAAATAATCCTTATTTGGCAGAACTTTCGCGATAAGGCCACTGTGACGTCATCAGTAGAGGAGCTTCGTTTTAATCATTATCGCCGATATGGTTAGGCGAAATGATATTATTTTGAAAATAACTTATAGGCATACTACAGACAGAAATAATTTCACACGATTTAGACTGGTTTTATACTTTAAATACACATTTATTTCTACACAGGCCTAAATGTTCTAGAAATAGGTCACCGTAGACATAAAAGCCATGTTTTTTTATTAATAAAAAATAATAAAAATCTGACCTTCGGAGAAATGAACCACGACTGAACAAATTTCATTTATTAGTGGTTTTCCCACTTCTTACTTCAAGAAAATAAAAAGTAAAAACTGTGAAACTAGAATAATTTTTTTCTTGACGTTTCATTCGGCGAGTCGGATCAAAATTTTTAATAAAAATGTTGCCAAAAAGTGCAGAAAATAAAGACGCAAAATGACCAGTTCGACAGAAAAATTAGTTCGTTGGCTGGAGTAATATTTTCCGAACTACCCTGTAAATCTCCAGAGATAATTTAAGGGTTGAACGATTTAAATACAGCGATCAAATCCCTAATAAAGGATCTAATCCCTGATAAAGGAACTCGATGGTTCCTCGCAAAAAATTGGTTACATAGAAATTTCATTACTATACAGAAATTACAAAAATAACTAAGATAGTATGAGTTAGCAGTAATAAGGGAATAATTAAATTTTTGAAAAAAATGAAACCGACTACATGTAGGGATATAAAACATAATAGAACTAAAATATGGAAAACAAGTTTTCTAGATTTTATAACAGCAATTTTTTTACAAAGTCGAATTACAAGTAACGCAGTCGCTGGAAGAAATGCCTTCCAAGTCACATGTTACAAATGTATACCTAATGCTTGATTTTTGAACGAAGCAATGTAGATCCCTTCATATTAAATATTTCCCTGATGCAATTTTTTATAAATTTAACATGGATTTGACAACCTTGAAATACATAGCATTATTAAATCTATTCATAACATTAGGGGTTTTATTTATTAAGAATGTTTAAATTCCTTCAATATGCTGTTGAAAACTCTCCACTTTCCACTTGATTTAAAACAATTTCATATTATAGACTTGATGATAGGTACTTACGAAATCAACATTCATTTAATTAAATATCATTCGTTGCACAATTTAATTAGTGAAAACCAAACAGTATAGATTTTCATATTAATATCAAAAGGTATTTCTACCAGCAACTACGTTAGTTGTAATTCCACTTTGTAAAAAAAATTAGAATGGGTTGAATGCAAAAATGAACACTAAATTTGGACTCAGCACCTCAAAAAACAAATTTGGTGATGTATTATGCATTATAATATGAAAACTCAACATTAACCCCTTTTGGGGCCCATTGGGGGATGAAGAATAGATCAAATGGAAAAATGAACACCGAATTTGGACTCAGCATTTGGTGACATACCGCACAATAAAATGTGGAAACTCAAAATTGACCCCTTTTGGGACCTATTAGGAGTTAAAGAATTGGTCAAATGTAGAAATGAACACCAAATTTGGACTCAGCATCTCAAAAAACATACTTGGTGATGTATCAAACAGTAAAATGTCAAAACTCAAAATTTTGCTGACATTATTTTAATACGTGCATAACTAAGGAAATTTAATAAAATACTGAGGAAATGGTGTTATCTGAAATATTTATATAACCACAAGAAATACCGTATCCTAGACACTTTTGGGTGATCCAATTAGGATGCGTTATTCATTTTATTTGGAATCAGGGCTTGTGATTGGTCATCTTACTTTTTTGATGAAAAAAATTCACAAATTTTGAATCTAATTTTCGGGTTATTTATGGGAAATTTTTTGGATTTCTTTGGCCAGTGTTACACACAGTAAAAATACCAATTTTTTGAACCATTATTCGTATTTTTACGTTGAATATTGAATGCTGCAGAGTGGCACAAAATTTCATCAGACTGCCAGGAAACAGGTCAAACACAATACTTGTTTCTGACGCAGTTGGTAAAAAAGGCGGAATTCCTACAAACTGTTGACAAGATGCGGTTTGAACTAATTCTCTGAAGAAAGTATAAAATATAGATCCATTTTTCAGACAGTCTTGTCCAGGCTAATTCCAAAGTAACAGAAAAATGAACTTCTTATCAAGAATCAAGACATTAGTCTCTAAATATGGCACACAAACATCATAATTATGCTACACAACACCCCCTTCAATTGTGAACAGCTTGTACGTATAAGGTACTTATTATTATACCATATTTAAGTATTTCTCACCTAAAAATCATCTAAGGCTATCAACATGAATTATTTGTGGTAAGACGTTCACAAACGTAATCAAATATCGTTCTTGCATTCAGATTTTGGCCATTGATTTTCTTTATATCAGTGTGATGATGCTAAATTAGTACTTTGGGCATTTCCTCTTGAGGCCTAAGGCAATCTGATGGAACGAGTACACGAAAAAAAGAATAGAGAAACCATGCCTTCACATTCTTCTCACTATTCTCAGTTTATATATATATATATATAGTCAAAGATTCTTTAGAAGCTGAGAAAATTAAAGAAGATAAGAAAATGAAATCGTTCGTTGAATTGGCATAATTTAATGCTATCAATAAACTTTATCCTACAGACAACTAGTCAAAACTACTCATTTTCATGAATTCACCGTTTTCGAATTTCGAGCCTTATCATTAGTTATCTTTAGGGAAAAGTTTACTGATAATATTAAAATAAACCAATTTGATGTATAATTTCATCACTTCCTCTTCAATTTTATCCGCTTCCAACAGCTCAAACTTCTTGTTCTTAGACTTATTTTAATCCTTGAACCCTAAATTTCATTTATGTCAAAAAAGTAGCTATCACTTTAAATAAAAAAATTAGGACCAAAAATTCGTGTATACGAAAGCCTGACGATAGGATGGAGGGGAGAAGATTCTCCCAGGCCCAATATTTTTAAGGGTTCGGCATTCTCAAACAAAAAAAGAAAAATACGTAGATTTTCAACAAAAATCTTGTAAAAAACCGATAAAAAATTTTTTTCAGTCGCTCCGCTCAAGAAATTGGCTTCTCCAGCATCATAAAACCTCTCGCACACATAAATCTTCGATACTGCACCTGAACACAGATTCGATTTTCAATTTTTTGGGGAGCCCCTAAATTTTTTCTCCCCGGGCCCGAATTTTCTCTCCAGGGACCCGAGTATAAGAGCATAATTGCTATGCATTTCAAAGGTTTAATGGAGAGGGGATACCAACCTCACTGAAAATGATCGAACTGTGCTTCCAGTATAAATTATAATTCATATGCTCGTTGGGAAAAACTTCAAATTGGCATCGTCTCAGAGTCCTCTACACTATAACAGGGTTTATGTTTTCTTCATACTCTTGTATTCAAATTTACATAGAAAACTATTTTTTCCCACACTTTTTTCCTACTTTTTCTCTTCTCCCACACTAAAAAGATACTTGATGACCATTTTCTTTCTTTTTTTCCCTTCCGCTTCCATTTTTTTCCTTTGTCAATGTTATAATTTTTGTCATATACTCTTCACCACCGGAAAAAATCTGTGCAGCCTGCGCTATACAGATGATAACGTTTTCAAATTCAATTAGGGATGGGCCGCTCCGAAGGTGTCTGGTTTGAAGAACCATGTTTTTTAAAAGAGCTGGTTCCTGAAACTGCTCCGGTGTGATAAAGTCTGCTCCCTGCTACTTTCTGCTCCAATGCTCTAAAGACCGAAATGATTTTTTCAGTTTTTTTCTAACACTCGTTTTTGTTGTCAGCAGTTGAATTGAGTTCAATTCGTATCGTTCCATACAATCAAAGATAACGAGGAAAATCACGAGAAAAATGTTTGTTGTGGAGAGCTGAAATTTTTTAGCTTAAAATTCTGTAAATATTTCAGTTCAATCGCACATTTCGTTTTCGAGACATTGCTGAAATTCCATCAACTCCTCAACTAGGTTGAATCCTTATCATTTCAATTAACTCAATCTGAACAGAATTTCAGTGATATCTCGACAACCGAAAATAAGATTGGGCTGAAATTTGTCTGAGATATCGAAATCATATTAACTAAATATCCGGTGAAAATTTGGCTAAAATCGTACCGTTGGTTCTCGAAATATCACTGAATCTACAACTACATTTAGGTTATATTATTTGCATAGGTATTCCATATAATGTAAGTTTTTGAGAGAAATTATGAGAGAACTGTTAGTTTTAAAAAGGTAAAATTTTCACAGAATTTTCAGATAACATATTATAATATCACAAAAAAATTTCAGCTCTCTGAAACTGACAGTTCTCTCATAATTTTTCTCGATAAATTTCATTGCATGGAATGACAAATGATGGAATTTCAGCAATATTTTGAAAACAAAACATGAATTCGGCTAAATTTTCACACAATCGTTAGCCAGCATATTACATAACTTGATGTTTCTATTCACATCAAATTCCTCATGATAACTTTAACTGTACTTAAGGGAATAAGGGATACTACTTCTTCATAACATGAATATATTGATGACAGATACAGCTCAATCGAACATGGATAAGGTTAGAATCATTCTTGATTCAACGGTTTTCATATTAAATATGATCGTAGCAGTTTAGGAGTAGGGAGCAGATTGAAAAAACAAGTTTTTTAAAGAACCAGAAGCAAACGAACCAGGTTCCACAAACGAACAATTTTTCCCATCACTAGATTCGATACACGATTAAGGCCCATATTCACGAACATCACTTTAACCTCCCTTCACTTAAATTTCATTTAAAAAAATTCTTTTGCACAATTTTGTACTTAAAAATGTGGGAGCATTGTATCTCTTATGAGAGTTCCAATGTAAAAATAAAATGTTACAACACTCTTAATTACAAAATTGTGCCAAAAGTCTCTTTCAAGTGAAATTTAAGTGAAGGGAGGTTAAAGTGACGTTTGTGAATATGGGCTTAAATGTAAAAAGAAAAAGAAGGAATTTAGCAAACGCTTTTACCTGAATTCAAAAGTCCACGAGACAAAGAATATTCGTACGAAGTCGAAAGAAATTGGCTACACAACCAAACTAATAAATAACTTACAAAATTTCCCGCACAAAGAGAGTGACAAAAAAAACCGACACACACTCGCAAATTTCGAAAAGCACGTGCTTACAAAATTATTCGATACCAGACGATGAAATCAAGCGAAAGAAAAAAAAAGGAATGAAATAACTTTTTTTTATTATTATTATTATTATTATTATTACCGAAATGAATAATTACGGAGGCGAGAACGAATCGAATAATGAAAATAAAAATAAAAGATCGAATATTATAAAGAATGTATTGAAAAAACTGAAAGAAAAAAGAAATTCGTCGTCAAAGAAACGCGAAAATATAAACAAGAATAAAAATTATTATAACGAACGCGCGATGACAAGTTCCACGCGTAACCTTCCACACACGCAAACAGGACGGCCAACAAGCCAAAACTAAACCGACGCGAGAGCAGTGAGAGCCAACTGAAAACCTTTTCGATCTAAACTCTAGAAAAAAAAAAAACCATCTACACAACGTCAGTATGTCTCTAGTAAAAAAGAAAACAAAAAAATACGAAGAAAACGAAAAGGGAAAAAAGTACGTCTCGGCTATATGTAATACTGTGCTCTGTGCTGGCAGAACGCGTACCGTAAAGGCGGAAAAAAAAATGACGCTATATAGCGAAGCAAAGAGCCGGAGCAGGGAGTGTACTGCCGAGTGAAGTTGGTGGTTTTTTTTATTTAATATTTAGTTCTATTGGAATGGTCAGACTGGAGGATAGTTGCGCCGCGCGCGCATTTTATTTAACGCCGTCGTCGTCCTCATCTTCTTCGCACGTCTTAAAACAGAATTCTGGGAGCAGCAACCGCAGCGGCGGCGGCAGCATTTGTTAACGTAGTTAAGGGAGTCAAGTGAAATGGTCGTCGATGGATGTGGTTGGAGGGGGGAAATGGCGAGACGAATGGGACAATTTGGCGGCGGGAACGGTGTACGCGGTGCAAGTGCACGGCGGCGGCGTTTTCGTGGTGTTTAACGTCCGAATGCCGGTATGTACAGTCCAGACGTGGTTGACTGCGAAGTCAGTGTTGCCACTTAGACAAATCAGAAATGACCTTACGACCGCATGATAGATAAATTGTGTATTATCCGTTGAAATTAGATTAAACTGAAACGCGTTCGCAAAGGTGGCCGGACGTGTATTTTTTATCACACGACATTTATGAATGAAGACGACAGCCTACCGTGGTTCGATTTATAGGCAGAAACAAAAAGGTAGGCTTCGTTGAAGCACCGAACCTCTTAGGCCGAAAGACAATAATTACAAGTTGATTTTCCTCAACTGGTTAAAAAATTATTAATCGCGTCAAGTGATAAGACTTATTTTTTGATTATTTGGATAATGGTAATTGCGGTCACAAGCATGACATTGTGATCAGACTTTGAAGCGTTATTTAGGCCCTGGACGACGTTCCTATTGGGGTTTATAAAAATTTTATAAAGTCTCATTGTCCTATTAGAGTTATTTTCGTCAATAATTTTTTCATCTCGGAATATCTTCGATTTTATATCATGAAAAAAATCATCTAGATATTCACAGTTTTAGTTTTGAATACAGGAAAAAACTACTTTAAGTAGACTAAAAATGTTGCTGACCATCCGGAGAATGTCCTACGCAATTCACATTTGAAAATTAAAAAAATTAGAAGGTTTTAATTGAAGAATATGAGAATTTAAATATTGAAAAAGTTATTGTCATAAATTTAAGCTTATCCATCAATAAGAGCTACTCAATCAGATTAACGCAGTCGGTTTTTTTTTTTAAATAAAATTTATTTTGATTCTTACTTCTTATCACTTAAGTGTATGTTGGTGATGAATAAATTAAAGTATTGCACGCGCCCTTTGTGCCCTGGCAATTCCTTTTTCCTCATTTTATGTGTTGTCTTCACTTTCTTATCAGTTTAAGCAGTCCATACGTAGTAATACATAGTCAAAGAATGACATAAAATACATCACATCAACCAATCGGATTCTCTGGATTGAGGTGTTTATTCTCTAAAAGTTAAAATTTCCCAACTTTACAGAATACAGATTGGAGATTGGAGAATAGAGATGTGAATTTAAACCCTGCTTAAGATGAGTAGACGCATACCTAGGTCATTTTCCTTCCAATTTCGATATTTTCTTTACATCTACATGTTATTTCAATGGGCAGTGACAAAACATAAAATAATTTTTACATGCTTTCATTTAACTCCGTTTGGGAATAGAATTTAGACTTTATTTTTATTTGTATATGGATAGACCCGTGAACAGTTACTGAGTTTGTCTCTAGAGTATTACTAAAAAGGTAGGATCTCAATTGTGAGTCAGGTTACTCTTTTTGCATGAATGCAATAGAGTTCGCTAAGTTTCACTTCACACATTTTTAAACTTATAAAAGCATATTTTTTTTAATTAATTTTAAACATATTATTCTTAATTATAGATTGTAATTACATGAAATAAATTATTTGGGTAATTGAAAAGCATTTCTCATCAGAATATCGAATTTAAATTGATAAATTTGACAAAAATTGAAATTATAAGAAATCACATATTGTTTTCCCCCAGGTACTTGTCTTAGAAGCTTCCTACCACTGGTAGGCAGAGCTACTCAGCTAGTGGTGGATTAAAGAGCGTGATAACGGGTGGTCCATCTCTGGTCCTTCAACACTAGTTCCTTGTAGTTGATACAATATAATTTAATTAGAAAAAAATTGTTTACTATTTACAGTGTGTTGAGTGGACAAAACACAAAAGGGGCAATGGGATAGTTTAACATGGGCCCCTTCAACAAGTAGGGATTGGAAGATAACTTTTGGTTTAACAAAAATTTACCAACAAAACCAAAGAAGAAGCATCAATATGAGAAGCCACCCTGGCCTCTTTGCAGAGCTACTCACCTACTGAATTAATGATGATATTAACAATACTTTGATTACCCAGATATGTGAAGGCGCAAAGATATGGAACTTTGAAAATTTTCACTAAAACTTCTTTTGTTTTCCTCATTAAGATAGAGGCCATTTGAGAGTTAGACTTAGTCCATTCTTTATGAAAACTTTGTTGAGAATTAATAAATATATGGATTTATGAAAATTTGTTAATAAGTGTCAAAATTCTAAAAAATTTATCCAGTGTTTTGCCTACTTTATTCTCCCTTTTCTACATCATCCTCTTCGGACACTTTGGCGATTCAGGTTGTGCTTTTGTTCCACAAAAATGTAGCTCAAATCGCACCGGCAATGTTGACGAATGTTTAGTTCCACCTTTGGTTTGAGACCTTCGACCATTTAGTACTGGATACCCAGGTAAACACACTAATCTGTGCCAACAGTATTGACCTTAAGCCCTAAAATGGACAAGAATTTCAATCAATTTCACTGGAGTCGCAGCAATGTATTTACATATTTTTAAATTGGCATTTGGCAGGACCAAAGGACTGAAAACATATGAAACCAGCTTGCAACAGATGTCTGCTTGTGAGTGTGTGTGTTATGTGACAAACAGAATTCAAAACTGAACAGTGCTCCGTGCAGTTTTTTTATGCAATCTCAACTTTTTGGTATCTAATATTTTTTTACACCCTGAAGGAAGCGGACTAGAGAGCAAGAATGTTTACAGATTAAAAAATACCTACTACGCATGCTCAGAAAACCTATGTCCATTTTTTTGCTTTAGATTGATGGCACATTTGGTTAGCATTGGTGAGATAGGGCTACTGACTGGGTATCCTGTACTGAATGATCGCAGGTTGAGACAATGATGACAACTAGTTTCGCACTTACAATCTGACAATCTTTCGATTGTACAGCCAAGCACTTAGCCACAATGCCACGCTGACTCGTTGACCCCAAACTTTACAATCTTGAAATTTGGACCAAAAGTGCGTAGGCGTTTTGTAAACCGTTCATTATATTTCATAAACGCTGTAGTTGATGCAAAGCAAATTATGAAGTTTCTTCAAGAGGTATACTGCACCATGTAAGTAGTTTTTACCTTGATAAGAGTTTGCCACTGCACTCCGCAATTATTTCATTTATTCCTGTGAACTCAAAACGACCTGCGTGACAAAATGCGATAGGCGAGGATGCTACTGATAAAACGTGCTATAAATTTTTCACAATCGAACCTCTCACCGCTGTGAACATTCGAGAGAGAAAGACAGACTGAGAGGGAGAGAGAGAGAGTGAAAGATATGTGGCATTCACTCATTGTCGAAATCGTTTAGGTACTTCAAGGAACTAATAAGAAAAGTTATTTTCACCTTTTTCTGTGCAATGATTTTAAGGTTATGCATCGCATTTATACGTCTGTACAAATTTGCAGAAGAGGAATACATTTTTTTCATGATAAAATGTCGATGTTGATGGCTAATCAAAAGGTAGTACTGATACGACCTTAAAACTTGGTAACCTGTAGGTATGATGATAAATGTTAAAACGTTAATATTTCATTATGTTATCTTGGAAGGTAGCATTGATTGTATTTATTTTAATGGTTTCGTTGACAAAATGATAAATTAAAAAAAATATGTTATGACCTTTGCGAAGTGAGGATGAAGCATGTAGCCAGAGTATTGGGAGCTGTCCGTTGCCTATCTCAACATATTTTATATGACCATCTTTCTTTTATGAAGAAGCTAAAACAAAATTGAAAGTGTCAAGTTCGATTTATACATTTTTTATTGTTCCTTCCTCATCGGTGTCAATGGAATATTGACGTTTACAAAATGCTAGACTTAGCCCTGTCAACGTGAAAAATTTTTTTCAAATTTCACAATTTCAACATAATCAATCCTCCTTTTGAAACATTCGTCGACAGTTTTGTTATGATAGGCTATGAGATAGCCTATGCAATCGCATACGTTTTGATGTTTTTTGTCTTTTATGATGACTTGGTCGTTCATTTTTATAAACGTCATTTTGCTAAAATCCAATGATAATGAAAAATTGAGTTTACTGTAATCTGTATCTCTCAGACCTCAGTTTTATGTCGCCTAAAGTCTATTGACGATACAACTCTAGTTAAAATTGAATAATTCTCTTGGTTAATTAATCATTTCAGTTGTCATTTAGAGGAGAATGGACCCCAGTGCTTCGAAATGTTCTCGTACAAAAGTTCTGTTACAATCTCTCCTCACAAATCGTGGGACTGGGTGATGTGAGTTTAATGTAAATTCGAACAAACTTAGCAGACATTTGTGAAACCGAATTACTGCAATGTTTTGCTCTAACTTGATAAATGAGAAGAGAAAAAATAAAAATAAAAGACTCGAAAATTTGTTAAATAGATATAGCTCAATCAGTCACAGCTTTTTCACAACTTTTTCACTTTGGAGGGTAAGTTCAAGTCAGCCCGCCCCCTCACCTCATTTATGTCTGTATATATATGTCGTAGGTGCTTTGGAAAATCCGTCATTTTGCAAATACTCTAAGTCATTTTAAAAAGAGCCGGCAATTCGGAAAACAAAAAAAAAATTTAATTACACTCAAAATTTTAGGCATTTTACAATGAGCCCAGACCGCTTTAGGCTAATTGGAAAATCAAAAATTTTTACCTCAATTAGCCTAGCACTAACTAGGCTTAATGTAATGAGCCCAAACCCATTTAGGCTATTTAAAAATCGTTCCAATTAGCCTAGAATCATCAAGCTAATTGAACAACTAGCAGGGCCGCAGAGAGCCAAAATTTTTGAGGGGGCTGAATTTCAAAATTTTTCTACTGAATACAAAAGTTTGAAACTTAATCGTGAGACAAAAATCATATAGTGTAGGAACAATATGGTTCTTCTGCAGCCTATTTCTATTTTATTAAATTTTGTTTTCTTGTCAAAAACACTACAATATCACAAATTTTTTAACTTTTTGAAAAAATTTCAAATTATTGGGCAGGGGGCAAGCTGAACTCCTACACCTTCCTATAACTATGAGCCTGTTAAGGGGATTGGCAGCAGACTGAAGTAAGAATATATATAAACCAATAAGCAGTACCTATAAAATGTTATTCGTGTCAAATAACCCGAAAGCCACAAGTAGTATTCAATAATTGATCGATGTATGAAATATTGAAATTTTATTTTAGTATGATATCACTTGTTTTTAAGCTTCCAATTCAGAAAATAAAAATTTCAAGTGAGTCGACCACTCATTCTGAATTTTAATAGATTATTGTCTTCATTTTCCAGGCATCAAAAATGGAAGTTCGTACAGGCTACATGTACACATCCGAGTCTACTCTTGTAATCAGTAGTTTAATTACGAAAGCCTACCGGAGATGTGATCCTGAAACAAATATTTGGGCCAACCCGCATTATTTTTTTGGAATTCCTTGGAGCCCTAGAAACACGCAAAAGTTAAGAGTGACTTTCAAATATGCCTAAGAAGTAGAAGCTCTGTTTTTGCAGGGGTCACGATTAGAACACTAGAATTAGAAAGAAAATCCCTCTTTTAAAGCCACTTTAACCTATTTCGAATGATACCTAATTACATCAGATTTACTGGTGGGAATAATTTTGCTGTAACGCAAATATTGTTGGAATTCTAACCTAGTCATAGCTAACAACTCCAGTTAGCAACCGCAGCTAGTAACAATCAAACGATGGTTAAAATCACAGCCACTAACGATGGCCACAGGCAACTGAATTCTCTGCATATTCCATATTTTAAACCTTAAACTCTTATTCAAACTACTTACGAACTTCCGGCTATGCTTTGCAAGCTTAGGTCCTTTTTCTTCTTTTTAGCTAACATTAGGCTAATTTTTTCTACCACGTACATGTAATTAATGTGCGTTAAAGAAGATGAATGAAAAGCTATCCGATAAAATAAAGTAAATCTACAAAATTTATGACTATTGCACTCGGCATTTCAAACGAACGAATAAAAAAGAAAAAGATTCGCCAGTTTTACATTTAACGACCCTCTTACCTATACGTGTTTAAGAGAACATAATCTGCTTGTTGCACTCGTTAATTCTTCTAGACAGATTTTTATCGCTTTATATTTTATGGGTTACAGGTAATTATTTTTCAGATTTTTGTACCACCCATTTCTACAAACAAAATGTTCCAAGTTTATAAACCTCTTCGACATTATTCACGTTCTTATCATTTATCGACTTCCAACACCAAAAGCTAGTCGATACAGCAATTAAAATACGTATTTTTAATTGCTTCTATGCCTAGAATCATGCAATCAAGCTATTTAGGACTGACCAAAGCAGACTGTTTTTTTTTGTTTTTTTTCTTGGAAAACTTGGGAAATTGTTTTCTGTAAACCGTTTTGCTCGAGGTCGAGATTAATTCTGTAGCTGCCGGTAAAATCACCTACAGAAAGTGCACCCAGTAGAAAATACACTAAGGAAAAATTTATCACTCATTTTATCGGTGAATGTTTCCAATTTAATCCGCTAGAGAAGTGTAAGCCCACTACTTAGAGCCCTTGGTATTTATGGTAGAAAAATTAATAATAATGATTAATGAAATTCAAGTTAAAAATGAGTAGAGAGTAGTCCAGTTTCATCAGGAGTTACAGTACATTTGCTCTTTCCTCATCACTTGCCAGTGGTGGATTTACCCACAGGCTGACGAAGCTGAAGCTTCGGGCGGCAATTTTTGAGTTAGAAAAAATGATACCTAAACACACGATCAGATCACCTAGAGATGTATTGTTTCGAATTGTACGAAAAAAATTGATATAATTTGACGCGTCACACCTCTCACACACAATATTGCTCCTGAAGGGGAGGGGGCACGAAAATGTTTTCTTGGGCGGCAAATTTTCTACAGCTTAGAGCGTCAAGAGACTTAATTTGCCACTGTCACTTGCATTAATTAATGTAATGATTACTTCGATATATTATTAATTCTCAATCATGGATGGTGGCGTCACTGTGTAGAGTAGTATTCACTGACTTTAGTCGGGTTAGTTGCAGTGGCACCATTTCAAATCATTGAGCCAGCAGCACTATCATTGGTGATCTAAGACAATGTTTAAGCACTACAGAGTTGGACGAATCAGTGATGCAAGATGTTGATAAAATCAATATCGATATTTCCGATATTTAGATTTTTTTATTCAGTTTTTTTATTTCAATAGAACCTGTCACAAATTTTCAATAATCCACAGATTATTCATTTTTTCCACAGAATTTTTAGGTTTTCATTAAACTTTTGCCAAAATTGTTGAAATTCATTCAATAAAAAATAAAAAAAGAAGAAAAAATAAAATAAATTACAAAAAAATTATCACATCAGGCCAGCACATTCTCACACTGAATCATGTTATTGTGGACTCTAGTGTACTTTTACTATTCTCAAATGTCAAGAAAAAATTACCTATTCCTTATGTCTTATTCTACTATCAAAGCAGTACATCAATGCCCCAGTGTTCTCTTTTGCAATGCATTTGTGGTAAAGTCCTAAGTACCAAGAAACCAATAAAAGAAAAATCACTACCATAGGCTAGAAAAAGTCATGAAATTAGAAAAACAAAAAAATATAGTAGAATACCTTTAGTTTTGGCAATACAAAAGTATTCATCGAACGGTAGTCAACAGGCAAATTCGAGTATTCACTATCATGTAACAAAAGTACAGGTGAGTTAACCTTAGTAAAAACTGACTAACGGCTACTGTGCACTGAGGCATTTTATACCCAGCTGAGTACATGTACACAAGCACACATATGTAATAAAATACATACGTGGCAATTTTGATTGGCTGTTAATTATTTGCCATAACTTACGCTTAACCATGGTAAATGATAAGGTATGACAAGTGCGCTTGCTATCAGATGATGTAATTGGCAATGAGCCAATCTATCACAGTTCAGTTAGAGTTGTATTATGTGCAAAGTGCAAAAAGTAAATACAAATATTTGTTTTAACATACAAGACACATGACTGGCCAAACTCTTAAAGGTGTGACTGTTGTCAAATGGTCCAAGTCCCTAATCCTCATGCATAGTGAATCCTCACAAATGTAATTTTTTTAATACATTAATTGAGTTTTAAAAACAAAAAATAAGAAACAAATCAATATTATATAGAAATACTATTGTTTTCCCAATGAAAATATCAATAGATATTTCATATCATTTGATAATTCGAAAAATCCAATTATCTAACATTTTTGATTTGATATTTGCCTCACTCAAGTCCACTCAATCAACACTTGAAAGGAACACACACAACTGATATCCACCATCCCCAATAATGCAAAATGATGTGTGTGAATCAGTGTTAAAAATAATGGAAGCAGTGGTGTTATAAATATCAGAAAATAGACCACAAATGGACTAATTCGCACCTACTTACCACTGGCTGTGGTGTAGCAGTGTGGTAGCATTTAGCACTCAACCCCATTAATAAGGCAAATGTAGGTTTTGTCAACTTGGGGAATTGAACCTGGAACCTACATATTTGCCAGCTAAAAGCAGTGAACTTAACTGCATGGCCATCTCACTGTCAACTATAACAGGCAAATGTATTTTGTATAGAGCGAGGTATGGTGGTTTCTACACACTCCCCGCTAGAGAGACTCAACATGAGTTGGTTGAACCCTGAAACACCTCTTATACCTATACACACAAGCTTACACTACTAATATGGGTTATACTTCCACTATATAGGACGTCATTTATCAGCAACTCAAGTTAGGAAGGAGAGTTGTGAATTCCACAATGCACTGCTAGTGTGCGTGCATGTCCAGTACACATCGAGGGTCACCAGATGTAGGTTTTGTTGGTTTGTGGAATCAAACCTGGGACCTACATATTTTCCAGCTAAAAGTGCTGAACTTGACCACACTGCCATCTCACCGCTGACTCTAACTTGCAAATGTATTTTGTATAGAGCAAGATATGGCAGTTCCCACAGCAAGCTATAGAGAGGTCAGTTTGAATCATAAAAGCAGAAGCCCTCTACCATCAACATCAAATCCGATGCACCGTTTGTACAATTTTTAGAACCAAAATGTACCAGGTTGTTCACAGATAGATTAATGTTTCATCTCAAGCATTAGAAATGATTTATTCTCCTGCATTAATGGAGCATCAAAGGATATGGAAAAAAACCTGGATTGTTTCTATAATTGAGAGAATCAGGGAGTAAGGTTTTGGCATGCCTATTGAGGGACAGGTGAGTGTACCACGTATATTGGGTGGGATGCTTGTCCATGAAAGCATGGGAATATTTTCGTCCTTGAGAGTCAGTTTTTGTGTTTCGTTAACCAAAATATGTGCCCATGTCACAAATCCCTAAGACCTACCAATTATTGTTTCTACTACAGTGCTGGAGCAGTACCAAAAAATCTTGTAAAACTGTTTCAGCGGTCCCCAAAACTTTTATTTTCCTGTCAAATGAAATATATGTTTTTCACATGATTTATGATACTTATTACCTGGTACTTGACTGCGACAGAATTATGTAAAAATCACTGTGAAGGTAATATTTCCATCTCTGGAACTGCTACTTATTTGAGATAGGAGTGTAAAACTTTAATGATCATCTTATATTTCATTATCATGTACGTTTCCTATAATTTTACATTATAAAGTTTGAGTCAGCTTCTTTTCTTAGAAAAAAAATATCTTTTCACAAAACGATTGAATCTTTCTTATTGAGTGGGATAGCACCAGATTTTAAATTATTTTAATGCGCTCATTCTATTAGTTTTTGTAGGAAATACGTAATTAAAATTCATAATTATTCTAATAGATGAACAGCTGTGCATAGGTTACTTCTGTCTCCAAAATATAAGCATTTTACTATTTCTGTTGAAAAAAAAAAAGTCGGTAGTAGGCTATTTATCCAGTAAATAAGTAGTTTTTGAAAGAAAGTTTTGGGGAGGTTTTCGAAATTATAGTCGCATCATAAATTTTTTGTAAAAACCTAAAAAAAAAAAACAGAACAGGTTCAAAATAATATATCTTCATTCCAGGACACTTTTTTCAAAAAATATTTATTTGACAAATTGAAGTAAGTATAGTTAATTTTCGATGACTTTGATTCCATAATTTTTTTTTGTAGGATGCGCTGTTTTAGGACTAAAAATTGATGCTCCCCCTTGAAAAAATCATGGATATCCTCCCTGCGTCGTTATTATTACTATAATCATTATTAAGAGACTTGTTTTACTTACTTATCATTAATTCTCGCCATAAAAACTATTTACATTTTTAATTAATTTTGAAAATTGAACTCACATAGCGGCGCTTCAGTGGGAAAACCGTGCATCCTACAAAAATCAATATTGTCGATAATTAATTATTCTTCTATTTGTTAAATAAATATGTTTTGTAAAAAAAAGTGTGCTGGAATGGAGGTGTATGGAAAAAAACATTTTTTTTAAACCAGTTTTTAGGTTCCCGAAAAAATTTTAGGTGCAAAATATAACTCGAAAACTACACCCTGAGACTTATTAATCGCGCAAATTTCCAAAACTCTTCCTCAACTTTCTCCAAAACTATGGTTTCAAACACGTATTAATTTCTTAGACTATATTTCAAGCGCGTATTTCCAGTAACGAATTTATATTCTCATTTTCATCAAACCCCCAACTTGGGTATATTCTCATAAAGTGGTGTATGTTTTAAAACTCTATTAATTTTTCGAAATGAACGTGATTCGAAGTTGACAAGAGTGTAAGATTTTACACGCCTTATTTTCCTCGTTTAAATATTTCTGTTTTGTTCGACACTCATCTGTTTGCCAATTTAAACAACATGGTACGTATATGGAATACAAATAATTTTGTATGGGTTGTACGGCTCTTCTCTCTATACCCTCCTTGTTGGCTGACAAAAAACGTGTACTCTCGAATGTATATGCCATGAGAATAGGGTTGTTCGAATCCTATACATATAGCCTGCTCGGTGGTATAGCACGAAAGCGTAGCTCCATAATGATATGAAACAGGTAATTTTAATTTGTGTAGGTAGACGCATTTTCAGGTAGAAAAAAAAAAGCAGAGGAGAAACATAGAGTACTCCCCAAGTCTAAGAGTTTTTAATGTTACTCGAAGTTATAAATATATTCGGTTTGATTCGTGTTATTGAACATCTTGATTTGATTATGATGATTGTATTAGGTAGACGTACTGTTTACAAAGAGAATGAGAGAATGTATCGTCTCTCATTCAAAGTTAAAATGGTGTCGTTTTTGAAAAGATATAATTAGACACACAAAAAAATTTCCAGCATGTTTCTGTGGGTTTTCTCATTTCTCATGTTGTATTTACTCGTTTATTAACCTACCTGTAGGAAAAAGGTTTAAATTTTACGTTTAAACTGAAAAGAAACGGTGGAAAAAAATTTTTTTTCATTGGGTTGAGAAAAAATCTGTATGTAATATAAAGCACGAAGAAAAAATAGTATATTACCCTCCAAGTCAGGGCCTTAGAAAGAATATTCGGACTCGGGGGAGAAAAAATTTATGGGCTCCTTAAACAATTGAAAATTGCGTCCATGTCCAGGGGTAATATTTTGGATTTATCTTTGCGAGGGATTTTGCAATATTGAAGAAATCTATTTCTCTCGCTCCGTTTGCATAAAAATTTTTCAGCTGTTCTTCCATAGATTTTCTAAGAAAATCTACTAATTTTTCTCTTTTTTTTGAGAATACTGGGCCCCTAAAAACCCTAAACCCGGGGTAATTCCCCCTTCACTCTATAATCAGGCCTGTTCTAAGATTCAAAAGTGAGTGTTTACATGCAAAGGAAAGTTTGCAAAATGAGTGCAGCGAGTGGGAAATTCCTGGAGCATGTAAACTCACTTTTGAATCTTGTTGAAGAAGATATGTTCTATAATAAATGATAAAAAAGCGACGAAATGTTAATTGGGTTAGGTACTAATTTAGGCAGATGAGAATACTGGCCAATAAACATTTTTTCCATTGCTTCCAGTCCATTTGCCAAAATTTACCACTTCTTAGTTTTTGATCACTTAGTTCGCATTTTAACAAGTCCCCAGGAGTATTTTATAGTTGTTTGCTCTCTCCTTTCACTCTCTATACTGATAATATCGGGAACACCAATGAAATACCGGCACTGGTACTTCCTTTTTTTTGTACCGGCAGCAATGTCTAAATACCAGCTAGTTGGCAACCCTGAGTATTCTCAGGGCCATAACTAGATACGTGTGATCTGTGCATTTGCACAGTGTGGCAGAGTGCAAGGGCGCCATACTAATCAAAAAATAAAATAAAAAACCTAATCTAATACATTGTCGTAGTCCGATACATCGTCTGGATGGCGACAAAGAATGTCATTCTGATTCGACTAGCAAAAAAAATATGTGTTTTTTTTCACTTAGAACATATATTTAAATTTTGAACATAATCAGTACACGCGATGTGTCATTTGCTTTTGAGAAATTATTGGAAAGGTAATGGGAGGGTGTCAAAAAGTTTGTTCACACAGGGTGGCAAAAAAGCTAGGTATGGCCCTGAGTATTATCAATGATGAGTGAAGTACTTTGAGTATGTTAAAATATGTGAACATTTCCCAACCAGAATCAGCAATTGTGGCGCCATATGTAGCAAGTGAGGCTATTATGCAAGAAATAACAGTTTCTAATGTCACCCATATTATGTTTCTTTTTCTTTTTCTCTAAATATTATTTCTATTGATAATTTTGATAGGGTGGGAGGTTGGGTGGTTTTTTTTTTTAATGTAAAAAAAGAAAAAAAGAAGGGTATAATGCTAGAATTAAAATAAAAATAAAAACATTACCAGTTGGAATTGGTCATTTCAATCGCAGTCTTATAAATAGATTAATGTTGTTCAGAAAGAAATTTGGTATAACCTGATTACCATGCAACTTCCATGTCTTGACGTAAAGTGAATGTGCTTCAGTGTGGAAAGTTCACATGGAGGCACGTCTGCTTTGCATTGAAGTTATGCTTCACCAATTATAAAAGCTACATCTTGTTTGCAAAATATCGGTGTAAACATTGTTTTTCTGATCATGTATTATAAAAACAATTTATCTCATTATAGTTGGAAAACAAACAATATTGGTATTGGGGCTCATATGGAAAAATCTTGAAATGAATACATAAATAAATTTAGTTACGCAGAGGGACTTGTATTACTACAATTGTATCCCCCTTTGCATACCCCATGACAACTATTAATTTTATTTTAATTAATAATAACATTACATTTAGGCAGAGAATAGGGTTTCAAACGGTTATTGAAGAAAATTCACGCAGTACACAGCCTGAAAATTAGTTCACTATTAGGGAATGAGGTTTCATTCATATACTATGATTAATATAACAGACCTAGACTTACAGGGGGATCTAGTCTGAAGTTATCAAAATACATTTCATTTTCAGATCGGTATATTTAGGTAAATCTAACGATTATTTTATGGGTGAGGGAATGATTCTTCTATCCAAGTGGCAAGGGTGTAGTCAGCATGGAATAGGGGGCAATTCCCCCATGGATTTTCAAAAAAAAAATATGGCTAGCTAAAAAAGAAAAAGGTGTGGATGTTTTTCCTTATCCCTAATATCAATGACGAAGAAATAATGAGAAAAAGTTAGGCAACCCAGCATGATTTTTAAGTGGGTTTTCAAAGAAAACCTACTTTTTTTGGTTAAGCAAGCTAAAATTTTTATTTAATAAAAGCTATCCAGAGGTAATACTTTTTTTTTGAAAATATAAATTTCCTTACATTAATTTCATATTTCATTAGAAATTTAAAAATAAATTTTCAATGACTGTTCTTTGCACAGCCAGTAAAATCGACTGTGACTGGACTTACGAGTTCGCTTGTTGCCAGTGGCGCAATTAGGGGGGTCAGATGGTGCTCATTCCCAAGTGGTTGAGTTTGGGAGTAGAAAATTACAAATGGAAATTAATTTTCAAACTATTTATACAAATAGTTACACTTTGGACCAAGGCTTCATGTATATACCGGAATCATTTGAAACTCCCCCAACTACCCAAAATACAAAAACAACTATCAATACATGAATGTTCCAAAACCCAGAAAACATCAAAATTTTTTTTCACTCGCTTTGTTCGCAAAATAATTGTTTTAACACCCTATAAAATCCCCTCTGGAGGTATATACCGAGTACAGCCCTGTTACAGTTGAGGGCGACCTATTGATTAGTCCTCATGCAGTAAATTTCTAATTATATCACTGCCTGTTAACCCACCTAGCTGGTCCCTACTTTCATAAAACTTGCTTTTCTCCACCTGAAAAATTTTCTACCTACGCCCTTACCAAGTGGTAGAATTTATGAAAATTCTCCTATGAGGCCAGAATTGTTGCCCACATCTGGTAAGGAGTATTAAAGTTATATTAGACGCAGGTCTATCGAGTGGAGGGAAGAAGGGATTCCCTCCGGGCTCGGGATTTTCAGAGGCCCGGAATTCTCAAAAAAAAAGAGAAAAATAAGTAGAAAAACCGTTAGAAAAACTTTTTTACCGGTGGAACGAGAGAAATAGACTTTCCCAGTATTATAAAATCTCTCCCAAAGATAAATTTTCGATACGGCATCAGATCATCAATGCGATTTTCAATTTTTTAGGCGCCCATGAATTTGTTCTCCCTCCGAGCCCGAATTTCCTCTCTACGGCCCTGATTAGGCTAAAGTCATTCGTAAAATATTCCATTGTAGGTTAAGATTAATGGGGTACTAAACCTCTGAATTGTATCCAAATTCAATCGAACTTTTTCAGTAACTATCACCAAACACGTCCTCTTCGCAGTATAAGCACGTTTTAAAAATCAACAAATCAATGTTCGTTCTCGCCACAACACCTAAATTATTCACTCTTCGATTGCACATTTTTCAAAAAACATTCCAGCCACCATTTTTTTTGTTATAACAATTTGACCCAGTCGAACGAAAAAATTCCAAAAATGAAAGAACCCATCCATAGTGGGGTTCAATAAACTAACCGGCCAACACCTGTGAAATGCAGCAGCACGTAGAAGTGGACCGCGCAGAGAATGAGTTTTAGTGAGACAGAGAGTCGAGAGCAAGAGTAAGAGAGAACGAATGTGAGAGAAAGATAAAATGACGGAGACGAGTGGAAAGAGTGTGAGGAAGAGTGGAAGAATGCTATTTACCTGCTCGGTCGAAAGGTAAACTTTACTCGTAAATTATATACGAGTACTGCGATGCCGAACCATTCTGTTAATAAACTCTGTTATTAAAGTTCTTTATTACCGTATTTTCTTGTTTCTGATTTAAAATGTCAGCGTTGCGAAAAAAGAAAAAAAAAGTAATAACAATAATAATAATAATGTACCTATAATAAAAAACACAAAAGCAAAACAAAATACTTACGCATTATTGTATACGTTTCGAATTAATCAGGGCGAGAATAGTTTTTGTTTTTGTTTGTCAATTTATGCCAATTGTAGGTTACAATATGTTCAATGAAATTCATTTTTTATTTTCCAAACATCCCTCTTTTCACGATGAAACCTACGCAGCCTTCTGCTGGTTGTTTCAAATATCGAAGAGAATGTTCTGTTAGCCTAATTTATGGTGTTTTATATTCGTCAAAACTATAATAAATAATGCAAGCATTCTGCATTCTGCATTACAGGACCTTTAAATAATAAAATTATTCTTTGTTCTTCAATCGAAAATAGTAAATATAAAACGAATACTTTACAATGGGCGTTGATTTTGAGGAATTTTCGAAACAATCGTAACTAATTGAACTTCGAAAAATGGCTGTACACAAAAATGGTTGACTTGAAAGTGGAACTGAAGTTTTTAGGACGAATGTGGAACAAAAAATTGTTGTAAGGAAGTAAATCTCCCGACAGCTTTATGAATGGAACTGTGAAACAATCCAATCTTTAAAGTGTGACTATTTGGGAAAAATGACGCTTATTTTTTTGCCCACAGTGTGACGCAGCTCTAGCCGGTTAGAGGTGAGGAAATGTACCTACCTGTCTCGACTGAGTCTTTATTAAACATGTGTTACAAGTGTCCTCAGCCTGGAAGGCCGTTCTGATGCTGCTCAGCGTGTGCTATTCAATAAGAGAGCCTCTTATTTTGGACAGAATACTACTCTAAACGCTGTTGAGAATGCACCACATAGTGTGGAACGGTGTGCCATAGTGCGCTGTATACTGCGTGGTACCGACTGTAATGTATTGTGAGTTACAAACTGCCTACTTGGTCGGTTGTATTGCCGAGGGTTGCATAGCACCAACTGCCATTTGCTAGGGTGCATATTACAGGTGAATAGTGTAGGCATATTCATTCATTCCATTTTCAAAACACTTCTTACCACCGAATCAACCTCAAATGGACAACCTATTAACAATTAATGTAATTTGTATATTAGCTGAGTAACATTCAAATAATTTATCCGTGAGTGTATCCATAGTTCGTTAGTTGGTTCCATAACATTCCTTTTGAGGATAAAAATTGTGATGTGTCATGAAAGGTATGAAAGCTATACTTCATAACCTTTGACTGTAGCCATAGTAATGGACCAGTAATGAACGACGATTTCTGATTAGATATGGCGCTGCTAAATAGGTAACCACTGTGTATATTTTTACCAGAGACATACAGCTAAAGAGATGTCCAACGACCAATCAAAAACATGTCGAACGTAGAATTTTAGAAAACATTTCGAATTCCAGTATTTGTTATTGTGCATTTGTTGTAGCTTGATAGTGTGAGTGTATTGACATAAAGATGTCTGTTTTCACTATGAAATATTTGTGGCTTTGGAAGCGCAGAACGTATAACTCAAATTGTTTCTTTTCTATCTCTCACAAATTTTTAAACCGCAGCACATATGGTGCATTGGACATCTATTTAGTTGTATGTCTCTGCTTTTGATGTACTTTACATTTATGTACACTATGCTTAAGAATTTCAGGGTTGCCTTTATGAAAGGTATTCTAAATTGGTGAACTTGAGCAAAACGTCAAAAATACCCGGAAGGTACGCTATGGTTGCCTACTGTTTTGTCAGAATGTCTTGACATTAAAAATTACATTTGTTTTATGGCTTTACTGGTCCTGTACTGTATAGTCAAAGTTCATAACCAAAGAAATTTTTTTTATATGATAAAAATTGTGAAATAGGGGAAAGGCTGGTAAGAGTACGTAGTCTCTAAGAGTATGCATTGCTTTTTTTTCCGCAACTGGAAGGTTGGCAACACTGCTCCATCTCGTATGTTGTTCTACTTCAAATACTTCTCCTGTGAATTTATAATCATTATTTCCGCTTTTATTACAAATTTTCATATTTTTTGGTTTCTGATATAATATTTTCAAAGCAGGGAATAAGAATTCATTGACTATTATTGAAAATGACTGAGTAAGTAATCATATTTATTCAAACCACATACTTTTTGCTACCTCTTCATATATCTTTAGTTACCAATGAGCGTAAGCATTAATGCTCAAAGTTATGTCCGCAGCCAAAGCCCAAGCCTTGAAAATTTTTAATTTGTTTTTATTATTATTATTATTATTATTATTATTATTATTATAATTATAATTTTTTTTTTTTTTAGCGTAGGGGGTACAACTTGGGAGTAACATAGTAACATATAAGTACCAAAAATCGGAGTGAATGTGCTAAAAGAACAAAGGGCCTTATTTTTAGTCATAAAGTTCACTTAGAAGAACCTGAGGGAAAAAATAGGTGTACTTAATAGTTTCTGTATTTTTAAATCGTAATTTTTCCCACTTGAGTATGAATATCAAGGGGAAAACTTAAGTCACTTAAGTGAATTAATTTATTTAAATGTACTTAACATTAAGTAAATACTAAATTACAACGAAGAATATGGTCCCAAATTTCAAACAAAAAAAAAAGTGCAAAACCTACTTCAAGTCTGGGCCGTATTTTCATGTTAAAGAAATTTCTTTTAGTTTAAATACATTAATTAGACGAATGGATACTCTTGCCTTGGGATCACCTTGTCCAAAGAATACACATCTGGTTATTTCTGTTTGTCGTTATAGTCGCTTGAGCTGAAATCGTTCAATAATGAATTAATAAAATTAATTCGACCATCAAGCATGCTTTGAAAAAACTGTTGAATTAATTTTCTCAAATTTTCAACCTGTTTTTGCTGAATGCATTAAAACTGAGAACACAAGTTTATCAGGTAGACGGACTATTCTTCAACATTTGTGTATAAATTCATTATTTTTGAGTGCAACCAGGTAATTTACAGGGGAGAGATTGTCCGCAATAAATTTTGCGTAGGTAGTAATAAGAGGTCTGTCCCTTAGAGTTGACTCGGAGAAGTTTGGTTACGTTCCCATAAAAACAGGGATTAACGGGGAACTTGTTTATCACTGAATAATCGTGTACACGCATGATATTTCACATACCTGTTATTGGTGTTGCCTAACTGTACATTTTTAAGGCAACAATCATTGCTAAGGCAAATTCCGTTCCATTGTTGTCATTGACGAATGAACAATACGCTTCTAGTATTTTAACTGATGCAGATTTGTAAACTCGATGCTATTCTTGAATAAAAAATTCTAAAATATTTATTTTTGGAAATCCAAAATTTTATATGATTGCATAGCCTAGGCAGATAAGGAAATTAAAAATTTTTTTTGGTAACAAGCTGGATTTTGGTTGAAATTGTGGCCAATGATACTCAGACCGCAACACATTAAGACTTCACCCTTCATCCATTGGACTAAATTTTTCAAAGGGAAAAATCACCTCAAGAAATGATTTACAGTTCCCTAAGTATTAGCGATGCATAATATCGATATTTTTTCTTTTCGATAGTTATCGATAGTTCGGCCAAAACTATCAATATTTTTTTAAGGTGGCAAAAAACGTCTAAAAACTAACTTTTATGATATGAACAGTAATTATGGGTACTCGAATTCAGTCATCATTATGTTTATTTGCATGTTTCATCTCGTCATATGTTGCGAATAATCTCAGGTGGCAACAGTGAATTTTCATTATTGCATAAGATTGGAATCTGAGTTAGTGTTTGAAAACAGAGATGTGTCCATTCCATATTTCATAATCATTCACATTGATTTTGTTGTTTACACCAGTTTTTGTTTTTAATAAAATGAGTGAAAATAGTATGAAAGTTCGTTTAAAATTAGCTGTAATATACGGGAATTCGTTTTTAAATAACTAAGTTAGGTAGGTATATCATGTTTTATTTTGAAGTAAAAACTAAATTTTTATTCAAAAACTAGGAGGCTTTGTCCCCTGGCCGCTTTGCCGCCCAACCCCTCTGATGTTTTTTTTCAGGGCTTCACGCCTCGAGATTCAGTAAATCAAAAGTGAATTATGAATTTGGAAAATGTTTATTTATAATAAAATATGAGAAACTAAATTATAATTTAAAATTAAAATGAGAAAACAACTAAATTATACCAATTCGTCTAATTTTCCAGATTTTATTCACCGAAGTATTTCTTTATATACCACATTAGTGGTTCTCTTCCCAGGTGCTAATATTATCAAACTGCTAGGTGTGTTCACGACCTAGAAAAAAGGTCAGCGGAGGGGATGATGAAAATTATCCGTTTCATGAAAAAAGAAAACGATTGAATCATTGGTACCATTTTCTTATTTTCACCTAAATTTTTTCAAGTAAATGTAATACAATGTATTTTAGCAATGTAAGTCCAAAGAAAAACACCAAGAAAAACTTTGTAAGACAAACAAAAAATTTATACAAAAAAGCCCTTTATTTTCAAAATTATAGGAGCTAATATTCATTTAATTTAGTTTATGGGTATTTTTGACATGAAACTAAATTAGAAAAATTAATTCTTCCATTTTTTCCAATTATATGATCACGGAATCAAGTTGAATTTTATTCTTAATGTTAAAGTTCACTCCCTAATAAGTTTCACACACATTTTTTTCAATAAGAAGGTGGGTAATACGTAGGTAGGTATCTGTTTAATTCAGAAAACTATGAATTAATATGTTGCTGATCGAAGTTATAGACGAACACATTGTAGTAGCTTTTATTACACAATAAGCAACTGAATGGAACAGAAAACATTAACAAATATAGGTGTTGAGTGTGAGAACAATACGTATGTAACTGCTTCCCCCCTGAGGCACATTCAGAAATGTTATGGCGGATGGAAAAGTGTTACTCATGCATTCAGAAAGGTAATTTTGTACTCGGGAGAGTAATTTTTTTCGAGAGTAAATTGTTTAGAAAGGTATTTTTTTTACGGGAGATTAAATTTTTCCTCCAACTTTAGAGACTGGGAAAATAATCCCGTAAGGTACTGAGAAGTCCGGAATTTTCTGACACCAAAATAAAAATAATTTTGAACTCATAATGACGACAAAATATGATGACATCATGCGGAATATAAGACACAAATTCAGATAATATAATATCCGAAACAAATGTAGGTATTTTGAAGATAAAAATATACGACGACAGTAACTAAATGAAATTCTCTTTCAGACAATTTCATTAATATTTCGTCAAGTTTTTATTACAGAGTCACAAGGTATATAATTTGACACTCTGTATAGATGACAGGATTTCATTTGGTCGACAGATAATTCAAGACAGAATACACGCAACATGGAATTGAATACAAAGTTAACTTTGCTTTGCTTATTATATGTGAACTCTTACACTTTTTTATCTGCCTGTATGTACATTCATGACGACTAAATGAAGGCAATAAGTGGAGAAACCTTGCGACAAGAAAGGCTACTTTGTGAAACAAATTCTATTTTTCAAACACTCTTGTTTAAGCAATAACCAGTACTAGGTTCATTTTACAAGTAGTCCTTCTTGTGCAAGCGGATAGTAGTAAGTCCAAGTCTGAAGTTGTACGTTAAAGTCCTTGTGTAGGCAATTTCAGTACCTAACATTCATATTATTCATAATTAAATCATTTTTAATCAAAATCATCTTATCACAAATATTTTAGGGTAATTACCATGTTTTGATAATTTATCATAAATCCTCATTCATTTGACTTCACAAATTTTTTCAGGATTCTTTACAAACTATCTGTGTACTAAGATGAAATCTCCTCAAGCCCATTCAGATTGTGTTTATCGAGTAGGGTAAATGTGAGGTCAAATAGTGTGAAACTTTTACTTTCCCTCTGAACGTGCCCTTGGGTTAAAAGTTGAGGATTTTGCCTCTGACCCCCTCAAAAATATTTTGTCATTTTTTCCTACCAGAAGAATATTCCTCTTAATGATATTATTAAATCCATAAAATTTGCTTCTTCTGTGTTTCCTCCTTCTTGAGATATGGACCACCAAAAAATTACAAAAATTGAAGTATATATGTGTATACTATAGCTGTATACAAAGCACGGTTAAATAAGTTGTTTGAAAACGAGTTGTGAGATAACGAAGAATATAGAGGGGGACAGCGAAGGAAGGAAAGGAGCCATTTTATGAAATGAAGTTTATTACTCTCAACAAGTGCGAAGTAGGTTACCTGAAGGAAGGTTTTAGGCTTTAGTGGAAGTCTGTAGCCTCTCTGAATGCTAATTTTTATATTTTCCTCCAAGTAAATCCTTCACTTCTATATTGTTTGTCAGCTGAGAAATAAAAAGTGAAAAATGTGTAAAACATAAAGAAAAAACAGCTCTATCTCTTTCTCACTGGGGTCTTCCCTTAGGAGCATTATAAGTCTGACAGCAAATTGTTACGCGGAGGCAGAGCCCGCTAGTCAAAATTACTCTAAAAAGAAAAAAAATGTAAAAAAAGTCAAAAAAGATTTACTCTCGTTGAAAACAAACAAAAAAACGAACAAATAAATAAAATAATTCATTAATAAACAAACAAGATTGAAAAAACAACAAAAAAACATAACTTAGGTGTTTGACGAACTGCACTTTAAGAGATCACATTATGTGAATAATGAAAACAAGCTATTCGACTGCCGTTGAGAAGCTCCACATGCATGGCAGGAACATTCAATAGGTATTTCTATGTTTTGAGTTATGGTGGAGCCATCTTCGCAGTTGAGTCGTATTATTTTCGATCTGAATTTTAACCCAGTGCAGCAACCGCAGGGTGTGGCGACCTTGAATGCATCTGCAATCGAAAATAACCGTAGCTGTGATGATTTTACGTGTGCTTGACGGGGGGGGGAGGAAGTGAAAAGGAAAATCTTTAGAGGGAAACTTCAGGAGAGGAATGATGTGAGGTGAACATTAAAAAACTTTTCTTCACATTGCTTTTTCCTACAGAGTCAAGTTTAAAAGGTAGCGCAAAAAATATAGCAAAAATAAACTCGCTCAGCAGTCTTGGATCGTAACATGAATTTCATCGATCCCTACTTCGACTCCTGGGTCTGAAAGGTAGGTATTTCCTACTTTTTGCCTCCTCTTTATGCCGACATTATGATGATGCTCAATTATTTTGAAATGTGAACCAAATTTTTGATTATTTTTCAAATTGAACCTTTCTTTGTATTTTAAGACTTGGATTTTGGTCTCATCTGCCATCTTCTAACTATTTTCAACGTTCTATATCAACATTTACGAATTTAGAGGAGCTAAATTTGAAGTTTGTGCTATTAATTTCCAGTTAAGATTGTGCTGGATTTTTCATCTGACCTAATACGTGGTCATTTAACTTTATTTGTTACATTATTTTGCAAGCCGATGGGCATTTCATTTGTTTTACAAGACTGAGTCTAAATTAACTTATTACCCACTTCTAGACTCTTCCATGCTTTTGATTTAAAAATTTGTTTTTCCAAGTTTTGTCGGTAACATTATAAAGTCCATGGAAGTAATCTCTGATTTTAAATTAATTTTTTGATTCCATGATTTGAAATAATGACTCCACAAAAGGTGGTCCTAGAATAGGGTATCCTTCTTTCATAATATACGGTACATATATTCTAAATAAACTTCGAATACGTAATTTGGGATACCATCTCTTCCTAATACTGGGTACCTAAAAATTCATGCAAAATATCAAAATTGGAGTTATAAAAATTAATTATTCTTTCTTAAAAAGGTTATAAGTGCCACTTACAACAAACTGATTCCGTTATTTGTTGTTTTAAACATAAAGAAGCTGTTTTTATTCAAAATTGCAAGAAGTTTGGCCTTTGCACCTTTAATGAAAAAAGAATGAAAAAAAATGGAAACTTCTCTACGGAACCAAATTTAAAACAAGCTATTTTGATTCAAAACTGCAAGAGGTTTGACCTTTACAACTTTAATAAAAAAAGAATGAAAAACAAGAAAAGTTATCAGGTTTCTTGAAGAAAGGCAAAGATGAAAAATCAATAATTAATGTAATAGATCAATAATTTACAACTAGGAAATATAGAATAATAATAAAATAACAAAATTACCCGAATCAAGACAGTCCACTTAAAAGTGATTATTGAATTGGCCAAGTACGTAAGTACATTCAAGTTCAAGCAACTGATTTTTGAGTTCAGACTAATTTTACATGTGATGGAATTAACTTAAATGGATAAGACAAAGCAACGGAAAACTAATAAACTAATGACAAAATAACTAATTTCTTATTTATAAAATTACATTCAAGAAAAAACAAGTCATCTAATTTTGCTAAATTCATCACAATTTTTCCTACTAACATCGAGCCAGGAAGGTGAGATACCTCCATACTCCCTGCTTGAAGAACACAAATGAGGCCTGTGGGCTGTGGTAAAGTCTTGGTTATTATTATTATTATTATTATTGAGGAGGGATAAAGGGATTCACCAAAAAACGTCTTTTTTTAATCATTCCAATGCTTACAAGTTCTATAATTCTAACAAAATTCACTCCATCCACTTTCCCTAATACAGAAATTACTCAAATTTGTCTAATTTTTGAGGGAAAAATGTATGAATTACAGAATAGAAAGCGTATTACAAAATAAAAAATGTATTACCTATATAAAATAAAAGTAGCCTATTTAAATACAATTTATTCTTCTTGCCTTTTGTGAAGCAAAACGATCCATTAAATTTTTTAATTCAAAGTTGCGAGTTACCTCACTTTCAATTGACACAATTGCTAAGCCATTAAGTCAATCTTGTTTTTTGGTACTTCTTAAATAATTTTTGATGAGCTTCAATTTAGAAAAACTTCTTTCCTCTGAAGCTACTGTGACGGGTAGAGTGAGGAGAATACAATACGCAATAGTGAGATTTGAATATGAATCAGACACAGATTTTAAAAATTAAAGGGCGTCCAATGCTGTTTTCACATATGGAGAAACTGTATGGTTAAATAATCTCAGCTCTTAAAATAAATCAACTCCATCTACATCTAGTAATTCACCATCTTGAAGCGTTGTAGCAAAATTTGTGCAACACTTATGTAGTTCTTCATCCATTTTACAAAGCAATGATATGTAAAAAAGAAATCCGAAGCAATCAAAACACTTTTGAAGCTCACAAAATTTGGTTATCATACAACTAAGAGCTACATCAATGATTGGTAAGAAATAATTGATTTGAAAATCTTTTACTACTTTAGCTTGGCTTTGATTTTCTAATGTTGCACTATCAACTAGCCCTGATTCATCCTGATTTTTTTCATCGTTATTTTTTTCATCAAAAAAATGTTTACATTTTTTTTTGACAGCGAGTAGAAAATTTTGGGTCCTTACCCAATTCTATCATCATTTCTTTTGCTGCAATAAAGGAAGATGTGAGGCCAGTCTCTCGATAGCTTTGAATGAAATTTTTTAGACCCTTAATTTCTTGGATTGCGACACCCAATTGCATAACCCCCTATTACAGCACTTTACTAACTGCATTTATGGCATGCGACAAGTCATACCAAAAAACCAAACTCAACACAAATTCATAAGAAGTAACTCCATGGTTTACCAATGACAAAGACTCAGAATGGGCAACAGAGTCTTTTGTTTTTTCACCAACTTTTTCCAGTGAATTACAAATATTTCCTAGCGGGTAGCGTACAGTAAAATATACAAACTAAACGCTGCTGTAGTTTTATGCACTTCATCAACTTTACCTTCGAGTGTTTTTATTTTTCCAAGAAATTGTTCTTTTTTTTTTGTATATTCGGGAAGCAACAAACAATCATACGTATAGATTTCTTTAATTTCTTTTTTTATGTACAATGTATACCTAATGTAGTGAAAATTTGTCAGTTTTTTTTGCGCGAGGCTTGGTGCAACTGCACCTATATCACCCCCCACATGACGCCCCTGTACATACCCCATAATTGGTCCATTTACACAGGAGGATAGCTAATAAAATGGTACCTATTCTTGTCAAACTGGAGAAAACCTCTATCTGTCTCAATACTTAAAACTGGAATCATTAATACTGTTGATACTGTTACTTTGTTATTAATTATTACGATTTGATACTGTTTCTAAAAATACACCATGATTGTAAAATCTATATAATAAAATTCAATCCCAATTTTTGCATATTTTTCCACATTTTTTGGAACATTTACAAAATTTTAATTTTGAAAAAAACTACTCTTCTCTCACTTCACGATTTCTCAGGTTCTATTTAAGCTACAAAGTTGAGGTTTGTACTATTGAAAAGATGAGAAAATTTGCTTGAGTTGTTCTCTCATGAAATTAATTTTTTTATTGCCATTAGTTTTTCACAAATTGGCCATAAAAAACTGCAAATTAATGAGAAATCTGTCATTTTTTAATTTTTAATTAATTTCAAAAACTAATGATGGCAGAAAAAAATCTTCAGCAATATTAATTTCCACCATCAGATTTCATTTAAAGCGAATTAATTACGATATAATGGCGAGAGAAAATACAAAAAAAAAACTGTAAACTGGATACTCTGCATATTACCATATATATAAATATATACATAGGTACAAATATATGTACATAATTATATACAAAGTGCTTTCTGCATAACATTTCAATCGGACATTAAATGTAATATGCATATTGTGGGTTCACCTCTAAAACCCACAGGCGAATGGATGCGGACTTGCGTGTTCGGATATTACCAATTTGGTAAGGCAGCCAACCTTTTATAGTATCCTGAACCGGCGACTAGCGAAAGACATCGCCGGTGTATAAGTTAGGCTAAACACGTACGTCATCCGCGAGTATCGAGAGATAGGCGCGCGTTTCGTGTTTAGCCTAGACCGCGGCACGTGCGTATTCGTATGCACGTCTGCGCTAGGCTACGTTCGTAACACGTCGGCTAAACAGAGAACGAATTTCGTCTGTTTAGCCTAAGTGCTACGAGCGCCTGATTTCTTTTAACGTCCGTAGACTTTATTATGCGGACTTGGTGATGGACCAAGTCCGCGGTCTGTCGACTGGGGCCGAGCCCCGAAAGAAGGGAGGACATGGTCCCCACAGCTACTCCCCCCCAGTTTCACTGTCGGTGGAACGACTTATGTTCCGAAGTCTGGGGGAACCCGTGGACGACTCATTTGTGTCCAGTGGGTGGCCTCGCATTGTTGCGAGGGTTGGCATTTCCTCCGAAGATTAAGTCTCGGAGGGCCACGCCGAGGGTATGTCCCGCAATAGTCCCGTCGTAGTAGGATAGTCTACGACGTTGCTGATAGTTAGCTCTGGATTGGATACCACGTTTTCTATTTCTACGAGGATGGTGTCCATGTTCGTCCGCCTGAGTATTTTTACGGAAAGGAGTGTAACCTTGGAGAAGTGGCGATTTGGAAATGCCAGTGTTCTGAAAGTTGTTACGGACGACAGAGTTGGAGAATTTGAAATTTGAAAATTTCGGCTCTGGTTTCGGAATTGTCGAAAGAGCCTGATTTTCGGAGGTGAGGAGGATGCTCGCCTTCCTAGCGTCAGGTGGCTCTGTGGTGTTAGCCACAGAGGAACAAGCCGCCGATTGGTCCGCAGGGAACGGAATGATTTTCGGGGTTTGTTGCGTCATCTCATTGAGAATTGACTCAATGTTAGCAACGTTCCCTGAAGATTGAGAGTTTTTGGCAGGTTGAGGAGGTTTAGTTGCGTCGGAAAGCAACATCTCCTCCTCGTAATCGAGAAGTTGGTCAACTTCCATATTGGTAGTTGAGGACATAGTGAACAAAAATAAAAAATGAGAAAAAATATGTACAAGGAAATTCGAGAGTGAAATCAAAGCGAACAGTTCTAATTGAACTAAGAGTGGTGCTTTGAGCAACAGTCGACAGGCGAATGCAATGTGTTTGTCAGTTGTTGCGACGATTTGGTTCGATTTTCCTTTTGCAATCAGCTGTTTGTGACGTCAGTCTATAGTGTTTTATGTGTTTTTATCTAACCTTCGATTTTGAGGTCGACGTGCTAGTGTGTTAGAAAAAGCACGTGCGATAAGAGTATGAGATTTTTATTATATCTATATATTTTTACTCTCTGCAAAATCGAGGTGATGATCTTGTTGGTTTCTGATTGCGTTTTTTATATGTTCCTTTTGGCCTGCCTCTTTGTTTAGGCTTAATTGGGCTTTTAGGATTATATGTGTGAGTGACTATTTCCTCATTAAATCTGACTTTTTTCGTATTTTTGGTGTTTGATTTTACCACTTCACTATATGTTTTTCTTGTTTTATTTGTTTGTGAGTCAGATTTTATGTTTGTTTTTTCGTCTTTATTCTCTGAATTTTGTGAATTTTTATTTTTATTTTCATTTATCATTTTGTCCAGTTCTGCATTTTCACTAATTAGGAATGCTGGTTTGACCCGATCTATCGACACCTTCTTTTCCTGTCCTGATACAAGTATTGTGAACGTTTTTTCTGTTCGATCAATTACTTTGTATGGTCCAGAATAGGGTTTTTGTAAAGCTCGTTTCATTCCTTCCTCTCGTAAGAACACATGCGATGTTGTAGCTAAGTGTCTTGAGACATAAGGTTTTTGTTTACCGTGAGTAGGTGCTTGCTTAAGGAATTGATTTGCATCATCTTTTATGTTTTGCACTAAGGTTTCGGGGTTTGTTTCTTTTGATTCGATAAAGAAATCCCCTGGCAAGCGTAATTCTTCGCCTAATGCTAGTTGAGCGGCGGAGTGGCCAGTGTCGGTTTGTAAGGCTGATCTTAGGCCTAGCAAGATGGTAGGTAAGATCTCTACCCATCTTTTTGTGTCGGCAGCCATTATAGAAGCTTTAAGAGCTCTATGCCACCTTTCTACCTTCCCGTTTGATTGGGGGTGGTAGGTTGTAGTAGCCCAATGTTTAGCACCCAAGGTTTTTGTTAGTTCACTGAATAATTGGCTTTCGAATTGCCTACCTTGGTCGGTTGTAATGCTTTGGGGTACTCCAAATCTAGCAATCCAGGTTGTATATAATTGAGTAGCTACCGTTTGTGCTGACATCTCAATTAATGGAATTGCTTCTGGCCATCTAGTTGCACGGTCAATCATCGTAAGGAGGTATTTATGTCCTTGTGATGGGGGTAATGGACCCACTAAATCTATGTGAAGGTGTTTAAACCGATCGGTTGGTCTAAATCTTTTAAATGCAGATCTCGTATGTCTGCCAATTTTGGCTGTCTGACAATTCAGACAGGCACGGGCCCAGTTGTTACAATCTGAATTTATTTTGGGCCATACGAATCTCGAGGTCATGAGTTTAGTAGTACTACGAGGTCCAGTGTGTGATAGGTTATGCACGCTGTCAAACGCCATTTTTCTGTATTTTAATGGAATAAATGGACGTTCTTTACCAGTTGACACATCACATATTAGTAGTAATTTTGTGTCAGGGAGTTTTCTCAGTTTTAGTTTAAGGCCTGTGGTGTTGGAAGATAGCAATTTTTGCAATTCTTCGTCTTCCAGTTGGTCTTTTGCTATTTCGGCATATGGTAACTGAGATGGAGTTGTGATAGCTTCGATTCGACTTAAGGCGTCAGCTGGTTCATTCAGCTCTCCTTTGATGTACCTTATGTCAGTCGTGAATTGGCTAATGAATTCAAGCTGTCTAATTTGGCGAGGTGAGGCATGCTCACTTCTTTGCTCAAAGGCATGTGTTATGGGTTTATGGTCCGTATACACGGCGAAACATCTACCCTCTACATGGTGTCTAAAATGCCTTATTGCTGTATTTATTGCCAATAACTCCCGGTCGTAAGTACTATAATTTTTCTCAGTTTTGGAAAGTTTCCTCGAGAAGAATGCAAGTGGTTGATTGGTGTTATCCTTTATTTGGTATAAGGTTGCACCTATTGCAAAATCGGATGCGTCTGTTGAGATACAGAGTGGAAGACTGTCATCCGGGTGGGCCAGTAACGTTGCATTGGCTAGCATGTTTTTTGTATTTTCAAATGCTAGTTCTGCCTCTTCAGTCCATTCAATGGGCGTTTTGTCGCGCTTTTTATTGGTTTTAATAAGGGCGAACAGTTTGCCTTGTTCTGAAGCAGCGTTTTTTATGCAACGTCTGTAAAAGTTGATCATTCCTAAGAACCTTCGAAGTTCTGCAACGTTCTTGGGTTTAGGAAATTTCAATATTGGCTCCACCTTTATTTTCAGGGGGGCTATACCTTCGGGTGTTATTTGGTACCCGAGAAAGTCAATACTGTTTCTAGCAAATTCGCTTTTAGGTAAATTGACCGTAAGGCCGGCAGTGTGTATACGCTGTAATACGGCTCTTACGTTTTTCTCGTGTTCATCAATTCCACCTTCTGAGCATATGCATATGTCGTCTAGATAAGCATATGCGAATGGTAAGTCCCTCAATAGCTGATTCATGAAACGTTGGAAGGTTTGAGCAGCATTTCTAAGTCCAAATGGCATTCGCAAGTATTCGAATAAGCCAAATGGAGTGATGAGTGCTGTCTTGCAGATATCTTTTTCGGCCATTGGTATGTGGTGGAAGCCCCAATTAATGTCTATTTTAGTAAACATTGTTTTACCTTTCATATTGTTATTGAAATCCATTATATTGGGTACGGGGTATTTGTCTGGAATGGTTTTAGCGTTCAGGGCTCTATAGTCCCCGACGATTCTCCATGTTCCATTAGCCTTTTTGGTCATATGTATTGGTGTGGACCATGAGCTGTTAGAAGGTCGACAAATACCTTCTTCTATCATTTTAGAAAATTGCTTTTTGGCTTCAGCAAGTTTGTCGGGTGGCAATCTACGTGCCCTAGCTGAGCAAGGCTGACCCCTTGTTTCTATTACGTGCACTGTATCATGTTTGTATGTCGGATGTTTCCTTATTGATGGTAATAAAATACCTGGATATTCATTCAGTATTTTTAGGAAATCTTTATCTACAGTTGCACAGCTTCCAATGGAAGTATCTAGTAATTTGTAATTTTTTGTTATACCTTCCACATATTTGCCAGTGGTTAAGTCGATTAAACGTTTATTTTTTAGATCGACTACCAACTCGTAGTGAGCAAGAAAATCTGCTCCAAGTATTGGTTGTGATATATCAGCTATTGTGAAATCCCAAGACATGTCCCTATGGAGACCAATGTCTATTTTGCAATGTTTTTTGCCATATGCAGCGAATGTATGTTCGTCAACTGCATTTAGTTTGGATTTCGGAGAAAATTTCTTATGTTTATTTTTAGCTGGTAAAATGCTGAGATCAGCACCAGAATCTATGAGGAATTTTCTCCTTTTTGTCCTGTCCGTGATGAACAGGCGGCGAGAGAATTTGGGCGAGGGATCGGTAGCCACCGATATGACCCCTCGGTCTAGTTTGACTTACTAGATTGTTCTCTCTTTTCGATCTCTGCGAGGAGAGTTTTCTTCTCCTGCGCGTCTTGGACCATTCTCTCCGCCCATCGTTTACAGCGGGTGTTGCAAGCCTTTGCTTTTTCTCCATATCTATTGTGATAGAAGCAAAGAGCTGCTGACCAGTTTGGATCTAGTTTCTTGGGAGATTTGGATCTCCTCGGAGGTGTTGGACTCCTATTTTTATCGTCTCTCCGTCCTCGAGAGCGTGACTGCCTGTTATTATAGCTTTTATTTCTATTGGGGTTACGTCCCGTGCTCTTGGATCTGTTGTTGAAATTACTCCTAGCAGATGTATAGTCTCTAGCCTTGCGAGTTTCCATTTTTAACTCTGCTATTTCGGCTCGGAGCTTACTCAGTTCGTCTGCTGGAGCTGCTGTTGCTTGGATGGCAGGTTTCCCTGTATACTCCATTGCAGTTTCTGCAGCTTTGGCTAGTGCTAGAAGGTCGTCATCGGTCCTTGCATTGGTCAGATTTAGAGCACCCAGCGATTGTACTACTGAAGCTGGTAGCTGCTCACAGAATCTATCTGCAATTACCATTGGAGAGACATGGTTATCACCTTTTTTAACCAGTTTCGTCATAAAAACGGTTGGTTTGTCGTCTCCAATTGACATCCCACTCAATAATTGCCTTATTTCCTGGCGTTGAGTGGTACCAAAGGTTCTTCTTATTTTCTGAATGAACCATTCGTACGGGTCTTCCTCATCTTCCAGACAATCCATTATGTCTGGGCAGGCCCGAATTATTTCGGCTGGCATACTACCGCACAGTTGCTGGTAGCGTTCTTCGCGGGGAATTTGCTCAACCCTGAAGCAGCCTGTCAGTTGCATGAGCCATGTTTCTACGTCTTTGGGTAAGAACGTAGGAAGTTCAACTCTCCTTTTCTTATTTTGGAGGTTGCCAAACAATTTCTGTTGTTTGTCCAAGGCTTCTTCTACACTAGCTTTAATGAGATCGTGAATTAGTTTTTCTTGATTTTCAGCTTCTTTGGAAGCGATGGTTCGAACAGCTGCTTGCCTAGCTATATTTTGAGCTGGCTGATCAGCAGTTTCAACAACATTTTCATCTACCATTGTGAATAGATTCAACTCGTTAGAGGATCCTAGATGTACGAATCGTGGGTTACCACGATTGGTGAGACGTTTCCTTATTTTCAGGCGTGTTCCGTTACCCTTCCAAGTGGACAACGTTTATTTTGGAAGAGGGGGGTTGATTTCCCACAGTCAGTCTCCAAGTGAAGAGTCCAGCGAAAAATTCCGCTAGACAAGCGCGATTGCTCGCACTAGCAGGCCAGCGGTATTCCGCCAGCTAGCGTTTTCACGCCTGCTTCCTAAAAAAATTCCCAACGTAAAATATCACGTCGGGGTCACCAGGCTGTGGGTTCACCTCTAAAACCCACAGGCGAATGGATGCGGACTTGCGTGTTCGGATATTACCAATTTGGTAAGGCAGCCAACCTTTTATAGTATCCTGAACCGGCGACTAGCGAAAGACATCGCCGGTGTATAAGTTAGGCTAAACACGTACGTCATCCGCGAGTATCGAGAGATAGGCGCGCGTTTCGTGTTTAGCCTAGACCGCGGCACGTGCGTATTCGTATGCACGTCTGCGCTAGGCTACGTTCGTAACACGTCGGCTAAACAGAGAACGAATTTCGTCTGTTTAGCCTAAGTGCTACGAGCGCCTGATTTCTTTTAACGTCCGTAGACTTTATTATGCGGACTTGGTGATGGACCAAGTCCGCGGTCTGTCGACTGGGGCCGAGCCCCGAAAGAAGGGAGGACATGGTCCCCACACATATGTATACGATTTTGGTCATCTAGGATTTGTAACAGGAGTGGGTGGAGAGGGAGCATAGCCCCCTCCTCCCATGCTAGTTAATAGGTAATAAAAAAAAGTGAAATAACCTCCAATTTTTCGAGTAACGTTGTCAGAAATTTTTTTGGTTGAACTAATGAGGAGGGCAGTGAAAGTTTTTTGTGGGCTCAGGATAGAGTGAGGAGAAGCTTTTTTTTGTTTTATGCTAACAAATTTATCATCCAATTTATTGGAAACTTTTTTTACCAATTTTTTCTTAAGGAGGCAGCGAGAGGTCCAAAATTTTTTGGGTGGGTTGTGGTCCCATCAGCCTCCTTGCAGCTTCTCCATTGCAGCATGCTCATCTTCATAGTGAATGTTTACAACATAACATCTCCGTTATGCTTCTTCAAAGTGTAGTTAGTAGTTATGGAAGCAATATTTAGAAAGAAATAGGAGAGAATATAGTTTGGAAAATGATTAGATGATTAGGTAGCCATTTTTCAAATGTTAGCAAGCAGTTCCACCTCCGTCTCACATGGAGGAATGACAATATTTTCAAAAGAAATTAATTAATTGGAAAAACTGAACGAAAATTTCATACCAGAGTCGTAATGTGCTTTATGGTCACCCGAACAATCGCCTCTACAAACGTCCAGTCCAGTAATTGGTTTAGCATTGGAACATTTTTTGTTGCCTGGTAGCTGTTTGCTGATAAGGCCAATTGTGTTGTTCAGCTTCATCGGGTACAAGGCGCACTTTCGCAATGATGGGGCAATGGTAAAGTTGCAACGTTGGCAACAACCATCAAAGTATAATTTGTCTTCTTCACACGACTCGACATTTGGACACGTTTCCGAGTAGCCGATGATCTTGAACTGAAATAAAGGTAACAGATGCGCACGATTAGCAACAGGAATGAATTAGCCTACAATAGGTATGGCTCTATACTATGGTACACCAAAGCTACCTCAGCGTCACATTCGTATCGTGTACATCCGTCACTGGAATACCATTCGGAGCCGGTCATGTGGATCATTCCCATGCTGTCGGTGCACGCCGTCTGTATGCAACTGCCGCAACAGACAGAACTGTTGTCTGATTCTCGATACTCCCAACCCTAGTTGTGAATAATGTCATTAGTGAGGCTAACAAAGAAACGTAAATAAGGTTTACTGAAAATATAATTTTTATTTAGACATTAGACAGCGATTAAGATTTGTATTTTTAATTTGAAGATCTGAATACCGTATATTGTGAAGTGGTTTCTTGGATAATTCGGTTACCACCAGCATTAATTACCTACATAATTTTCTTTGCGAAATCATAGACAAGTGCAATAAAATTGAATGTTTAAGTTTTTGTAGCAAATCGATTAACTATAAGATAATATATGCCTTCACAACTCTCTTGAATATATGTGATCCTGGTAGATAAAATCCAGTAACAAGAGCTCTGTTTGATAGGATTACACTAACTTACACCAATCTACACCAGTAGGGATATTCCAAAAATATTCCAGTAAAACTTAGCACAAAGTCGTAGGTATAACATTCCTACATTTGTGGAATTGCCCTCCTGGTGTAGGTTGGTGTAAGTTGGTGTAGTCTTGTCAAACAGAGCTAAGGTTAAATTATCAATAGGTAGGTACTGAGTTTATGTTTGGCTCGTGCAGCTAACAGCAAGTAAAATCCCATAGAATAAGTAAAAGATTTGAATTCAATTTGATTCCAAGTAAAATTCACAAATTACAAGAAATGAACAATAGTATTGTTTGAGCACCGGCCATTTTTACAGTAATTTGTAAAATCTGTTACAATAATTGCAGAAATGTAATTGTGCGCCTGCTGCTACTATTGGTGCCATTTAATCCATCGCTTGATGAACCAGTTTTTTGGATAAAGTGGCAAAATTTTCACAAACAGATTGAAAAAAGGGCCTTTCCCACACGTTTTTCACAGGATAATCCGGAAATACTTTTGTTAATCCGATTAAAAAAAAAGGGATCAAAGATAAGGGCAAATCGTGTTGATTTTCACTTTTAAAATTAATTGAGTAATATACTAAAAAAAAACAAAAAAAAAAAAAACGAAGAAAAAACCAGTTGATATAATATATTATATTAGATTAAATTTTAGATTAAAAAATGGAAAAACTCGAACTAGGTAGGTACTGATTTTATTCACAAAAAAATATTATATTTCGAAATTGTTGCATTTTTAATCTACAATTTAATGAAAATAGATATATAATATAATAAATTATATCCAGTTTTTTCAATTTTTTTTATTTGTGAATGATTATTATGTTTTTCGATTAGAGTAGAACGGGGCAAGATGACGCAGCGGGGCAAGATGCCTATCACTTTTTTTTTTCATGAAAACTAGATCTGGCAACACTGAGTAATGTAGTTGAAAGAGGACCAACCCAAAAACCAACAAACAAAATTTCACCCGGCCAAGTTGAAGAGAAATGATAAAACAAATGGAATAAAACTTTGTTGATAAGTTGACGTAATTTTCATGAAGCTTCATTTAACATTTATTTCTAGTAAAATTATTTCGTGAATGGTGTTTGAATGCAAATATTGCAGGATGGTGAGGTAAGTAATGAATTTAATTCATAAAAACATTCAATTTCATCTTTTTTTTGTTGTAAATAACGTAATTTATCGAAAATGAAAGACTGGGGCAAGTTGACTACCATCGGTCTTATGAATTTTCAAGTTCTTTTATCACTTATCAGTAGTTATCCATACTTGGCCACTTTCAGAGTTTGAAAAGTCCCCATTTTCATCTCCCTTCTCTCCACTGACAAAATTTTGTGGCGACTACAGCACTGTGTTATTCCAACCAAATGTAAGATAAGTTTGTTACACCTGGCTATATAGGCCATTTTCAAACAAAGCTACGAAGACTAAATTTTGTATTCGTAAGAAAGACGAATTAATGAAAAATATGTAATATCCAGTATTCAGTTTAGAGGGAATAATCAATTTTCTTTTCGTTTAAAAAAAATATTTTTTGGAAAATTTTATTGTACTTACTGGCTTGCAGTCCTTTTTGCAACGTTCTACCACGTCTTCACGCGAAATTTCATTAGTAATTTCATTTTTAATACATCTAATTATTTTACAAGGCTCATTTTCGACAGGAACTGATTGGTTTACCTGTAAATACAAATGGTATTAAGTATAATAAACCAGTTATTCTATCGATTCCAGTCTAGAATGACATACGGATTCGCAAAAGAAAAAAGGGGGAAAATGGCAGACAAATCCCTGTGGCTAAATATAACCGGTAATGATGAAATATTTCTGTATACCACTATTTGGGCTCGGTGTAAAATAGTATGATAAAAAATTAGCCTGATTGGCCAGTGACCGACGTTGCTCTCAGCTATAGGTAATTAATTTTAATTTCAAATTATGTTAACTTTAACTTACAGCCAGTTCTACTTCATTAACTTTACACGCCACAGCTTTGTACTTGGGACAGCACTGCTCCGGATGGTAGATAGCCTCCATCACGTATTTGTCATTTACAGCAGGTGTGTCACATTTTATTCGGGTACAAATGCCATTGAGCGTTTCATTTCTGCAAACACACTCGTGGCAAAGACCATCCAGCCACGCATCTCCGACCTAGAAAACGTTAACAAATTTATGGATAATGGTGCGTAATAGCATGAAAATATGAGGACCTCACAAAGACCACTTACTTTCTTCAACTCGGTAAAGGTTTCAGTAGATTGACGAAAACGTTCAGTACCATTTGAGTCAACAATCCATTGGTAATGGTAGACACAAGTATTTGGAGGTGGTTCTAAAAATGGAGAAAATAACAGGTTGAATAATTATTGTTTATGTGGAATACCTTATAACGTAGAAGAATATTCCTCTACTGAAGGTAGATGTAGTTATTGCACGTTCACCGTTTCATACTACAGGTAGGGTGGAGCTTAGGCCTTAGCAAACACTAGCAATTTAGCCTAGAATTTTGTGGCCTCATATACTGGCTCCTTACACACATAGAAACATCTATGCAGAAAATACATACGTGTGTGATGACTAATTGCGTTGTATTTACAACTGCTATGACAATCGATATATACGTCACATGCACTGATAACCCTAACCAAATTTACAAGTAATTAAAAATGAACAGTCACTGTGTGTTTAACGTGCAACGCACAAAATTAGCCAACCTTACAGCAGCAACTATCGTCTATGGCTATTATCTATGGAGTCAAACCCCTCATACCTCTTACTGGTATGATCCTCAGAGGTTATTGCACTTATTTTTTATTGAGACGTGTTCTATCTCTGATCTTTGGTGTTATTTTTTTTACATCCTTCCTTCATTTGAGCTGGGATAGATTTATTGTGGGTGTGTGTATAGACGTATACACAGCACCACACAAATACCAATGAAGGTGGATGCGTGTTCCACAGTGTCAGTGTGTGTGAGCCAAACTCAGTAAACAATTTAGCTACATAGACAAAATACATAGTTGTGAGCACAAAAAGGTAGTTTGTGGATATAATCCACTGGCCCACTAGGTGGTTGACGAGTGTCTAGTACACACTCGTTTGTCATCGACCACCCATCGCCACATTTATGTTTCATTAAAAAAAAGAATTTCAATGGCACGTCACAAAAGTCAAATTCTACTCATTATCACGTGGAAGTTCCATTTTATCAACTCGCCCTATTGTATTTATTTTTTTCAAGACCGCCCCACTCACTTGGCTCCAGGCTAATGACAGGCCACAGATGTAGGTAAAAATAAATATGGGTAAATAAAATGAAAAATTACGAACCAAAGTCTGTAGGTAATTGTAGGTACGCATATCTAATGATTGAATTCGATGACACTTACCACATTTGAATGTCGGACAACATTGGCCTTTCTTTTCAACTTCGATCAGCTTTTCATAGGGTTTACAGTCTGGGTGTAAGGGACAAGTATTCACATTGCATTCAATTTCGTATTGGGGACAACAGCTGTCGGTTTTCAGTTTTCTAACCATGCCAGGTAGCAGTTCAATATCTTCTTCCTCTAGTTTTGGACACGTTTCTTTTGGAATGCAAGCTACGTATTGTCATACACGTGTTGAAAAATTATTGCCCAGTAAAAAAAAAGACATATGAAAGAGCATAATCTAATAAAAAAATAACGATAAAACATACAGCAAATGTACTGTGTGCAGTTGTTCGCCATGGTAGTCAGTTGTTTTTCTTGGAATTTGGCACAATCAATTTGGATTAAAGGAGGGCATCCTTCGGCAGGTATGGTCTCTGAAATTTGATTCGAGGTAAAAATATAACAACATCTGTCAATAATGTGAAGTAAATGATAAAGATGTTTTTCTTCTGAGTCTATGAGATTCTCATACGATCAACTGGTTTTTGAAAACTTTACATAAAATTTAAGGTAAAATTAAAATACGTTAGGCCCCGGTACATGGAGAGATTTTAGCTTATTGCCAATCGCTTGCAACACATGACTTTCTATCCATTTCCGTCCCATTAAGTTATTATAACAAATAACGTCGAAATTTCTCTTTCTCAAGTTCATTCAAAAATGAAAAAGAATGGTGCTCAGGATCTGAAAAATCCCCTTTGTTTATTTCTCCATTATTACGTTGGTATTCTAAATTACTGTCCACAAGATATTCTTAACGAGCCAGTCACACATCGGTGTGTAGCTTATTAACTTGGATTATTTTGCTGTAAATTTTTCCTTCAAACCATAAAAATTCAAAAACATACAATTTTTTGTTGCACACTTCTGGAGAGCAACGTTAGGCCTATAATTTCCAGTTGTGCAAGAAAATCTACGCAAAATTTAATTATTTTTAAAAATCAAAAGACTATTTTAACTCAGAAAGAATTTTTGAATAGTGGAATTTCTTATTGGTGCCTAAAGTGCGAGTAAAACGGAGATTTTATTTTTAAAGTACCTAAGCCTTTATGGTAAATTGATTAATGTGACTTGTTTTGACTTACCACAAATATATTTTTCACAACACGAGTCATCGTTGTTGGTATCGATTACTTTTCGAGTACCCACTGGACAGATAATGTCGGACTGGCATTCTTTTTTCTGACAGTTAATATTGCGATCCTTGGAACACTCGCATTCGGTACAATTGTCCGGTTTCCATTTGCTTCCAGGATAATGACCGAGTTTGTCGCATGGTTTACATTTTGTTTCCTCAACACAAGTGCCATTTAGTAAGGCCTAGGGAACAGAAATTAACGGATATATTTCAATTAAAATATTCGTGGACATCATTTTTCTGTACCTTAAAACACCGCAAAAGCATCTCCAGAATGGATTTTGTACATTAGAAAAATAAAGATCACAAAACCTTTGAAGTAGTGAGGAACAGTGTAGAATTACAGCAATTTAGGGTTAAAATCATTTCAATAAAGAACCTATGTGATAAATGTAATTCAACTTCCCTCACCATTTCTTTCTCAGAGCTTTAGCAGCATATTAAATAAGTTACTTCGTTACAATTTTTGAGGTGTAGACTTTAGCTTACATTTAGTGAGCTTTTTTTTTTTGTTCATTTTTGTTTTAAATGAACAAAAAGCTGCTTGCAAGAAATATTTATTTTTTAAGTAGCCTAATTTATTTTGAAAAATTTAATTTTCTAACTGTAAACGTTTCATAGTTACTCTTTTGCTTTCGTTGTTTTACATACATGAATAGTAAAAAAAAAATGTGAGAAAAAAATTTGAAAAATTTTTAGAAGTTATGAAAATTTGAGCTTACCTACTTTGGGAAAACCTAGGTTTTGTTCAACAGTTCATTACCTATTGGGCTACAAATATCAAGACAGAAGTGAGTGACTTCGTTGCCTTATTAAACATAACATGGTGCTGAACAGGAATTATACGGTAAAGAGTTTAATTTTTGTATTTTCTGTTGCCATCATCTTGTGATTGATTCGTCTAAGTGAAAACTGATGGTGGAAATGAATTTGTCATTGAAATTGTCATTGGTTTTTGAAATCAATACCAATTTAAAAAACAGCAATTTTTTATTAAATTTTATTGATTTATTTTTGAAAAATTATCTGCCTAAGGAAGAAAAATTATTGTTGATTGTGTATTCCAGAAAATTTTCTTTTCTTCCCAAAGGTATCAACCATAGCTTTGTATCTCAAATATTGGCTGAAAATTCGTGAAGTGAAAGGAAAGAAGTTTTAAAAAAAATTAAAATGTCGGGAATGTTGCAAAAATGGCCATTAAATATACCGATTTTATTATAGGGATTAGTGCTTTTCTTTGACTATAATCCGCAATAAAAATGTTCATTTTCGTCTTTTCTAAGACAACCAAACTTGGATTAGCCAACATCATTCAAGAATTCTCATTCAAAATTTTTAGAGACTTATGGAAGGCAGCATGGTTGGTTTTGTCAGATAATCAAGGGTGGCATTCATTTTCAAATCTCTCACTTATATTGTGTTGCATTTGTTGCAGTTTACAATAACACATAAATATTATAGCAATTACTGTTAGCCAATTCTACTAATTCCTCACTATCTGTTTGGAATAATTGTATTTCATGGTGTAATAATTTAGATACCAGTATAGGCGAACTTGTTAGGTATTTTTTAAGGAGTATCTGAGGAATATTACAGACACTATAATCAAATAATACCACAAATAATTGGAGGTACAAACTATATATATGAAAGTTAGATGCATTGAACCCTGTGGGAATTGCTGTACCTTATTCTATATAGAATACACTCGCCAGTTATAGATGGTGGTGAGATGGCCATGTGGTTAAGTTCACCGTTTTTAGCTGGCAAATATGTAGGTCTAATTCCATGAACTGACAAAACCTACATCTGGTGACCCTTGACATGTGCCAGATATGCACACACCCTATGGGTGTAAACTCTTCTTCCTAACTTAGTCCTATATAGTGGAAATATAACCCATATAGGTAGTGCAAACCTGTGTGTATAGGTATAAGAGGCATTTCAGGGTCCACCAACCTCCCACTGCATCTAACATCATTCAATTCATGTTAAGTCTCTCTAGCGGGAAGTGTATGGGAACTGCCAAACCTTGGTCTATATAAAATATACTCGCGAGTTATAGTGGGCAGTGAGATGACCATGTGGTCAAATTTACCACTTTTAGCTGCCAAATATGTAGGTCTCAGGTTCGATTCCTCAAATTAACAAAACCTACATACCCTATCCAAAAAATAATTGATTTTGAACATTCACAATGAAAATTACAGGCCACTGCAATGATGCTGAAATTAGCATGTGTTCAAAACCATATACTTTCATATAGCAAGTAGATACCCACGTATAACAGTATTGTTAAAATCTGTTAAATTTCAGAATACCAGCATAGGTCATGTGGAATAAAGGAAAATATCTGCTGTTATCTATTAGTTGCTAATCCCAATATATAGGCTTTATTACTGAAGTAAACTTGCATCTGTGTTACGGGGACCGACTTTTTAAATTGGTCATGGATGTAGGATGTAGACATGTGAATGTGTGGAAAATTTTGTGGCATCCTACCCCCTTCACCTCAGCGATATACGTGTTGAGGGTACATGCACCTACAGAAAAATTCTTTGTAGTTGCATTTGCGCTGCGCATCCACGCTGGCAAGTCGGTGAAAATGGTTTGTATTGGTGTATTATTAGCAAATATTGTCCTCTGATGAAGGTCACTGCTGTGCAGCTCAGGAAACTTTCTGGTTGGCTATCGCTATTTAAATTACCTTTAACGAAACGCATAAAATAATTTTAACGATTACCTGGCCTATTTGTGGGAATGTAAGCTCAGTAATTGAATTGCTGACCACTGAATGGTTTTCAGATATTATATATTTTTTAGCATAGGTAATAGTTGAATTTATGGATATTATTCACGTATGAAACTACCGAAGTTCAAATGAGATAGCAGAAATATTACGATAGGTCGAGACAAAAATAACTGCATTTGCACGAATGGAAAAGGTATGTAGTTAATGGTTACAATATTTGATTAGATAATTATAGTGTGTGACTGCAAACTGTAATGAATCCCTATTTTGTACTTACTTGACCTTGGGGACAGCTACATCTTTCCATAAAAGGTTTCGAACATAACAAATCGTTCTCTATTGTTTCGTAGTTATCACAAGTGATTTCACAGCCTGAACCACAAGCTTGATACTTCGTTCCTATTACAAAGTCATCAATAAGCATTTAGAACCAAAATGAGTTTGCACAAATTGCATATACATAGTTTCACTACCGAATGGACAAGTGGGTGGACATCGATTAACATTTCGCCAGGCTATACAAAGGCCATTTTTGTAGCATTCCTCTGCATAAGCAGCGAATGAATAACAGTGACTTCCATCGTTACAAACAGTTTTTCTACAACTCTCCAAGTATGGGGCTGGATCGACAATTAAATTGCACTGCAAAAAAAGAGAAGAAGACAAAATGTTTTTTGCACAATGAGTTAGGTATACTACATGCCTCCCTAAATATTACACATTCTGCAAGCTGGGTGCTTACTTTGCCAAAAACTTTTTCATCAGTGAGCAATGAACACACATCATTCAAAGATGTGTTACAGGTTCGCATTTTATAAACTTCTCCAGGTACACAATACTGGTCAGCTTCGGCTGGTCCTTTTGTTTCCCAGTTGGTGAGCAGACTCACATACTTGGAGCTTGAGGAATCGTTCAAATTGATCACATCATCTGACAGACTATTGTTAACAGTACCTGAAAGAATATCCAACAAACAAATCAAAAAGGATGGTGTTGGTGCCTAATTGAAGAAACTTGAAAAATACACGTAGGTTTCTTACCACATAGTCCTCTTGAGCTGTCAGAGTACTTATATGATGGTAATCGAATTGAGAAACCTTTGAAATTTTCTTTATAGATAATATCCAACATGAGAGATGGTACCGATAGGGTTACTGAAATGCCTAAATTCTTGGTCAGCTTTATGGTTTTATCGTTGTAAGGGAAAGAGGTTATAACTTCGTTATCCACTTTGACTATCAACTGTGAGAAAAAAGAACTTTTATTTTGTATTCGTGCAAACTTATGAACTTTTGCCTAATATGACACGAGTAGAAAAAATTCAATTATATTAGAAATTTCAACAAAAATACGACACATCGAAATTACAAAATTATTTAAACATTTTGTTATCTTATGGTCAACGATTGAAAAATAGGACCAAAAATCACAACAAGCAATCCAAAAACAAAAAGGAAAACCACTAATCTTTGCTTCCCTGGACTACTCATTAACGTATTTCCGAATCTCATTATTGGTCACTCGAGATACAATTTTCTCCTTATCATTCTCATCGGTGGTAAAGTAAGGTTAAGAATGTGCTCAAGATCTACTTTTTTTCATACGAAGCATCGAGTATTACTCAGAAGTACTCATGGTTTACTCACGTTATCAGTTGAGTTAGATGTATGCCTCAAATTATGTCTTAATACTCGTTCGAGACCGGTCATCATGACGTCATCCTTTTTACTCATCAAAGAACATAGATATCACAATCGTGAAAAAGGGGTTCACGTCTTCTCAACTGTCCCTTCTAGGCATGCCTCGTTACAATACCACCACCGCCACCGCCACCATCAAAAACATACTATTTTTTGTCAAACTTTTTTTTCAGAGCTAAGTGTGGTTCAGACCTGTATGATCCTCTCCTCATCTACATCCTTGCTAATTACCCACGTTGGGGGAGGTATTTTTCGATACAAAACATATTTTTTGTAAAGTGAAAATTCCCAAATGTACCTTCTTTTCATGGAAAATGGACAAAGAGATACATGGTGACCTTGAAAATTGTGAAGCAATACGAGGAGAAACAATTATCTGAAAATTCAGAGTGTGAGAATTTTAAATATAGTGTGCCTAAGATTATACGCGTTTGCATAGCTGAGAAGGTTTTCACTGATGATGACTTTTTAGGTACCTACTAGTGGTACGAAATATCGATATTTTTTCGTATCCATATTTTCTCCATTTCCAATTTCCCACCAATAATTGACTGATAATATTCATATCTTTTTGTAATTTCAAAATTTAGATGGTAAAACTAAGTAAAACTTGAGAAAAAACTAATAAAAAATATCGATATTTTCTTTGAAATATCGATATTTTTCGCGCCACTATTCGGTACATATCTCCAGGTGAGTAGGTCCGGTATACGTTACCGTACCTACTATAGTAACTTGAGTAATTGGCGTCGTCAACTTGAACATTAATTTTTTTTACTCATGTGTCATAATTGAGGGCTTAAATTCATGCGAATTGCCAACAAGAAATACGTACATCTCTTTTCACTTGGTACAGGTTAATTGTTTGTTTATCGACCTGAATGGTCAACAATGCCGGACATTTGAAGGATTTCTTTCCAAATTTACACTGCATCTGGGACACTACAATCTAAACAGAGTGAGAAAAACACAAAAATATCAGGCTGTTGCAGACATGCCAAATAAAATTTCATTTCTTTTCCAATAAATAAGGCACCCTTACCTTTAATTCTGAGTCCAGAGTTTCAGTTCGTTTTGTCTCCATTAGAATGTACGATCCGCAAGAAATCTCGTCGAATGGAATTTGGGTTTCGTCGAATGTTACTAGTTCGCGAAGACTATTCATGGTGCAAACAGCTGGAAAGGTGAAAGATAATTTTTGAAAAATGCTCGAGTTTTGAAGCTCGAAATAGGCGACAGCAGACACTCACCATCTCGGCATTCGATTGATTTGATGCAAGTGTCGCCTTCTCGAAGTAAGCCTGACGGGCAATAACATCCACCGAAGCATCGATTTTCAAGTCGTGGACAGGCGTCTCTCTGCAGTAGGGACGAACATCCTGGTTCACAATGGCGGTCAAAGCACTCCTGGTACACGAATGGTGCAGTACAGTTCATAGCTACGAAAACGAAACAAATGAGTTTCAACACGTGATCGTATCCAAGCAAAGAAATCACTGGACTGTTGTGGTGGTGTCCAGCGAGTGCTACTCTACAGCAAGAAGGCAGTACTTTGGACATCATATCATACTGCCATAAATGCTGTTGAGCACGTATACTGCACAGCGCTGAGCAGTCTGTGTTTGCATACTATGAAGTGCTAATTTTAGTTAGGAGAGCATACCATAAATTGTGATTAGCTAAGACGCATATTCATACATTGAATTTCCAAAACAATTTTCATTTCTCAGTCAACCTTATGTGGGTAGCGAATCTTTTTAGCAAATGTTTTACAATGACTGGAATTAACTTTTTTCTTTTTTTCAATGGGCCTTGCTACTTAACCAGTTTACTCAACATCTGGAAGATATATGTCGTGGGTGGAGGATATTCGAGATATAATGGCCAATAGCTTACTTACACGAATTTTACAATTATATATGGTACTGGAGGACTAATAGAGCGAAACCAAATACACCATCATTTTGGGTTGGGAATGTGACGCTAATCTGAAACTTTCAACTGAAACAGTGAGCACCTAATCACTAGGTCACCCGGACCACTGAATAGTAACTGTTGCATATACTGTAATTGTTTTGTATATTAGCTGCGCCACAACTTGTTTGCAAGTACTAATTTCATCAATTGCTTTCAAAACACTTTTCACCCTTCTGAAGATAAAATTATGCATTGTAATGCAGCGTATGTTTCATAGCACACAAAAACACAATTGTAACACTGCAGTCAAAACAGTCATAAAGGCGGTGTGGCAACAGAGACGAATGAAAATGACATGACTAATAGACAAAACGCTAGTGCTTATGTCAGTGAATTCAGTCCCAGCATTTATACTAAGAAGTCCGAGATTTTTTCAATGTCAAAATAAAAATATTTTCAACTTCTAATGACGACATAATATGATGACATCTTGCAGACAGAAAACTTAGGTTAAGACAATATGATGTCCAAAGTAAATATAATATGAAGACGAAAATCTGATGATGAGAATAACCAAATGAAATTTTCCTTCAGACAATTCTACTAACAATTTGTTAGATTTATATTACAGAGTCACCATGTATAATATGACAAACTGTGTAAAAGACAAGATTTAATTTGGACGATAGATAACTCAAACAAAATATGGAACAATGTAGAATTCAATGCTTAATAAAAACCTCATGGATAATACGCATGCTGCCAACATAAACTGCTTTATCACATTTGCTTCACTTATTGTATTTTGACGTTTACACTTTTTCTTTATCTGCTTGTGCTTGTGATGACTAAATAAAAGACAGTAAGCAGAGGAAACCTTACCAACACAAAAGACAACTTGAAAAAACAAATTTTAACTTTAAGACACTTTTGTTTAAGCAATACCCAGTACTAGGTTCACTTTTTCAAGTAATCCTTTTTATGTAGGTGGATAGTAACAGGTTCAAGTCCTAAGTCGTATGTTTAAGCCCTCTTGTAGGCAATTTGTTAAATGTTCCATTTGTGGATGTAGAATTTTGAGCCTTCTTTATTTTATGAATACACTAGGATGGTACTAGAACTTTGAAATAAATTAGGTTGGAGACAAAGACAGCTAGGGATTATTCTTCATATCATGAAGGTTCTAGTAATAACAAATAAAGTTTCTCTATACAGTCAATTATATTGCACTTCAAGGCAATCTTTTTAGAACACCTGTGGGTAATGAAAACAGTTGACAATACAATCAAATGGAGTTCTTATCCTAATTAAGAGAGAAATTTGGTGCATTGCCGACAAAACTTTAGAAAAGCTTTGTTCAAGATGACTGCATTGCTCTATCAATAAAGGCTGTGTAGAGCCGTCCTTTGCACACAGTGATGTCTTGGTTTTAATCCATCTTCATCTGTGTTAGTTATGTTTTATTTCACCACACTCTCTAAAAACTAAAATGAAAACTGCGAAGCCTAAAGTTTCTCATAGGAATCTTTCACAACCAAAACCATAAAGTCTTATGAAGACGAACAAATAAGTGAAGTCAAAAGAATTTTCTAATAGTTTCCCCTACTTGTTGTCTATAATAGTTTTTATTTTATTTTTGCTTATACTTTATCTGTCCACTTTGTTAACACTATTTTCTTTAGTATTATATGTCATAAACAATATAATTCTGCTGTTCATTTTTGTAGGTTTCGACCTTTTTATGGATAAAAACTTTGTTAAGTTCTTCTATCAACACTCTACGCTTATTATTGGCTTAATTAATGCAAACTATCTCGCTGATTAAATCTGAAAGCAAGGTAAGCTATGTTTCACCATATTTGAGAAGTTTAACTATAGTTTAAGAAAAATTCAGCCATAGGACATATCAAGTTATAAAATGAAAACGTCTTGAAAATTTAAGAACCTCAAGACAAATCAACATCAGTGTTTCAGCTACATGATGTCTTATTCATAGGATATTATAACGTCATAACATTTAAATACCAATATACATGAAGTGGGACATTATGAGCTGTTTGATTTCAGACACCTCAATACTAAATCAGCTTTTTGCTGATCAACTGAAATAAAGCAACACACTGAAAGTAGGCTAACACAAAATGTGAGAAAAAAATTCTTACCACAACCATGTTTTACTCGCCACAAGGAAAGATCAGCTCCAGGCTGCTGGGATAAGCATTTAATCGCGAAATTCTCTAAAGCTGAGCAACCACATTCTTTTTCAAAATTATCTGAGTGAGCAGCACAGGTGCAAATAGATGCGACACATTTGGAAATTTCTTCTTCAACATTCAGGGTGAAATCGCAAACATCAAATGGAGATTTTCTGCAAAACAAAAAAGTCAGGATTTAAAATATTCATGTCTATAATTATGTCGTCAGGATACAACCGAAGTGTGGAAAAGTACAAGGTTGTACGACTCATCGATGAAATTTTTGTGACATGCAATACTTGAAGTTGAAAATGTCAATATTAACAGTAGGTATTGCACAGAATTCTGATATTTACATCATTGGTAAAAATGATATTTGGCTGCCAAAATGCTGTTAAGCCTATACTTTTGACTACTTTTGGTAGCACATAACCTTCTCTTTTGAACTGGTCTTCAGCGATGAAGTAATATTAGACAGCGTCTGCGGATGCCTATGTTTTTATATGTACAGTAAAACTTGCTTAAGATGCTCTTCAAGAGAATAGGTAGTTCAAAAGAGCGCACGGAAAGCGTCTTATGCGAGAATTGAAAAAAAAGAACACTATAGGGTCTGAATTCAGAAATTATACATAAAAGTCATGCTTACATTCTTTATATAGTTAATTATATCTACACTAAACATGCATGTAGGTTTTGTCGGCTCGGGGAATCGAACCTGGGACCTATATATTCGTCAGCTAAAAGTGGTGAACTTAACCACACGGCCATCTCACCACCGACTATAACTGGCGAATGTATTTTATATTAGACAGGGTATGGTGGTTCCCACACACTCCCCCCCTAGACAGACTCAACACGAGTTGAACAACATTAGATGCTGTGGGAGGTTGGGCGGAATCAGAAACGCCTCCTATACCTATACACACAGGCTTATACTACCTATACGGGTTCTATTTCCACTATATAGGGCGCCATCTATCGGCGACTCTAGTTAGGAAGGAGAGTTGTGAGTTCCACCATGCACCACTATGGTGCGTGCGTGTCCAGCACACGTCAAGGGTCACCAGACGTAGGTTTTGTCGGCTCGGGGAATCGAACCTGGGACCTACATATTCGCCAGCTAAAAGCGGTGAACTTAACCACACGGCCATCTCACTACCGACTATAACTGGCAAATGTATTTTATATTAGACAGGGTATGGTGGTTCCCACAATGCATGTACACATAATGTTATTAAGGAAAGCAATATCGAAGTCACTATTGATCCTTCAGTATTTTTTTTACATACGGGCCTAAGTGCTCCAAAAATCGATTCTATTCCAAAAATACGCCCGCTATTTTATGTGCTTGAAAAAAAAAGTGTCTACTTTAATTTATTTGAGATTTTGGGTATATGTTACAGCAAGGAAGTTATCAATAAACAAGTGAAATCACTCATTTATCAGTTTAAATGTCCTCCTTTGCTCAAATAAAGAGCATTATTTGCAAAAATATAGCAAAATGAAGCGTCTTAGTCGGCGTTTTTAACATTGATGAGTATAGGAAATGTTCAGAGGACCAACAGAAAACAGTGTCTGAGGCAGGAAAGTATCTTAACTGAGAGCGAGTTTTACTGTAAGTACCTATTAGGTAGCTGTGGGCAACACTGGTTGGTCAGTGTTCAATGGCCAATAGTCTCCCAGCATGAATTTTTCAATTCAATCACATTTGAGGACGCCAATTGACCAAACACGTTGCCATTTTGAGTTGGGAATGAGATGATGGTTGGGCTCGAATTTGCAATCTTTCAACTATAAAGATGACAAATTGGGAATGAAGGAGGCCACTCATGATGGACAATCACTAAATGAATAAACAGCGAGTACAGCTATTGCCATGTCTGATTACCAGTTTCTTAAGATGTTTTTACAACATATTTACAGCAAATTTAACCAAAATTGCTCCTTCCTGGAGCAAGGTAGGTCTACTTGAAAAACAAAAAAAGAAGATAATTACTTTATGCTGGAGCAAATTTCACGAGCTTTCTTCTGCACATCTTCTGGGCACACATTTATGTTGCATGTTTCATTACCGTACTTCCAGGAGTTACCAAATTCTTCGGCAAAATAGGTGATACTTCCGTCTGGTTTCATTTTATCATTTTTCATATCGAAATCAAAGTGGCCACAAAGACCGTCGATCATGTGATGCAATCCGGCGTCAACCTATGCGCAGATTACCAAAATATTGAAGTCGTTTAATAATTAGGTATTTCTGTTCTGTTGTATCTACGTGTTCTACTCACAATAATTTTGGAAGTACCTAACGAGCCCCAAATCACACTGAATTTAAGTTCCAAGCTGGAGAAAATTACGAATTTAGTCGCGACTGGCTCTATGGTAAATAATTCGGTTCTGGCTCCGATGGCTTGTAGCTGTAAATTTGAATAGATTGAAAAATGGGCTCCAGTATTGCGGCCAGATCAACTGGATAGGGCTGAAAAGTAGGTGGCTTATGCATGTTTACCTGAGGAACTGTGTAACTGAATCCGTTGAAAAGGGTTGTGAAGTTGGTGAAAAATTGAATTTGATCGTTAAAATGGGTGATTATTAACGACGTCTCACAATTCCCATCTGTGTATTTGTTAAGCTCTAGAAACGAGGAAAAACAACAAAAATTTCAGTTCCTTTGAACGGATATTGATCATTTTCATTAGTAGATGCAGTTTTCAAGAAAGTAATAAAGAAAGCTGTTAGTTGTTGCTAAATGAGTTTTACTAATTTCCAAGTTAATTTTAAACAGTGAATTCTTTTCAAATTTCCATTAACTCTAAACTACTGACTTCCTTAGGTTTGAGACATGAACGGGAGTGTGGGGCAATATAGACATTTGAAGAAAAAAAATTCCTCTTCGATTACAAAAATTTGTTTTAGACCTATCTGGCTGGAATCGCATTTATTAGTTAATAATTCATAATATCATCCTCATCCAAGATTGGTTGTCATTTTAAATTAAATGTATAACTTAAAAAATTATAACAACCGGTTGAGGGAGGGGATCATGGGACATATTTAATCGCGTCATTCTATATTTTGTAGGTTTAGTTAAGAAACAGAAACAGTTTTCACAAAGTTTCTTATATCAGTATTATTTCAATTTTGAAAAGGTTTCAAAAATCATATTAGGCTACTGATATTTTTCTATTCATATTAGGTATATGCAGGGATATTGGTTGTTATGTGAAAAAAAAAAAGCTCTCCATCCGAGCGAGCATAATTAAAGTGGTATGTATTTATGTCCTTTTCCTGCATGGAAATGATGCAGGGAAATGTTTCCAACAATCCTCTCTCCTCATTTGGTAGTAAAAAGGTAATGTAAATGTAATAATCACAAGAAATGTGTGTTTTGATTGTGCCGTTATAATTTTCAGCTAATTTGAATCAAAAAATGTGTTTTTGCAACATTTATACGAATTTCTGTATTTTCAGGATATTTAAAGGTTGGTGAAAGTAGCCGATTCTACAGCTCTTACTTATCACCCACTGTTCTCGTTCCTTCAGTTCCTTTTCTCACTCCTTCATTGCTTTTTCTCACTCCTTAGATTTTTTTTCTCATCCCTTTACTGCTTTTTTTCATTCCTTATAAATCTTGTCACCGCTTTGTTCTCTCTTACAATTGGCTGCTTAGTTTCCCACACTTACCATTCAATGGTTTACTCCAGCCATTTCATTTAACGTATTAATTTTATTTTTGTCTTAAAAATTCTCTTTGCTGCGATCAGGATACAAACCCTCAACCCGCCCTTTTGCAACGTGGTTACCAACTGCAGTATTTTCGAAGCATCTAATGCTTGATGAAAGTGGCCAATTTCTTAACCCTTACTTGTCCAACCACCTTGCTCACTCCTTCATTTCTTTTTCTCACCCCTTAATTTTTTTTCCTCACTCCTTACACTCCGATTCAAAAACGTTACTTTAACCTCCCTTTACTTAAACCTCTCTTTAAAAAAATGTATCACACAATTTTGTAACTAAGAATGTTGTAACATTTTATTCTTTTATGAGGTTTTTCCTTCGATCATTTAGTGCTGGATACTCAGCAGCTCTATCCCATCGATGTTAATGAAACGTGCCATGATTCTAAGCCATCAAGTTGACATCGGTTTACGCACATGTGCAGTAAACCGATGTCCACTGAGATGTTGGCACAAATTTTCGTGTTTATCTGGGTATCCAGTACTAAGTGATCGAAGGGTTTCTCCTTTGGTTTCTAATATAAAAATACAACGTTACCATAGTGTTCAATACAAAATTGTGTAGCGAGTAGTTTTGAAGTTAAGTTTAAGTATAGGTAGGTTAAAGTGATATTGGTGAATATGGTTGTTAGTGATCTCACACTTTAATCTATTTTTTTACGCCTTATTATGCTGGTAACCAGTGTCAGCATTACTAGAATTCTGAATACTGCCCACCACAAGCCCTCCTAAACTACAGCCAGCTGTTGAAGTTAAACAAAATTGTTGGTAAGTCTATCGAAGTACTTACTCCTAACTCGCCAGTTGTGGAACTGATCCTGTGCCAACACATGGTCGCATATCTCGTACGTGTATTGAAGTCCATCGAAGGTGGAGATTTGTGGTCCATTCACTCGACATTCTTTCTCCCCTGGCGACAAGGGAATGCATTCGTACTTCGGACAAGTACCTTCGGTCGATTTCAATTGGATTTTTGTGCCGAATGGGCAACGTGGCTTCTCCGGGCATGTATCTCCATTGGGTTGGCACTCCCAAGCGTTACAGTGTACTCCAGTGAACTCGGACGACTGCTTTTCCAGCAGCCCTTTATACTCGTTCGCACTGGACGAAAGTTGTCGAGTCGCACTTGAATTCGTCACCATCATAAATCCGGTCAGCCGGTTGACAATAATTTTTTTGGTGGTCGTTGTCACTTTTGTCCACCTTAATCGACCATCACGCACTGATTTATGAATTTCTGATTTCACATTCACGGAATACTGTTGGGCGCAGGATTGGGTCGGACAGAAATTGGCTGCGAACGAGAATACGAGGTCATTTAGAACGCAGTTCCCATACAACGTGACCCACTTAAGAAGAAATTATACGTATACTTTCTTACGTGATGATTGCGCTGTGGTTGAAGGAGGCGGAGGAATTGGGATATTTTCGTTTCTTTCCTCTTCAGTGCAATTCTCTGGTTCATCATCAGCGCAGTCTTGTTTGCCATCGCACCACCGTGATGCATTAAGACAAATATTTGACCTGGGGCATAATTTGGTGCCGCTTGGACATGGTGCGCACTCGCAACTGCATGTGTCACTTATGGTGTACATCATTTTCTAAGGAAGAAAAAATGTTTTGTAGATATTTAAAAAATTTAAAAAAACAAAAAAGGAAGTACGTGAATGAAGGGCATTATTATAAGGACTTTAAAGTTTAAATATTAGCAATAGGATGTGTTAAAAAGAAAAAAGTTAACAGTGTTGTAAAGGTTGGATTTTCAATTAAAAATCAATAAGTGAATAAAACAATTTACCTAGACAAAAAAGGAACCCGGAGAAAGAAAATTAAAAGATGCAATAACCGATTTTCAGGTTTTTGTTTGGATACTGTACTCACTCAATCCCCAAATAGTTAGATGGAATTTGATTGAAGGGTAGCTTAAAATAAACAAATTCCAACCGTATGCTCACCTGATCGTTGCAAGAACTGCATTCATCACTTATTTCTTCGCAGCTTTCGGAACCTCCTAACGAACATGTACACCTTGCACAAGCGTTTTGGAAGAATACTGCTCCAACTTCGTGTCTATGGGTAATGGGAAAAGAAAAATTTTTAAAATATAACTTTGTACAGCAGTGTGCTATTGAAGGTAATTTTCTGTAAAGTCCTACTTTCTAATAAAGACTACTATATTTATTATAATAATTCGTAAGTTCCTGTTGAATTTCATGTTTTGTAATTTATTTTTCTTGATTTCTCATCTTCGGCCTTCAGTAACAATCAGGTACCAACCTACTTACGAGATTTTTTGAGTGAAACTTTTATAGGCACATTAGACTTGCTTTGTAAACTGGTGGGAGCGTGGAATAAAAACACACTTGGCAACCCCGGCAGGACCACCAATGAAAGCAAAAAAAAGGAGGGGACGGTGGTGAAAGAGAGATGTGGGGGCGTGCATATATGGATGCGCTCGTGTACTGTGCTACATTTTTGGGTAAACAAGCAAGGTGATCCATTTATTTTCACACCCCCTTTTTTCCATTTTTCGTTCAAGATAGAAAAAAGTCGTCCAATGTATCCCTCTTAATTTTTTAGTAAATTTTGAATTTAATAGATATACAGAAATTATTAGCATACCTTGAAAACAACAAAAAGTGGACCTTACTTCTTTTCTCGAAATGAGAATCTAAATTTTTGTCTTTAGATTTTAGAGCCAGAGGTAATTTTGAAAAGATTTGCTGATTCAAACATCAAAATAAGTAGAGCATTGAAGAAGATATGATGGTTGGAATATCACCAACTTCAATCAGGCCCAGGGCCGGAGAGAGAAAATCCTGGCCCAGGGTCATGTAAACAGCGACGTTCCTAAAAAATTTTTGAGTCGGAACTTTACTTTGTTTAAAAGTACCAATTGAAACAATTTTTGTATTCTAGAACATTCATAACAGTTTTTTTGTTTTTAAGAATTTGTAGAGAGGACACTGCATACGTCTCTCCTGATTTGAAACTCTCCTGCATGTACCTAAGAGTATTTTAGAAAATAATAATTCGGTTATTTGTAGCAGGTATTCTAACCAGGCCCTTTCACAAAATTCGGGCCTAAGGGGATTATCCTTTTTCCCTTCTTCTCTCTGGCCTTCATCAGGCCATTTACATAATGACTACCAAAGCTGTAATGGAAAGAGTAATCTAATATAAATGGTGCTTCCATTTCCACCAGTATTTTTATAATTGGTATGTTCAGTCCAAATGAAAATGTATATATAATTATATATATATATACTTCTGATTCAAAAATTTGCAATTTTTGATTGGATTTGGTTGTTATAGCCCATCATACCCCTCAGCAAAGTTATGTTTAAGACATCGCTCAGAAATTATGATGTACACACTACAACAATGTGCACTGCCAGATCTACACATTGTGTGGATTGAGGTGAAAAATTTTTTAGATCAGAAATTTACTTACATCGTTCTTCTCAAAGAGCATGAAAGAGAGTAATTACATCATACAAAATATTATACGAGTCAATGGCAATACCTGGCAATTAAAAATTTGAACAGAGCAGCAGCAGGTGCTAATCTGGCACTGCCGATGTGATTCACTATGTATTTTTTGCTCAACAATGTTGCTGAATTTTGTGAAGTTGAGATAAATTTGAAAATGTAGTTCAGTTACTTTTGATTTTGTTTACTTTTTTATTTTGAAAAATTGCACACTTTTACATAGCTGTAATCTCCTGTGATGCGTGGACCACAATGGTTGCACCAGAGTTGTATAGCTAAAGAAATGTCCAACACCCAATCAAAAACATGTCAAAGATAGAATGTTATAAAATGTTTCAAATTCCAGTATTTGTTATCACGCACGTGTTGTAGCTACATAGCGTATGTGTATTGTTACAGAGATATCTGTTTTCACTATGAAATATTTGTGGCTTTAAATGCATAGAATATATAACGCAAATTGTTTCTTTTTTTTTTCATGTAGGTATTTTTGAACCACAGCGTGTATGGAGGGTTGGACATTACTTCAGCTGTATGTCTCTGGGCTGAGCGACATTCTTATCCCACTTTCCATTTTTAGGCAAATATAGCGACATGAGTGCATACAGACAACGTACTTTGTTTAAAGTGCAATGCACTAATAATTTGGGTCGCGGACTAAGCCCTGTATGGAGGAGGTGAGGGAAATGTCCCCACAGAAACCATTACATAAGCTCACACTGTTACCTGTAGTAATTTACTGAAACTTACACGAACAATCCAACCACACAAGGGCAAAATTCTTTATCCACACAAGTTGTGCCATTCCAGTAAAGTTGATTGTGGCATGTTTCTGATCCTAACTTAACACCATCACATACATTGGGAGGAGATGGTGGTGGCGGAGGTGGAACATTTTCTGAAACGTGAAATATTGATAGAACAATTTGCGTGAAAAATGTGTAAAACTTACACTGCATTTGAATTATAAGATGAATCCATTCGTACACAGTAAGCTTACCATAAGGTTTGTAACAACCCATTAACTCGATTCTAAGGGTTGGATAATTGTTCCATTTTACTGGGTACAATCGGAGCAAATTTGCTTTCACAGGTACGTTAAAGGTGTTCATGTAGGGTGAGAAATTATCAAAGTTTGCAGGGAAAATCTAGAATTAGGACAAAAAAATAAAGAATTCAGTAAAAATGTTTAGAATTTTCCAGAAATAAGGCTACAATATCCTATATAACCATTGTATGACGAATAAAATTAAGCAACAGCTAATACCAGAATCTTTTGTTGGGTGGTTTAAAGAATTATGGACTTTTTTGTTCTTTTTTTTGTCTTAGGAGTCAGCTACACTAATATAAATTGTAATCAGGTAAATTAAAGAGAGATCTGATGAACTAGTTTGCATATGATACTTTTTGAAGGGTTGCTTGCATAGTATCGAGTGAAATGAATTTGACACGAATTCGTGTCAAATTTTGTACCAGAAAAATCAGACGCCTCGGGCTGAAATTCGAAGCCAATACAGGGTCCTAACGAAAGAACCAACCATTGGTTAAAAATATTGGACAACGTGGGTTAAACCACAGAGATATTTTTGCTTAGTAAGGAAATTAAAAAATAAGAAATGAAGGGTTTAATGGGAGTGTGGAATACCTTGTTGTGAGAGATATTCTCACCAGAAGGAAATTCTACAGAATTTAAGCGTGTTCAGCCACTTCGTACACAAGTACGGGTAAGCCAGAACCAGATCAAACACTGGCGATTTTAGAGCCGATTTGGGTGGTTTGTATACGGCTTATTTACACGCACACTAAGACACGTACGTAAGAATATATGTACGTCTGTGAGGGTGGCCAGGTTGCATCATCCCCTATCATGATAAGAGATGGCTGGCTGGTTTGTGTACGGATCGTGACATTGTTTTGTGATGTCATGATTTGGTACTCGTACATTACCTGCATGTACTTGCAGGTAATTACGATCGAACATATTTAGTGTGGTTTAACGTCACGAGGACGATTATTTGCCTGCCCTTTGGGGCGGCGACTGTCATTGAGGGGTCCAAGCCCCTTTACCTCATACCAGTGAGTCCCCACAGGGAGCAATAAATTTATATTTAGGAGGGATACTTTTCGAACTTAATAAAATCAATAAAGGATAAATTCTTTAAAATTGCACTGTTATCAGCTTCACAAAAATAAAGTTAAGATCACTATTAATAGAATAATAAAGCCCATCACATAATACGATAAAACTACAATTCTCAGCTCAGATATTCTTTTTTACAGGAGACAACACACTACAGCCATGTCTATCAAAGCAATGTATGTAATTTTTAATTTCATTGCTGAGTTTTGAGAAATCGAGACATATTTTAAAATGAAGCTGAGCGACTTTTGAGGAAATTTGCACAGGGTAGGGCATTATTCAAATAAACATTTTGTAAACATATAAGCTCTTGCTAAGGACTGTTCCAGATTTAGTCCCATGTGTAGGAAGAATACCTACTCATGTACTTGAGTAAGATTTAAAGGGTTGCATCCACGAATGAAGTTTTGCAAGCAGCTAATAAAAATTGGGTGCTATTATGCTGACGCTCACGTTGTTTAAGTCATAACACCTTGATTTTTAGTGGAATAGCACGCCATTTTTACTAACGACTAGCAAAAACTTGCGGCATAGACGTGGTAAAAGGAATATTTTATCTGTTATTTTCATATACAAGATTTATAGATGGTTTTTGTGTTCCAGGATGTACTCATTAGAGCATAAGTAGTTATATTAAACTGTTTTGCCTAATTTTTTTCATATTTTAAGTAAAATGGTGGTATAACTAGAGCATACTTTTATTCTTTTCAAAAATTTTTACGTCAAAGGATTGTTTTTTTTTTCAAATAAAAATTTTCTGCACCAGGTTAATGGCCCCTTCACCCCTCTTAAATCCGCTCTTGTACAGTAGAATATGACCAGTTCTAATCGTGCTTCACATCCTTAATTTAAGTGGCAAAAACAAACAAAAAAATATATGTAACAAAATGTTTGAAAAAAAAAAGAAAAAAAGAAGATGTGGGGACTATATATCTCGTACACACGCCATTCCTTATTGGCGTATTATATTCAACAATATATAAAATACATTGTTTGTTCGTATGCTCTTACTTGCACACACAGGCAAGTAAGATGCAAAGTTCGGCCAATGACAAAACAATAGATAAAGATCTCGGTAATGTCTCGGACCGGTACACGAACGCATTATGTCATTTCTTATCAGTTGCTTCAGCAATGAATAAGAAATGACGTGAATTCTACTACACACCTACATATGTATATGTACATAAGTGTGTCTGTGTGCGTGTGCCAAAACCAGTATATAAACTCTCAGAACCGGCTCTAAAATCGCCAGTGTTTACCTTAGTTTTGGCTTACCCGTACTTATGTACGAAGTGGTTGAACACGCTTAAATTCTGTTGAATTTCCTTCTGGTTAGAATATCTCTCACGACAAGGTATTCCACAGAAGAAATAAGTGAAAAAAAAACAAAACCTACAAACTTGCCTAAGTACGAATAAAAATGCAACCTAATTTGTTTGGTAGAAAATCATTTACAATATCGTCAAATGTGTATTGCGTAGGTAATAAAATATCGGTCTCCGATGACGAAAAAATTTGCGAAATTTTAATATCATTAATTGATAACCAGCACCTGCTCTTCTAATAAGGCACGTCAAGTTGCGACGCTATAATTTTGAAACGTTGATGAGTTTTGAAGACCTGCCTTTCATGGGAATTTGTTGCTCGAGAATTTTTTGGAGTTAAATCTTCAGTGACAAAAAATTTTCAATATGGTACCTATGACGCAGCAACTGAACAAAATTAGAATCGATTTCTGCGTAGGTACATACCGTACATTAAATGGGCCCATTTAAGGAATATTTCACAGAATGTTACTTGCCTTAATCCAAGTATTAGACTGTTTTTTATTTATTTTTTACTTTTCGTCAATTTTTTATATATTTGTTACCAAATAACGAAAAATTCCTGTTTGTAATATTTAGTTCATCTATAACACACCTTCCTGTTGTATTTGCAACTTTACAGTTTTTGAAAAAAAATTTATTTCTTCAAACCTTAAAATTCCAAAACTCCTTCTCTCCTGCACACTTTTGCGCAGCTATCAGGGGCCATTGGGGCCCGTCGCCCCTGCATCCCGCCCTGACTAGAATACGTTAGACTATTTTGTATGATTTCGAAAAAAATATTTATATTTTCACACCTACCTCACCTTAAACGAAACAGTAAGAATACAATTATGCGCTGTTACTTACAAAGATTAATAATAATTTCAGGATTTTTATAAATTGATGAACTTGGACGGTAATTTATTGGAGAAGAATTTTACCCCGAGTTTAAAAACTGAGAACCCAGCTACCTAATGCAGAATATGTGAATGTGGTTCAAATATGGTCAAAGCTGAGCAGAATTTAAAATAAATTATCAACTGTAGCCTATCTTCGTTCTGGTGTTATGAAGATAGTGAACAGATGGCATGTTCAACATATAACAAAATGCTGTACTTCGAGCCAAAAATTTGCTTCAATAATTAATTGTGTTAATGCTGTTTAAAAGTAGGTAGTCTACCTGTTCTTACATCTTAATGGTAATTCAATATTATTAGATTATGTTAGAATTATAATAGGTACTTCGATATTTCTATACCTTTTCTTTGTCATTGTCGTCAAAAATCTTCATCCACTGTTTACCATCGACACTGTACCGAACTTTGTATGCTTCAATCCACGATTCTTGGGTCAAAAGTGGGTTGCTGCCACCTTTGGTGACGATGCCCTCGATGGTACGTTCATCGTAGAAATTAAACTGCGATGTGAAATACGTTTATAAGACTCTATTCAAATTTGTAAGACTATCGGAGCTAAAGAAAGAAAAACATTAGCAATTAAACACCTGGACATATTCGTTCGTAGATGCAACCAAAGGTGTCCATCCCGTGAGACTGTTTACGGATAAGTCGTGCGGATGGAAGTCATCATTCAACTTGGACGAAACTGTCACTTGGTGAGGTAATAACTGACCAGACTCAATACCCATGAGATTCTTGCAAACTGTATAAAAACAATAGACATGAATGTTTTGCTCTTGGGCTCATTTATTCGTAGGTATAGCCCACTGCTAATCTACCAAAAATCAAATGAATTAAATGTTTAGAAATTAAATTTTCACATTCAACAATTACTGTTCATGTATCTAAATAATAAACAAAAGAGCTAGCCTACCAGCAATGCATATTGCTTCAAACACATATGTATAGCTATCAACACCATCACAGAAGCGTCAGTTCAGTCAAATATTATATTTTTATTTGCGTTATCATAAGTTGTGGAATACCTTGTCGTGAGAGATATTCACACTAGAAGGTCTTCAACAGTATTTTGCGTGTTCTGCCACTTCATACGGTTAAGTATGGGAGAGCCAAATCCTCGGCAAACACTGGCAATTTTTGAGCCGGTTCTGAGAGTTTATATACAGGATTTGGTACACGCACACAGACACACATGCATACGTACATGTACGTAATTATGTCATGCGTTACGTCGTTTCTTGCCTCTGCTGAGGTGATAAGAAACAACACAGCGCGTTTGGTACTGGGCTGTGACATCACCGAGATCGTTATCTGGTAATTGATCTCGGCCCGTGCAATGTATCTTACCTGTACGTATGTACAGGTACAAACATACAAACGCATCAGTGTAAATTCGTTTAACGTCATAAAGATGATTATTGCCAGCCTTTGGGCGGCGACTGTTGTCGAGGGGTGCAAGCCCCTATTACCTCATACGAGTATTGTCCCCACATAAGTTATAATGGGTGTTTTTAGGATGGTGTTATATATAGTTATTGTTAAATAAATGAATTTGCAAGCTTCTCCTAGTTCCTTGCTAATGACCTAGACTAATTTGTTATTGTAATTTTATCTTTTGATTATTATTTTTTTGTTTTATTTTCACGTGTATCTTTCAAAGTGGATTAGCCAGATTGTTTATATTGTTTATTATATTAACAAAAAAAAAAAAAGCCAAAACGTTCAGAAGTCTTATCTTTTTATTCTCTCGAATACTTTTCTAGGAATTCAAATATATGTGAGTAAATCTAGGCCTATGTGTGAAAATTTTCTGTGCTGTTTTGTCAACAACATCTTGCTCAAGTGTAAGTGACCAGATGTAATCATTCCTGCTATCGTAATCTACTAGTCTGGTTAGGTAAACATTTAATCAACAGACTAATAACCTATTCTTATAACTTGTATTCCAATAAATTTACCCCAAGTTGGAAGTCCAATAATAGGTAAATTACACGCTTTGTCACAATTTGATTCTGTAGACACAAAGTAGTGTACTCTGAATATATACCTGGGCTGGTATGTTTTCATGCCAATGAAGATTAATTTATCAAAAATGTAAGGTACTGTAGGTTTACATGTCCCAGATTGACACAAAAATCATTCTTTTTTGTCACTTAGCATCCATTTTTCAATTGATTTTAGTAAATGTAGGCTCATTGTGAAGTTCATATCCTTGCGCATAAAATGAGATATTGTAGATCAAAATTTAAGAAAATCTTGGGACCATCTTTTCATGTCAACGTGAACCATGTGGTGCTGTCCCAGGTTAACATATGCCGAAAAATGCTAAAAACTCTTAAACAAAATTTTTTTTCAAATATAAAATTATTAAAACTTAATTCTAAGATGCAAATTCTCGGAAAATTAATCCATAATACTACTTAGAAAAACATTTAAAAAATTTTTCACAACAAACATTTAAATTTATTATCTCTCATCGTTCTTTCAAAATTTTAATTTTGTAACTATACCTAATTAGATGACTACTGTTCATAGTAAAATTTTGATTGTATATGACTTTGTTTTTCATTTTTTGAAAATATTGTTTTGAAAGTATGAATTAGAATGATAGAAATTGGTGCGTCAACCTGGGACACAATTTTTGGGTCATCCTGGTTCATGGATACTTTTTAATTTCTCGATTATAACTATGCATTATATCAAATCATTAATAGGCAAAAATCAGTATATTATTCATTTCCTGAGCGAGTACCGAATTATCTAATACTAAAATAACTGACATTTTGTTAAAATTACGCCTCTCAACCCAAAAATTTCAAATTTCAAATTTCAAATTTCATATTTACACAATGAGCACATAGAAATCAAGTTTTGTCAGTTTGTTTGAAATGTAGCTATGCAGTGTTGCCAATTGGATTTGCAAGTATGTTCAATAACATATTCTAACTACCATCTAAATATCCCGGAATTTGCTCCAGTAATGTGGAGCAAAAATGATGAGTGCCATTGTGGGATGTGTGTCAACCATAGGCATATAACTCTAGGCTGCAATGCAAAGATATACAAGTTTTCTAAACTGAGCGAGCTGTTCAAACTTCAAGGGAACAAATTACGAGCTGTCAGAAAATAATAAACTGAACAAGATCACAGGTTATAAAGGACTATGCTGACCAACAAGACGTAGTGAGGGAACTGCATCAATTGCATAACCGAATGCATCGGTAATTAAATTCAGCGTACTTATTGAAATACCGGTCCTTTTTTTCTTTTTTATTAATCTAAACACCCAGGAAACGTATATTTTTTCATCAGAAATTCCTATCGTGGAGCTAAATCTCATTTGTATTCGTTGTGGGCGGCTTTGAAAATGAAGTCTCAAATGCAACTTACGTATTTTTTCCGGTATTTTACTTTTGCACCCTAAAACATTGATCAGCATGGTCACACCATTTTGCCACGTAATTGGCCTGATACGCAAATATCTTGCCTCTACTGCATCTTTGAGCATCTGCTTCTGCGGTATTTTAGGATCGAAACAACCTCCAAAAATCTGTAATTCACAGACAACGAGTAAATATTGCCTTCAGAACGAGGGACGGCAGTCGTCTTAATTATAATTTCAACATTCTGCCGATGACAATTTACTTTGGATCCTGAAGTGGCGTACGCTGAATAAAATGTGGCACCATCGGTACTGTATTGTAATTTAAACGATTTGACGTATTCGTATTTCTCAGGACAACCAGCAATTTCAATGGCGTAAACGGGCAGTCGACTGCTAAGATCCACTTCTAGGTAATGTCCAGCGTCGGAATTTTCCGGTTTCCAAGCTTGAATGTTTTTAGGACGACCTCCTAAGTAGATTTGAAATATTAAGGAACAAATTCTTCGACGTGATATACAATCTATGATCAAAACTAGGAAGTTAGGTGAGCATTATTTTAAATTAGGTGCACCTGCTGTTTGTAGTTTGGCAAATTTTGGTTCTGAGCCAATGAAACTGCTGCTGGCATTGTAAGTGGCATTTTGGTCAATAGGCACAAGTCTGGAAAATAAAAGGAAAAATATTATTTTTGTGATATTTTAATTGATGACTGTATTAATCATCTGCTTGATGCCATTGTTTTTACACAAAACTCACAAACATGTTGACGACGCACTCAAAAAAAAAATAAATTATTTTTAGCACCAAATCAAATGAAAGTTGGACTGCTTACTTGTTTGGAGAACAATACGGTAACGGATCAGAGGGTGGTGGAGTTGGTTCCGGTTCTTCTGTTGGCGGTGGGGTAGCCGGTTGCGGTGAGCGAGTTGGAACATCTTGACACTTTCCAACCGAACAAACGTACTGATTTTTGAAACACTGACATATGGAACAGTCGCTAGGCTCTTTGATGTAAACGGAAGGCTGCAAAAGTTACAAAAAAAAAAAAAAAAAAAAAAAAAAAAAAAAACATAAACATAATTATATGTAGGTATCTATTTTAGAAACAGACGGAATAAAACAGTCAGTCGTTTCACAAAGTTTACGTCATCATTTTTCGAATTTTAATTGGTAGGTAATTGAATTATTATGTCTTACGCGGACGAGAGTGTTGTTCTTGGACATACAAGTACAATCTTCTGGTTTTACGCAGACAACTTCATCCCTTAATTTTCGACCTTCGCTGCACGTTGTGTTTACGTAGGCATCAACGCAGTCTTCGACTGACCTGCAAATGCCTTGTTCCTCCATCTGCTGCCGTAAGTAGTGGCACAAATCGCCACAGCGTTGATGGCATTGCGGTTCCGTTGTGGGTGGCACTAACGGTAGGGCTTTTGTAGATAACTTTTGGTTCATTGTTATTATTGTTACTGAAGACATAACAACTTCTGAGAACCAAAAAATAATAAAGTATATTAAAAAAAATTATCTCAACCCTGCGGTATTTTGCGAGGCTGTCAACGAATTCGATATTATAAGCTATGCTTTCATGCGGAGACAGAATGAGAGAGTTAGAGAGAGAGAGAAAGAGAGAGAGAGAGTGAGAGAGAGAGAGAGAGAGCCAGTGAGACAGTGAGAGAGCGAGAGAAAGAGAGAGAGAATAGCGAGAAAAATAAAGAGCAAAGAAAACTACTGGTAAAGTATACACAGGAAGGGGAGTATTGCAGTGAGGCAACAAGGCAATCATAAACGATCAAAGCAGCACATTGAAACAATTTTGAGTTTATCGGTTGCATCCTTGTTAAAGCAGTTGCGGAAATAGAACTCAAAATGGATTTTTTATAATTCTCACCAAAAAAAAAAAAAAAAATAGTAATTTTAATTTATGCGTAAAGCGTGAGTAAAGTGCAGGGGGATGCTTTACAAATTGGAAGGCCGATGCATCTTACATTTTGGAGGCCTCTCTAAAATCGTAGTCGCAGTGAAATAAACGGGGCTGCATGATTGATGGATGTGGGTACACGAAGTATACTCTTAAGAAACTCGTGCGTATACCCTCAAGAAATTTGAAAAGCTAAAAAAAAATGCTATATACAATATAATTTATTATGATTGTTCAAGAACATAAAATACACGCTAATAGTTTTTTCACTCTCTCCAATCGTGACATTGTTTTATCTTTAATTTAAAAAACAAAGGAGGATAAAAGTTTTCTTCAGAACGCCGCTCGATATACACCAAAATGAAACAAGTTCTTTCGTAAATTTGTTGTGTTTTGCTGGTTGTGAATTCTAATTTTTAGCAGGCTTTCAAACCTGCTATTCAAGATCGCGAAGTGGGGTTGGCAGTATGATAGTTTTTTGTTTCATAACAAATCATGACTTTTGGCATAAAAATAAAAAGTTTGTACATCTATATAATTATATATTCGCATGTATGTATGTATGTATGTATAAATGAATGTATGGGTGTTTGCATGCATGTATATTAGGCCATAACTTGTCAGCAAGATAGAGAGCGTAATTTTGGTTCAATAGAGCTAAAATTTGGTATGTTTATAGGTTTTGGCATAATGTCAAATTGAATTGAATTGCGTGAAAATCGGTTGAGGAGTTGGGAGCAAAACAGGTTCCACCAAGAAAGGTCAAGACGTAATTATCATTCGATATGGCTGTAATTCGGCAAGTGGATGGTTTTAAATCTAGTTAAAACTTGCATAGAGTTTGACAGAAAAGGCTTGAGCGTTTTAGCAATGGGAGCTGACAAAAGTTCCACCCATGTGAGCCAAAGTGTAATTATCATTCGATAGGGCTGAAATCCGGTAGGTGGGTAATTCTAATTCTAATTAAAAATTGTACGGAGTTTGATGAGAATTAGTCAAGCGATTTAGTAATAGGAGTTGACGAACGTTCAATCAATAGGAGTTAAGGCATTATTCTATCATTTGATAGAGTTGAAATTCGGTAGGCAGTTGGTTTTAAACCGAATTAAAATTTCTGTACAGTTGGATGAGAATCGGTCAAGCGATTCAGCAATGGGAGTTGACAAAAGTTCCATCAATGGGAGCTAAAGCATAATTATTATTTTATAGGGTTAAAATTTGGGAAGTTGTTGGTTCTGAACTTCATGAAAACTAGTATCGTGTATAGTGAAAATTGATGTTGGTTTAGCCATGTGGGCTGCCAAAAGTTCCATCAATGGGACTAAGACGTAATTGTCATTCTATAGGACTGAAATTTAGTACATGGATAGCACTGAATATACAGAATTTTTTTGAAAAACAACATTCAAAAAAAAAAAACAGCTGAAACTTTTGATAAAAAAATCAAAAACTGTCCAGACAGATGTAAAAAGAGAAGTATAAATATATGTAAAAAGAAATTTAAAAAGTATTGAAAAAATAAAAGATGTTTAAACAAATGTAATATAATAATTATGTAAAATGAGATGTAGGAAGAGACGTAAAAATAGATGTGAAAAAGTTTGTAAAAAAAGGAATGATTTCAGATGATTATTGAGAACTTGCTTTTCTAGAGTAGTTTGTTACGCTAGAGTTTTTCCTCTGAGATGGAGGCCGTTGGATTAAGCATTACTGCATATTTCCGAGCATGTTCATGGTTATGAGGCAAATTTCTATATGGCATTAGATATTTGGAAATGTAAGAATTTGCACAAGTGTGCTCCCAATTCATTCATGTTTTGCACCACCTTTTAGGCTGTGCACAAACACTTTTGATTTTGCCTACTTTATGTACTACTTTTTACATATTTCTCACTTGTTGAAAAAGTAGACTCTTCTTCCCCCTTCATAGGTATTTTTTAGCATTGAAAATGTTTCTCTAGTCAGTTTGTGAAAAAGTGTCCACCTCCCAATTTTTACCAATGTTTTATGTATGAAGAGTGAGAGAAAAAAAGTGGAAGGAAAAAATGATAATGAAAAATAAATTGGAAGTGGTAATTTTGTTTCATTGTTTTATGGAGCAAATGCAAAAATAAAAGAAAATGAAAAATGAACAACTTTTTATTTATTTATTTTTTATTCAGTTTCAATGCCCTCCTCTCATTCTCATAAAGTGTGAAACCTGTGAATTTTTGGATGAGTAATACAAAAAAACGAGTGTTACTCGTATGAAATAAGTGATTGCTATCTCCTTGGCTCCTATTACAACCACTAAACTTGTAGTAACCGCCTACTTTTTAAATTTATATCACCGATAACTATTAATAAACTAATAATTTTTACATACACTTCCCTCAATTTTAACCCTTTCTCTATGTGATGGCCACTCTTTTACAGTGTGACATTTTAACATAAAACTGTTATTTTTAATTGGGATACGATAAGTACAACTTTCAACTCATTACAAACATTTTTGATATACGGACCAACAACTTCTGAAAAGTTATTTGTTGTTAAATCTGGAATGTTAAAAATATTGAGACTGAAAATACTCACTACATTCGCATCTAATCTGTATTTGAAAATCAACACAACCTTCCGGGTACTCTACTTTCGAATCAAAATTGCATTCGATTGGTCGTGGTTCAGAAGATCCATTGGTAACCGCTTGGCATCTTAAACCAACCATTTCTTCTGGTTTACAGTTTACTTGGTCCGACTGTATTGATAAATGTAGAAAATGAATGTAAATTGTTATTCCTTTAACAATGCTGTCTGTTGGGTCATATTTGCTACACGTTCAAATTAAAATATTTTAGCAAATTCCCTCGAACTTTCATAATTCGTTCACCCAAAAGAGTTTGATATTAGACATGCTACCATTCCCATTGTTGAGGAAATACTTCTTCTTGTAACACTCAGTTATGGAGCCTTGACAATAAGTGTGTGGGGGCAGTGATCTATCTGAACAACAATCATTGAACATTTGACACACAACACACTCACGTACTACTCACATTATGTGATCAGTTTTGTTCTCATTTCAAATAGTCATTTGAGACTGATGTTCTCATCTACATTTATATATCTCATGCAAAATTATTCTCCCTAGTCACTACGTTTCCAATGATTTTTGGAATTTTTCATTTTGTGTCTTCGTATTACAAAGGTAAGTTAATAATTTAGGAGGTTCTTCAGAAGCTATTCGTAAGATCTAAAATCTAGGCATAGGCCCACATATAATTGAAATGCATAGGTATAAATACAGAAAACATGTACCTACCGGTGAGTCATAAATAATATTATCTTTGCTTATTCTAGTCATTTCATTTCTGTCAATCGATGTCCAGTTCGACCAACCGGTAATGCAAGGAATTGGTGACAGTATTTTTTTTAATGGTGTAGTTATTGTAAATTCCGTTTGAATACATGGCAATCCTACGCATTTTTTCATTCCGCCAGTGCAAATACTAAAGAAAAAAAAGAAAATTATTATCTGCAACAGCAGTGAGCAGGTGCAGATATTGTAAATGCGGTTACTCACCATGAGTGACAATCGTCGCTGATGATCTGTTGCTGTTCTTTGTATATGGTACCATTGATAACCATGCATGGGCATTCTTTGGCTGGAACGCATTCGCTACTGGTACTGTTTAGTCGTACCTTGTGGTCCGGGCAAGAAAGTTTTTCACATCCTTCGTTGAGATGAGTTCCAAAAATCAGAGTGTGGTAACAATTTTTAAGGTTTCCGAGCAAAGGACAAAAAATAGTACATGACTATGAAAGGGAGGAAAGTATACGATTGAGGATGAGTTGCAAAGTTGCATACGAGTGACAATCGTTTACTTTTTGACTCTATATAGGAAGGTATTTTACTATATAGGTGAATGAAAAAATATTTTGAATCATTAATTTTTGAATTATTTTAGTTATTTTATTTTTATAAATTATAAAATAGCCATACCAGAAACGTATTTGTACCAATGTGTCACACCAATTATAAAAAATAAAAAAGTGAATGAGAAGAAAGTGATAACATTTTATCAATATGTACCAGTTTTTGAATTTTCTCATTGGCTGGTCACTGTGATTTCAACAACGTGAAAATAGTCATCCTCAAACAAGGAAACAAATAGTTTTTTTTCTGTTTGTGTACTTTTTTCCCATTTGGTTTTTGTTTTGTCTATTGTGAAATCTCGTTGGTAAAACCTTGTTTTTTCACCACCAATCTTGTTCATAAAGTTGCATTTTTCATTCACCTATATAGTAAAGATACTTACCTTCAACGCACGAAATTTGTTGGCAGGATGAATCTGAGCTGTAAAGATTTTCGCAAGTTTTTTCAGGGCAAGAAGAGATGCATGGAGAGTACTTTGTGCCGCCATCACACTGTATAGCTGTAATAATAACATGTTAGTAAGTTGACAATTATTCACAGATTTCATTTTTATTTATAGATAGGGTACTTATTTCTTTAAAAAACGCCCCTGACTACTTTATAATGATTCATGAATAAGGGTCGCACAATGAAAAACAATAAACAAAACAAAACGAAACAAAATGAGAAAGTTGTACCATGAAGGAGAAAATAAGCTAAAATTTTATCTACGTCTTGTAATGATATTCCATCAGCTCTAGGTCCTCTCCTCTTCGTAATTTATAGACATTCATTCGCTGACACCTGTTGCAGTTCCCATTTTGAATACGTTTGTTGGATGTAGGTATTTAATTTTGTTTGAGAGAAACCCAAATAAGAAAAGGTTTGTTCTTAATCAAGAAATGATAAGTACCTTCTCTGCAGGAGCAGCAGAATCAGGGATTGTGAAATGTGTTCCATGTAATCATTCCTCAGTCTCCTCCCAGTTTATACTAACATGAATTTTTTTAATTCTGGGGATAGTCTGTATCTATCTCTCTGTTATTAAAATGGACACTCTTGAGAAAGCGTTCCTCCTTCTCCTATTTTATCGTTAGTCTACTACGAAGATTTAATGTAATGGATGCTCCTCTCTAGTTTTCTGTGAATAAATTTGAAGCTCCTGAGACAAATCATCAAAATTCATGTGTGTGGATGGTAGCAGTGATGGTGAAAAAGCTAAAGTAGGAGAATGCGTAAAAATCTGTTCCTTTAGAACATTTTAGCATCTGCTAAGAATTAAATTTACAGTTACAACCCCAAAAATGATCGATGAAAAAGTGATAAATGCTATGGCATAGATACACCACCATAGGTAATCGTTATGTATTTTGTGTGCATTTTTACTATAAATACAGAGTTAAAGAACTAAACCAAAGCCACTCATCAGCTTCTTCTTTCACAAAGTCCCCCACTTACCAAGCAGCATAGGTAGGTAGATACTTATTTTTTCAAATGATCTTATTAATGAGATAAACCATTCAGAAACTATTTCGTATTGATAAAAAGAGGGTGTTTACTGAATCGATAGCACGGCACATTTAGCAAACCCATAACAAATAAATGTTTTTCCATCGGCAGGGAGACAAGTGCTAAGAGACAAAATTGAGAGTAGCGTATGTTCAACATCACTCAAGTTGAAGGAAAAATGTGTGATACCATTGAAATTAAGATAGGGTGCATGTTGTACCAAATATGAGGTACCATTGTTCCTCTTAAACTACTAACACAGTCTACTGGAAAATAGTTGAGGATAATTAGTAAGACTGTTCTATTGTACCAATCCCAAATAAAGTCGAAAGAGGGCGTGTAAAATGAGTTCTCTCTTTTTGGTTTTTAGTATTATTACATCTTCTTAATTTTTTCACAATTTTTCATAACCCTTGCACAAAATACTGATTGATATTTTGAAATACGATCATTATCAATAGAAAATTTGAAAATTTGAAAATTTGACCTCTATTTCCAAGTATTGTGAATCCTATAAATTTAAGAAATTTTTTATTTTCATCACATCAAAATTGAGAGGAACGTAATATGGGGTACCAATATTTATGTTTAAAACAAAAAATAATGTAATCAGAATGTTTTAAGTGGCATTTGTAACCTTTGTAAGAAAGAATAATTCATTTTTATCAGCTTTTATTTTACTCACTACTGCAATTTTAAAATATACCAATACTGCAGCCAACCTTCTGGCAACAAAATAATACATATTTTGCATGAAGCTAAAGCTAAAAAAAAAGAATATTATAACTTTAATTTGGATGTTTTGCATAAATTTTCAGGTACCCCATATTTGGAAATAGGGGTACTCCATTTTAAGAATACCCTTTGCAGAGTTATTATTTTGAGTCATTGTATAAAAAACTTCATGTAAAATCAAAGGTTGGTCCCATGAACTTTTTATTGTTCCAGACAATAACATTAACAATCATTAATCTTGATTCCTCCATAATTTTAGTTTAGAGAAATTTTTCAAATTTATGTAAAATTTCAAAGTTATGTAGGAATCCCATATTTAGCACATTTATCCTAATTCTCCATCTTTCCTTTATCAAGCCATAAAAACTTAAGAGAATAATCTGTACACCATTCAAAAAGTTTTTAATCGTCCAAAATTATCATTTGCACTTTCGAAAATGTTGAAATTTTAATTTGAGAGGATTGGAAATCAAATGCTGATAGAAAAATACTTACGACATAGATCTTGTCTTCGCCATTTAAGAGTCACTCCCTTAGTACTACACTCTTGAGCATAGGCAGCAAATGTGGTACATAAACATTCACAATCACCTCCTTGATCACAAGCGCAAGCGTCAAAAACGCATCTAAAATCAGGTAATGACACAAAAAAATAATAGATTTCAAAGTATCAATTGGTAAGGACAAAGGTTTCCAATAAATAAAACCAAATTAAGTTTATTCGCAGTATTCAAATATATTAGCTCACCTTTTGTAAAAATCTTCGACAGGTACTTCAGCATGACATTTTTGGAAAATGGGACTATCCTTCAACAGGCTACATTTCAAAACTGACCAGAATTTCCGTTCCGGATGTTGAATGCAGGTATTCTAATCAATTTAGAAAGTCATAGATTAGCTATGTTCCTTTTTTCACATTAACCAAACGCTCGACTGAAACCTACCTGAATTTTTCCTGGAAAAGGACAATGTTGTTGTAATTTCCACGAATCTGCAAACATCTCTGGAAGAACCTCAACCAAACCTCCAGAAGGAGATTGGAAGTCGTCCTCTGCATTTCCATTGTTGTTGCCACACAAACCAGTCATCTATAAAATGGCACAAATTCATTTTTTTGTCAATATCATATCGTAGAGCTGTAAGATATTTTGAATCTGACGCACCTTTGATTTCCACATTGGATCCACTTGAAGTGTCACTCTTGTTGATTTATCCCAGAATAATGTTACCGAGTATCCTTTGAGGACGATAATTACGTTTAGACCAGTTGAAATTATGTCAAACCTGCGAAACAGGTTTTGTTATTAAAACATTGTAAATGTTACATGTTATATTCCAGCAAAGATAAATCAAAAATGAGTACTTCTTATACTCTTTGGAGAGATTTGAACCTCTCTCAGCTTCAAGGAAAAGTGTTTCTGTTTCAATAGTGTTGCCAGCTGTCACTGTAACTGACTGAGTGCAACTTGTTCCACCAGTTCCACAAGGGACCACCTAACAATTAATTAATCATAAATAATAAGTCAATTATATGTTCTGGCAAAATTGCCTAATATCCAAGGAGCTATAAAATATTTGTTTTCTGTTGAGAATAAGGTTCACTGTCAACACCACAAACCTCAATAGCAACAGAGAAGAATCCTATGTCAGAAAGTTGTCCTTTTGCAAATGTGTAGTCGCAAGTTCCTTGAAAATCAAAATAACGTCCGTCAAAAGTTCGAAAATGTGAGTCACCCCATGTTGAGCATACAGACTGGCAATCAAAATCAGTGCATTTCCATTTTCCTTTGGTACACGTGCTGCAACAGACATATTGTGGAATACCTTATGTCGTGGATGATATTCTGGCAACAGAAGGTTTTCTACAGTTTTGCACTTCCACCACAAATCATACACAAGGTATGGGTGAACCAAGATCTTGGCAAACACTGGAGATTTTGTAGCCAATTTTGTGAGCTTATATACTGGCTCCTTAAATTCACACATAGACATATATGTAAAGAATATATACATGTATCTGATGACTAATTGTGACATATTTTATCATTGGCATGGCTAAGGGGAAAATATGGCATGTGCACTGATAAGATGGATTGTGACATCATCTGAGAGGTGAACTATCAATTTGTCACAGTATGGATGTTACATCATACTTGCATAAGTTTGCAAGTATATACAAACAAACATACAATGTGTTTAACATGCAGTGCACAAAATTAGTCATCTTCATGAAGATGACTGTCATTGGGAGGCCAAGCCTTTAACCTTTTACAAGTAGTCTAATCCCCACACATATTGAGTATTTTCCCTTTTTTGTGACACGAAAATATAAATGACTTTATTACCAAGTGTTGCAATCTTCCTTGATTGTTTCTTGATCAGTATAACTTCGACCTCCATGATGACAGGGACAGTCAACTGGTTTAACACATTGTTTGGTATTTGGTTCCATAACAAAGCCTTTCTGACAGACGCAACCACCGTGGCAGGTTTTGGAGCTGAACTTGGGTGGATTGTGCATATTCTAAAATGATAATCAAAGTGACAAATGTTTTACAAATCAAAAAATGTCAAGTCATGAAATTCTTACGTAGGTTAGGGACAACATGGCTACCATGTAACTGAGGGTGGTGTACCATGTGGTATGTGTTAAATCCCATATGAAAAAAATATTTTTAAACTGAAAAATTAAACTTATTTCATCTAATACTATATGAAGTGCACTACAGGTAAAAGTAATTATATTTTGTTAACACATCATGATATATCTGCTTTTTGAACTGTAATAATTTTATTTTATTATTAGGAAAATTGATTGTATTTCAATTGTGATACTTACCTCATGAATTTGTTAATTTAAGATATCTTACACAGGACTTGTCTTACACTTTCTCAAAATCAAATGTTTCATGTTCTTGGGCTGTTTTAATTTGGAAAATTATTTGCAAAAAATTAAAAGGTATTTTTGGTATGTTTCATATGGGGTTTTCAGACACGTTACTGAATTTGTTTTACCAAATTACCATTTCACTAAATTATCAATGTACCGAAGTCAGTTTTACCAAATCTGTTTTATAAATAATGGGCAGCCTGGTCAAGACATTGTCATGTTTAAAAGAACCCTTCAATCTCCACACTTGCACCCTCCTCACTGCAATGAGTGCGAAGTGGAAAAACTCAGAACATGGTTAAAAAGGAAAGCTAAAGAGCATCTAGAATAACCTCCAATGCGATTATTAACAGGACTTTCAGAATGTATATTACACCTATCCTACTTACTTAATATCTAAATTTATTTTCTGTAACCAACTCGTATGAATGTGTGTACATATGCTATAAATGCTCATTTTTGCAAGTTGCCTTTCCTCAAGTCTGTCACCCACAATATTATTATTTAATTTACAAAACATTTTAACTATCATGTTTGTAAACAAATAACAATAATATTATTTTCATTAAAATTCAAAATTAAAATTTATTATTCGGTAAAAATATGTTTTGGTAAAAAGTCTTTTGGTAACATAGTTTTCAGAAAATAGAATTTGGTCGAATGGTTATGGAGTGCATTTACCATTTGGTATTTCACATTTGGTAAAATGACAGCGAATCATTTCGTGGTACCCCAGAAAATTTACATCATGGTACCCTAGGTTCACCTTCTTACTGGAAAGTAACGTTACATTTGATCTAAGTGTTTTTGAGTGTTGGTAACTCTGAACAATTAATTACGGACTATCAAACTTCTTTGAAACACATTTGAAAATTTGAATGTTCAACTTCTCTCCCATTGGTCACACTTTTTGTGTATTATCAAAAATTTTAATTTTGGTATAATTTTGATAAATATTGTAATAACCTTTGAACAACAAATTGGATAACAATATTAAACAAATGAAGTAAGTATTACCAGGTGTATGATACATAACGATACATAATGCTATGGGACTAGTTTTTCCAAAAATTAAAGGGAAGTCAGTTTTGTCTTGGGTACTATTGTTCCATAGTACCCACGTCTTCCCTAATATATTAGCTAAGATGACGACAACAATAATTTTTTGCCAATGTTTTCCAAAATAGGTATAGCGAAACAATAGTTCACAATAACTAGAAATATTAGTGGGAAACACTTGGATACTGTTTAAAGTGTAATTTTGGTGGAAAAACTGTCAAACAGAGGGTGGTGCTTTGTATGCATCATGATTTGGCTTTTCATTTTTTGTTGAAGGAATACAGTAGTCATTACTTTGTTCAGTAGCCTATACATTTTACTTACACGGCATGTAATCGGTTCTGGAGGCTCACATTCAACGTACTCCATATTAGGCGATTCACATGTGAAACGAGATAACAATTTTTCAAGCTCTTCTTTAGTAACTATTTTTCGTTCCCACACTGCATTTCTGCACTCCCTGTCATAATAAAAGAAAAAAGTTACAACAACCATCTATTTTAAAAGGTATTGAAGAAAAATGTAGTAACCAAAGTTTTGACATTTGTTTATAGGCTGGTCTTCAAAAATATTGCCTACTCTTCACAATTCAAACACTGCATTTCAACCAACAGCAAGTGCGTAGCAAAGGGTGGCAAAGGGGGAAATGACCTTTTTTCTAAATTGTTATTTTAAAATTTAAAAAAAATTAAATATGTGCCAGTGAATTCCTTATTGATACTAAATTTCTCAAATTTTTTTAATTTATTTTCAAGTAACAAGTGAAAAAAAAAAAGTTCATAAAGTATGTTTTTTGCCCACTCTTTGAAGAAATTCTGGCTACGCCCCTGAATGGCAGTAGTAGTGGGAACTGCATGTAACCCGTTTAGCTACTTGCTACAACTGGGAAAATTTGACTGTATCTGAAATAATGATGTAAAATTCATCGTCAGCAAGTTTTCCATTGTTTAGTTAATTATCTTTCATGATCATTTCTTAATTTGTACGTTTTGTTATTTTTAACTTTTTGATGTGTCTACCGTAGGGGTTAAATGAGAATTACAATTGTCAAATTTGTATATCTGAAACGCTTACAATCATAACTATCATTTGTTTGTGTTACATGATGTGTAGGTGTGTGGTTGTGTATGTGCGCAATACATTTCACATGCACACAACCACACTATTTTATGTTTACACATCAATCCTTCACAATGATGTCCCAGCAGAAATCAAATTCAAAGTGACCTATAGTTTTAGTGAATTAGACACAAGTTACAAATAGAAATTTGTCTTCATCTCAATGTATATTAGTATGGTGGCTCACTCGGTATTCTGTAACCAATAGTTTATTCAACTGTTACATTCATAAAGAGGGGCCCCTATTTGCAGATTGCTGGTAGAGAATGGATATTTACATCTGAACAAAATGGTGGAGGGAGTAGCCACAGCGAATTACAAAAGAATACAAAAAAGTAGTGAATTAAGAAATCACTTACCAGGCCTCTGTTTTGTCTCTGACATCCACAAAGCCAGTTGGATGTTTACGTCCTTGATACCAGCAAGGGCACGATGCAATCGGAATACATTCTTCATTCTCGTTGAGTGCATGTCCAGTTGGACAGTAACAACCTTCGGTGCAGCTACCTCTGCACATTTCACCGTGCGAAATATCTGCGCAACTGCGCTGACAAGACATCCCACATGGTTCAAATTTCTGTCCATAGGGGCAATGAATTCCTAAAATTTGATTTTCAATACGTCGTTCGGTGAGTGAGTAGGGATGTTTTACGACTTTTGTAATATTTATTGAAGGATCTTTCTGACTTACCACAAGATCTTACTTTACTTCTCCAGTCCAAGATAATTCCGACTCGGGCACATTCTTGAGCATAAGAGGATAAAATTGGACAGAAACATTCGGATGGATTGTTTTCGTGACATGAGCACATATCATTCATACAGTCTTCAACGTAGGTGTTGGGATCGATGACAGAATGACAATCTGGAATTATCGTAGGTATTACGTTTTTATTCTTATATGACGGTATCTACCTACTGGAGGAACGTACCAATGACCAGTAAAAAGTATTTTCTTATTGACTACCTTGTTGCCAGGGATGTAATTACGTAAACAATTACCCTCACTTACTGCTTCAGGAAGAATTTTGAATGAAATATCTGATAAATTAACCCTCTGCTCTAATGCCAATTATAAGCAATAATTATGCGAAAAAGACTGGAAAATTGGAGTCCATTCTACGAATCATGAGAGTAGATTTTATTACCTTCACCAAACTACTTGTTGCACGTTATATCTTTTTGAAAGACGGAACTACTAAAAATGATGTAAGAGTAAGCATCATGTGAGAGTACGCATCCCATCTTTCTCAGCTGTGTGATTGCTGGAAACACTGATAAGGATGATGTTTGTGATCATGTAGTAGTGTAATGCACAAAAAAAAAAAATATCATCCACGGTATTATCGATGTTTTATCGCAAAACTTTTGTCTTTATAAGTTTTACTTACTCTAATTTTCAAAGTCAGGCTTGTAAGGTTTCATGAATGCATTAAAAAAATTAGCAAGTTGGTAATAGTAAAATTGAAATCTACTTAGTTTTAGCTGTAGAATGACGTGTAGGTAACTATTTTATGTAAACAGTCTATTTGATTAGTCAGTGGCATTTTGAAACAAAAAAAATTAAGATAGTGTAAGAGTATTAATTCTGTAATAACAACTTCAGAAATGGTTTTGACACACCAGTTGGTAATACAATATGATACTATTGCTGAAACATGATAAATTAGATTGACTAGAAGATAATACCGACTATTTTTAATTAAAAACTGTTTTTCTATTTTACAAATTCTAGATAAAAGCGCGTATTCTTACATTTTTGAATGCATACTTTTACATTTGCATGCATTAAAGAGTACGCATTTGAATAGTACTTCTCCTCTTCGCCCTTTACTTCACCAATAAATTGAATATAAGTATGTTGTAGACAAAAGATGAGAGTATTTACCAGTAAAATTTTACACCTCTCCAGCGAGTCATTTTTGAGGTATACGGTGCCTAGAAAGTGATGTGCATACTTTTACATCACTTTCCCCTAAATTACAGGATCTTTTAATTTCAAGTAGTGATTTCACAACCACAACACATGCAAATTATATTCGCTATTTCCTAAACCAAAATTCATTTTCCGTGAAATAGGGCTATAACCAGCCCAGTAAATCAGATGGAGGAATCAAAATTCCAACATGGGTAGGATTTAAGATGTTCTAGTCTTTTTAGGGACATTTGCTATAAATGTGCCATAATTGTCTGGTAGTTATGGCATAAAATAGTGGTACCAACCTCGATTTTATTCATACTTAAGTTATTTATTTTAACATAATATAATAATACTTGTGTGGAAAGGTGAACATAGATGCACACCTTCAATTAGCTATCAGCAATGGCATAGCTGCGAGGATAGTATTGTCATTTTCATACATGTAGGTTGCCGGTTTGTTCACTGGAGCCGACAACCTACAAAACTGGTGAACCCAACATCAAAATGGAAACGCGACCATGCTATTGTTCACACACCCCCTCTGCAGAGTGGCACTGAGCCAAGATGGCATAAGCCTGTGTTGTGGGTTTGGTAAGATTTACCACATAGGAACAGTCTAGCTCCACCCTCGGAAGTGAAGTCATGCTGCATTGTAGCTGCATTACTAGGGAGAGGGGTTGAGGGGATATAAACATAGACGCACACCTTCCACTAGCTGTTAGCAATGCCGTAGCTGCAAGGATAGTGTTGTCAGTTTCTAACCTGTTCGTTGCTGGTTCAATCCCCAGAGCCAACAACCTACAACTTGGTAATTTTTCATTAGCTTACCTACCCAAAATGAAAAAAATGAAAAAAATGAAAAAAATAAAATTAAATTTTTTATAAAAATATTTTGAAAAAATTTTACAAATTTCCATCTAATAAATTAACTTTTAGGCGAGGAAAGTGAAGAAAAAATTTTTTTCTCCAAAAGATTCAATAAATTACCTTGTTTTCTGCAGCAATAAAGGAATGAACTAGAACAAAATTTTCCTCTCCAAATATTATTAAGTATAACTAATAGATAAGAAAGTTTTCACAAATTCGATATTCTGAGGTAGGTAGATATCTAGTATTTTGTTGGGGGAGAAAATTTTTCATGAGGTAGGTAACTACTTGTAAAATTTAAAAAAGTAACTTTTATTGTTTGATATGTCTATGAAACTTTTTTATGGGTGATTTTCAGATTTTTCCGAAAAAAAAAAAACAAAGTATCTTCTGAAATGTTAGTTTCTATTGGTAAAAAGTAAAATGAACTATTTTTGCTTTAAATGATCTTTAGGCCTACCTCAAGGTAGTTATTTGTGATACAAGTGTATAAAGTAGGTGATTTTGATTCCACTGTGATTTATGTAGCATAAGCTAAAGACCAGTGATGCAAATCACACGAATATCAATCACCTACTATATACACGTGTGTCACACACTATTGCAACACTCCCTCTCTCTAAAAACAAAAAAAAATGAGATAAATAAATATTTATACAAATGGGTAACATATAAGAGCAAACTATACCCATTCTTCAATCAAATTTCGTGGCTTAGTGGCTATGGTGCTGGCGAATGATTGTAGATGTCCAAAATTCAAATCCCCAAGGAGGAAAAGTTTTTATGAAAAAAAAATTAAAGAAAATAATGATGTAGGCTATACTCAGTGGTAAGTAGCACCGGTGTATAAAATGTTATGTGTGCCCAAGGCGATGTATAAAGTAAATACTTTTTGCAACACCCTTCCTAAAACTACATTTTGTTTAAGCACCTGGATGGAACAAAAAGTAAAAAGTTTCGATACCAAGTCAAAAAATTATCTTTGGCACATATGTACTTGCAACTTGAATTTCTGCAGTGTGTGACACACGTGCAGAGTAAGTGATTGATAATTGTGTGATTTGCAGAACTGGCCTTCGGTCTTGCTGGGAAATTCACACTTATCACTACTTTTTGCACTTGTATCACAAATAACTATTATACATTGGTCCTAAATGGTTCTAAAATTTCCTGCTTTATATAAAAATGAAGTTTATAAACAGGTGTTGTAAAATAATTATTTTTCAAATTATAATATTTCTCACACAGGTAATAACTGTGAGTATCTAGGTAAAATAAATTGTGTATGTGAGAAATAACGAGATCGAGGAGAATACAAACTTGTGTGATTAAATGAGATCATTATTAATAAAAACGAATGAAATTAAAGGGTTTTTCGTCGAAATTTAAAATTTGTAGAATAAAGGTCACCCTCACGAACGAAATATGATTCGAATAAAATAAAAATACAATGCATATACGATTATTGCGGACTGGGACAAAATCATTAGCAGTCTTATAGTTAAATTGATTAATACAAACCTTGAAAAATCGAGCTGGTCAAATTTTTACAGTACACTTCGGCCATGGCTTTGTTCTGGACGAATATTTCACAGGCGTTTGATCCATCATACACATCTTTCTCAGCTTTACATTTTTCATTCGATCGCCACTTATTGGCAAAGGCTTTTATACTTTTTTCCACGTCGTTTTCTGGTGTTAGTAAATCGTCTTGTTGGTTTCTGTTGAATGTGCCGCATAATCCCTGTTGAATATGACCAGTACGAATAAATCCACCGTGAAATTGTTCTCATTCAATAATAATTTGTTTGAATGATAATGAACCCAGATTAAATTTGATTTTATGTTTCCTGATAAAATGTTGCGTGCATGATGTAAACTGTAGGAATTCGGTTAGAAAACTACGTTACCAGTTGGTTAGAATAGACAAGGTATCAGAACAGATGTTTAAATGCAAGTATAAATAAACTTGGGTAAAATATAACCATTTGTAATAATGAGTGAATGGATATCGACTTGTCTGGTTGCTAGCGCAAAAATTTGTGAATGTGATTGACTGTATGACGTCATCTCTAAGAATAATAAATTATACTTGCTAATTGCTTGGAGGCAGAGATGGAAAATGATTCAATAGCGCCTCCACTTTTTGATTTTGTTTCTAACCTTGAAAAACAAAGTTTTGGATTTTGAATTTTTGCTTTTCCAATATTTATTTCACTTTTCTCTTTTACTTTCCATTCCTAAACTTTAAATAACTTTTATCATGAAATGTTTTACTTTCCACTTTTTTTCATAATAACGATTCATGATATTACAACACTTCCACTTTTTTGCTTTTTGCTTTCCACTTTCTCTTTTCGTTTCACAAATTTGCAAACTTTTTGCTTAGAACAGAACGTCTTGTTTTTCAATTTGTTTCTACCTTTGCTTACAAATAGCCTAGCTAAATCTGGGGAGTGATTTTACTAAATATTACGTCGTGTAAGTTACTTCCTATTTAGATATAATTTTCATTTGTCTTCAAATTTACAAAAAAAAAAAAAAAATTATTATTTTCAGTATTCAATAATTTAAACTGAAACCAAATTAAGGTACCCAATATCACCTCTTCAATTTCATCCAAAAAGGAATGTGGGTCTTAATGATCACCCATCTGCAGCAGTTGCAGAACTATCTACTTCCATAATAAATAGGTACTAAATGATAAAAAATCCCCCTATTAAAATGAGCGTCTGGTAGAAGGAAGTTTTTTCAGCAGGTTTACATCTTATGACGTTATTTTCGAAGTTTGTCTATTGTTTGGTTGAACACATGAAATTATAACTGAAGTTTACAAATTTGTTCATGGTACACTGGACAAATATGTGTGGTAGCACGTTGTGGGTTCAAATCCTATGTATTCTTATGAATTTCTATTTTACCGGTAAGAAGATGAGCTTGGTGATGATAGAAGAATAAAACAGATTGGTTCAGTAATTTTAAAGATTACCTATTTCACTCATACATATAGAACACTTTTATATAATTAGTAGATAGTATAGATATAGATATTGATATAGATATAGATGAACGTCATAATGAACCTTTATCCAATTCTACTCTCCCATTAAATTGAAATTCACCTAGAATTTCTCAAATTCCTATTTCTACATGTGACCCTTGTGGAATTAAGAGTGTCTATTTTATAGACAGAAATGTTACCGTTGTGGTCGAAAAGTTTCTAAGCCAACGAGGTATTGTAATTAAATTTGGCTTATTTTGAAATACTGTTTCGTTTATTTTGATCTCATACCTTACTTAGATTTATTTGAATTTTGATTAACGTCTTGGCAATTGCGATTGATTTTTATTTTGACGATGTGTTTAATTAACCTATAGTTATTATTTTTTAATATTATTCTAGACATTTAGTTTAATTTGTCATAAAATAACAGTTTTTATTTTTTAATTTAATTTAATTTTTTTCCAACGATCTAATGGTGGAAAAATAACAACTTACTTTTGTTTTTCCAAATAATGATGCGTTTGCGAAAATCTGTAGCTTAGTTTTTCCAGTCCATAAAACTTCTAAACCATTTGGTAGGACAACTGAAAAGATAAATGCAGATACATAATTAGTAACGAACCATTAGCAATACAGAGTAGTGGCTGTACGTGATGATTACATTCTGCAAACATAAAAAGAAGAAAAAAATTTCTAATAGAGAGGTAATGGATACATCTTATGAATTTGTCCATGTCCGAGTTGAAGTGCTGCAGTATGTGGATACTCAGAACAGAGAATACCAATTTTGGCATCATAGTAAGTTGGGTGACTGACATAATTTTTTTGTTCATCATCGTGTTCAGCCAGTCAAATAATTATGATTTCGACATGAATTAACGATTCCAGAACAATCGAGTATATTTAGCAACCCCCACAACAGCCCCGAAAATTGTCAATATGGTTTCGTAATAGAATCATGTTATGGGACATTTAAAGTGGAACAATGTTTAACCGAAGTATTTTTGCTGTATTTAACATAAATTTTGAGATAATTGTAAGAAAAGTATCTTATGAAAGAAGGGTTCTACATTGAGCACCTTCCTATACGGAGCCTAATACAAGGAACTGCATCATATGTAGCATAATTTTATAGGAAATTTTATATACAATCTTTTTATACTGAGGTGTTTTTATGCTATTTATCATCATTTTTGAAATAACTGCAAAATAATGATCTGGGGGGAAATTGAATCTACCATGGGGGAAAAATTTTTAAAACTTCGAGTCAGATTTATTAAAATGTCTTAAAAAACAGGTGTGCAATTTTTCATATTTGTACTGTCATTTGCCATTTATTTTTGCATACAACACGGACTGTAGGTAATTAGGAAAGGGAGTAGGCTAATAAAGAAAGTAATCATGGGTTAGTTCGATCTGAAATCCAGGTATGCGGCTGCCCATAGAAAATGAACACATTTTTGATGGTCTGGTTGATTTTGGGTAATATGTACTAAGGGACAGTACAATGAGCCTCTTCCTGACATTTCAACAGCCTTGTTCAAGGGAGAAAACAGATAACAATTTTGAGAATATTTCAGGATGTTGGCTGAACCAAGAAGAAATCACCGCAGTGAAATAAAAGGCTGCAAGTCATAGAAAAGTACTACGGGTACAATATTGCTCAAACAAAAAGCCATATTCTTAACCTGCTAAGCCAAACAATTTTAAGGACATACATTGAATTTTTAGCTGAAAACCTTCATGTGCCATTCCCTGGTTTTAGGAGATATAGCCAGAGAGTTAATGAGGTACTTGCACCGTTGTCTAAATGCTATACTAGTGATTAGAATGATGAAGTTTACATATCTGTTTACCAAAATCTGTCGAATGTTCAACTGAGAAACAATAAGATAGAAGGCTACCTAATGAAGCAACTATTTTGAAAGTATGACCTCCCACTATAAGAAAATGAGTCTTGTGGATTTTGATTAAGAAAATATTGATTTTGATCAATTAAACAGAAATTTAATTCCAATTATGTATTCTTAGAAACGTAAGTAGGTACTAAATTAAGGAAAAAATTATCAGCTTACCTTGAAGAATAAGCGAAGATGCCTTCCTTATATACGTGTTTGTATCCACATGAAAAGGTAAATCTTCAATTTCTTCCTTATTGACGAGCACTCGAAAGTTTTCTTTTAGCTGAATGACGTTTTTACCAGTGCGAATTATAACAGTTTTCGTTGTGGATGGTATTTTTGATTTACTCTACAGTATATGAATAAAATTCATTAAATTACTTCAGACAACAAGATTTTCCCAACATTACTGTAGACTAAGTAACATCGTAAAAATACCGTAGCTAACCACTACTCTATCTTTGATTAAGACGTATTTTTGTCGAAACTCATGGATATGTCCCAAACCCCTCACTCTGCTCCTAAAATTTCCAAATTCATAATCATGAAGTCATCACCAGCACTGGGTGCCTCCTGTCTCTGCTAATCACCAAGGAGGCTTTCAAGCCTATCAACCATCTCCTACCATCAGCAGGACGCCTTTTAAAACCCTAAATCAGTTCCTAAAATTTTTTAGTCTGTAATTATAACATGACCACCCCCTCCAAATTACTTCTGTCTCTGCATCTTGTCAGAGCGGCCCCCTAAAATTCGTTTCCATGCCCCTAAAATTTCTCAAATCCCTTATTATGACGTCATCATCCTCTCTGAATGCCTTTTGTCCCAGCACTTCACAAGGGTATCCATCAAACTCATTGCTCATCCCCTACCAATCACTGGGGCACCTCTCCAACACTTCATCATGCTTCTAAAATTTCAAAGTCCATAGTTATGATTTCATCCTAAAAATATGACGATATAAATTGAAAGATGACCATAACAAAAATCTGGTAAGAAAATATCCACATTAACTAAAAGTACCCACAAGTTTGAACACTCATTGGTTGAAACACAGGACACAGGGCAATAAAGGTGGAGCATTGGTATCACACATTCAGAAATTCACTTCCACAATGTATGTATTTCACGGATAAAACCTTTCGTACACATTAATTCCTGTTAAAACTACTATTTTACAAGCTAAATGCAGTTTATTTTCTTTTTTTTTAATATATTTTCACTACGAGCTAAAAACCAAAAGGTGAAGGTGGCTGGTACAAATCTTGGTGCAAGGTATGGTGCTAATTTTGGTGCAAGAATAGAAGGAAAGAGAAATGTAAAAAGTACTATCTTGTTAGTGTGTCCATGTATTTGATTGTATTGAACACACACAAAAAAAAAAAGGAGTGAATTTCGCTGGGACTTTACTTATGAAGGATTGACTTGTAAACATAATAATATTGTGGTTGTTTGCGAGCGCAATGCGTTGCATATACACACACTCACATCATGCAACACACACAAACAAGAGTTATAATTCTAAGAGTTATAGTTAGGTGAATCTGATGATTGTGATTCTCACTTAGGCCCTACTATAGACCGACCACTAAGATGTTTACACATCAAAAACATATTTTTTGTTTTCACCAACACAACGTATTACCTATACAGTGTTACCGGCTAGAAAAAATAGGAATATGTACCATAATAAATGATTCAGTCTGCTCGCTTATAGGCACTGAAGCGAGTTTTTTTTTTGAAGAATATATTTCTTTTTTTTTGGCCATTTCAAAACAATTCGAGTTAACTCTGTCTACCATGTTTTCCATGACAATATTTACTACACTAGTCAACTACAACAACCATTTAACGATAGGTTGCGCGACAGGAGTGGAAAGTATGCGATTACCGAGGGCAAAATTTGCAGAGTGAGGCGAAGCCAAGTGACGTAATCGCCCAAGGTAACGCATACTATCTAATCCTGTCGCGTATACTATTTTATTTAATTTTAGACTTCAATAATTGTTGGCTTCGTAATTAAGTTTAAAGAAAAATTATTATTTAATTGTAGGGAAAATTTGTTTACCACATGGGTGCGGAAAACAGTCGTTTTCCACACCTGTTGTTTCTTACAAATTGCTGGCCTGCAATTTACTGTTTTCTAACGCAAAAACATTGTCTGTATGACGTATTTTCCACTCATCTAAAATTAAAAAAATTTACTAGGTACCCTCAATACACACTTCAATACTTACCAAGCACTTGTTACAGAAGCTATTTTCTGTTTCAATGGTGACATTATCGGTGACTACAAGCTTGTACATGCAAAAACCCGAAAAATCAAATTTTTTTCCGTCAAATGTTCGATAGTGCGGATCACCAAAAATCAAGCACTCAGCTTTGCAAATCTCTTCCGTGCAAAGCCATTTACCTCCCGAGCAAGTACTGAAAAGTTCATCAAGGACTCGGTTTATCGATAGACTGAAATTCACCGCTTTCCCCCCTTTTCATATCTGTCGTATTTTGGTGAAATTAAAAACTGACCATTTGTTGCAGTCTTTGGGTATGATGCTGTCTGGTTCGTAGAATTTTCCTCCATAAATACAAGGGCACACTTCTTTGCTGATGCATTGGCCTTCGTGCAGAACAGTTCCGGGAGCGCATACGCAACCCTCTTCGCAGTACTTCTGCAACGCCGATGGTGCCACCTCTAGAGAAGTGCAGGTCGCTTGGCTTACAGGCACGCAGCTGGTGTATACTTTACTGGTCGGACATTTCATGGCTGGAATATTAACGGGGGTATAATTATTGAATACCGGAGAGGACGGGTTTTAGGGTGGGCAGCGGACCTATTTGACACCCAAATCGATACTTACTGCAGTTAAGTTTTTCTCGCCAGTCCACCGTGAACGTTCCGAGGACCTGGTTGCAGTGTTGCGCGAATTTCGAATAGAACTGGCAAACGCATTCTTGTTTACTCGGCTTTGCGCAGTTGTGGTAGGACCATTCCAGAGCCGTCGCAAATTCGGCTGCTGATAATTTCTAAGGCAACGAAATTGCGTTATAGTCGCTTAAGTCAGCGCTGTGGGAATGGTATTCGCTCTGCGGCTAGCCTATACTAAATAAGGTAAATTGCCAAACCAAAGCCCGTATAGCAGTCTGTACCTTCAAACAGGGTGCGAACATGGTTTCGGTGATGAATAGTTGGCTGATAAATTTTGCAATGGTGATATCCTCCTCGGAAGGTGGGTCGACCGGTTCGATCGGTGTTTCACACTTATCTGGAACATACGTCGTCGAATGAGTCGAAACCTTTTCGACAGATATCAGTAGAAACGATATTTTCGCATTAATCAGCAGCACTGCTTACCGGCTAAATTGTTTACTACTGAACCAGCGACGTGCGCCTGCCAATCTGCGGTTAGAATGCTGTTTTTTCGGCCGCATAGGCCAGCGTTTTGATTTGAGAATTTTTCTGAGGTATCTATTTGTAGTTCATCCTGGAGAGAGAAACAAATTACGAATATTATGGGCAGCAATGACGAGTGTGTTAAGCACCGCAAAGTAAGCAGCACGTTCGCTCTATTGCTCATGTTCGAGAGACTGAGCTTGAGGGTGGGTACGGAGTTGAACCGATTTCTACAGTCCAAGAAAAGAATACCAGCGAAATTCTCCCGTTCAATGGTGTAGCTAGCTTTGGTTTCCAAAGTGGTGAACTGGTGGATCAGAGGCACAAAACAACAGGTACCTAACTGCAACACTCTTTCTTCTTATTATGCTTTTTTTGGGAAAAGAGCTATTGTCACACCCCTCTTCTCGCCACCAAAAAAGTACGAGGGAACACAGAAACCGATGTAATTCGCAAACAGCGAACACAAAATCATTAAAAAATTACACAATTTATAGAGGCTTGATCTTCTCTTAGCCCAATTTCTAGGAGAATCAGAAACGTTTATGGGGTGGGTTTGGTGTACGCTGGCCTACCCACAGCTATGCCTTTGGTATCATTTGATTTTTATTAATTAAACGATCTAAATAATTTAGATGTAGGGAAGGGAGAGATAAAATGAGAAGTCAAATTTCAGAATTAAAAAAAAACATGTTTGAGACTGTTCTAAGTATCTGAACTCGAAGAACAGATAATGACACTGTAAAATACTTTAAGTTAGTATGTGGCAAACACATAGACATTTATACTATATACCCAGATGGTTAGGCTGGTAGCTGGGCATTGCCCGCGCTATCAGGACCATTTGCCTATGCCAGCAAAATTTTGAAATTTCACCTTTTCCTCCGGGACCCACAAATGAAAGGGAAAATTGGGAAATTTCCCCTCGAAAACACAAAAAAATTGTACTCGCTGTAGTCATGCCCTTTCTGAAATTTGAGTTGCCTGTGTTGGAAAAAGGGTTGCATCATTAGCATGTAGAAGGAAAACTTGGAATAAAACGCTTCCATGAACGCTTCTTATTTGTGACGGACACTACTGGCATTTTTTACAAAAAATACGTAGAGAATTTCAAGGGGAGTATTTTCAATATCCATAAAATTTTGCATACAACGGATGGTTTAGCAAATAAATCCCAAAAACAAATTTTTGTCCATATAAATGTGTGTATTTCTCGTAATAATATGCGAGTAACATTGGGCGCAAGTAGGCAATCATTTTGGACCCACTTTTAATACACATATTATATGTGAAGTTGGCCATCTGGATTATACTTAGAGACATACAGCTAAAGAGATGTCCAATGCCTGATCAAAAACACATTGAAGATAGAACCTTGATAAAACGTTTCATAATCCGATATTTGATATTGCGTATATGTAGTAGCTTGATAGTGTGGGTGTATTGGTACGAAGATCTTTATTTTCAAAAAGAAATATGCGCAGTTTTGGATGCACAGAACGTACAACTTGAAGTGCTTTTTTTCTGTCGCCCACGAATTTTTAAACCACATCAAATATGAAGCTCTGGATATCTCTTTAGCTGTATGTCTCTGGTAATACTATAATATGTATGTCTATGGTGAAACATTATCACATTTTTTAACAAATTCTCGTAAATTTTCTCTCCATGTACTTCACAAATAACGCGAGGGTACAATGAGACAAATTCAATTGAAAACGATGAAACCACCTCATCAAAATTGAAACAATAATGTAATATTGTAAATAATACGCTTATTTTGCGAATATTTAAATTATCGTTTGAAAGTACCAGATGGGGAACAATAAGACAAGTTTGAAGATTAAAAATTGAAGTAAACAATGAAATAAGGTCAGACTTTGCAAAAAAATGCCTTCATTAAATGTATGTATAGACTTGATTGGTATTAGCTTTTTAAAAAAACCGCATACCCTTTAAGAGTAGTGAATATCATTCAGTTAGGTATTGGAATTCGGATACTTATTTCATACTTTTGTAAAAAATATTTGTTTCATTCTTGCCCAAAATTAAAAATTGGAAAAATATTAAATTGAAAATTAAAGACTAATGGCTCACTTTGTTGCACAATTATCGCGCTATTAATAAACTACAATGACTCTCTCTCTCTACCTGTAGGTTAGGGGTACCAGGTAATGTGACAATACTTAAGTAAAGATTTGAAAAGAAATCAACACCGACTGTAGGATGGTGTTGAAGAAAAATAAATCTATATAAATTTGCAAAATATTACCTCTAAGTTCCACACCAGGGATGTGTCAATGGCAGGCAAATAAATAGCAACCGTATTTCCGCTGACAATTTCAACTTTCAAATCTGTCAATTGACTAGGAATCGATAGTTTTTGACCAGTAGAACTGACCACAAGTAATGGTTTTCCATCGTCTGCAAACGCAAGGGAATGTGTAAGATATGCTAAATCATATTTTTCAACTCATTACCACTGGTACCGGTGTGACAAGGAATTATTGAGAATTCCATTTTACACCAGTCCGGAGCTTACTGAGCCAAAATAGGATGCAACAAATTGATAGTCTCAGTAGGGATGTAACTACAAAGCACTTTGTAGGACTATTTTGCGGCTAATCGAAGTGTGCTATGTTGTGAGAATGCAAAGCATTGGACAGAATACTACCTCAAATGTTGCTGAGCATGTATAACATAGTGCCCAGCAGTTTGCTCTGAATGATACGAGATGAGCTGTATTTAGTTGTGGAATAAAAAATATAATGTGCTATAAGTAGTTTGTACTGCAGTAATTTGTGTAGTATAAACAGTAGAGTATTAGGCAGTAAATGCTGCAATAAGCTATGTATCATAAATTGTATTCAGCCGGATTGTAGTTATTTTCAATCATTTTATTTGAAAATTATAATACCTTTTTCATGACCCACATTGACCTCTTACCACTCAATCAAATGACATCAAGCAGGGGGTCAGTCAAATTCTGCAGCAATATAATTATAATGATTGATAATTTATGAAAATATTTCCAGGGGGTTATATTAGCTGGGGTACAACCCTTATCATATGCAAGGTAGAGAATAATATTAATTTTCTGGTAAATATCCCTTTCCAACCAAAAAATTTTAAAAATTTTAAAAATTATCACGATTATTAAACCAAAAAAGGAATTGGATCAGTTTTTGTCTAAAATTCGAATTGTACCCTAAAAGAGTTTAAATATGAAATTTAATCGAGAAGAAATACTCTATTTTTAGGAGAAAGTTATTTTGAATTTGTTATAAATGAAGCCCAATGGGTTATCCCTGCAGTATTCTCTTCAATTTTGTGACCCCATTTCATTTTTCCATCCCTCTCAGAATATCGGATATTTTTATCTCTTTCTTGTCCTAAAAGGAATTATTTTCTTTTGTCCTTTTCTGATTCATTTTGACATATGGAGATCTTTTTCTATCGGACATTGCAAAACTTTTGGTTGTGTACAAAAATTTCAACCAAACAGAAATTGGTCGGCACTAATACTGGGGAACTATTTGGGATGCTTCGAGGCTATATAAAGTCAGGATATGAGCCTTCAGTCTCACTTTTTTCTCTCATGTTATTTGCACAGTAAATTCACACAGTATTTTATACCGTTATAAAGTATTTTATGGTTAATAGTTTAAAAAAGTCAAAATGATAGCCAAGTTTTTGGTCAGCTATTTTTGTTTAAAAAAATATTTTTTAAGTATAAAAGGCTAGAAGAAATCTGCCACTTCAAAATTATTTTGCGAATGTTTTCATCTAAAAGTTTTCAGCTAACGTAAAATTCTTTGGTAAAAAATTTGAAATATTAAATAACATAAAAATTCTACAAAAAAGAAAAAATATTTGATTCAAATTTTTGGAATCAGAAAATTCTCAATCCTTTATCATTGCTGCAATCATCAGGTTTTGAAGTCAGAGCCAGCAAATTTGGTCCAACAACATCAAAATTTCTATTCCACCAATTCCTATGTATCCTGATTTCACTGGTTTCAGGGAGAAAATCTGAATATGCGTTCCTTCAAGGTCAGAGTGGAAATGAGAATGAGGTAATATAAATATATTTGTTAATAGATTGATTTTGCGAGCAATGTTTGATAGGATTATTGTAGGGAACTGTCAAAAACTTCAGAATCCCTAAAATGTCAATTTTAAATGAAAATTCAGTTGAACAAATAAAAGTAAACCAGCCTAAATTAAAGGATTTCATGATTCAAATTTAATAGAGTTTGAAAAACAGAACAGACTTCACTTCACGAACTAAAACATTACAATTTATTGTCAACATAAAAAAAAAAGCCACATCTTTCAACTATCAGCACCGAAATGAAGAGGACTTGAAATCTAGAATTTTGATTTATTAGGTAGCTTCTCCCTACAATACATACCCTCTTCACTTCTACAAATTGAGAACAAAAGAAAAAGCTGCTGAAGAGAAAATATGAAAAAGGGAGTCCACTGCCACCTCATGTAAGTAGGTGTCAAAAAAAAAAGGAGAAGAATGCCTATTGCATTATAGAAGAAGGAGTTAGTAAAATCAACAAGAAAAGTAAAAGTAAAATTGAAAGGAAATGTACTGTCCACTCTTCTGGGTTTTTTGGGACATCAGTCTGGTTGGCACTTATCTACTGGAGTTTGGCAAGAATTTATTTTCCTTGTGTCTCAAATTTTTGGCAGAATGTTGTGGAATGTGGATAATTGTCTATTTAACTGAATCTTTGATAGAAATTTGCTATTCTACCTACACATTAATGGTGTTACATAATTCAAATACAGTGAAGTAAGACTACTTCAGTCATAGGACTGCTAATATATAAGTTAACAGATATGTATGAATTCTTGAGTGCCGTACATAGACTGCTAGTTGGCTCTTATTAATTTGTAGGATTGAGGGTTACCAATATACATCAAGGTATTGACAACTATTTCACAAAATAATAGATTGCCGACATATTATGTTGAATCAGTCGGTGGTTTGGTAGGATCAGATCAGACAGGAATAGGAAAATAAATCAAAAAGTTCTTTGGTTTTAAAATACATTGTTTCGTGATCATAAGTCATTCCAACAAAAGAACAATCTGGGCAGTGGTTGGTTCTGAAAAGCAAAGTACTGTATTAGTTGGGTGACATATAGCTTATCCGTGAGTACCTAGTATAGTAATTAGTTTCATAACACTATACCCGAGAATAAATTTGTGCAGTGTTACGCAGTACAATTATGTTTTATGATAGTCAGAAGCACATACCACTGCAATCCAGGGATAGGGTCGATCATAAATTAGTTCTAGGGAAATGATTGGAAACATAAATTGTGAATCAGTAATAGAAAAATGGTTGGATTCAAAAATCACGAATAATTATGTGAAAGTATGATACGTGATTTCAGATGTAAAATAAATGCAACGGGATGGTATTAGTTTAAAACTTTAATAAAGATTAATGTAGAATTTATCCTCTGATGTTAAAGTTAATAGTGTTGTGAATTTTCTCAGTCGGGAAATTTTTATTTGATTCGAAAATCATTTTCAAACGATACTGAAAAGATTTGATCAAATTAGAATACATTTTGGCCAACCCTGGCTGCAGTCTATGCAGTCATGTGAGCATTAAGGTCACTAACACGAATGAAATTGACTTATGCCATAAATACACTGTTTGTGTTTGTGGTGATGAATGCAGTATGCAACACTTGGCACTTTTAATAGTGAATCTATACATTAAGCAAGTAGGTATACATCCACCATATTGACTCACGAATTAATTTATTAGGCCGTAGAATACATACGTGTAAATAAAAATTTACTTCCATTAAAGGGATGCAATGTTTTTAAATAAATCCAGAATATTGTATGTTTTCCCTTCAATACAGACGACAGTAATATTTAAAATGCACCTAAATATTAACCTGAAATATTTAGAAATGTGAAAAAGAATGTTTAATTTAAAATTAAAATTTCGTGCATTTATGTGAAATAAATCTGTAGAAAACAATGAAACTTTCCTATCACTGAGAATCAAAATGGAGGTGGATGCGCATACTCCGGTAAAGTATAGATAGAGATTTAGCCTTTGACTATATATTACTGCGTATGGACAGCTCTTACTGATAAGATTACACAGAAAACTTGCCGTTATTAGCATCCACACATATCTTAAAACTACTTTCATACATTAGGATTTTAACGAATTAAAATGTTGAAAGTACAAAACTCTCGGTATTATCTCAAAGATTGAATCATTCTATTCGTAAAAGTTTTGAGTGTGTTTATCAGTGTTTATATGGCAGAAGTTGCTTCTACCTGTTTGATTGGTCGGTGGGATCGAATATATGAAGTTAGTTTGAAGGATGTGCGGATCCGCATACCTCGCAAAATTATCAGCGATGGCGAAGCCATGTGGATGACGTCGTCATTTTTTCAAATCTATAGGTTGCTGATTCGAATCCCCACACTGACAAATCTACATAAATGGTAACCTCGACGTGATTGAACACGTAGTGCTCGATTCTGGTTTACAAACCCTCACCATAGAGTGACATTGAGCTATAGGCTTAAGCCTGCATCAAAACCCCTCCACAGAGTGGCATTGACCTATAGGCCTAATCTGCCTAGTGGGTGTGTTGGTTTCCCCACGTGGCAGCAGCCTAGCTTCATTCTGTGTTGTGTTGTTGTACTGCAATGGTAGGGGCATCACTGGAGGGGAGTGGTTGTAGGAATGTGAACCATATATATGTGCGCACCTTGCAAGGCTATTGGCATAGCCACGTTAATAACGTTGTCATTTTTTCAAATCTATGGGTCGCTGGTTTAAATCGCCACACCAGCGAATCTACAGATGTTTGGAGGCCGATTTTATCAGTTTGAGTAGTCCGTAGGTAGTGATATACGGTCAAAGGCCTCAGCACTATTTTTGCTTTTTTGGCTGGTGTCTACCTCAGTGCTCATTTTATGAATCCGTATCAAAACGTAAATACTGACCACTGCGAGATAAAATATATTCCATGCTGTTGATGAAGATGATAACATTTTTAATTACTCCATTACTAAAGGCGGCCTGAATGTGGAACAAGTGATCGACGTCATCTTCGAGGACTGTGAATGCGCAATTACTTCTGAAGCTGAAATTGTAAATTTTTTCAACTTATTAAAGAGCTCACAAATTACATGCTAACGACAAAGGAGCATAGGCAATGTGAAAACCCAACCTTAATATTTTATCGTTCAACATTTTCACTTGCGAATTCCAAAGCATGCAGGAGGCATGACGGGTGATACTGGTGATAATTTCTTTAATTATAACGCCTGTTTCAATTCCTGCGAAGAGAAATAAGGATTTTCTTGAAATTATTATGAACTGAAATATATTGTGTTTGATTGTGAACGATTAAATTTCCGTGTCATTGTGTATGACTGAAAAAATTAAGTGCATCGTGAAGTGTGCTACTCGTGAACATCAAGTATACCTACGTGTCGAAACAGCATGGATGACCTTGTGAGGAAATTACATTCACGAATGAAGTCGAAGAGGTGGATCAAAAATTTTAGATACCTATACCTATATGATATTATAATATTATTATGAATCTGACATACCGGAACTGAATTCGCATAATGGAATATCGTTTGGTTGAAAAACTCCTTCCGAGTACATGCACGTGTAGACTGTCTCGAATGGTTTGCTTGGGCTCATGTTTGGTGGACACGTCAAGTGACAAGATGAAACCTCATCATCTCCCTTACAGTTGTACGCACCGTTGAAATTCAATTTTGAAGGGTCGCATTGGCTCACAGCTGTAATAGAAAAATATTAAAGAATTACAAGCGCAAGGCTCCGTACCTACGTACTTAGCCGTCATTTTCGTAGTCAAATGTGAATTCTCCTCAACAATACGGATTCCTACCAAGAAAGAGGAGGACTCGCATTTGAAATAAAGAAGAAAATTTGCGGTGACAACTTTTCCATTCCATCTATTATGCAATAAATGGTATAGGTTCAGATTTGATTTCAAAAATGATATATTGTATATCAAATTGCAAAAATTGCATTTGAAAATTATTGCTAGATACGAAGTATTTATCGTTATATAAGCTGCGTTACCTACCGTTCAGGCAGGCGCAGGTGTAATTGTCAGAAACTAACATTCAACAACCACAACTTTCAGTAAAAATTTCACAACTTGATTTAGGCTCTCAGTTTTTTGCGTTTAATACACCCTTAAAGGATATCTGAGAATTAACTTTCAAAAGAACAGGTTCGTAACCAAAACATTTAGTGAATACCTTCCAACTTGAATAGAGTTTCCACTTTTTTGAGTTTTTACTTCTTATAACTGACAATACAACCCAAAAGTAAAACTGAGGAACTAACATTCAAAAGAACAGGCTGAGAACGAAAATATTCACGAAAAACTCTCCAACTTTATTACCGCTCTATATTTTCACTATTTATTTATCGGAATTGGCAACACAGTCCTACAAGAGAAGTGAGAACTCATCTTCAACAAAACAGATCCAGAACTGGTACCATTAAGAAATCATTTTCAACCTATTTACACCCATCAGAAAGGAACTTTCTCAACAATACTTCTCAGAAACCATCTAGCAATAGAAGCCAATTTGGAGCCAAAATTACTTGAAAATCTGTCAAATTGGAGGGTCAGAATGTTGCGACAAAAAAAAAAGGAAACGTCAATTTATTTACAGTACATATTATACCTAAGTGTAATAAACTGTAAGATTGTTTGATTCGGCAAAAAAATCAGCAATTTTCCATATTCTTTTTTTTTCCTTTCAAACAGACTGTTTGATTTAGTAAACTAAAGCACTGTTTTGAATTTTCACTTTTCAGAACGGACGCTAAAACTCTGAAGTACAACTGTCAACTAACTTTCAAACGTAACAGGTCCAGAACTGAAAGTTTGGATGAAAACTTTCGAACTTGACTTAATTTCGAAGTTGTTTAAGTTTTTACTTTTCATCGTCAGAACTGACACTAACACAAAAACTATTACGTAGAATTGAGAACAAAGTTTGAAAAGAACAGGTTAGAACTGAAACTTTCAAATTCAATTACCGCTTTCAGAATGTAGATGCCGAAACAAAACTTAGCAGAAACCATCTAAGGATAGCCATCGACATGGGGCCAAAATTTTGAGAAAATCTATTCGGTGAGAAAGGTGTGATGCTGTGACAAAAAAAATGTACTATCCAATAATTCAATTCTATTTACCAACATCAAACCGATGATTTTAACTATCGAAAAATGACATTTAATTAAGGGTGGCGTTATTATTCGTATGCTTAAAAAGAGCAGCTTACGTACTGGGTAGCTGGGTTATTATTTGAAAGGGTGTGATTTAGATAAAAAAAAACCTCGATATAATTAGGTATTTAATTGTGAGACCTCGTGCAATATTAAACTTACAATATTGGCAGTATGGTCCTCTAAATTCTTCAGAGCACATACACGTATCTGTGCCGATGCATTTGCCTCCATTTAAACATGGCGGTGAACAAATCGCTGTAAACATAAAATCGAACGTTTCAAACTCTCTGTTTAAAACTACAGATGACTACCTATTGTAATAGGATGATAGACGAATTTTACAACTGACCTTCGCAGTCTGGTATTGTGTCCCAACCGGATTTGGATAACTTCCATTTGCCATTGTCGCAGAACATTTCCACCGACAGAGAGCCATCTGGAAATGTTCTTCCAGATGTACACGTAACAACGCATTTTCTGGAGAAAACAAAAATAAAGCTTGTTTATAATTAAGTCGTCACAAATAGATAGAAAAAGTGGACTAAAACACGACTATAATATTGTAGATTCTTAAACACTTGAAGCCTTCCAGAAAAATGGGGTATGTATTTTAAACGATAGATAATTTAAATAATTTTGGAGTGTTGTATCTATTATGGCATAAAAATTCATTTTGTCATTGTACAAGACGTTACATTGTTCTAAGCTATTTTATGACATCACAGTTGCGCTATAAGCAGCTTTCAGTTCGTTATACTATACTGTGGAATACCTTACGTCGTGGAAAGTAAACCAACAACAGAAGGTGTTCAACAGAACAATTTGCGTGTTTATGCCAAAATACCAAAAAGGTATAAGGGAGCCAAGACCTCGGCAAACACTGGCAATTTAGCTTTTGGTTTTATGGTCTTATATAGTCGACTCCCTACATGCACACATATACACCTATGTAATATTTACATAGATACAGTGTAGATAATTATTTGTACTTTACAGTTGCTATGGCAATGGTAAAGTGCGGAGAATGCATCTTTGTATCGATCCATGACATTGCCAAGATCATTATCTATTGATTTGTCACGGTCCGAGATTTGTAACTTGTCTATCTGCAAAAATAGACAAGTACAAACAAACAGACATCTTGTATTTGGTTTAATGTGCAAGGCACGAATAATTGTCACCGAAGGTGACGACTGTTGTCGATAGGCCGAGCCTATTTCCTCTTACGAGTGTTGGTCTAATCCCCACATATACCTACTAATGTAATTTTATTTTGTTCAGAGTTAAAAAAAAAAATAGATCTTACTTTTATCTGCAACCATCATTCGATTTAATTCATGTTTTTTTGTAGATGGTTCACTTGCTCAACTTTTATTCCTCAAAAATCATTGTGTGTCTCGGTATTTAGGTTGGGAATAAATCATTTATCATCAGTGGTGGATCACTGAAATTTAGGCATAGGCAGATGAGTGAAAAGATGATGAACAGTGGTGAATCCAGGGGGAGTAATGGGAAAATTTCCCCCAAAATGTCAAAAAAATAAAACAAGGAACAAGTTTAAGGGAAGAAATAAATGTAAGACCGCAGAATCCATATAAAAACCATCAAAAATTTGTTGACGAGCATAAACAAAAAAAAAAGTTTAGTTGCCTAAAACGTTTTGTCATTTCTCCCCAAATTAACGCTCTGGATTCACCACTGTTCATCATCTTTTCACTCATCTGTCTATGCCTAAATTTCAGTTTAATTGTAATTCTTTTCAGATTCTGAAATGTCTAACACAGACTACACAGATTTTTTGCAGAGAAAAAAAGTATATGACAAAAATTACAAAATTGACGAGGGAAAAAAATGGTCATCGAATAATAGTGTCGCAGAAGGTGAAAAATAAGAAAAAACTATGTGAAAAAATAGTTTTCGGTGAAAATTCGAATTCCTACTAACAGTATGAAGAAAACAAAAAGTGTACTTTTTGGATCTAAAGAGAGAGTTCCCTTTTTTCTTGCCCTGAAAGAGGGTAAATACTCCAAAAAGAAAAAAGAGTACATCTGTGCACCCTTGTCGAACCCATAAGGACTGATACACTGACTCATGAACTACACTGTTCAGACATTCTCAGTCATTGGATATCCAAAATTTTTAATTTGTCTCAATTTAAATGCTTTTTATACTTATGCGATGGTTACATATTTTTTCAATTTCTTTTTGTATTATGAGGATATAACTTATTGGTTTTTTGGAAGGTCCTGGCCCACTACCAGCATAGCTTCAAATGTTCTGTAAATAAATGGTGTAAAAGCAAAACATAGACAGTTATGAGCGATAATAATCTACGTAATGATATCTAATATCGCACTCGATATGTGGTGGGTACCTGGCCAAAATTGATACTTTTGTAGACACCATGATGATTCGCATCCAGTCACATAGTATACCAACACGTAGTACAGTGTACTTTCTCTTTATCTACAATGTATTCTTTGTAGCACATATGATGTATACTTTCATCATAACGAAAACAATGTGAGATTTTCCATACAAATAGCCTTGTTTTCGATATTGATAATCATTCGTCTTTAGACACTAGTTCCAACACTTCAGTCTTAGACTGTCCAATTTGAGTGAATACAAAATGTCTAACTTTCTGGTAGAAAAACACTGATTTCCGCAGCGCTTGCGGAACCTAATGTTCAATCGTTGATTTTTCATTATTCGAAAAAGAAACAACAAAAAAACAACATTTCTCACAATATTTGTTAGAAATAACATCAACTATACGAGCATTCCTGCCATAACTGGCCTTTCAGACTGTTACATGGTGAACTTTTATTGAAATAAAAGTAAAATACAACTTCATCATTTCGAATTCTTTTAACATGGATTTCGGTATCTGTGATCTTATACCATATCACTCTCAGCTGACACGAATGTTTTCAAATGAAAAACTTCAACAAAAAGCAATAAAATTTGGTTGCCCTTTATGTCTCTGTTTTTTATTGAGACTTACGTTAAAGGGAACACTAAACAAAGTAGACAGTTGACTACGCTTTAAACAGGAGCTGAAAAAACCGATTTAATTAGAAGAATGGTGGACCTGTAGATGTCGGTATATTCTTCTTAGACATAAACAGTCACACAAGTTTCCTGAAAAGTACGACTTATTGCATAACCGTAGTGCCGTGAATATCGCAACGCAGCTACACAACGGAATGGCCCTGCAACGCAATAATTCTTACACTGGCGTTTCAAATACAAGGTTTATCCGAAGGTTGTATTGTAGAGAATAAATTTAATCCAATGATTTTCAAGCGTGGGTTATGTTGAATTCGAATTTCGAAGAAAACTTATTTATTCGTTATGACAAACACACACACACACACACACACACATATACCTGCACAAAAATTACTTTGTAGTTTAAAAAAAATTATCCAATTTAAATGAGAATGAAAAAAATTTGCTTCGCACAAATACAACTGAATTTTCAACGTGCAATAAATTGTGTTGTATGAAACAGGGAGTAGTTCAATAATATTAATTAAAACAATTTATTTTTGTACGGTAAATTTCTTTATCACTAAATTCCGGTTAATATGATATCTCATCAAAATATTTTCATTGCCACGATACAGCGTACTCATTAGGGAAACCAATATGTACAGACTGTTGTAATGAATTTAGCGTCGATATTTAAATTTTATCTTCTTCCTTTCTATTTTCTTCTTTAAAGGGCGGTTTCAACAGATAATGTATATATTGCGGTGATAACTGGCAATCACTATGCCAGCAAATTGGAAAATTATCTGAAACATTTTCAAGGCTGTCAACTCTACCCGATTCCACGAATGACACAAGTGAAATAGATAGGTACAGGAATTTTCCATTCCTACCGGAGTCACTTGATTGTCTATTACTCGTTTAGTGGCTACACAGATATCATCTCATTGAAAGAAAATTTGGAAACTTCAAAAAAGAAGAAGCAAAGAAACGATGCCACGTTGAAATTACTTCTCTGCTAATGGAGTTCTCCGGCCAAATTAAGATCACACAAATCCGACGTTGAATAGGTAAGTATTATTAGATCACCTATTGTGGGAACTACCATACCTTGCTCATTATAAAATACATTCGCCAGTTATAGCCAGTGGTGAGACGGCCATGCAGTTAAGTTCACCACTTTTAGCTGGCAAATATGTAGGTCCTAGGTTCGATTCCCCAAACTGACAAAACCTACACCTATTGCTGGTTAAAGGAATCAAAAACTAAAATTTGGATGGAAATATGTCGTTGCGGCGCTCATATTCACAGACAAAAACAAAAACCTTCATATTCTACATACTTTTCATTACATCTTCTTTGAGAAAAATTTGGCATCGATGGAAGAGATGTGCATGGAATATTTTCTATGTCGCATGATGGCCCGTAATAATTTTTTGGACACTGGCACGTATTTGGTAGCACACAAATACCTCCATTTGCGCAAGCTGGATCACACTTGGCTGCAATCAAGGAACACGAAAAACAATGTGGGTATTATAATAAGATGTAATGTAAATTTTTTGCACATTCACAGAAAGGATATAAACAAATACTGTGGAAAGAATACTCATTCATTTTAACGATTAAATGTGAATTTAAATTTGATTTCTGGTGGGTGAAACAATATGCAGTGGTTGACCATGAACTGTCCAGGACAAAACTCTTACATGTAGGAGTTGTAGGCATTCTTTCAGCATGAGGATTCAAACCAATTTAAACATTAACCGAGGATTCAAGCCAATTCAAACCATTAACTAACTGAACCTACCTTGATTGACACCAAGGCCAGTATTCATGGTTGACACTCAGTGTTCACCAAATTAAGTGTCAGTTTAAAACTTGCAGTTCTCAGCTATATTTCTCGTTGAAACTAGTTTTTTTCGTAGATTTAATATAGTTTGTCACAAGGAAGCAACATCTCTCATTATTCTCAACTGAACTGTTTTCGCAGCTTCACTGCAGTTTAAAAACCGACCATTCTGTTTGTAAACATTTATTGTTGACTATGAATACCAGCCTGAAACTCAGCTCTGTACCACATGGGCTACGAGACCCGATGATGGTGGTGAGTAAATTGTGCCGATGTATGTTTGCTCAGATGCCACACCCCCTTCGGCATACTGGAGTGCAATATGATTTTTGATGAATGGCGGAACACGAGCAGACCAGAGTGCCCCTTCCTTTGGATTTGCGCAAAGGGAGTGAAATATGTCTTCCTCCAATACATCCCACGCTCATTTTGACTGCCATTCTAGCTACTCATGCTGAATGCCCTCGACGTCCAGGAGTTGGTCACAGCAGAAATAATTCTGGCGAGCTGTGTTCAAAAAATAGCGCCACTAGTGCACTATCCTGTCCCACATTGAGGTTACCAATGGAGATTTTCTACCAGCTCGGGAATTCGAACCGTCGACTGGCAGAACCCACTTCGATGATTGCCAAAACTCAGCTCTGTACTACATATGGTCTACGAGGGCCTATGATGGTGAAGAAAGAATTGTGCCGATATGTGTTTTCTCGGATGTCACAGGAGTCGAAATTTTGTTAGATTTTAATTTGATACCTTCTGTACTTAATGTTTCGACAGTTAGATTTGGTAGTCTAAACAAACTTTCTATGTTGACATTAAAATCCGTGTCAGTACGTTGTTCCCTCAACATAGGTCTATCATAATGACGATACTTATTAAAATATCAGTTATTTAACTCACGTTGGCATCTATCTGGAAGTGAAATGGCATTTTTTTTTTCCATCCAAATACCGTTTCTACATACGAATGTCAGGCATGTTTCAGTACCCAGAATTGTGTTCATGTAGTATCCATTGAGGCAGGTTACTTCACATCTAAATAACATTCGTCAATATTATTGGAAAAATATGTTTTGTAATGACCTAAAAAATGTGGATTTCCTTTGATGTTATCTTATTCAACGCAAAACTCTTTTGGTTCATTGACGAGTGAAGCTGTAGCTTTGTAAAATTAAAACCATTCTGTATATCTATGTGAAAGAACAGGAAATTTGTTGGTTGTTTATTTTCATAATAACAAAAACAAGACTCTCTATCAATATACTTTCGGAAAAAAGCGTCATATTTAATTAAATTGTAGATTTATTTGGGATTCTAGATTTCCTAATAAAATATACCTACATTTAGCCAAATATGAGTGTTTTTGTATGCGTAATAGAATTTATTGTTGATTTAGTTTCACCTAACAAAATAAAATAGAACCAACGTTGTAGTGTCAGGAAAGGTAAGGTAGACATTGTCTACTCACATAAATTCTATACTTATAGCCGAAGAAAAAAAAAAAGAAATGATTAGAAGAAAACGAAAAAGAAAAAAAGCAGGGATTTACTACGCTATAATACTTTTTTAATATTGACTCCGAAAGGTGCACTTCTATTGAAATCTACCTGATGTACAAGCAATAAAATCTTGTAGGTAGACATTTTTTAAACTGTCTCCGACAAAATCAACTTCATGAGTAAAAGAAAATCCAATGAGGTCATGATTTTTTCGTCCCAATTTATAAATGCTAGGGTAGACAATTTTGAAATTGTTTCCATGTAGGTAGTTAAAAGCTCTGGGTGCACTTGGTGAATTGTTTTTTTTTCTCCAAGCTGTATAATATTATATCTACCGATATAAAATCTTATAAAAAACAACTTATGGTCTTACCAACCAAATTTTTCACACTACGCCACGGAATGGAACCATAAAGTGAAAATTGAAAAAAGTAGATAGGTACCTACTAGAATATTTTATAATTAGGCAAAGATTGGCTGAAAAATTCAGATGTTTCTTCACAAAGTCCCAGAAAAGTTTTTATACATTGTAACATTACTGGTACTTGATAAAGGAAAAATTTTAAATACTATATTTGTGCTATTTTCGAATTCAGATTGGATGATTTTCAATTAGAAACAAATTCGTTTAATAAGTTAGGTCAATTTGGGAGGATGAAGAGGAAAAATTAAATAAAAGTATCTTACTGCTTATCTTGCCAGCTACTTTGACACGATATTTTGGCATTCATTATTGGTTGCAATTTGCCACATGATAAATCTGAAACATATGACAAAAAAAAAACCTGAAAAAACTTTATCATTTCAAAAGATTTTTTATAAATTAATATTTTTTTTTTGGTAGGGGGGAGGTTGTATTGCAAAAAATGGTATCAAAATAGGTGATTGATACTCTTGTGATTTGCATCACTCGCCTTAGGCTAGCTTATTAATGCTGGAATTTCGTTTCTCATTGACAATGATTGTTTTTAAACAGTTTCATGAAATTCTATTACTGTATTCTATAAATTCCCCCAATTTGATCTCAAGTTATATCACTGCCCGTTCTATTATATTGATGATGGAAAGTAGCTGTGGGACAGCAAAGATGAACCTATCTGCTAACAAATGTGGAATTGCAGAGATATCAATCAGATTTTCTATTAATTATTTGGATAAGGTAATTCCAATAAGGAAGATCCTAAAAGGCATCCAATTATACCTTGACAGGTAATCTGGCCAATTAGTGGAAACACGACACATCAGCTGAAATGTGATACCTACCGAGGAATGAAAAAATAAGTAACTGTGCAATGGGTAGCATAGCCTCAGTAATTACAAGCAAACAAAAAATCTACATTTGGAACTTGTAGGACTTCGGTTCTCAATCTAAAGAAGACCCAAACATGGGGAAAATAACTTAACAACCCCCTAACTCCCTACTGAAAGTCGGCCAACAACCGCATACACCACCGGTACTGGCATCTGTTGGTAGGCTCTGATTTATTATTGCCTGTAAATATTGGCATTCCCTTGGGGGTGACAACATTTTGCCAATATAGCTTGACCTTACTAAATCAGTACCAGTTCAGAAGTGAAAACAAGTACTAGCCTAATATAGGCATCAAGTACTGGCCCAGCGTAGACAGTCTGTATTGAGTGAAGCAGTACTGACTTAGTGGTGATAATGAGTATATGCTCAGTACAGACAATCTACATTGGTTTAGTACTGTCTATCAGGTTCAGCTGAGGTTTTGTCTGTTAGTATCGGCAGGGTATTTGCATTTTTTTAAAGGTGATTATGCTTCTCTGTACCTCTTGTCCTTACTAGGTCAGTGCATTTTCAGTAGTGGAAACAAGTATTGGTACAAAATAGGCAATCTGCATTAGTAAAAAAAAATAAAAGTTATAGCTGCTGAAATATTGATTTAGCACTGTTATTGAGTATTGGCCCAGTGATTGCAGTCTGTATTAACGCATCACTATTATATTTGGTAAAGCAACCAACCAACCACCCGTATAGGTTGTAAGTATAAGTACTGTGATTTTATGGAGGTATTGCTCTTAATGTGTTAGTTAACACGATGTTAGGTGCTGATGAATACTGGATTAGTACTAGGATTAAGTATAGGCCCAGTGTAAGTTATCTGTTTTGGTATTGTTCTGTCTATCTGTATTGAAAGGAATGACTACCATTATTGGTGTAGTAATGTCATTTGGAAATGATTTTTTACAGTCTGACAATAAGTCAGTAGAAGAATTTTTTAAAAGAACGGTAATTCAAACATGGACCTATAATTTTCATTTTCTTCGAAGGCAACCATCTTACCATTAGATTTGATTGTCAGTTTGGTGGAAAGAGGTAAATTACATATAATTATGTGTTTACCGAAAGTATTAACTGGTTCAGGGTGAAACCAATAATTTACCAGCACTATCTTGACACGTGTTACTAACTTTTAGCTGGACAATATTTGGTCAGTACTGAACCCAATACTTGTTGCCCACTTTTGGTTGGACTGTACTGAGCCAGTAATGAGCCCCATGTTCATTTAGCACTTTGCCACCTGTTGGCAGTAGGTACTGGGCTTGGGCTGTCTTGAAATATTTGCTAGTACTGTGAGTACTGGCTCAGTAATCAAGAGTTGGCGACAAGTACTAAATATAGTACTTATTCAGTATCCTCCAGTCAAGAGTTGTCAACAAATGTCAAGACAGTACTGGTTCAGTCATCAACCTTGGTGTTGTGCTATCAAGCCAACACTAGCCTAACCTTTATAGAATCATTGCAGACAAATTTTTAAATTCGCTATTTCTTGATTACTGGCTGCTCAAGTTGCAGCCAGTCCTGGCATCAACCCCGGTGCAGTGCTAGTAATCCAACATTAAGTCAACATTCATTAACCCAAAATTACTTGTCAGTATTGTACCGATATTCAAATACCAGCGTTGATTCAGTACTTGATTTCATAAATGTTGGTAATTAGCCACTATTATTTGCCAATTCTTTAATGCATGGTACTGAACCAGTACTTGTTGGAAACTCTTTACTGGACAGTAGTGGGCCAGTGTACTGTCTTCACATATTTGCCAGTACTGCGCTAACATCGGGTAGCCAAGTGTCAGCTACCAGCACTGGTGCGGTACTCCGCCTATTGTCAGCAATGGCGCAGTACAGAAATTTCCTGCAGCATTATGAAATTATGAACTGAACTGAATGAATTACTATTCATAAAATTGTGCTAAAAGAGTGCATAATTTTCAATTTCCCTAATGCCTCTACAGTAAAATTAGTAAAAATGATACCTCAAAAATATGAGCGACAACAATCTGACCAGTTATTAGTAGACCTAATTAATTGATAAAAAAAACAATTAATATTTAGCGCGTAAATGAAGTTTACTTACGTCCTGGCAAAATGGGCGGGCCTTGCATAGATATTGGAACTAATTTTGAACTGATAGGATATACAACATTTTCTGCATCTTCAATCCTGAAAATACAAAAAAGAGTCGTAAGCTACATCGTAAAGTGGTACCTACCAGTATTACTAAATTATTACAAATTTTTCCAAATTGTTGGGCCGGGACATTAGGAAATGAAGTTAATTACTCGTCAACACGTGCAAAGCTAGAATTGGCACTTACATCTAAATCAAACTGAATGATTTATCGAAATACAAAAATGTCGTTTTAGCTCACTGAAGTTTACGCTCACGTCTCCAAAGTGTAACAACGCAGTATTGACGTTGATTTGAAAAACTGCTTTAAGATCGAGAGAATTTGCGTGTTTTCAAAATATACACATAGATCATAAACTATTATATAAATATCAACAGCTCATCAACGAAGAAGTTTCGAAAATGAATAATTAATACGTTCCGAACTTATACAATATGTTTTTAAATTTCGAATTTTCTTTCTTTTTTCTTTCTTTTTTCTTTCTTTTTTCTTTCTTTACTTTTCTTTTCGTAACGTTCAATATATCTATTATGATAACCTCTTTGACTAGTATAGTACGGCTACTTGACCAGTAAGGCTTCATAAGACCAATGTGCTTTTTAGTGTCAAGACATGCCGGCGAAGAAGTAGGCAACCCTAGCGTACCTTCCGCATATTTTCGACGTTTTGCTCGAGTTCACCAATTTAGAATACATTATTTTGATAGAGTCATCCGTTAAATTCACAAGGATGGCCTATACTATAAACGTAACGTAAAGTAGGTTGTCAAGTTGTATGCAGTGGTTGCCTATTTAGCGCCGTTATGTCTAACCAGAAATCATCGTTCTTTACTGGTCCAGTACTACTCATACTATAGTCAAAGGATAACCTAAAATATAATTTTTGTTAAAAAAAGTTGCAATAGCAAATTTCAAAGAAACAAGAATTTTTAGATGATTTAAAAATACAATCTAAATCGGATTCAGGTTATCTCTAAAAATTCAAACCGAATTATTATAATCTATAATTAAATTTAAATATATCTGATGGTACCTACGTGATCTGTAGATATTATTACAGTCATAGAAAAAGGCCGAGTGTAGGTATAAAAATTAAAATTCAATCGAAGGTTTGTTTTTCCGTCATAAAAGGAATTTTTTTTTTTTTTTTGTAGACAGGATGCTGAGGTATACTTACGCTGAATTTATAGTAAAAAAGTTATTTAATCGACTATAGTTCGTTTCGATTCAGTGTTCGCAGATACAAAAGAAAAAAAAAGTTAGAAGTTTCGAAACGAAATAAAAATCCATATATCAAGAGGTTTAGATAAAATATTGGTCCAAAATCAATTTTATTTCATAAACCAAGTGAGCACTTACCAGAAAAACGGAAGTGTAGAAGTGGAAGGTCACTAAAGTGTATCAACTTCATCAATATTTAAACGATCTTAGTTTTAAACCTATAATCACAAGAGGTCAGTGGCGGATTTACGAAAAGGCCACTGAGGCCACTAACTGCAGGCGGAAAGGCCAAAGGGTGCATAATTGATTTTTTTTTACAAGTTTCAGATCAGCAACGTTATATTTTTCAATGATCTTTTATATTCCTTTAGCTGGTAACACTGAACTAGGACGCAAAATTTATTTCGCCTGTAGGCGCTAAATTTATAAATTCATCTCTGATGGGGATAGTGAGCATTTTACTCGTATAAATATTTCCAGATTTTATCCAGTGTTGAACACCTTTTGGTCTTGGATACGATAAGGGTGTTATCTCTTGTCTTCTAACTAATAATTACGTCATGTTTTTTGTTTTGTCAGATTTTCAAAATGCTATTAAGTATTCAACTGCATGGTTACGATTTTGGAAAACCTTTCGAGAATAAAACTAATGCTAGAAGAGGCTGGGAAATTTTCTTATGGCTCTCAATAATACGTTTTCACTTTATTTCACTTTAGCTTGGCTTGGAAATTTTTTTTATTTTTCAAATTTTAACGAAGTTCTTTTCTGTACAAACGAAAAATTTAATCGAATGAAATTTATGTGCACTTGTTCTGCAATTCGAACATTGCATTTCATGTCAAATATTTCTTACTGAAATTAAAATCTGGTAACTTAGTAGTAGATAAAATCCTTCAAGACCATTATTCTATTTGTGATCACAGCAAGAGCGTAGATAGATCCGCCGTAGGGGGATCCACACATTCTCAGTGATCTCTTAAAACCACCATCCCCCAAGCGAAAAAACACCAAAATCGATAAAAAAAAAAACAATTTTTAGAAGTCAAGTATTTTTTTTCTTCGCCAAAGGTGCCAATAACCCGTTATATGTATATCCTTGGATCACAAAACACCCGTATCAGTATTTTAAAATCTCTTGTAAATTATAAAATTTGTTTTGCTCTACTTTCGGATTCTCCCCCCGCCCTTGTCAATCATTCTTTAATTTTTCAGTTTCAAACATTAATTTTAAAAGGTTTTGTAAAGTGAAAGTTAACAGAAAATAAGGGTTTTCTTTTTTTTTTTCTGAAAATGTAGGTCTACAGTACTTACCGCGTTATTTCCACACCGCTACTATTGTAAGTTCGCTGTAAATTGTTAAGAAAATTTTGATAGCCAGCCCTCTCATAAGCACTACCAAACGCAGAAGGTGCCGAAATCAGAAACAAGAGTACACAAAATGACCCCATAATTGGAGAAAAAAAAAACGAAACAGACTAAACAATCATTGAAACATTATAAAAAAATAAATTTAAAAAAAAAAAAAACGTTTGGCTAACGTAATTCTTGTAACACGATTGATGAAAGTTTAAAATTTCCCGCGAAATTTATAATTACACGATTTCAAGAGCCAGGAAGTACCTATCTGACAATATTATGATTAAATGCGATAACTATATCCTAGAATTTGTGTATTTTTTTTTAATTTTTTTTTTTTTAACCGAGTGGAAATAATCGAGTAAAAATACCTACCTTTATCTGTCAGACATACGCACTAAGTTTTTGTTTCAGGACAGGGACAAGGGTACCTACGTACTTATTTGCAGTTAGATAAATGGCTTGTGTGTCGTATAACATTAACCTTGCTCCGATTTCCAGTGTAGAGGTATACACATTGGTTAAAAATAATCGTGTAAGACATTGGGAGATTGGAACTTTTGATGTGAATGAACAGTCGAATCAACCGGATGCTTTCTTCAAAGAGATAAACGAGTTTGACATTAAATTTTTCCCATTTTTTATTTTTTTATGTTAGCACCCTTTTGTTTGTCTCCTGTACCTACGCGTTTTGAGGTAATTGACTGAATAGAACGATAAAAATCGGTTTTGATAAAAATAATACTGGACGATTATGTCATAGTGTGGTTTTCCACGAATGCGTACAATGGCCAAGGCCAATATCGTGTGGCAGATTTTTCTTGATGATGCAACAGATAAGTCTATAGAAATTTCACAGTGGTAACTAAATGTAAAAAAAAAATTCCGATAAGCATACGTAATCATAAACTGTGGTAATCGAACCTTTCAAAAAACGAAAATTATTTCGGCCCCTTTTCCAACACTATTCTTTCTAAGATGTTCTAATCACACCCCAAAAATAAACTCTCTTTTTGGGGCCCAATCTAAAACTTTTCAAAATCAGTTAATTTTTTTTTTTTTTTGTTCTACTAATTTCTGCAGACTAAAATTTGAGGAATAATTTCTCCTACCTATATTTAAAATCTACTAAGAATTACATTATCTGCGTAGATGTGAGGTGTCTTGGGATGTACAATGTTACATTTTGAACGTTTTACGATCGATTTGTATGTCCGGATGTCGACTAAAAGAGACAAAATTCCTTATACTGAATGTATTATTTAGTATTTTAGTGTCAATTAGTAAAGCTTATTTCTCCGTTTTCTAAACTTTTTCATCTTTTTTCCTCCAATCAAAATTGAGAAAAAAATTAATATTAGTCTACTTAAACATCAACAATAGCCATAAAAATTTGTTTTTCTCAAAAAACAGAACAGACTTTAAGAAGAAAAAAGAAGAAAATGTCACTAAAAAGTGAAAAATAATTATTTTAAAATTTCTCCAGCAAGATTTGAGTCTAGGGACTGGAATTATTGAAGTCGGCGCCAATTAAGAAGTTTTTTTTATAAAATTGGAAGGAATTGACGCAGGTACAAAGCCTACATGCGATAAAGGAAAAGTGTGCCAACTTTTTGAAAAAAGTTTTTCAACGAATTCGTTTCTAGTGTTAGAGGGTATTTTACTTTAAAATTAGCAGTTTTAAAAAAAAAATCTATTCATCAAAATTGCCCGAGTATTCGGACACAAGGGTGGAAGTGGGTACATTTTTCATTTCATGATTTTCTGCGAATTTTGGCCCTATTTTTAAAAATTATTATTTTTTAAATGTACCCCCTTTTGCGTTGAGTTCATTTACAGGCATAATTTTGATCGGGTGGTTTCGAAATTTGAAACACGTATTTGGATTTACTTAAGGAGAAACTCTATTGTTTTTGGTCTGGATCGGGAGCATAGGTAGTCCGCCACACAGGTCAGTTACTTATATGCATTTTTTATTGAACAGCGTACAGGTCGCAATTTTCAATCGATTGACTTGAGATTTGATATACTCACGTGTTTTAGATCAAGGACATTAATTACCAATTTTAGTGTGGATAAGCTTTACGGTACTTCTGACAGGGACGATTTTGTTGCAGTTTTGGCAGATTAATGGCTCTAAAGGGAGTAATTTTCAATCTATAGTCACAAAATTTGGTAAATGTATTGATCTGAAGTATATCAAATATGATTCTAAATTTAGTTTTTATTGATATTACGGTTCATTATCTGGGGCTATTGGAGATGCTAATTTTCCATATTATCTCAATAACAGTTGCAATTCTCTTTCAATAGTCACGTAGCTAATTTGGTACATACTGTACCTCTCAAAGGACATACCTACCAATTTTGGTTTTGGTCGGTCAATGTGTTCCCAACTTATTGGCTATTCATTGTGATTTTCCCTCCTTTACTATTCCGATAATGGTCCTGAAAAATTCATTTTCTAGCTATCATTGAGAAAACCACTCGTGCTAATCCAAAACTAATACGTTCTCAGGAAAAGGTCAATTTTCACCCCACCAACCCTAAAATCGCCTTTAATGTTTTCGTAACCAGAACGTCGACTACTGCACTATACTTCATTTTGCAATGTGAGACATTTTCTTCTCATATACCTAAGTGTTGTTTTTTTATGAAAGAAAACCATAGAATTATTTACTAAAATTGTGCTTGTCAGAACTTGGAATAATTTTTCATTCCATAAAAAAATAATGACACATTAATAAAATATTTTGAAAACATGCTACCTAATCAGTATATTTTACATATCGTATTTAAGGAATATTAGTAATTTTTTGCAAAAAATATAAATAATTTATATATTACTTTATTAGAAGAATGTTGTTGCAGCCAGTTAAAAACTAATTATATTTGTAATTTAGCAGTGTTGCTCTTAAAATACGGATATCTATAAAAATTGTTAGCTATAGAATAGCGGTGTATTAGCCGTAAAAAGTGTGCCAATTAGGAGTTACTACTAATTTAGCGTTGGTTTTTATCTGCAAAAATATTAAAGTACTGCTAAAATTAGCAGAGGAGATTACTAATTTTTTTGTCAGTTAGCCGTGAATTGTTTGCTAGGAAGTTATTTAGTTCAAGTGCCACACTTTTCCTAATTGAACAGTTGATTTTTTTCCAAGGTAAATGTGACATACTTTTGATTGGAAAAGTTCCTTTTTTCAGTTTGACTCTGGTAAATGGAATAATTTCTTTAAAATTCAAATATCGCACTTTCCCAAATCAAACGATCAGTTTTTGAAAGAAAATCCAAGTGCTGTGTGTACAGTATGCCATATCGAACAATTCTAACTTATACCCGCATTAAAGTAAAATAAACATGATTGTGACTTATTTGGTGTAGGTAGATGCTACTACCTACACGAGGTTCATGGAACCAGGTAAAAAGTAGTTTGTGTGTAGGGCAACCAAATCGTATCTTGGTACCAGTAGCCAGTTGGTTTAATGCCTAACTGTACACAAAGCGTACTAACTGCTTAGGGCAATTGTCCAAAGGCACTGCGGTACCATATATGAACCATGACACACACTGTATCAGTGGGCTGTACTAATTTACATAATTGCCTTTTTTGTTTGCCATTTGCAAACAAATGTAGAAACGTATCGTCTGTATGAGTGCATACAGACAACATATTTGTTTAAAGTGCAATGCACTAATAATTTGGGTCGTGGACTTTGGTCTGCGATCCGTCTGTTGATGCAGGACTGAGCCCTGTATGGAAAAGGTGAGGGAAACATCCTCAGAATGATGTATGATTGGATCAATCATGATTATGATCAACCATATTCAATATCGATTTTTTGATCCATATTTTTTCCTTGATTGGGATCGATCTTTTATAATCAGTCTTTGATTGGAATCACTAGTGTTCAGAAAGTCGATGAAAATTGGCATTCTCTCTCCCCCACTCAATGCGTATTTGGATTCCTTACCCTTTAAATGTAAAAACGTTGCCAGCTCTCTTTTTCTCTGTAAGATTATATCATACTTATATTATTAGAATTTGTCCGCATTTTTTTCCCTCACATATAAATACTCATTCAGTCTTATAAGGTTTTTTTTTTTTTACTCATATAAATTTTTCTTAACAGTAATTAAAAAAAATATGAAAAAAATGTTGTTTCAGAGATTAGAACCACACACCTTCGGCATCCCAAGCATACATTTTTCCACCAGGCTATGGCGGCTGATATTGGAATACTGATAATAACAATTTACTAATATGTCTTTAGTCAATTCCTGATAACCAGACATATGGCAACTGCGAAAAGAAATACGCCATTACATTTACATGATAAGGAATCAAAATACACCTACTGCATATCTCTTTACCACCTATTCTTTTCTCCCAACCTATCTCGGGAACTCACTCTGAATTTCTCTGTGTCTCTTTATCTCTCCTTTCATTTCCATTAAAAGAAAAAAACATTAAAATGAGATTCAGACGTAGAAAGATGTTAGGAAATTGAAGAAGGCAATTTTCAGAAAAACAATTAAATAATTGATACGTTGAAATTCGACACCTGGGGATGATAATTATTCTGTTAAGTTTTTGGTTGCTGGCTATCTCAGTTTAAAATGAATTTACCTTAATGAAAAAGGAGTTACGTGCAAAGAATAATAATGTTAATAAAGATTTTTTATTGATGAAAATATTTTTTGTAATTTAAAAAAAGTACCCTATTCACCATCCAGAATGACCAGATACAAAATCAGAGTGAGAGTGAGGCATTTTTGGAGGCAAACTTTATCTCATCTAAGAAATCAAACCCTATTTGGTTAACTTACTAGGCTGTGTGTAGACACTCATCTATACTTATAATAAAAATTATCCTTGAATTTTTAAAACTGAAGTTGATGTAGACCTTTGAAGTTTTAGTGATAATTCACCATTATTATCAGGAACAATATGTTTCGGAGGAAAGATATATATAAAAAGTTTTGAGGGAGTAAGGATATCTAAATCAAAAACAAGACGATAATTTTTTTGAAGGCACAAAAAAACAGCCTCGAATAAATGTTACTGAATTCAAATTAAATATTGCTATGGCCATCAAACTCGGTGCATTGCAGTTAGAAAATTACCTTCTTATGTTATAAATAGAACAAACTCCAAATGCGTTCTGAAACAATATTAATTTTTCTCATTCTGATGATGTCATTTTATCATCTCTTCCAGAGTGATGCAAGTTAAGTTGTCTGAGAATTACAGAATGTGCCCTAGAAAATACTGTAACAGGACTAAAAAATACTTATTCATGACATTCACTGTATAAAATTCAAAAACATCCCGCATTTATTTTTCGTACTTCTCAATGAACTTGAAGGCTGAAAATTGGCACGAGGGTGCATCAGTGTCACATCTAAATACGTTTTTTTCAAAATTCTGAAAACATGAAAGGGGCAGCAGATACGGACCAAAAACAATTTTTGAAGCAGTATTTTTTCCATTGTCAGTTGGATGGGTGACCATCAGGAATTGTTTTTTGAAGTGAAACTTCCTTTTGCTGGTAAACTACAAAGGGTCAAGCAACAAAGCCCGTGAAAATAAATAAACTGAAAATGGTAATGCAATGAAGCACATGAAACAAAAAAATGTCACCACTGACCCTCCTTACAAAAGCTGGGCCTATTTAACTCTATTTGATTCATTTCCCTCTTTTCCTTCTTTATCAATTGGTGAAAATAATTTTTAAGTAGGTTTTCTTTAGAAAATCTACTTATTACACTTGGTGTGTTATTATCCCCCAAGGTTGGGGGTGGACACGTTTTTCATTTCATGATTTCAAGAAAATTTTGGCATTAATAACTCAAATTCATATATATATATATATACACACATCATAATAAACGTATAACCCAATTTTTTAAGACAAAATTCAACAAAAATTATTCAGATAAAATTCAAGGCGCATGCGCTAACTACAGATGTTTTGTTATTTCCATCCTAAATACAAATTGATCAGTGTTGCCAGGCCAGTACAAGCCAAAGTGTCGCAAAGTGGGGCCTAAAGAGTAATAGAAAAATGTCTTTTATCATATGTCGGGTTAAGGCTGATGCACCAGTTTACGCACATTTTCCATACATTTTTTTCCCGAAAAACTAAGAATTTTTTAGCAATAAAGGCATGAAAAACAACAAGAACATTTATAACTTCATTTCTTTATTGGATGAAGTTCAATAGGGTATAATTATTTTGATTGCTGGCCTTCTAATCAGGATCAGGCTACTGATTTCTACAACAAGTCATCATTGGCGTGTAATAGTGTACATGTTGCCATATATTTGTTCATTCAGATCGCTCAATTTGTAGATTAGCGACCAAAAGCAAGTTCTAAAGATCTAATTCAATCCAGCATCTTAACTTTACTATAGAGGGTTTCCTGAAAATGTAAAAAAATTAAAAAAATGGCATTGCTTAGAAAATGTCTATTTTTCCTGATTGATGAAGAAAACTAATTTTTATTGCTACTCATGTTGAAATTTTATTTATCACGATTATAATTTAAAATTCTTTACAAAACTTTGAACATGTTCAGCCGTAGCAAGAGTTCAATTTCATGTTTTTTATATTTTTTTCAAGAAAACCAAAATTCAGTTGCATTCTACATAATATGTGAATAACATTGGACTCCCAATCATGAATCTCTGTGCCTGTTTTTAGTTTTATTGAGGGCGGAAGCAGAAGCAAATTCTCGCATATATTCCTAAAATTTATTTTAATTTGACAAATGTCAATTGAAGATTATTTATGAAAGAAATTGAAGGAATCCCACTCGAAATTTCTCATGCTCTGTGATATTGACATCAAGTTTTTTGTTTTTTGTTGTTTTTTTCTAGATAATTTTTTTTATTCTTACATTTACCATCCAAATTTTGGAAACTTGTCAAACCTTTTTTTTTTTTTTTTTTTAGAAATTCTCACCCATGAAATTATTATTTTTTTGAATTGTTCTTAAATGAGAATTGCAATCTTGTATTCCTAATAAATTTTTAAGAGATTCAATTTAAACAAAACATTTGCAAAGCTATTTTACTAATTACCCCCTTAACTCGTGAACTATTTTTAGTCTCAACAGTTTAATGCAAAATATGTAATGACTAATGACATTATCTAATTCCTGGTATTATTATTGACCTCAGAAATTTAATGGGTAAACATTTTTTCGTGCGTATGTTGGAGCAGTATCATGATCAAAAATTTATTCTTCCCTATGTAATCCGTCGTAATTTCGACTGATTAAAAAGTTACAATTTGGAAAGATAGTTTTAAAAACTAGAAATTCGAATTCAAATTTAAACCCAAAACAAAATCTACGTTCACTTTTCTTAGTGGATTGTAAAACTTGTGAAAAAAATTACCGACATTTTCGGTAGCTGGTAGGAAAATTTTTCCATTCAAGTTCAACGAAGAATATTAATTTATTCTTAACATTTAATTATTATTTTTAAATATCCTGATCTTCATTTTTTAATTTAAAAGTTTGAACTAATCCAGAGCCAAAACAAATATGCACTATCAAATTTTATGCTTCGGATTTAATAATTTAAATACTTAAAAAATTTACATCAAATACCACGAAAATTTACTATTGCCTTTTCAAAACCTTTTGCTTGATGCTATCGCTTAAAAAAATTATGGAAAAAACTAACATTTTTTTTTTCAGGACTACGTAGAATATGTCGGTTATCATAGTCCAAAAACCTCAAGAACAACAATGGTTAAAGGAACTGTCATTTCCGTAAGTGAGTTGGTCTCAATTGATTGGATTGACCAGAATTACTCGATCTAATATTACAATTCTTCGATACACAATTGCGAACAATATGCCCACTCTTACCGCAGTAAGGGCAAATAACGTTGCCAGAGCACTAGTTATGACTGGAATAATTTTGACCAGGTTGAGCGAAAGAATGATCACAATTGTAACCCTTACTAATAGAAACTTGAGAACGACCAATGTTACAACTGTCACCACTATTATGGTTAAAAAGCCACAGTTATACTTACCTTGATACCAGTATTTGGACCCTCCGGGCCCAAAAAAAAGGAAGTACCAGTGCCAGTATTTCATCAGTGTTGCAGGTATTACCAGTATAGAGGATGGAATGAGAAAGCAAGCAAGAATAAAAAACTGCTGAAGACTTTTTTGAATGTGAGCTAAACAAGCAAAAATTTCAGACAAGGTTTATAGTGCTTGTTTAAAAAATGCACAATTTCCACCCTATCTGAGCTCATTAGAAAATGGGTAAGGTAATACCAATCGACATGCACGTATTTGATGGTAACTGATTTGTTACTGTGTTGTGATATACACAGTTATCCAACCAGTAACCCTGACAATACACCTATGACAACGAGTCCAAGTGTTGAATACACCATTCAGCATCAATATAGACAAATTTAACACTCTCATCAGTCTTAAGTGAATCTTTTACAATTGCTTAACAGCTCTTCGAAGATTCTTGAGAAAGCGACTCACTCGTTGTAGGTTGGTTTCTCCCTGGGCAATACTGCACAATTATAAAAATTACAACCATTATTATGAAAATTTCCAAGATTAAACGAATTAGTATGACCAGAATTACTGTTACCATAGAATACTTTCTCATTGCTTTTGGCTTCAGTGAATGATTTTGAATTAGAGGATGCAGGAACTGACGGTATCAATGAGCTAACACCCATTTTGTCTTCTTCAATGTTGCGATAGAGAATTTTACCACTGACCAGGTCTCGTGGTGTTTGGACAAAATCTTTGAGAAATTTTTAGCTGGATGGAATTTAGCAGGAGAGCTTTTCAAGAACTGAAGTATAAACTGCTATGTAGTAGTAGCATTTCCCAAATTGGTTAATCTACGAAATTTGTTTCGAAAATTCAGCAAATAACTTCACAAATTGTCACCATCCTTGAACTTTCAAGTGTATAACTCAGTGCAAAGATCGATTAAGCAGTGATCAGATTCACTCTCGTGCAAAAAAAATTATGGAATTAAACGTTTTGTAGGTGGTATCATGTCCAACAAAATACTTCCAAAAAAGAATCATAAACATTATTGGCAATCAGGAACATGGCTTTATTATTAGCTTGGTCCCAAGCTGTATCTCACTGATGACCAGTCCTTAATTTTGTCACTGCAACATAGGCTTGTTTCTTTTTCAGTAGCAATTCAATTCAAAAATGCCAACTTTGAAAATTTTTACCAATTGAACGCTTCGATATTACACTTATTAACATCCAACAATGCAGGAAATTATGCACCAGGCAAACACAAAAAAAGTGGTAACAAGGAGGAATGAAAAATTTTTATTTTAGAATAATTTACTAAAATTACGACACGAATCGTCTACCCGGTAATTTGAAGAGAATGTTTTGTAGTATTTGAAATTTTTTGGAATACTAATTTCGCCTATCTCTCCAAATTTGTACGTTAATGAATTTTTAATTTCGTTTAGACGCTCAGAAACTGACATTACCAAATTACGATGTTTTTGTAACAGTCTGTGACATCGCTGAGATTTTTATCTATTGAGTCGTCATTTGCCAAACTTTGTATTTTACTTGGTAGTGTGTTAAAGTAAAAACATACAAATATACAACTTGTGTATATGTTTGTTCCGTCCCGTTTTTGCAGACGATTCAGTTTGTCTACAAAAACGTGTCAAACAAATTATAGAAAACTATTATTCCTAATTCTCGGAATAATAGCTGTCTATATTCTTCCTAGCTTCTCACGAACAGACACCACCAGATATGCTGACCAATGAAGATTCATCATATTTGAATTCAGTTATTTAAAACAAAATTAAACAAACGTCTACGAAATCAAATCTTTATTGCAGAGGACTGCAAACATTTAATTAAGACAAATAAAAATAAAACATTTAAAAATAAATTAATAACAAAAAACAGGTCTAAAAATAAATTTAAAAATAGATCGAAGATCCAGATCCGGTTCATGAAATTCAAAAAGAATAGAATCAGCCCAACCGGTATCCAAAACCACAACGCAAAGAATGAGAAGTCACTCACCAACAACGTCGAGCCAAACAAAACTAACAATAAACTACGAAAGACTATAATACGCTACTCGCCGTCCATCTGTAAGCAAATTATAAATTTTTCTTCCGTTACTTTAGAAAAATTTGAAACTATTATTGATATTGTGAATAATATTGTAAAATGTAAAATCTCCCAACCCTCGCGAATGTCTGAGAAAAGTGAAAGTACGAGTGCATCTCTCCCAGATATTTTAGATTTGAAATCCGAAGACAATATTTTAGAACTCGAAAATCACCCTAAAAATTTGTATGAGAATTTGTCTGAAGAAGAAAATTACCCACTCCTTGGTAATCATTGGGGAAGTCGAGTATCTACCGCCTTTATCTATCGCGTACTAAAAGCGGCAAAGGTAAAGAGGATAGAAGGGAGAACACGTATCAAACTCCAGAAAAAACTATACAAAGGTAGACATCTAAACACTGGTTGTTAAATATTTTATACTCAAACCCTAACACCGAGAAATTTGAAAGAACAAGTAATTTAACGAAGCAGAGGAAATCTTCTCCGATACAGACGAAGAAGATTTAGAATCTAAAGGAAAGATGTTAGAAACAGAGAAGAGAAAAAAGATTAGCGAGACGAAGTCTCAGCTCCAGTTTTGAAAAACTCCTGTCTAAAGTATCACATCACATATCACCTAAAAAATCGATTTCGGTTACATCCGATTTCTCTATCCCAAATGACAAAGACAAAATTTTCCTCAGAGAGGAATCAATTCTGAACCAAACTTTTGTTGACAAACCCTCACAGTCTAGTGCTGATTTATCGCCATTAGTCCCTCAAGGACAGGGAAAGTCCTCACAGACCAAAATCCAACATTCAATTCAAATTCACGTAGAAAGCCCAGAAAATTTAGAAAAACCAATAAATAAAAATCAAAATTCAACTGCTGAATATTTTCAATCCTATTAATTTATTACCCCCAGAGATACGCGTAGAATTTCTTGACCAAAAAGAACCGACGTACATCAACATAGTAAACGTTGAAAATAAAAATAACCCATTTCTAAAATTGGAAATTAAAAATATGACCCCGGAAGACACCGCTGAAAATAACGCACGCTTGCTTTTGCAACAGCAACAACAAGCAAGATTTGTGGCAGCGAATGACGCCTACACACAACACAACCTAGCGATGAACAATTTTTGAATATTGTGTAAACCTGGATCCAGAAATGGGAAAAGCAGATCCAGATGAGTGGTTTTTAACAAGTTACGGTTTAGAAGGCGAATATATTGTTATGATTTAGGATGGCCAGAATTAAGATTCTACAGTCCACACTTTGACACCCAGATCGCACAAGGGACAGTTTTAGGACGCTATAGGCTTCGACAGCCGACTATGTGGGACCGTCAGACCAATTCCATCTGCTGTGGCCAACCCAGCATCCAACGCATTACGTCGGGGGATATTGTGGGTAACCAGGGTGAGAAGGTTAATATGCTAAAACTTGTCCATATAACCCAATCTGATGACAGCGTTATCCACGACAATGAAGGAACATAAGTGAAAATTAATAAAAATTTAACGAAGGAACAGAAACAGGCAGTAGTAAGTGTTTAAAAAAAATATATTCACATATTTACGGAAGAACCTGCCAAGGTAAAACCTACGAAACTAAAACCAGCACATGTCTACTTGAAAACAGATGAGCCGGTTCAATGTAGAAATTACCACATGGGAATTTTTGAAAAAAGAGAAATTAGAAAGAAAATTAAAGAATTTAAAGAATGTGGTATTATTAAGAGAGCAAGCTCTAGATATGAGAGCCCAGTATTTGTTAAGAAGAAATCAAACGGAGTTTATAGATTATTAGTAGATTATAGAGGTGTAAACGAAATAGTAAAAAAGGATACGAGCAGAGTCCCTCGTCTCCCCGAAATTTGGGATGTGTTACGAGATAAAAAATACTTCGTAACAATCGACCTTAATCAGGGATATTATCAAATTCCCCTTGATGAAGAATCAAAAGTGGTAACAGGAATAAATGTTAAAGGAGTAAGTTACGTATTTAACTCCATCCCTATGGGATTAAGTGCGAGCCCCAGCATTTTTTAAAAAACCATGACCGATTTATTCAACCATATCCTAGAAGACAAAGTGTTAGTCTATCTAGATGATATTTGTGTTTTTGGCAAAACCTTTGAAGAAACACTAGAAAATTTGGAAGAAGTCCTAAAAGTACTAGTTGAAGCGGGTTTACTAATTAAAACCAGTAAAAGTAGCTTCTTCAATGAAAGTATCGAATATTTAGGACATAAAATTTCATATAACAAATTAGAACCATTAGATAAAAACATCAAACCAAATCGTGAAGCTCAACCACCTAAAACATTACGTCAACTACGAAGATTTATTGGCTTAGCAAATTATTATCGGAAAATGATAAAAAATTTTCACAAATCACAGCACCATTAACAGACCTAACAAGAAAAGAAAATGTTAAGGCAAATAATAAAATTGCATAGAATGACGAAGCACAAAAAGCATTCGATAAAATAAAAGAATTAATCACTTCAGATCCAATTCTTACAATCTACGATCCTGATGCTGAAACATACATCGAAGTAGACGCATCAAAAACAGCCATAGGAGCAGTAATAATGGAAGTAGATAGAAAAACAAAAGAGCCACACCCTATAGGATATTTCTCAAAGAAAATTCCTAAGAATCAACAACATTATTGTTCTTTTGATTTAGAAATGTTGGCTATCACTGAAACTTGCGAATATTTCAGAGAATTTTTGGTCTACAAAGAATTTAATATTTTTACAGATCATGAACCTTTAACATACCAAAGCCGAATGAAAAAACCAAATGCAAGATTAAATAGACTAATCTCAAAATTAGGAGAATTTACGTTTAAAATCAGACACATTAAAGGTGAAAATAACAAAATTGCTGATTATTTATCTCGTCTCAAAGAAGAAGAAGAGGACAATTATGCAGAGTTTTGAAACGGTCAATTCATAATACCAGAAGGAACACCTGATCCTCCTAATATTATTAAACAAGAGAAAAAAATTAAAGCAATAACATGCAGTATGAAAAAGAAAGAAAAAGATTCAGACGTAGAAAGTGACAATTTGTCCGATAATTCGGAAAGATATGAAAACTCCGATACTTCTACAAATTCTCAAATTTCTGAAATTTCAGAAAATTCCGAAATAGAAAACCCAAATGACATCACAGACCAGGAAATCCACAACTTATGGGATTTACAACGTGAAGACAAATATTGGGGAATCATAATAAAAATTTTAGAAGGTGGCAACAAAAAAGAGTTAAGAAAAAGCTTAAAATTAAGATTTTTTTTTGATGAAAATGGAATTTTATGGAAAAACAATGATCACTCTGAATATCACTATGCTGTACCAGTAATTCCTAACTCCCTCATACCTCAGATACTAAATATATGTCATGAGAGTCAAAGTGGGGAGGACATTTTGGAATTTGTAAAACTCTTGCCAAAATGCGTGCTCGATACTACTTTACATAAATGCCTAAAATAGTCTCGAGGCATGTACGTTCGTGCCATCAGTGCCAAATTAATAAAAACATTAACGAAAAATATGGACACTTGAAACAAATTAATCCTGAAGAATGCATACCACTTGCACATATCCAAATTGATTTTATCGGAAAATTTAACACAAATAATGAAAAGAAATTTGTCATAGTGGGAATAGATAAGGCAACAAAATATTGTTGGACCAAAGCAGTAACCCAACCAAACGCACATTCTGTAATTAAATTCTTAAAAGAAATTGTACGTCATTACGGAAAACCAACGAAGATTACGTGTGATAACCGAACTCATTTTTCAAACGAATACGTACAAAATTATTGTAAAAATAACGGTATTAAAATATTATACTCTACATCATATTCACCTCAAACTCAAGGACAAGTAGAAAAAATGAACGAACGATAAAAAAAATGTTAGAAAAATATGAAAGTACCGATAGCGAAGAATGGCCAGACCACGTGCATAACGTAGCCTTGACCTATAATATGACACCTATCGAAGGATTAAATAATCACGATCCGTTTTACCTAATGCACGGTTATAAAGGTGAACCCCCCACAAATTTAAACATTTAGTCACCACTTATCAGTAAAACCAGAGAAGAACAGATAAGTGAAGCAGACAAAATTCGAAAAACAATTCCGAATTTTGATAAAAAGAATGCAATTAAATATTCCAAACGCTATAATAAAGGAAGAAAAGAAATTTCTTATGAAACTAATGATTTAGTTCTCTTGAAAGCACCAATAAATTATGGAAAAGGCAAACCAAAATTTTTAGGACCATACAGAATGGTGAGGAAAATTTCAGATTTAAACTATGTAATTCGCATAACTTATGAGGATGGAAATAGCATTGACGATACAGTTCATATAAGAAGGCTTACACCTTATAATGCTTGATCTAATGCTACTTTACCATCGAACATTGAAGATATTACATCCAATAATTTGGAAAATGAAGAAAATATTCCCGAGTCTAATCCAAAAAGAAAAAGAGGCAGACCAAAGAAGGAAAAGAGCTCTGAAGAAAATGAATCAGAAGACAAAATTAATGGCAATAAAAATAAAAACAATAAAAAGCTAAAATTTAATGACGAAGCTTTATTAAAAGGGAAAGATTATTCAGAATGGAGAAAGAAATTTGAATTAAAAGACCCAGAAAAGAGAAGGATAACCTTACAAAAGATTCAATCGATTACCCAAAAACAACGTTTGGAAGAAATCAAATTGTTCAATAGGTGTGATGAGGGAAAAAGTATAACACAACCTTTGTCTCTACCTATTCTACCTTTTCCCCAAGATATTTAAAAAACCGAGTGAGTTAAGTTTGGAGGAATATGTGAAAAGATACTCCAAACCACCACCCAAACCACTGTATTATAACCCTTGTAATTTAATTCGTAACAATTATAGATAATATATATATATATATATATATACTGTAAGGACCATTTACGTACATATTTTCTCCCCCTCAAAAATATAAAAACTTTTTTTTTTCACTCACCAACTACCAATCATCCTGTGCATCCTGGGCAAAGGCCTCTCCAGCGTCAGGCTTGACCTCGCCTTGCTCCACAGCTTCGGGATGATTGGCAGGCTCGAGCTCAGGAGAAACTGAACGATGCCTAAACTGCTGATGCCGAAGAACCAAAAACATACGCCGATTGGACACAATCATCTTACTTCGTCTAGCAGTTGGCTCGCTTCTCGGATTAGCTCCTTGCAAAACACAACGATCATGAGAAATGGTTAATTTCTCCAATGGCTCCAAAACACGAATAACCTGATGAAGTGAGGAGTGTCGTTGATTATGATTTTTCGTCGGTAAAAGCGAACAAGATAGTCAACCAAATATTGAAATTGGGACCTGTCCATAATCGTATTTGCATACGCGGTATTGGTAATTGCGAAACGAACTTTTGCGCCAAAATTTAAGGGCTGCATCGCCATTATAACAGCAGTCAGAAGATTCAAACCAACGGCATAACCATTAATATCAGACAGATTCACGTCGAGCGTTGAAAAGCAGACCACGGATCCTTCCCATCTCCATAAGCTTGCTTCTGGGAAGAAGAAGCTAAACTGTGAGGAGAGTTGTACCATGGATTGCAAACAACACTTGCATAAACTCTGAGGCATCACATGCCTCCACAAGCCAAATGAAGTATTCAGCGAGTCGCTAGGAAAATTTTTTTGATACGCGTCCACTCCTGTTGGACCATAATCCGCTGCCAGAAATGAGTGAATGGCTTTGAAAATTGTTCCAAAGCCCAATCATGCCAGTCAACAAACATGGGCAACGTGGCGACCAACAACGCAAATACAGAAGGGACACCTGCGTGAGCATGAAACTTTCCGATATCTTGACAATTCCATTATCAGGAACCATAAATTTGGGTAAAGAACGCAATTCAGCCAGAGATGGATACAGAGGAGTATCCTGGAGAACATCCTCACTAGCACAATCTGTACCCAAGCTCATCATTTTATCAAATTTGTAAAACAAGTCCTTATTAAGCTTCATAAAAAAAAATAATAAAAAAAAAGAGAAAATTATAACTAATAGGAACATGAACTATAAAACTAAAGAAGGACGAGGACGGAGAAAATCGAATCGAATCAACATATCGAACACACCGAGAAGACTGTGATACCTCCATATATATCCGAGTTGTAAAGCAAGATGAATTCTTGCTGAACAATCGAAATATACTGGAGTTTGCCATCTTCCAAGGCCTACTCTTGATGGTAATAGTGCAAATCGAATTCCAGAGTCCCACACTAACACAGATGGTGTAATTTCCGCACATATGTATATTTTTATGAGAAAGAAATAAAAATCGAGAAAATATTGTGCATCGATATACATTTTTTGCACCTTGTAAAATTTTTTTTTCTCCTCGCGTCGAAAGATAACAACTAAATAATGTACCGACAAATGTAATACTGCATCTAACAGCAAAATTTCATGTGATTTGTAATGATTTCAGACCATAAGATGATAAAACATGCCGTTATCGTTTTCATCATAATTACCACACTCACAAACAAAACGAAGAACACAAGCTTAAAATTGAAAATCAGTGCATCGTCAGGAGCATATTTCTAATTAAATAAATTCAGTAAGGCTTATGAGAAAATAATTCCCATAGTCTATAGCCTGAAAATTCCAAGAAGACAGAACATAGAAACACCCGAATGGCTTGAAGAAATAAAGAAACTGCAAAGTTGCGCATCTACTGAAAACACATGGTGTATATAGAGATCGAAAAACATGTTGAAGATCATAGATTTAATTACGGATATTCAGCTAATAAATGAAGCAATAATCAAGGAATTTGACAGAGAACTGTCGAAACGAAGCAAACGTGGAATACAAATCCTTGGTAACTTTGACACATGGTGTTGCAATGTCATGACACTTTCTCAAGGCAACGATTTTATAGAAAATGGGAAAAATCTAAAATCTCAATATGTAAAACTCCGAGAATCAGTTATAGAAAGCCATGCAGAATTATTAAACGTCACAAATGACATTGAAAACTTCGAAAAGATAGAAATCGATAACTCTAATATTTTGAAAGAAAACATCCAAGCAATAAAAAACGCCATTCAAAACCAAAATAACGAGATAATCATTGAAGCTAGAAGAGAACTCATCTTCGACACAGCTCAAACCCTTCACGCTAGTTTAGTTACCGAAAATGCTAAACTTAGCCAATTATTTCTCTCTTGCAAAAATAACCATCTTCCAGCAGCAATAATCAACGAAACAACTTTAAAAAAAGACTTACTAAAAATTAAGAAAATTGCAGAAAAATTGAATTTTGCAGTAGTGCTAGATGAGAAATCAATCCAATCCTACTACAGAACAAAATTAGTAAATTGTTACGTAACAGGAAATGAAATAGAAATAGAAATCAAAATTCCACTTCAAAACCTTCATGCCAAATATGAACTATACAACTTTATTCCATTAGCATTTCGAACGCACGACAATAAAATTTGCTCTGGGGATTAAGAACCTTCGATCTTATCCCACAACAAATTTGATAGATCGATAAGAATCATAACTGGAACATACATTGATCTTTGCGGCAAACATAGCTTATTATGTTTTCTCCCACAAGACCATACAACCAATAATAAAGGTAATTGTGCAAGGGCTTTATTCAAAGGAATGAAATTCGAAGAAATAATAAAGAAATGTACTTTCAAATGCGAAATAAATCATGAAGAGATCGTAGTCAAACAAATTGAAATGAACCTATTTGCTATAACGAACGCTAAAAACCCATTAATAGCAGTTAACACCATAACTAGAACAAGTACTAGTATAACTATAAATGACTCATGGCCTGGAGCAACTCTAATAACAGTTCCTTGTGTAGTAGAAATCCAACAATTACAGAAAGAAAACAACGCAGAAATAATCATTCCAGCAGGATTCCCATATACAGATGAACCTGAAAAGGACATTCTCATTGAACATCATCTACTGCTGGTTTGGACGAAATATCAATTTATGGAACTTGACTTTGGTCTTCATCAATCATTCAAATTTCCAAATATGTCTATAGCCTACAATAATAAATGGCATGACAACATACCTTACCTTTTGCCAATAACTCCAGTTCATAAGCTCGAAGAAAGATTAAAATCAGCAGAACTGAAAATCCCTGATCTAGGATACCAAGACACAATAAACATGGTTCATTTACTACTAATTGGTTGGTGTAGTTTATTAACATTCATAGTAGCCTTATTGGTCTACGTAAATTTAAAAATAAATTGTGTTGCTATCAATGCGCACAATCAAATAAATGATTTGGCATTGGGAGCAATACATCGGTAATGGTCCATAATTTTAAGTCCATTTTTTTGTAGTAAAATATAATAAATTAGCATTAAAAAAGCATAATAAATTTGATTATGCCAAATTATCTTAATTAAGTTTATTTGCAAAAATAAATTTTAATTTAAATTTTTTTTAGGCGATGATCAATTCCGCAAAGTAAACTTATGGGACATTTGTAAAAAAAAGTATTATTGTATTATGACTAGAATTAAAAGATATAATAGATTAAAGCACTTTCAGGAACACAAAATTTAACGAAGCAGGAGCTTCGGGCTTTCTTTCGCCCGGGGACCTTTGTTCCGTCCCGTTTTTGCAGACGATTCAGTTTGTCTACAAAAACGTGTCGAACAAATTATAGACAACTATTATTCCTAATTCTTGGAATAATAGCTGTTTATATTCTTCCTAGCTTCTCACGAACAGACACAACCAGATATGCTGACCAATGAAGAGTCATCATATTTGGCAGATGTTCCATGTCACGCCACCTTTTTGGTCCGCCATCTTTTGAGTGAAACAAAGAAAACAAAAGTGATGTCATATCTTCATTTCGAAGACATGGTCATTCCTGAACTAGCAGTCAAACAGAAACGTTAAGGTCCATACTCGATGTTATGGATATCAGGTCTCACTATTATTAAGTATCAGAATTAAGTTAAAGTTTAAATGTGTTCTGTAATAACTTGAAGTTCAAATTTAATAAAAGATAAATATTTGTATTTTATCTTATTTGTTGAAGTAATTTAAAAGTATTGAATTACTCTCGCAACAATGTTTTAAAGTGTAATGCACTGATAAGAATGATGACGTGCGTATGAGATGTATAGTCCCCACAGTTCTAGATTATATTCTAATAAATGTTTTGGAGCAAATGATGAAATGGAGAAAGCCAAAGGTGTAAAGAAACATATTATTAAAAATCAGATAACTCGTAATGATTATAAGTATGTTTGGAAAATAATAAAAAAAATAATTTTAGACAAAAATTACAAGAAGTAAAAGAAATAAAATTTATTCTATCGAACAGAATAAATGAGATTTAAGTTCATTTGATGATAAGAGATGTTTAGCTGAGGTTAAAATTAACACATTACCTTAGGGCATTACAAGGTTAAAGTAACAAGAGATAAATTTATCCAACATTTACAAAATATAAATAAGATAATAGCAGCTGCTAACAAAATTTTTTACAAACAAAAATAAATAATTTATTTTTCATATGTTCCCTTATGTACCTCATACTTAAAAATATTAAGACTACATAGAATGTTTTTAGATATCATATAGTAATTTTATTTGTACTAAAAAATTTTTTTACAGTTATTCTTATGGTATTAATCTAATTAGTTTGAACAAAGATAGTATGAGACTTATTTAATACCATTATTTAAGGTGTCAAATGATTAAAAATGATTGGTGGCACAGAATATTTCTTGAACTTGTAGTGATGTAAATTAAGATAAAATGGATTGATTTTGATTAAAGAAAGGGTAAATATTCAATGTGGAAACTTTGAAGATTTTTTGGGTTTCTAAAAGTGATGAAAAGTGAATAAAAAATTGAGAAATCTATGAATGCGCTTGGAATTTTGAGTTTTGAGAATTTTGAGAAAAGTTATGCAAAAAAGAGTGAAGAAATAATAAAAAATTTTAAAATTTTAAAACTTTTGAACTTGAAGTGAAGAGAAATTAAGATAAAATTGTTCAATTTTGATTTAAAAAAATGAGTAAATGACCATTTTGGAATTTTATGACTTTCAATAAGATTGTGAAAAAATTGAATAAATGGTCACTTTGGAATTTTATAACTTTCTATGAGATTTTGAAAAATTAGTAAAAAAAATGAGAAATCTATGACTGCTATAAAACATACTTAGGTACCTATACATACTTGTATTATAAAAATATTTTAATATATTTCCATACATTTTATTCACAGTAGCCTACTTTGGAATGTAGCAAGCAAACAATTTTATTTTAAAATACTTTTATTATTGAATTTTTCAAGCTGTTTCAAAATCATTTGAGTGTTTGTTTCTTACTTGATCATATTATATATAAAAGCCACTTTTGGGCAGCTATTCCATTAATATTTTACGACATTCAGCCACTAACACCATTCACGCTAACTTTTTGGATTGAGGAATGGTTTTGTGAGATTCTTACCAGACTTTATACCATGTAAATGAAGTGTGAACAAGTGGCTGAAATGACGTAAAATGTTAGCGGAATGCTCCCTCATAATGACTAGTTTTTGAGATATATTTAGCTGCGCATATATTTTAGACTAACTCAAAATCATTATTTTCTTCACAATATCATATCTAAGTACCTGTGGTAGATTAATAGTACCAACACATTTATGAAGGTCTGTGTGAATTATTGCTTCATAGCAGCATTGGTTCCTATACTCTCTAATGTAGGAACATATTATATTATGTTTCAGTAACAGCAGTGCAATTAGAAAAATTATCGAGGTCGAAGTCCATTAACATGAAAATAATAACTTTTCTTTCGTCGCCTCACCTCATGGTAAAAATTATTCTAGTTGTAGTATTCATATATGAGAAAAAATCTGAAGACATTTCACATACAAATTCTGAAGGAAAAGGTTTAAAATTTAAGGTGATCATAATATAGGTAATTTATTCCTTTTTCCTGTTGTAAATATAGGGAAACTTTGGGCAGGAAGAGTCACTTAAGTTTGAATCAGTCTCTGAGCTAAAATATTGTTTTCATAAAAAATCATTTTGGACCTCATAAACGACATATACAATCTTCTCTCTATTTTGTTAAAAAGTAGCTCTTAATCTAATTACCACTTTGAGAAAAACATAAAATTCCAACATTCCTCATTTTTTAACATTTGAAAAGTACCCAGGTAAAATGAATCACCCAATTGGGAAAAAGAATCACTTACTTAAATCCTGAATTTTATTGGAAAAATCATAATTTTTTCTTCAGAAATGAAAGTTAAAACTTCTTAAAGTCAAATTACAATGTTAAAAAAAAATTATAATGAAGAAATTACCAAAGAAAAAAATTGTAATGTTGAAAATGGAATATTGAATGAGATTGCTGATTTAAGACCTCCTAATGTTTCCACGGCTGTTTTTAAGCATAAAACGCTACTCTATCCAACTTCCTTTTGGCAACTGTACACCATCTGTAAGAAAATAACAAAACATTAATTGTTTTTTGAGGTGTTTATGTCATTCCTTTTGTTCTTATAGTATAGTATATCTTCCTTTTTCACAATATTGTGAAATCCTATCAGAAATTAACAAAAACAATCGACATATTCCAAAAATACATAAAATTATAAACATACTTAATTATTTACTTACATATTGTATTATTAATTTACTTGGAATGATTTCACTCTGAAAAATTGGTTTTCAAGAAATTTCTGCAGTTACTTTCAAACAAACTTAAATCACAGATACAGTAATGAAGATAATTTTTTTCAGCTTTTTGCCATGTGTTAGTATTGTTTAACTCTTCATTATGGCAGTGTTGCGAACTCTTCATTATAAAAGAGGAGAAAGTTATTTGAGTGATTTTTTTTTTTGCCCAGTTCTCTCTTAGTTAACTTTTAATTGTCATTTATAAAAGAATTGGGCTCATATTATAGTCGGATGAGAACGGACTAACACTTAACATCTCCATTCATCATCATTAGAGGTGAATAAACATTCATCATACAGTGTGCTACTTGAGAGCCTTTTTCTGCCACCTGGAGTGAACCTATATGTTTTTGGATGAACTCAAAGTGGATTATACAATAGTCTGGTAAGTAGTCTATACTTACGAGCATATATCACATTAAATTCACACCGTGGAATACTGTTTGGCATAAAAACTCCTTCTGAGTACAAGCATTTGTACACTCTCTCAAATGGTGTGCTTGGGCTCGTGTTCAATGGACACCTCAAGTGACACGACAAAGCCTCGTTGTCACCGCTGCAGTTGTACTCACCGTTGAAATTCAACTTTGAAGGGTCGCACCGGCTCGTAGCTACAACAAAAAGATTAATAATTAACAACCACGATGCATGAAGTAGGTAGATAATTTCTGTACCCACAGTAAAATATTTACTATCCTTAACAGTGTGTGGATGCTTATCTAAAAGGATGAGGTTCAAGACTATAGTATTTAAACTAAAGAAGACGATTCAAGCTGGCAAATTTTTCAATCATTCATGCATCAAAAAATAAGAATAAACGGTTTGGGTTCGATTTGAAAAATTATGAAATCGTTAGTTGCCCACCTAACTACTAATAAAATTCAAAAAATGGCAGAGTAAGAAAATCTGTTGAATAATTTTACTTGATACCAATTAAGTATAAGTATATAATAGTTACTAACTCCGCATGCACCTTAAAATTTTTTCTTTGAAAGAATGTGAATTTAGTGGGCTAGTTCTAAACAGCGGTATGTGACACCCATTATGATGAATGTGGCCTATAATATGTATACTATGTAAGATATTTGTAGGTAAGGCACTGTAGACAGATTTTTTAAATGGTTATTGTCATAAAAAAAAATTTGTGAAGACTAAACATGGGGAATCACATTTAATGTATTGACATAAGCTCACGAATGTTTCTAGTGTCGTTAATGATTAATATCTGGGATTGAAAAATCAAAACAGAAACCAAATTTCTTGGAAATGGAAGAAATATTTTTTTGGGCTGGAAATCACAATAAACCAAAACACCACAATTCTGAGATAAAAATGGAATTTGAAATAGAAATTTTTCTAAAAAATTATAATTCTAAATTGGGAGAAATCACTTTACTTTGAGGCTAGCATAAATTCACGAATGACAAGGGCTGATTTTTGCCCAAAAAATACGATTGTAAACATTGCCTTTCTGATCATGTATTATTAAAAAAACATTACTTGGCTTCTAGTTGGTGAAGAGCAATGGAAAAATGACGGAGAGATAATCTGATTTTCAAATTTATACGATTGAAAAAAGTCTTGCTAGAGGCCAAATGTAACGAGCGTTTTGTGGAAGGAAGTTTTTCCAGCAGGGTTACATGTTATGATGTCATGTTTGAAGTTTGTCTATTGTTTGGTTGAACACGTGAAATTATAACTACAATGTTCATGGCCTAGTGGATAAGGATACATGCTAGTATACTGCTGGTTGTAGGTTTAAACCCCACATATTCTTTTTAATTTTATTTATTTTCATTTTTTTATATCACTTTCTAGCCATGTGGTGAAGCTGGTGCCTGCAAAGTGTACCCGTTTTTCTTTTTTTTTTAAATACTTGTTAAGTAAGCGCTGAAAAGTGATATAAAAAAATGAAAATAAATAAAATAAAAAAATTTGAAAGAATATATAAGATTCTAACCCACGACCTGTAGCATATTAACACACGTCCTTATCCACTGAGCCACAAGCCAATATGACAAATACTGCTATAATTTAATATATTCGACCAAAACATTGACGAATCCTCGACGCTCCCATTCTAATTGAACCTCAAATACGACATCATATATCTAACCTGCTGAAAAAACTTCCTTTTGTGAGACGCTTGTCCAAATATATGATTATACCTTTTCAGCGAGATAAAATCAGCTCTGAAAGTGGACTAATAAGACATTAAAAGTGACAAAATGAGAGATATGGAGACCATAACGAGTTACTGGCTGGCTATTTAAAGGAGTATTGAGTGAGTTTTTATCAGTGGAAATTATACTCATCCTCCGATAAAAAACCGCAGTTATTCAAAAAACTGTGATAGGTACTTTATGCAATATTGAACTTACAATATTGGCAGTATGGTCCTCTAAATTCGTTGGAGCACCAGCAGGTATTTGTGTCGATGCATTTGCCTCCATTTGAACACGGCGGTGTGCAAATTGCTGTAAACATAAAATTTGACATTTTCAACACTCTCATAAACAACCAGACAATAAGTACCAAAACTGGTTGGTCAAAGAGTTTCTGAACCAACCGTTGCAATCTGGTAATGTGTCCCAACCAGGTCTGGATAATGCTTTCCATTTGCCTTTGTCGCAAACCATTTCCACAGATGAAGAACCATCCGGAAATGCCTTCCCGGCTAGACAAGTGATATCGCATTTACTGCATGAAACAAAAATAATGCTCTTATTATAAGATAATTTACTCGCTACAAAAGAATATAAGAAGTGGACAAAAACACTACTATTAGTAGATTCTTCAACAGCTCGTAGTCTTCCAATGTGACAAGATATTTTTTGAAATAATAATTATTTAAATAATTTGTGCCTGTTGCATCTACTGCTGCATAAAAGTTTATTTGGTTTTAACTGAAAAATTTTACATTCCTTTAAACTATATTCTGTTGAAACTCCTGGGCTTTAAGCAGATCATGGTTTAGTGCACTACTAGGTAAGTACCTACTACTCTTTTATATTATGGTAAGAGGTATATAGAGTTGACACGGTGTGTAAGGTGACACAATGTAAATATGACGAAAACTAAAAATGATAAAGAGCCCAAATTCATGTCAGTTGTGTATATTTGAAAACTACCCACAACCTCATAACCAGCTATTGTTTGCTTCTTTTTTTTTTTTGTAACCGAGATAAACAATCTTTCTTATGTTGCCAGGTGTGTTTTTGCGTGGATATTATGAAAATCGTGTATGTTGAATGTTAATTTTCTGTTTTTGGCTTTTTTTTTTCTTTTTTTTTTTTAATAGAACTCATAGCTACATGACAGAATGAAAAAAACAAAAAAACAAAATGCAATTAGTAAAAAAAAATAGGAAAAAATTGTACAAAAATCAACAGCACTCGAAGGCTTTGACCCTCATACCTTCTACATGTAAGACAAACATTCAGTCATAGTGCTACTACTGCAGTTAAAAAGCTGCAAGTACTTTTAATATTCATGTATATTAGCATGCAATTTTAGTCAGAGAAAAGAGATGTGGTAACAGGGTTTTGCACATCTCAGTTACAAAATGGAATTAAGCCTATTGTTTCGCATAATTTATTTTGTCGTAAGAATTTTGAGATTCCTATTTTTTTCATCAGTGAATTTTAATTTTTGGTCTCAGTCGAATGAAATGAAACAAAAGTAAGTGTATTTCTCATTAATCTGAAGCCCTTTTCAAGGCAAACTGAATGGTAGTATTAAAAATACTTTTTTTTTTTTTTTTTTTAAATTACAATGTGAATAATAGAGAATCAAATAAAATAAATTAGGGTTTTGAATTGAAACACTTTTTAAGTTAGAGTTAACATACTTCCGAAGTTTCTCATCAAGAGTTTTGTTTTACTTATTTTTAGCTGAAATCATGCCAAAGATCAACAGAGGTTATAAATGAAGACAACATAGGTTATGAATGACGGAAATATGCCGCAGAGACAGTAAATGAGGCGGTGGATTTGGTTCTAAAAAATGAAAAAAGTATTCGAAAAGCTATTAAAGAAAAAGACTTGTTAATTAAAACATTATGGTTTATTAATTGTAGATGAAAAATGTCATAGAAATTTCAATTGGTTATTTTGTGTTGGTGGAGTGGCCCTTTCATTCTGGTACTGGAACCAAGAATTTTATTTTAAGAATTTTCAGAATGAAAAATGAAAGAATTTATGGAAGTTTCTTGCATCCATAAATAATAAGAGAACATGAAGAATGGGTTTACAGATACCCAAATATGAGGAATCGAGCCCGCTTCAGTTTTAATTAGATGAAAATTTTTTTAAAAAAGCTAAAAATTAATTTTTACTCTATATTTTTGTTTGAAGGTTTATATCCAAAAAAATATAACCACTAAAAATATTGTTCGCTCACTTAAAATACATTATTTTTTTCTTTTGTGTGATATTTCTATTAAATTAACTCATGTGTCAATTCAAAACCCCCTATGTGTTAAATCAGACACCGTAAGTTAGACTTGACACAAAATTTCACGTTTTTGTTTTCAATAGAGGTTGAGGCCCTAATCCATATTCCAAGGTTTATATGAACTTAATTCGGTTGAAATGGATCCTTCTATCACCTGACAAAAACAAATTGAAATTCAATTTAAAATTTAGAGCATGGGATGAAAAGAACGTTTTTTGTGTCAACTCTAAACCTCTGCCTATAATACTAGTCTAAAAAGTAATGATATGATTCTATTGTTGCCAAATTGTTTGTTTTATCGAGTTTTAATAAGTCATTAATGAAATTTATTGACAAAGACGTAATCACATAATTGAAGTTATACTTGTTATTTCAACTGACCGCAACTAAAGTAACTTTTTAATGCGATACCCATTTTTATTTTTAAAAGTGATCTTTCATTCAAAATATTTCTTTCAGTCTGTTTAGTTTGGGAATATACACTTTTCAGAACTCCTTCGTTATTTTGTTTCCTTTACAGATACAAATTCAATTCTTTTATAAGTAATTGAAATTGCCTAACTCTTAAAGGAAATGGGGTTAGGAGTTAGTATACCTACTACGCACTTAATGTTGTATTATCAATCTGACAACCTTTTAGAATCACACTAGATTCAAATTTTCCAATGAAATACTCTCATCTTTCCTATGGAGTACTCAATTAGGATTTTAAGAGTAAGTATATACATATCAAGTATATATACTTTTTAAAAAAGACTCAAAAACCACTGAATTTCAAAGAAATTATCTATTGTATAATGAAGTTCTACACAATGTTTGCATAAAATTCAACATCTCAAGCCTAATCTCTCCAGTATTAGTGAGTATACAGCTTGTATTCTGACAGGAAAACTTTTATTTTTCACAATTATTATAGAACCTAATGTTAATTATTAGAGAATTGTTTGTTACATAGAAAAAAAAAGTTTTCTTCATTTAATATTGTTACAGATAACATAAAATTTACCATCTTCCCTGCTGTAATGGGTCTTGAGATTGTTACATGGAGAATATCTATTGCAATAATATCAGTAAAATATAATTTTATAATTGGTGGAATACCTTTTTGTGAAGAGGATTCTTAACAAAAAGGTAGCCAACAGCTATTTGCATGTTCTTCCACTTTGTACATAATATACGAGGGAGACAAAACCTAGGCGTACACTGGCAATTTTGTAGCAAGTTTTGTAAGCTTATATAATCAGCTCTGTACACCCACACAGACGCACTTATGTACATGTATATTTGTTATCAAAAGTGCGTCCTTTCTTATTAGTAACTGATAAGAAACAACGTACGAGTTTGCGTACCAGTCCATGACATCACCGAGATCTTTACCTATTGATTAATCATGGTCCAAACATTGTAAATTATCTGCCTGAATTTGCAGTCAATTACAAACAGACAAAATTGTCTTGTTTAAAGTCAAGGCACTAATAATTGACATCCTTTAGGCGGAAACTAACATCGAGGGGGCCAAGCCCTTAACCTCATACAGATTTGATGATCCCAACATCATTTATTCAAAACATACTAAACACTTCCCACTTGAATTTGGGCTCCTATGAACCCGTATAATAAATATAATTTATTATTTTGAAAACAAAAAACTTCAAATAAATTTTATTTACAGAAAAAAAAAAAAAAAAAACCAACTGCCTTAGAATAAGTAGCCATTATTGGTGGGTATGCCCAAAAATTTATGATAATAATTTTTTTAATCTTTAAATTCTCATATTCTTTAATTACACCCTTCTAATTTTTTAATTTTCAAATATGAATAGTCTGGGACATTCTCCGGATGGTCAGTAACATTTTGAGCCTACTTTTATTAAAATCTATAAAATAAGATACTTGTTCTGAACGAACGAAATATATATATTATATTTATATAATTAAAAGCCAATTTCTTGTTACCACAGTACAGGTCGCAATTTTTATCCGATAGTCACAAAATTTGGAACGAACATTAGTTATAAGCCAAGGACCTGACCTACTGATTTTGTTGCTGATCGGCGTAAGGTACTTCAGGTATGGCTATTTTCATTTTTGTTTTGGCTATAAAATTATCAATTTTCGATCAATAGCTACGAAATTCGTAATAAGTATTACAACTTGCTGTAAATTTTGGCGGGAATCGGTCGCAATTTTCGTTTTTATTTCACCTATAAATTTTGGACCAATAGGAACGTAATTCGGAACGAGTATTTATTACCATCTATCAATAACGTTTTAGTGACTACCTATTTTTACATTTTTTGAAAACCTACTTTTTCTAACGAAGTTGCTGCTGCGTTAGAGTTTGTTTCTATTCAGATTTAACCAAGGTGAAACTCTACACAACGTTGATGACGAAATTTCTGACAATAATTCAAGAAGACCCATTCAAGTAGACGAATAATTGACCAGGAAATTCCAGCGTTTATATTCCGCTTAGGCATTGACGACCTTACCAGTCTCCTACAATGTACGACATATTGCATAATCAGACCGCCGTGAATATCGTAGTTCAGCAGCACAGTAAAATAGTGGTGCAAAGCAATAGATGGTTACATCGAAAAAATGTACACCTACGTTATATGGTTTCGGACAAGTTTAGAGTGGGCAAAAATTGTTGAATTTGAATTTTAAATTAATAGGTACATTTTCTATTCATCACACATAATAAAACTACTTCGTAATATTAAAACAAAAATATCTTATTTTTTTCGTATTTATAAAAAAATTAGAAATTTTCTGCACACGAAAAATACAATGAAGTACTTTGGTTCCATAACCAGTGCGGGGCTAATGAAGGCAATACTCCGGCTGGCATCTCCACCAGTCCCGGCCAGCAAAAGTCTAAAAATGTTTCGTATACAACTCCATAAGTCAATGAAGAGTTTCACTTGCCCCAAGAAAACCAAAACGTCTTAGATCCTACAACATCGAAATTTCATTCGCCTTATCTGTTACAAGAGAGTGATTACAACCATATTTCAAAAATTTTGTGATACGAAACATGGAGTGGTTCAATCACCAAATATCGGTTATGTGTTGACACTCATCGCATGAAACATTATCTGTAATTGTTGCAGTAATACTGTCTACTTACTGGGGAAACTGATATGTATAGAGTGTTAAATCATTATGCGTTATTTACTTAGATTATTTTTGTGATGATATTATTTGGTGACAATTTGTTAGCAATCAATTTTGTAGCGAAATGGAGAATTATCTGAAAAATTGATATCCCTAGTGACCCGAGTGAAAGAGATATATGTGCACAGGTACCATATTTCATTCGTACTAAGTTCATTTAGAGATCGATTACTTCTTTTGTGGATAAACAAAAATATTTCCATGTAATATAAGTACTTATCATTGAACAAAAAAAACAAAAAAAAAAACAACTGCTTCTTTAGACATGACTAGGCAATATACCTCTCTAGCCGAGCAGCTACGTTAGGACCATAAGAATACTATGAACTAAAAATTAAAATATTTCCACCCAAACAGATTACATCAATCTATTGATCACATTTACTAATGAAAACAGACTTAGATGTACATATAGGCCCAGCAAAAACCAGCCTATAATCACCAAATTATTTGGGGCCAGGGGATCCAAGTAGGCAAGTCTACTAAGTTCATCAAAATTTATGGGAGAAGAAAAATTGTAAATGCTCTTTTATTATGTTCATCAAAATCTTCCTAAACAAAACAAAACAAAAACAAAATTCAATGCAGCAACAGCTCCGTCAGAAAAAGAAGGTTTTTGAAAAATTTAAAATTAGTTATAGTCACTAAAAAGTTATTAATAGATCGTAATGATCCATATTTCTGTTGATTCAAAATTATGAATTTTATAGGCAAAATAAAAATGAAAATAGTGTTACCGGAAATAGAGGAAATTGACTTTTTGAAGTAATTCTGCTTTTCTGAAGCTAAAAAATTTTTTTTTTTATTTCAAGCTTGAAAAATGGATTTTTTAGGGCTGTTATCTGAAGAGTAAAATAGAGAAAATCGCACTGAATGACATATAACTTGGGAAAAAATTGACTGGTGGAAACCAAAATTAGTAGGGCTTGCCCTTATGTCAAATATGCTGTTTGTACCAAATTTTGCAACTATTGGATAAGAATTGCAAGTTTTAGTGAGTTCACATCCAAAATTAGCCCCACCAACAGCCCCAGGGCATGAACCATAAAACCAATCGCAACCAAACTCGAAAGAATATTAGAATAGGTTTAAGTCAATGTATATACCAAATTTTATGACTATTGCTTTGAAATTACATTTTTTAGAACCATAAAACTGCCAAAACTGCAACATAATCGACCATCCCTGACATAATTTTCCTCAAATTCAAATGGTCTCATCCTCGACTTGTAGCGATCTGAGGCTCGGCCTCCGTCGATAGATGTTTGTCCTGGTCCATTACCAGTGGCCACTAATAGTCCACGGACTTTAAATAAATATGTAGGCGCGGCCAAACAGAGCTACGTGTATTTATACTCTGTTTAGCCGCTAACCTAGCGCCATTACATTGGTTAAACGGAAAAACTACATATTACACCAAATGTAGATTCGTTCTTCGTTTAGCCAATGTACATTACAAAGCCACGGCTACGGATGAGGCATTTGGTACATGGCGTGAAGTGACAAGACGTTCATTCCTTGCCACTTGTTGATACGGTGCGCAGGTACACCCGTATATACCCGCACACACCACATGACAAATTGCCAGTACACGATTCTCTCCACTAAAAAGGTTGGCACCCTCTTACCATTTGTAAGTTGAGAGAGGATACGCAACTCAGCCGACGCCATTAAAATAGGTCTTGGCTATCTTCTGGTGGGTATTAGTCAATACCCACACAAATGTTTGATCCAAATTTCATGACCATCGAACAAAAATCACGCCATATATCGTGTTAACAAGAAGTGGACATACATACATACATACATACATAAATACATATATAAATACATATGAATTTTAAAAAACGGTGCAAAAATATTCCTTGGGTCATGAAACGAAAAACGTACTTACTCCCACTCCTGGATCCTTCCATGAGCATAAGATTAATAAGTAGATTTTCGTAGAAAACCAACTTGAAAATGACCAGCCTAACCGCATTAGATGGGCACCTTAGAGTTCAGTGCCTATCTTGCCAAACAATCTAAATCCACCCTTGGATAAAAACCTTCTCATGCTACGTACTTTCCGTTACACTGAAGTCGAGAACAATTTGGCAGGGTTGGGAGGGATGTGCATGGAATATAGTTTTCCTCGCAGAATCGTCCATAATAAGTTTGTGGACATCGGCACCTATTTGGTTGTACACAGACGCCTCCATTCGCACAAGCTGGATCGCATTTGGCTGAAATTAAAAAACAAGTAGAGCAGTGTTTCATAGTAAAAGTGACACATATCAGAGGCAATGTAACGTTTGTAAATATTTGTGACGAGGATATATAGGAGAATAATAATTTTAACGACTACATGGGAATTCAACTGCAATTTCAAGTGGCTGAATTATTAACACAGTGGCTGACCATGAACCAGTTGTCTAGGACAGCACTTATGCATGGTAGTCAACATTATTTTGAAGGATTTCTTAGAACACTGAGTTTCAGTTTGATATTTTCTGCAATCTGTAGGTTCTGAAAGTTATTAGCTGTTAATCCAGACAATATTATTATTATTATTTTTTTTTTTTTTCAAATTGAATTCTATTTTAGTAGGTTGTTTCCTTGAATAGTTTCTGTTACTGACGATACTAATCAACATGTTCGTCGGTTAACTCACGTTGGCATTTATCAGGCACTGAAATGGCATGGTTCTTTTCACTCCAAACGTTATTTCTACAAACGAATGTCAGAGATGTTTCAGCACCCAAACTGGTGTCCATGTAGTAACCATTCAAGCAAGTTATTTCACACCTGGAAGAGAGTTGTGTTACACTTAAAGTTATAATTTTGCAATCATCTGATTGTAATTAATTTCCTCTAACGCATATTTCGTGAAAAACTTTTTTGGTTTGGTTCATTGTAAAAAGGAAGGAACAAAAGAATAGTACAGTAGCTTTGGTCAGTCATGGCTATGACAAAAAACAGCCAATACCAATCAGTTTTGTACATTTTCACCCCTAAAATGTTTCTTTGTCCGAAAAATGTACCACTCATTCAGAAAATTTTCGAGTTGGAATATTTTCACCAAGTTGGCTTATAAATGGCGTAAGAAAATTGTCCTCACAAAAGGATTAGGAGCGGGGATGTTGAAAATTTTCCATTTCATGAAAAACGAAAACTATTGATAGGTACCATTTTGACATTTTACCTATACAACTATATACTTATACGTACCTATGTATTGCATAAAATTTGTGTTTACTGTTTTGAAAAAACTGACTGAGAAAGCCCAGAATTTTTACAGAAAAATACCTTCACACCTTGACTTCTCACAGAGCCAATTTTACTTTCATCGACCTCAACTTTTCGACATATTAATCTAAAAGGATGTCATTTGAGCAATTGTTAATTAAAATTTTAATTTTTAAATTAGGGGAGAGTGTTACACAGTGAGATATTTTTTGCTTTTTTGATTGTTACTTCCCAAATTTTACTTGAATCAAAATTTAACACATACCGTTGAAAAAAGTTTATCTTTCTGTATTGATAAAGCTGCTTGACACCCGAAATGCAGTAGGTGACAGAGAGACATGATTTTAAAAAAGTCAAAAATCGTTCCACTGCGCACCATAGTGAGATGGCACCAGAGACTTACATGTAAAGAGTTATCAAACGTCCAATCAAAAACAGGTCAAAGATGGAGCGTTGATAAAATGTTTCGAATTCCAATATATGTTACAGCGTATGAGTCATACTTTGATAGTGTGTGTGGTATTGGTGTGGAGATGTCTGTTTTCACAACAAAATATGTGCAGCTTTGGATGCACAAAATTAAATTGCTTCTTTTTTATCTTTTGCATAATTTTAAATTACAGCACATATGGAACGTTGGCCATCTCTTTAGCTATATGTCTCTGGGTAGCACATGGTGGACAGTGGAACACAAACATAAATTATGTAAATTATGATAAAAATATGATGTAATTGAGAAAAATAATTCAGGGTACATCAATGGACTTCTGTTTTTCAAAAATCGTTATTAAAATTTTGAATCCAAATGTTTTTCTACAAGATAATATAATTGCCAAGTTAATAAATTATAGCAAGAAAATTAATTTAAAAATATTTGAATAAAATAGAAAACTGTATAATAAATTATTAAAATAAATATTTCAGTCATAATTTACCTCAATAACTCCAGAAAACCTTTAAAATACCAAAAAATTAGTGTTCCACTCTGTACTAATGCGGCTTTATATAGTCTCACTGTGTACCCATACCAATATTTTCACAAAGTTAATTTCATTATTTTAGACTGAAATTGTACATGTACACAAGAGAAATATCAACTAACAACGATTATATAGTGACTTGCCTTCTGAAAATTTTTTTTAAATTCTATATGAACAGAACCAAAAAATGATTGAAAAAATAACTTTAGACAAACGAAAACAATAAGTTAAAACGCACGTTTTCCAAGAAATTTTTGGCCTGGGATATACATAGTGAGGTACTTAATTATTACCAGTGGTGTTTTTGACAAAAAAAAAGAAGAAAATTACTTCTTTTATTTGAAAAGTTTTACTATGTACCACTATTAGAAACTTACGCTATGTTGAAAAATAGCTATTTTCACTGTACCCTTATGCAAATTTGAGGGCCCTTTTGAAAATTTTGATTAATAATCGCCTTTGAGACATTCTTTTAGATTAATATTTTAAAGAGTTGAAGTCAATCGGAGTATGGGAAGTCAACACGTAGAGTGCTACTTTAATGCCCTCAAGTAAGGTTCTTTATTAGAAGGTATGCGCATGAGAATGACAAGAGATGAGCCCCATCTTACGTTATTTGTTTTTTCAGGAATTTTACATTGTTTATTATTATTATACCGGGTGACTCAGTTTAACACGTACCATAGGAAAATCCCCTATGGTGCATGTTAAAATGACTCACACTGGTTAAATGATACAGATGAGGTGAAAATAAATGCGCCATTGAGAAAATAACAGAAATAAACAAATTTATGATGATTAGTTTAAAAAACTTTTTTTTTTTTTTTTAAATATCAAATACATTAGAAGCTCAAAATTACATTTTTTTTAACCGATATTTTTCATTTTTTAACCATTTTGAACTTTTCCAAATAATTTTTTCTATAAAAATAAAAACCTCAAAAAAAAACTTTTTTTTGAAATTTATTTTTTTTGGATTTTGTATTTTTTTGTTTTGTCTTCTAATTACATTTTCAAACAATGGTTGTAGTATTGTATTTTATTTTCTAATTAGCGATAAATTTCTTTGACTTTGTATTTTTTTGTTTCGTCTTCTAATTACATTTTCAAGCAATGGTTGTAGTATTGTATTTTATTTTCTGATTAGCGATAAATTTCTTTGATTTTGTATTTTTTTGTTTCGTCTTCTAATTACATTCGTCGATAATAATGTTTATTTCCATTATTTTCTCGATGGTGCATTTATTTTCACCTCATCTGTATCATTTAATTTGTGTAAGTCACTTTAACACGCACCATAGGGGATTTTCCTATGGTGCGTGTTAAACTGAATCACGGTGTATAAAACATAAAATGGCGTTTCATCTCATATCACCCTCATGCACATACCTGCTAGTAAAGAGCCTTACCTTACGTAGCCGGATTTGAATTATTTGGAAATTTTTTACAGCATTGTGAATTTCAAAAAAAAAAAAAAAAATTCTCATTACTTTTATATATTATGTATTTAGTAATGGTAGCCAGTTAATTAGTAAATTTTTTCGAACCGTGTCACTATGAGGTAAGATATTCAAATTTTTCGATATAAAAGTCCAAAAAAAATTCTGCATTTTAATAATCGGAACTTTTGTAAGCCAGAAATAAAGTAATGATTTTTAATTAAAAACATAGGCATTCGGGTCAAGTTGTACGAATGAAGAGGAAAAATAAAATAAAATTATCTTACTGCGTATCTTGTCCGATACTTCGACAGGATGATTGTGAATTCATTATTGGCGACAATTTACCACAATATGATGTCGCTAAAACACGTAAACAAATAGACGAATCAAAATCAACGAACGTAATATTAAGTATTACGTTTATTATAGTGATATCGATAACCATGAAGTACTTACGGGGGAGTGAAAAAAATTTATTTTTTAATATTATACCAAGTTATCAAAAAGAAAAATTCGAGACAAACATAAAATGTGGTAGTGTCAAAGATATTTCCGGAAAACATTAATTAATGTATCCATATCAATATGCAATAAATAAATACCTGAAACCTCAACAGGACGCCCCTTAAACCACTGACAATGCCCCAAATTTTCAAGTACAAAATTATGACGTCATCAGCTACTTTAGCCGCTCCTGAGATAATGCTCATTAATTAATTAATTAATCCGTTTACGTATTTATTTATTTCGAGGGCGGTCTGAGGATATTGCGGCAGCTCAATCGCACATTTCGTTTTCAAGATATTGCTGAAATTCCACCAACTCCTCAAACTAAGTTGAATTCTTATCACTTTAATTAACTCAATCCGAACAGAATTTCAGCGATATCCCGACAACCGAAGGTAAGACTGAGCTGAAATTTGTCAGAGATATCGAAATCATGTTAACTGAATATCTGGTAAAAATTTGGCTAAAATCGTACCCTTGGTTTTCGAAATATCGATGAAATTCTGCAACTAGATTTAGGTTATATTATTTGCATAGGTATTCTATATAATGAAAGTTATCTAGAGAAGTTATGAGAGAACTGTTGGTTGTAGAAAGCTGAAATTTTCAAACAAGTTTAAAGTACTAATATTTTATAATATCTCATAAAAATTTCAGTTCTCTACAATTGGCAGTTCTCTCATAATTCTTTTCGATAACTTTCATTGCATGGAATGGCAAATGATAGAATTTCAGCAGTATTTTGAATAAAAACGTATGAATTAAGCCAAATTTTTATACAATTGTTAGCCAGCATATTGCATAATTTGATGTCTCTATTCTCACCCAATTTTTCTTGATAAGATTGATTGTATTGAAGGGAATAAAGAATATTACTTCTTCACAGCATAAATATATTGATGACAGATAACTACTGCTTAATCGAACATGGATAAGGTTAGACTCATTCTTAGTTCAACGGTTTCCATATTAAATATGATCGGAGTAGTTTTGGAGTAGGGAGCAGATTGAAAAAACAGGTTTTTTGAAGAACTAGAAGCAGCCGAACCAGGTTCTGCAAACGAACAATTTTGCCCATCATTATCTGTTAGATTTTTTCCGTTACATTTTTTTCTTAAGGTACAAGTCTTTCAAAGATGTTTTCAGTCACAAAAAAAAACAATAACAAAAAACGGAATACAAAAGCACCAAATAGATGAAACCAACCTTTTTGGACTTTGACTATATGTAAGAGTATAACTACTGGACCAGTAAAGAATTATGATTTCTGTTTAGACATGCCGGCGCTATGTAGGCAACCATGGTGTACCACATGACATCCTTAAATTACTTTTATGTACTCTATCCTTGTGAATTGAACTAATGACCTTTATCATTTGTATTCTAAATCAATTAACTCAATAAAAACATTGAAAGTACACTCCAACTACACACTGGTTGTCTACTTTTACGCTGTCATATACAAAGTACATATGGCTTATCAGGGATGGTATTCAGTAGGTAGAATGAGATATTCTACATTTGTAATGTAGAATATGTAGAAAATGAATAGAATATGCTAAAACTAATTGTATCACCTTTCATTACAGCTGATATACAGGTGTATGAAGTGAAGACTGGTAAGACAGCAAAAACACTGACAGGTGATATGGATTCGTGCTAGCGTGGAATGTAAATAAATTGATAACTCTTATGTTATCAGTAGGTACATGGCCACCATATCAGTATTATTTTCTACATATTCTACATATTCTACGTGAAATTGAGTATTCTACTTTACATACTCTAGGCCCATATTCACAAACGTCACTTTAACCTCATTTCACTAAAATTTCACTTTAAAAAGTTTTTTACACAATTTCGTACTTATAAATATGGGAACATTGTATCTCTTATGAGAGTTCCAATGCAAAAATAAAATGTTACCACACTCTTAAATACAAAATTGTGCCAAAAGTCATTTTTAAGTGAAGTTTAAGTGAAGGGAGGTTAAAGTGATGTTTGTGAATATGGGCCTATGTGTACAATATCCGTGTAGATGTAGAATTCAATTCTACTTCGTCATTTCTGGGGCTTATGGAGTTTTAATAGTCCAATATTATATAGTCAAAGCCTTCAGGTAATGTCCAACAAAATTCAGGGACAGGAATAATTTCAGAATATCTTACTTATGCACCAATAACATCAGTGTAATTATAAACATTTGCAAGGTCAAAGACTGTTGCTATGAAAATAATAAGTAGGTACCTACTTATCTAATTAATGTTTTTTCTTCTTCTTCTCACCTATTGATAAAAATTACTCTATGTGAAAAAATATGAAGACATTTCATAAAAACATTGCAATGGGAAAATGGTAAAACATAATTATGGTTATAATAATATAATATTCCCACATAGCTAACTTTTAATTGTCATTTATCAAAGACTTGGGCACATGTAGTCGGATGAGAACTGAATATCACTTAAATCTCAAGTCTTATTATTAGATCTGATTGAAAATGTATTGTAAACTGTGTTATTAATGAGCCCTTTGTGAAACAATGCTTTTTGATGAATTCAATTGGATGAAACAGTAATAGTAAGTAGTCTATACTTACTGGGAGTTGGCACACTAAATTCACACTGCGGAATATTATTTGTCATAAAAACTCCTTCTGAGTACAAGCATTTGTAGACTGTCTCAAATGGTTTGCTTGGGCTCGTGTTCAATGGGCACCTCAAGTGACATGACAAAGCCTCGTTATCACCACTGCAGTTGTAGATACCATTGAAATTCAGCTTTGAAGGGTTGCATCGGCTCGTAGCTGCAATAGAGAGATTAATAATAGATAACCACTAGTGTAGGTTGCCAGTGTGAGAAATCAAACTGCAATGTACAGATATAACACCAGAGTTTCTCTATGTGGCTACACCACCACTGCTAGACATATGAGAGTCCACATGTACCTATATAGGCTCAGATTCCCACAACAACTCCCCCAGTTGTACAATCACAGTTGCAGTATGACAACACAATAGAGGGCAGAGCTAGGCTGATGTCAGATAGGAAATACACAAACTTGAAATACAGACTTAGGTCACCACAACTCACTAGTTACTAAATCGTATAATTTTGAAGTGGCAAGCCTGATACTTGAAGAAACATAAATGAGAAAAGATTGTATAATATCTATGAAACCAATTTCATCAATTGCTGCCATGTCTCAGTGGTTAAATAGGAGCTTCGGATGCTGGAGCCTTAGGATCTAATCTGGAGTCTGACAAATTTTTTATTTTTTATTTTTAGTCCACTAATATTTTTGTGTATTGGAATGCTGGATGGCGTCTTTTCTCATTTTTTAGGATTTTTCATCATACTTACAATAAAGAAAAAAAAAAAAAAAAGGCCAAAGCTAATCTATAATATCATTTTTTGAACAAATTTTGCTGTCCATCCACTTTCCTTCAGGCTTGCCTCTTTAATACTATACAATTTAGTGGCAAGTATCATGACTCAAGCAACTTTGTGGAAGGGGTGTATGAACTTGTGGAGGAGCGCTGTTATGTATTCACTTACTTTCAGGGGTCATAAGTGCTGTATATGGCTAGTGTGGAGAATAAAGCTGGCAACCTACAGATCTAAAAGCAGTGACTTATCCATGTAACTATGCCACCACCACTAGACATATGAGTGTTTGCGTGCATATAGGTTCACATCCTTACAACTAGGAATGAAGTAATGACAATATTCATTGTAAAATGTGAATTATCATTAATAATATGGATGCTTATTCTAATGTTTTAAACTGCAAAATCAAATGATGCACTTTCCGACAAGAGTTAAGATAAAAAACTGCTGTGTCAGTAGAGGATGAGAAAAATTTTATAGCAACAGAGAATTGTCAGACTTGCAGGGATGCGATTTTCAGTGAACTTAAATTTAGAGAAAACTCTATTTTAGAATTTCATTCACAACAGAATAAAAGAAAGTATATTTTCAATATTCATGAAGAAAAAGATAGGCTACATGAAGCAGGCTGTTTTGCAACATCATCTTGACATTACGAATTAAAAATTATAGAAGTATGTTCGAAACAAGATCTGGATAACTTGAATCATTCATCATAAAATTATCATTTTGGTGCAAAAAAAAATTGAATGTCCCACAAAACACAAATTTAGGATAATCATACCGTGACAAGTAAGTATGAGTTTATTGTGTGGGGGTCCACATACGCATACGTAGCCTTAGTGTACGCCACCAATTGTCCGTTCTAGTTGTGGCGCTTGGTTGCACTAATTGACATTTGTGTACACAGGGTTCAAACCAAAGTGATACGGCGACCTGATTAGTGTAAACCGCACAAAGTTTAAACAACTTGTTGATATGTAAACATCTTAGCACTCGGTGTCTACAGTAGGTGCTAAATGAGAATTACAATTGTCAGATTCGTGTAACTGTAACTCTTACAATCGTAACTCTCATTTGTGTGTGTTATATGACATGTAGGTGCGTGGTTGTGTGCATGAGCATCCCGTTGCACATGCACACAACCATACTATTCTATGTTTACACATCAATGTTTCAAGAGTATACCCCAGCGAAACTAACACTTTTTTTAATAACTTGCTTCTCTATTCTTGAAATGTGTGATTGGTCATGCTATATGCAGATATAATAATGGAAAAACCCTTAAACAAAGGGGCAGCATGAAGCGATGTTGTTAAGGGGCGTGTAACCATTCAATTTTTTCACAATTCTCAAAAAAAAAAAATTGCAATATTTACCAAAAAAAAAAAACCCAAAAAATATCAATTAGTATTTGAATTTTTACAACTTGTGCCATAGGATGTGTTACATCCCCTCTCCTCACATTGCCAATGTTTGACCACTAAAGGTAAGTACCTAATTTATCGTATAAATCATTGGTACCAGTATCAAGTAAATACATCATATTAATGAAAAATACAATTAGTTGATAAAATCTGGAAGCTAATTAAAAAATTAATGATGGAGCAGACCTTGGTTTTGATGGAGCTAAACGAATCAAAAACTGCATTGTTCTCGATTGGATTGTAGCTCGTTATGAATAATGAGGGGCCGATCCATGGTACCTTATATGCTTGGCCTATGTAATGTGGTGTGGAGGATTTACCTTGTATGGCGAATGTGGTTTATAAACTGAAAAAATAACTTTGCAAACAATATGACTGAAAAAAGTTTTTGCAACATCTAGTGATAAATGACACTTTTATATGCGCCTTGACGACGTATAAAGCAGATGATTTTATAATAATTTAGGATCAATTTATAAAGTCTTTACTTTATGCATCGCCTTGGGCACATGCCCCATTTTATACACTGGTTCTACTTACTGCACACAGCCTTTGTTGTCCTTTTATTCAATTATTTTATTTTCTTTACTTTTTTTTCTCGTTTAAAAGTTTACCTCTGACATTTAGGTCTGTGAACCAGTGCCATAAGCACTACGCAACGAGGCTTGGTTGAAAGTTTGGGGATAGTTTGCTCTTATATGTTTCCCAATTACAAAAATATTTTTTTATCTCTTCTTTTTTTTTTAGGGTGACGTGATGTTGCAAAAAATAGTGTGTGACACACGTGTATACAGTAGTTGTTTGATACTCTTGTGATCTGCATCACTCACCTTTGGCTCGTGCTGCAGAAATCACACTCGGATTAAAATCACCTACTTAATATAATTGTATCACAAGTAATTATTAAGGCATTTTTTATGTTCTAGAACACGTATCTAGGTATTTTGCTTTATACTTTTAAGGCCTTCAAGGTGGACGTTGGTATAGGTACACAAAGAAAACGAACAGATTTTTAATTAAATATTGTGAGCTCACAATAAAACAAACGAAACGTGGTAATAATGAAACGAATTATTCGAGATACAATATCAAAATCGAGAACCGCAATCGAAAGTAAAAACGAAGACCGTACAGGGAAGGTAATATAGCAAAAATTGATGTGGGAAGTGCTACGTTCACGTCGTAATTCCAACCCCATCATCCATTGGGTGCGAATTGAGGCTATGTTGAAAAATCAGAATAATGACTGATTTCATAAGCTTATTTTCATTTTAAATTTCAATCATACCAAATGTCTATCTGTAGATTTTGTTACAAATAAAATGGAAACGGGAGATGGTGGCCCGTAGGTATATGACATGATTTCTCTCTCTCTCACTCTCTCACTCTCTGTTTTTTTCTCTTGGACAAATAAGCGTTAAACATAGATTTAATAATGCCAGATTCGGTGGTAGCAGTATGAAGGGTAATAAAATTGGATGAGGGTAGAACAATATGGTTTGTACCCAAGCTTTGGCACTCTGCAACTAATTACCTGCGCGCCGGGTTGTGTATGCAAACAAAGATACTCTAGTTACTTGATTGTAACACCCTGTACAACTTTAAACTTACAATATTGGCAATACGGTCCTCTAAATTCGTCAGAGCACGTACAGGTATTTCTGTCGATGCATTTGCCTCCATTCAAACACGGCGTCGTACAAATTTCTGTATGCATAAAATTTAACTTTTTAATATCAAGAATAAAAGCTGGGTAAATGACCATTGAGATTGGATGGTCGAATAATTTCCTTGACTGACCTTCGCAATCGGGTATCGGGTCCCAGTCGCGTCTGGATGACTTCCATTTGCCATTGTCGCAAATCATTTCCACAGATGAAGAACCATCCGGGAATGCCTTCCCAAGCATACAAGTGATAAAACATTTACTACATGAAACAAAAATATAACATTTGTTTACAGGCTAATTTACTCTTCACGAAAGGATATGAAGAGGGGAACATAACGTTTCTAATTTATTGCAGATTCTCCTAATGATACTTGAAGTTTTACAGAAGAATAAAGTATATATTTTGGAATAATAATTTAAATAATTTTGACCTATTGCATCTGCTGTTAGATAAAAGATCATTTAGTCATTGAATTAGAAACTTTTTCTGCCTATTAAGCTGTTTTTTGCGATATAAGTGGCTCACGGTTTATTGTAATACCCTTTTGTATTGACATGAGTATGTTATTTTTTTTATCAGTTAAGTATTGGAAAAATTTATCGACAGAGGTAGAACGATATAGGGGATGTCAGACTTGTTTTTAAAATTAATTGGATAAGAGTTTGAATGCTGAAACTACTGAAAAAGGTATGAATGGAAAACATATGTTGTAAGTTAGGGGATATTTTCTTTCATGAGAGGTCAAAATTGTCTCCCTTCAAAGACCCCCATTGATCTGTAGAAAAATGAATCTGTTAATGTACCTTACATCCTTGAAAGACTAACATTCAAATTCAATCATTGTCAACTATGTGGCATAAACAAAAAAAAAAAATCTAGGACAGCAATCCATAGTAGAAAATCAGCTTTTCAAAAATCATTCATCACTTTTTACGGCTTATTTTATATTATATCATTTTATATAATATTATTTTACACCTCTTTTTATATAGGTACCTAGTTTTTTATTTTTTATCAAAAATTTTATCTGTTTTTTGTTGTTTTTTAAAACCAATGTCTTCATTCAGTATATTAAAACTATCCATATATCAAATCTCATGCTTATGGAATGATAATTACATATCAACCCTCATTGGTGGAAGTTTCATCAGTCCCCATCGATAAGAAGCTTGACCAATATTCATTAAAAACTCGATACCAATTTTCATTAGGTTTTGAATCAACTACTTACTTAGCAAATTTTAGTCCTATGAAATGATAATTAGGTAGCCTACGTCTTGACCCCATTGGTGAAACCCCCATGGCTCTACTGCTTGACCATTTCACATAAAACTCGATACCAGTTTTCCATAGGTTCAGAACCAACTACCTACCAAATTTCAGTCGCACTGAATAATAGATACATCTTAATCGTTATTGCTGGAATTTATTCTGGCCTCCTACAACTCATCTATTCAACCAATTTGAACCAAATACAACCACAATCAACATTGTACTTAAAGATACACACATACCTGATTTCAGCTCGATTGGACAAAAAATGTGACCTTCAACACTTGCTCAAGATCTTGTACATGCATAGGTGGACACACACACATACACACACGCGCGCGCACGCGCGCGCACACATACAGGCATACACGCACGCAAGTACGCATATATATGTGGTAATAAATATAATTATATAAAGATATATGAATTTCTGACGTTTGTGTCACAAGTCATAATTTTTCCATTTATCACATAACTTCGATAGGAGCTAGGATCCAGGATGGTGAAAATTGGTATTTTGAAAAAAATCATAATCTGTGTTACTTTCTTACTAGTAAGCTGAAAATAAATAACTAGCCTTTACCGAGATGTAAATATGGCCAAAGAAATTAACTTACTGATATCTTCCATAAGTGCAGTGACGTAATGGAGAGTTAGCAGAGTCGTCATTGTAGGGGAGTGAGCTAAAAGGGACCCTAATTAATTTTTAAAAAACAAAAAAAACAAAGTAAAAAAATGGTGGTTCTAAATTTTTAGTGACGCCACTGCATCAGTATCCGGTATAAACATTATATTTCATGCATGTACATTCATAGTGTCCTAAACAATGAAAAAATGTGGTCCTTCTGGAAGGCTTGGTGTATGTATTTTGAGTAGAAGTGTATTTGCCCTTCTGGCAGGATTTTGGACAGACTGCTGGAAGGACATGCCCAAAAGTCACCTTTAACTATATATTACATAACCAGTAAAGAAAGATGATTTTTGATTAGACATGCTGGCGCTAAATAGGCAACCAGAGTGGACCTTTTGACGTATTTTGCTTTTTGTTTCTTCGCTACACTTGTGAATTTAAGTGATGTCTGTATCAGATGTATTCTAAATTGATGAATTCAAGCAAAATGTCGAAAACATGCAGAAGGTACACTAGGGTTGCCTACTTTTTCATTGGTATGTCTCAACATTAAAAGTACATTGGTCTTATGGAGCTTTACTAGTCTTGGGTGCAATTTAAAAACTATCTATAATGACCATAAAAAAATCATGACTATAAAGAAGTGTTTAGAGTTGTCTATAAAAACAAAACCCAAATTCATGAGCAGAAGTGAACTGTTTGTTGATAAGAATAAATTTTTTTATTAAGAATATGAAAATCCACAGTAAAAATCCCAAACACCAACATTCACAAATCTTTATAGCTCTTATTGACTTATATAGACACCTCTGGACATGGCCATATAGATCGATAAAGTAGTGATAAGCAAGAAGTATACACAGGAAATCAGATGGACAGCAAAATTTGTTGGCACAATGTCATCATTGACTGGGTTTGTCAATTTTTTTTTAATCGTTCGACAAAAAATCCGAAAAAATGAAAAAACAACCCCAATAAAAAAGAATATAAAAGTTGAATTTAAAAAAAATTCAAAAAAAAATTTTCCGATTGCAGATTCGAGGCTACAACTCTGGTGTGTTAGCCTTTACTTTACCTCTGAGCAGCTGTGGCAAATGCTAAAATTTCTTTGTCACAGACATGAAATCACTTTTCATTTATGTTTTAATCTAATGATTTATGATGTCATTATGCCAAACAAATTTTTCTGTTCTCTAATTTTCGTATATGGCCCTTATAGATGCTTTATAGACATAGCTTTATATATAGTTTATAGACAGTTCGTAAACGGCTTCCAATACTATAGAGTAAAAGTCTATCGCTAATGGTAAAAATTTGCAACTGAATGAAAACCGTCTTATTCAACATACTTTTCGTTACATCTTCGTTGAGAAAATTTTGGTATCGATGGGAGAAATGTGCATGGAATACGTTCTTCATTGCAGGATAGTCCATAATAATTTTGTGGACATTGGCACCGATTTGGTTGCACACAAACGCCTCCATTTGCACATGCTGGATCACACTTGGCTGAAATCAAAAAACAAGAAGAACAATGTCTCATAACAAAGGTAATGTAACATTTTCAAACATTTGTCACAAGGATGTAAAGAAATACCTTCTAATTAAAAGGAAAATAATAATTTTAACGACTACATGCAAATTTAACTGCAATTTCAGGTGGTTGAATTTATTTACACAGTAACTGATTATGCACCAATTGTCTAGGACAACACTTATGCATAGTCAACATTATTTTGAAGGATTCCTTAGTAAGTTTTAATATGATAGGTACTATCTGCCATTTGTAGGTTCAAAAAGTTATTAGTTATTGGTCCAAAAAATATTGTTTTTTTTTTTTTTTTTTTTTTAATTAAATTCTATGTGGAATACCTTGTCGTGAGAGATATTCACACTAGAAGGTCTTCAACAGTATTTTGCGTGTTCTGCCACTTCATACTTTTAAGTATGGGAGAGCCAAATCCTCGGCGAAAACTGGCGATTTTTGAGCCGGTTCTGAGAGTTTATATTCAGGATTTGGTACACGCACACAGACACACATGCATACGTACATGTACATAATTATGTCATGCGTTACGTCGTTTCTTGCCTCTGTCGAGGTGATAAGAAACGACGCAGCACGTTTGGTACTGGGCTGTGACATTACCGAGATCGTTATCAGGTAATTGATCTTGGCCAGTACAATGTATCTTACCTGTAAGTACATACAGGTATGAACATACAAACGCACCAGTGTAAAATTGTTTAACGTCATGAAGACGATTATTGCCAGCCTTTGGGCTGGCGACTGTCGTCGAGGGGTGTGAGCCCCTATTACCTCATACGAGTATTGTCCCCACATTCTATTTCTGGGTATGTTAATTGTTTCCTTAAATAGTCTCTTTTACTGATAATACCCATCAACACATTTGTCGGTTAACTTACGTTGACATTTATCAGGCACTGAAATGGCATGGTTCTTTTCAATCCAATCGTTATTTCTACAAACGAATGTCAGAGATGTTTCAGCGCCCAAACTGGTGTCCATGTAGTAACCATTCAAGCAAGTTATTTCACACCTGGAAGAGAGTTGTTACACTTAAAGTTATAATTTTGCAATCATCTGATTGTAGTAAATTTCCTTTCAATTCTTATTTCATGCATAACTTTTTTGGTTTGATTCATTGTAAAAAGGAAGTAATAGCAGAATAATGCTGTAACTTTGGTCTTTCTAGGCGATGTCAAAAAACAGGATATATTAGTTTTGTACATTTCTATCAGTAAAAAATTATAATTTTCAAACTATTTGAAAATGAAATTTCCTTTAGCGTCTTTATCAAAAGTTACCTTCTCAAAAACAGCACTTAAAAATTTTCAATTTATTGATAATCTCGATTTTGTATCTTTTGAAAACCAAAATATTAAATTAAGTAAGTAGCCGAATTTGAATTATTTAAGAATTTTTCAATAATTAAATTGTAAATTGAAAGAAAAAAAAAAAAAAAACCAATTATTTTCTTATTTATTCAGTAATGGTATCGATATATTCAACTAGCTAATTTTTTCGAACCGTGTCACGATGAGGTAAGAAGTATAAATTTTTCAATATAAAAGTCCAAAAAAAAATTTCAAAATTTCAATAATGAAATTGGAACTTTATTTCTGATTCTTAATAATTAAAAACAAAAGTATTCAGGTCAATTCGTATGTATGAAGAGGCAAAATTAACTGAAATTTTCTTACTGGGTATCTTGCCAGCTACTTCGACATGTTACTTTTGAATTCGCTATAGGCGACAGTTTATCACACGATAGATCTATAACACGCATAAATAAAAGAATGAAAATCATCGAACATAGGTAGAAATAAATCAATATTTCCAACAATAAATAAGTAGATTAGTATAAGAGGTGAAATTTACCTATTGACTATATTATATTGTTTGCTCCACATAATAAGAATCAGTTTTATTTTACTTCAAAATTTCACGCCCAATCGCTCGAGATTAAACTGTAGTTTAAACAGATGGGTGCTACGTTGAACATTTTTGAACAGAGATATAGGTACTTATGGTACCGGATAATACGATTACAAGTGAATATCTCTCCTTTATGCATCTGATGACGATATGCAACGATTGGAATTTGGGTTATTAAAACTGAAATTTCAGCTCATAAATTCTTGACCCTCAGTACCCACCTCCAGTAAGCCATCCAGTCAAAATACCTGGTCATTTGTTATCCTATTCGATATCGAATTATTAAAATACATTTTTAACAAGCGTCTTCGGTCATCAGATAAAGAGGATTTCAGAAAAAGTGTAAGAGACGAGAGTAATAGACTTCCTCCTTTTTTGGCTTTTTTAAATTTTTATTTTAAATACAATATACAATCTTTCTAATCTACTTCGAAGGATATAAGGTGAAAATAAGAAATAACATAAAATAATGAAAAAACTAAATTTTAAAAAATCTTCTTTTTTAAAATGAAAATTCAAACACGGGTTTCTAGGGTGACAATTCATGCCATCTGATAAGTAGCCACAGAGAAGCTTGAAAATTTGTTGATTTAAACATCATTACATAAAACACCATCCTAAAAATACCTACAATAACTATGATAACGCAAATAAAAATATCCTCTTTGACTAATTTTTTTTGCAATTTTGTTTTTTTGGTATTGTGTTATTTTCACATTGTATCTCCGAAAATGGATTAGGCAAATTCTAAATTATATTTTTTTTTAAATTCTAAAAAAGATGGAAGTCTACTCTCGACTTTTCTCATGCATGGAGTATTAAATATAATAAAGGAGGCCTGCTCGTCTAAATTCTACTACGAAAAACAACACCTCTTTTGAAGTTGTTGTCCGCATTCTTACAGTACAAAATTGTACAGTTTCTTTGGAGCGGGTATACTTCATCTCAAAAGTGGTGCCATTATTCATTTCACATAATTATATCATACTCTGTGGTCTCATGCAGCCTTGCAACTGAAAGGTTTCAAAGATCATCATGAAATCATGTATTATGTATCTAGGGAGGAAAATGAGCAATTTTTTGAGAAGTGTGATAGTGGTCTATATACTTACTATGTGCTAAAAAGTGAAGCTGGGAATTGCATTGAGGAATTGATCTTCATTCAACTTCATGGCTTAATACATAAGTGAAGTTGGCTTTGCCAATGAGAATCAGTCCTATATAATACAGCTCTAATAAGGGAAGAATCCCTAACCTTTATAAGTAAGTGATCTGCTACACTTTTGTATGATAGAAAAATATAGACTAACTGTAAGATGTACATAGTAGTCTATGTTAATAAAAAACTCTTGGGCCATATTATTCAGATAGAACACCCAGTTTACCCATATATCCATAATACAAAATCCTAAAATCATAAAAACATCAGTGTAGGGCCAAATAAAAGTTCTTCAAATAACAATATTCAAAAAAATTTTCAAAAATACAGTCCACATGCCACTAAACAAATGAATCCTGGCTTTTGCAAATTTCAGAATGCTCTATTGCCAGGTCTCGTGCAATACAATTAAATATAAGTGCCCCTTGGGTTACTTGCTTTACTCCAGTTCATTTGTTTGTTTCATAATTTTCTTGAAAATTACTGATTAATAGGAAATAAAACTATCATTCCTGCTACCTGATACTTCATATCTACTATTTACCATAAAAAGGTCAGCTCTATTCCTCTTGTCGATAGCTTGTATTACAAAGTGTGACTCTTCAAGAATCACTCACCTTGTGCACTCATATCAAAATATATTATTCTTTCTTTGAAGAATACTGTCACAATCAAACATTTAGCCTGCCAGATTCAGCAGTGCTAACAAAATATCTGTGTGGCTTAGGCCTGCAATAAGCATGTGAGGGAAATTGGATGGGAGAAGGAAAAAGTTTGTACCCAAATGCCACCACTCTCCAACTACCTGCATGCAACTGCTGCTCATTGAGCCATTAATGGTTTATGTATGCAAGGGCTAAGTGCTTAGGGCCAATTGCAAGAACAATTCTGAAGCAATTTTTACATTTTTTCCATTATCAATTATGTCTACACATAAACATATTATATATTGTGACATCTGAAATCCCACAACCTTCTCAATGTCACTACACAAATTTAAATCTATAGATATACTTAATCAGGGAGTGGCTCACAAATTTTAAGTGTATTTTCATTGCAACACAGACAGAAAAATTGGGTCTAATATAGATAAATTCCCATTTCTAAAAAATATACTAAGTTCTAATCTTTGACTTTTGTATGCTGTAGTGACATGTATATTTTAAACTAGGTCAACAATGAACCAACAGATCTTATCTTTCCTAAATGTTTACAACTTTGTTTTACCGTAAACAATTAGTCTCATTTTAGACGTGAATGTTTTCCATTCATTGTGAATTTCTTATATGTTCAGAACATAATACAGTATTTGATTTGACATTTTAAGTCCTTTTGTCTCCATTTTGGAAACGTTTTTACCAAAACTAAATCAAAAGGTGAACATTATTAGCATAATCGTTTCCCATTTAGCCCATAACCATTTTCAGTTTGGACTAAGGACATACTCAATCGGAATCCGTTGGTTCATCAGACATTATGAAACCATAAGGTTATACAAAAATAAAGAACTGCATAACAAAGACCATTTTATATTTGACTGTAAGTAACTTTTGTTATACTAAATGTGAATTGTACGGATGGGTCAGCCAACTTATAATACTCGTGCCTGACACATTAGGTAGGCCTTAGGAACTTTCACTGGTAGGCTGGTAGCTTGACTGTTTAAGCTGACTTGTGAGTTCTCGACTTTACAGTTTTCAAGACTTCTATATACTTTATTTTTGTGAATTCAAACCACGTGCTCGAGATGTGTGTTTGTTTTTGGAAACCACAATGTATTCTTATTGATACCTTTGTTAAGATAAATAATTCTCAAGTTACTGTTGATACTTCAGGCTCTAAACATCAGTCATAACACTAATGTATTTATCCTAATTGTGACTGAAATTTAGTATGTTTCTTACAAATTTAATCCTACTGCATACGTATTACTTTGGAATATATGAAATAACATGGCGATATTACGCACAAAGGGAGGGGAGTACCGATGTCAATTACTACTTTTCAGAAAAATAATTAGATATTGTATAAAGTTTTATCAGAATTTCCAAAAGAAAAATTTTTGTATTCGAAAAGGTGTCGTTTTATTTGATTTTATAATTCTATTTCTCATTTCTTTCTTTATAATGAATCATGTAGGCAATGGTCATTAGGCAAATTAACATACTTATGAGAGTTTTTCTACTGACTGTCGAAACAAGCTGTGAAAATACAGCCTTCAATCATCAACAAACTCCTTCTCATCCTACAAGGTATAGGTAGTTTGAGGTTGCTTTATTTTTTAAGTTTAGAGTGCAAAATTATCTTCCCACGCCGGTCTAGATTGTAAAAAAATTTCGTAATAATAATTTTTGAATCACGTATACCGTAGTTTTAAACCATAAATTTTGAATGCCCTCTGAATGTATGCATAAAAAATACTGCTATGCAACTTTATGTACATGCGTACATTAAATGTAGAATATCTTTCTTCTATATGTAGGTACTTTTTTCAAATATTGTTAATGGAATGAGGAGAACGAGTTTGGAAACTGTAATATCAACCTCGAAATTTCAAAGTATGAAAATTTTGAATAAACTAAAATTTTCAAACTCCTATAGTTCTTTCAATATTTCAGATAGCCAATTGAAACATGATATTCTTTTTGTATTATTTTTAAGGTACCAAACGTTTCCACACTTGTGAAAATGATTAGAATACAATTTTCCTGAAAAATAAACCCATGGAAATTCAAAATTTTCAAATTTTGCAACATTGAAGCCCCTTTAATTCGAAGAATAGACAAAATTCTTATGTAACTGTTTCGTTGGACTCAATGAGTACTACCTCCTACTGAAGTTTGGCCCTCGATTCGTTTGACATACATTATAGTTTCTTAAAATGTACCATTCTAAGGGCCTCGCCTATAATGTGTAAGTATTCGTACTTTGCAGTTCCACCCCAGCCCACGCTTTTAATGTCGGAGACGTAATATCAATATAAGCATAAAATTCGAGATAAATTTTTTGTTCTAAATGTGATCTTTGGATTGGGATTTTTAAACAAATAGGACTCATCATAAGATACTAAATGACAAGCACTTAACACCCTAACCTATAACATCGGAGGTGATGTGCCACTCGTGAGTCTTTCTGCCAGTTGGGGTGAAACTATATTTTTTTGGATGAACTCAATAGTGGATGAATGGTGAGTAAGTAGACTGTATAATTACCGGCTTTTGGCTTAATAAATTCACACCGCGGAATATTATTCGATGTAAAAACTCCTTCCGAGTACAAGCATTTGTAGACTGTCTCGAATGGTCTGCTTGGGCTCGTGTTCGATGGGCACCTCAAGTGACACGACAAAGCCTCGTTGTCGCCACTGCAGTTGTACCCGCCGTTGAAATTCATCTTCGAAGGGTCGCATCGGCTCACGGCTTCAACAAAAAGATTAATGTTTGACAACCATGATACACAAAGTGGCTGCGATATTCGCAGTCGAATGTAAACCCTCCTTAACATTAGGGATGCTTTTTTTAACAGATAAGGCTTAAGCAGCGTAATATTTAAACGAAACAAAAATAATTTGAGATGACAAATTTTCCAGTCAATCTTCTATGCGATAAAAAATGAGGTTTAAGTTAAGGGTTACACCGCCAGTTCCACCCTATCGCAAAAACGCCAACTTTTCTCTATGCCAGTTCCAACGTTGAAGACACGTTCCCTGCCATTAGACTCATGTTTCATCCACTTTATTACATCATTCCAGTTCTGCGCAACAAACCAAATGATTGATAAGCAGATAAGGGAAAGCGTAGACATTTTGATTAATCAATTCTTGTTTAAAATACATTATTGTAATCTGGTTTGAGGATAGTTGAGGTGGTTTTTTTTTTTTTTTGGTTTTTTGGTTTTTTGTTTTTTTTCTTTCTTTCTAATATCTTGCGCAGAACCAGCAACACTTTTGAAACCATTTTGTGCGTAACTGGTTGACGAATTAGTAGATAGCACGAAATTGGTGTATTTCAAAACTGACAGAGTAAGGAAATTCATTAAAAAATTTTGCCTAATTCCAAGTACAGGTATACCCAAGTATTATGATTCATTATCTCCGCACAGACTTGGAAAACTTGTTTTTTCAATGAATGTTGTGAATTTATCTGGCTAATTCTCATCCGCGATGTGTAAGAAATTAATTATTACGAATGTGGTCTATATACAGCGTGTCCCAGTTTCACTTCCTACTCGGCAAGGGCATGATAGAACTCGTTCAGACAAAAAAAAATCACAAAATAAACTCAGAAGTTCACCTTATCCACCTTGATCGAGACTCGAGTCAAAATTGCCATCAAAGGTCTGAAACAAAAAATACATGTGTAAAACAAGTTGCATAGCGCACCGAGCGCACGTTGAAAGGCAGTTTAGTAAAAACATATTTTTGTGGAACTGCCTTTCAACGTGCGTTATACAACTTGTTTTACACGCATACTTTTTTTTTGTGTATCAGCCGATCCAGTGCAATTTCGACTCGATCAAGGTGAATCAGCAGGACTTTTTAGTTTCTTTTTTTATTTTTCTGAAATTTTTCTTTCATCTTTTTTCACTAACCTATAATTCGGCCAATTTTGAAGAGAGAGCATACGTGAAGCAAACTTTTTGTTTTATCTGAACGAGTTCTATCATACCCTTGCGAGATAGGAAGAGAAATTGAGACACCCTGTATAAAATACCTATAGGTTAGGGAATTCAGAGCACTCGAGGGTAAATAGATCTGCAAACAAATTAAGAGTATGGAAAATCTGTACTCCTTGTGGGCCAGCGAGAATTTTCCCATTCCAAGGATAAATTATTGCGAGACTGTGTAAGAGGAGGATGTATTTTTGTACAAATGCTAAGGCAAAAGAACTACAGCGTCAAACGTTATTAAGACAAATTTTATACCAAGATAGCGAGAATTGTCAGACTTGCATTCTCAACGAAAGATACACTCCTTAAATAAAAACCCCAACAGTTATTTAACTGTGATACCCTGCACAATATTAAACTTACAATATTGGCAATAGGGTCCTCGAAATTCGTCGGAGCACATACAGGTATTTGTGTCGATGCATTTTCCTCCATTCGAACACGGCGGGGTGCAAATTGCTGTAAACGTGAAATTTAACGTTTTAAACTCGCATATAAAAAAGCAGATGACTATTGAAGTTAGTTGGTCGAATAATTTCCTTGACTGACCTTCGCAATCTGGTATCGTGACCCAGTTACGTCCGGATGACTTCCATTTGCCATTGTCGCAAATCATTTCCACAGATGAAGAACCATCCGGGAATGCCTTCCCAAACATGCAGCTGATTACACATTTACTACACGAAACAAAACAAAAATATTACATTTTAGTTTACAGGCTCATTTACTCTCCAGGAAAGGACATAAAAAGTGGACAAAAGCGCTACTAATTGCAGATTCTTGAACACTCGAGGTACTCCACATACTCCACAAGACGTATAATAGTCTACCTGCGTATTTTCATTGAAACAATAATCTGATTTAGGTGACTGTCTTCATTCATTTTCTATTTATTTGTTTTTATTTTGCACTGAGATATTACTTCAATAGAATTTCAAGGGTTCTGCTCATAATGGTATTGTCTAACTTGAAAAGCAATACGTATGTGAATAACTTTGTAACAACAATATTACCATCGTCATAATCTACACCACTACAGTCTATGCTTCTATAAAAGAGCATGGCAACCTAAAATAATGTGGAATCCGAAAACACAGATAGCCAACATATACTCAGAGAAATATATGTATATGGACAGTATTCTAAAGGTCTGTGAAGTATATTACCAAGAATTCACAGTAAAAGTAAACGTTGTATATCATAGAGAACAGCGAGGGAGTAAGTCCACATTATAACAACAGCCCACGAAGCTCCTATCCTAACCTATCTGTCACTGTCTAATGGCGGGACATTTAATGTGTGTAGAATGCTTAAGTCTAAGTCATCTCATTTGACACTAATTGTGTATAGAAAGAGTAAATTTACATAAAACGTAGTTGGATAAATAATTTCACTCTTTGTTGATATTCGAATTCATTTTATTTGCATCCGATGTTGATTGAACTCGCCAATATGTGGTTCCCCGAAACATCATTAAGGATCGATTAACCCGCGGATATTACCAAAACCTAATCAGGTACGTGATTTCTAAAATCTTAGCCAATTACTTCATAAACTCTTATTGCGTTTTACTGAGTTTATGTTAATTAATTTATATTTTCTTCGAACTTAGACATTTTATAATCAACGTGATTTTCACCAGCTGCCGATTAAAAATGGACTGAGGCATGGCTATGTAATCCAAAACGAGCTTGCCACTAAAAAGATAGGTAACAGAAAGATGTTGTTTGGGGGAACTGTAGATACAGACATTGCCAACTGAGTACAATAATCAATCCAGGAACATATTATATTCTCGATAGAACATTCACCATCCTTTTCTCTTGCATAGAAATAAACTTAATAATTTACTGGCTATAGGTAAATTATGCTAGCGAACAGAATATTACTAATGGCAACGTATGTAATTAAAAACATTCGGGTAGGTCCAGGATCCCGCAATACCCTCACTCTGATAACACGATAATACATACACAGTCTGTCACATATGAGTGAATACACAGCATATTTTCTGACAGATAACCTTTGATATCCACACCCATCTAGAGATGGCAAACATCGAACTTTTCCTTGTCGATAACTATCGATAGTTTTGGATTCCTTGTTGATAACTATCGATAACTATCAATAGTTTTTCCAAAATTCCAAAAAATCTAATTTCTATTTTCTAATCAGTAATTCAAGTATAAAATCTCGATCCCGGTAATTTTTTATAATATAAAAGGTGTAAAAGGTATAAAATGGATTATGATTTTTATAAAGAGTTGATTAGACAGTTTCTCATAGTTCATTATCTGGATAAACGTATTGAAAAACATGAAAAAAATTAAATTTTCAGTATCAGTTTTTAGTGATGGAACACACACAAGGAAATGTCAAATTCAACTCTCAATGATCAATCGAATATATTATCAAAGAGTTAAAAGAAATAACCTCACTTTCGAGTTTGACATTTCAACTTTTGATTTTCAATATTTTCTTTTAATTTCTAGCATTTTTGTGTGTTTTTTAAAAAATTTTTTGTAAATTTCCTGACTTGTTCGGTAGTTATCGATAATTTTTCTGTTGTCGATAGCTTACCGATAGGGCTCTTGTCAATAACTATAGAGGATGAGGACCGGAGTTGTAACAAGAAAGAAAGATTTGAGTGAAGTTACGTCCAAGAAGCGAATGTTTATTTCATAAGTTACATAATTTAAGCAAAGTACATTTTCAGAGTAATGAACGAACGGTAACGGAAATGAACGAGTGAGCGGCGGAAGTGGTATATCAGTGTAGCCACGAATAGATATAAATAAATGTATTCGATATGTGATCGTGTGTTCGTAGGAGTGAGAGGGGAGAAGGATTGGTGGTCTCAACACCCCCCTACAATCTTTTGAACCGATCACGACTGCGGGTGTTACAAAAGTGTTTAAAAGTTTTACATTTAATTACAAAAATTACAAAAATATAAATTTTAAAAATTGAAAACATGTATATATAAAATGGTAACTGATTTGGACGCTTATGGTAAGTATGTTGATTAATAAATATGAATAATATATAGTAAATATGGTAACATGCAAAAGTAATTTATATTAGGTAACAAGATAAACAACATGCAAAATGAGATAAATATAAATAAATTATGTTTTGTGATGTTTCAGACAAAATTTTGGTAATGGAGTTGACTTTTATGGATCACAATTTGGGGATTCTAGGATTTTATGGGTGAGTGAAATATGCTGCTTACTGGATAAGGCTTTTGTGAGTAAGTCAGCTAATTGATCTTCAGTAGCTATTTGTTTGAATATGAAAATTTTGTCATTATAGGCTTGAGCAAGTCCATAACATTTGATCATGAGAGCTCGAAGACGTTTTTGGCCTCCTCCAGAGATGACATGAATAACAGAGATATTGTCTTCGTAGACAATTACTGGAGTGTCAATTGAGAAGAATTCACGATTGAGAAGCCAAGCAAGTTCTATGTCCTCGAAAGAATCGTGAAGAGCAATTAATTCAGCTGCTGTTGATGAAGAAGCATGAATATTTTGGCGATGAACGCCCCAATTTATCAGGTCACCATACATGGTAATAAGGTAACCAGTTATTGACTTTCCTTTTTCTAATTCAGACATGTTTATAGGTTGATCGTCAATGTCGGGGGCATAAGATGCATCGACATAGGCTGATATGCCTTCGGAGTTAGATCTATAGACAATTGCAAGATCGATCGTGGATTTCAAGTACCGGATGATGCGCCGTACATAATTCTTTTTTGTATCATCGGAACAATTTTGGAATCTTGACAGGTAATTGACTGAGAAAGATATGTCTGGCCTTGTGCCTCTAGATACATATAATAGTGCACCAATCATAGACCTGTATTCTTTGTTGTCTGTGCCTTCAGATTTGCTTAATTTGAGGCCTGTCTCCATAGGCGTTTTGGAAGGATTTGAATCACACATTTTGAATTTCTGGAGAATCTTTTGGATTTGCTGTTTTTGGGTAAGTTTAATTATTTGTGATTCACGATTTCTTTCAATTTCGAAACCTACAAAATGGGTTGGGTTGTTTACAACTTTCATAGTGAAACGAGTTTCAAAATGAGTGGTTATTTCATTAACCCATTCGGGACGATTAGTTGCAAGGAGGATGTCGTCTACGTAAATTATCATGAAGGCAATACCATCTGATTCATCTTTACGTGTATATACGCATCTGTCGATTTTTGACTTTGTAAAATTGGATGTTTGAAGGTGAGAATCCAGTAACTCAATCCAATTTTTACTAGATGTTTTAAGGCTGTAGATGGATTTTTCAAGTTTAAGTAATTTTGATTTTTCGACGTTGCAACCTTGGGGAATATTAAGAAAGATGTCATTTTTAATTTTTGAGTTCAAGTAGGCTGTTTTGACATCGTATTGAACAAGTTGTAGATTTAATAGATTAGTTACGGATAAGATCCACCTAATTAGCCAGAGTTGCACAACAGGTGCATAGGTCTCTGTCATGGTATACTCGGATCTGTCCATAAAGCCTTTGGCAACGAGTCTAGCTTTTGGGCACATTATTCCTCTTTCATTGGCTTTGGCCGTGAATATCCATCGTGTGTCTATAGGTTTAACATTATGTGGACGGTCTACAATTTTCCACACATTAAGGTCTGACATGGATTGCAGTTCATCATTGATTGCCTTAAGCCACTCTTTCTTAAAAGGATTCTGGAAAATATCACTGAAACTTACTGGCATGCAATCTTCTATAAATAGCAGATCTTCGGATGAGGCTTGTTTTAGTACATTGACCCTATAGATTGCCTCAATTTCCTCTTCTAAGGGTTTTACTTGTAGTTCCTCTGGTTTACTTGTGAAGTCGGCTAATGTTTTCGTCTCATCGAATTTAACATCGCAGGATTTGTAGGATTTCATTTTGATTGGATCTAGTATCTGATAACCTACATTCGAAAAGCCGATCAGAATGGTTTTAAGGGCTCGGGGCAAGAATTTTGGGTCGAGATGCTCCTCTTCGTTCTTCTTGGCTTTGACTGCTGATTGCTGTCTCTGTTCTATAGGAACGTGTTTATATGCAATAGCACCAAAGACTCGAAGATGGGAAATATCGGGTTTAGTTCCGTATAATTTTTCATAAGGGGTCATGTTTCCTAAATTGACGCGGGTCGGACTTCTATTAATTATATGGGCGGCAGCTAATACAATTGTTGACCATAATTTAAAATCAATTTTTGCGTCATATAATATGGCTCTAACTCTTTCGAGCAGGGTTCTGTTTTGCCTTTCGGCTATTGCATTTAATTCGGGGGTGTATGCCACGCCATCATCTAAAGTGATTCCTTTTTCGGAGCAAAATTGTGTCATTTTGGAGTCGGAGTATTCTTTAGCTTGATCAGTTCTTAATACTGAGATAGGATCATTGGGGAATTTTGTGTTAAAAGATAAATAATACTCTTTAAATTTATCGAAAGCCTGGGATTTTCTTAATATTGGGAAGGCAAGAGTATATTTCGAATAATGATCAATAAAAGTTATAATGAATTTTTCTCCGTTATATGCCTCTTGAAAGGGTCCCATGATGTCTGATGAGACTACTTCCATTCTTCTCGTTGGTCGAGTCCTCACGCCATGGTGACCAAGTCGGGTGGATTTTGCTTTTATACAGATTTCGCAAGTGGCAAAGTCATCGTCCTTAAATACCAAATTTTGGGGCATACCTACAACTACTTTTGATAATGCTTTTAGGCTTTTGCCACTTAGATGACCTAATCTTCTATGCCAAAGAGTTTTAGTTTTGTTTATGTTTTTCTTATGCTTTCTATTTATTCCGACACTCTCTCCGTTTAAGTCGTCCTCAGATTCGGAATAAATCTCCTGAGTGACCGTATCCACTTCAGTATCTTGAAAATTTTGGGGGTGGTCAATGTTTTCCTGCTCTCTTTGTGGATTGCTTGTTTCAGCCTCATTCAGTTCTTCGAAATTTTGTTGAGGATCATCTATATGATCTTCCTGTTCTGCAGACGTACTAGGTACAGGCATACACACAAGCTCCTGATAGACCTTATTTTCTTCATCTTCATCAACTATCTCGTAATCAATGTAGTACATAGAACCTCTCTTTGGAGCGGTTATAGTAATTTCACCAGTATTTTTATTTATGATGTCTGCGTGATCCGTGTCCGTTATGATTTTAAAGATGCCAGACTCCATGATTTTAGCACCTGACCAAATATCAAGGCTTAAATCAGGATCATAATATACCTCTTTTAGGTGAATAGTGGAAAACTCTGCGTTGGAATTGCAGAAGTTAACATACATTGATCCAACAAGGGTGGGGTTTACAAATACACCTTTTTTTGCACAAAGTGCTCTACGAGAATTGTCAACTTTGCGTATGTTTCTTAGTTTTGAAATATCATTGACCATATGGTCATCTGCTCCATTATCTAGTAACATCGTGTGGAGTTGGTTTTTTTGGGGGGGGCGGACTTTGATACTGTAGGGGGTTTAGGCCATTGAAATTCATCTTCGATGTCATCAAAACTTAAATGATTAAGATTTGAATGTAACATCATAGAATATTTGACACGAAAATTGGATTTATCTTCTGACTTTTTTTGGGAGTTCGTGTTATTTGAAGTTTGGGGTTTCGAGCTACTGTTCTGATTCTGGGTTTGTGGAGTATTATTGCAGTAGATGTCTCATTAGGGCATGTCCTTGACATGTGTCCTTTTTTATTACATCTAAAGCACGTAATATCCATTTGGGACACATTATCTTTGGAAGGATAATTATTTTGTTTGTTTTGGTTATTTCTGTGATCGTTTAGATAATCGTTGTATTATAATTTGGTTTAGAGGGATTTGAGTTATTATTATTATTACGAAAATTTCTAAAATTTCTTTTATTATTATTATTCATCGGTTGATAGGATGATTTGGGCTGATCAAACCCGGGAAAAGTTTTGTTAGAATATTCAATTCGATCACATTTTTCTAGTATCATTTTTGTAAGTCTGACAGTAGTTCGTTTTTCAATTTCTAATTGGCGGAATTCTGAGAAAACAGTATCAAATTTTTCGGGCAACGACATCATTAATTGATCAATTTCATCAGCTTCCGATAGGGGGTAATTAGCATCACGTAGTTCTTCCACAATGGATGAAAAATATTCCAAGAATGTACGGATGGTACCTCTCCTTGGATCGAAGCGAAGGGACTGAAATTTTGCCTTTAATACCATGATGTTAGTAGCAGTTTGGTTTCTGTGTCGAGCATCTAAGATTTCAAAAATTTGAGAAACTACATCGCACGTTTTGACATGATGAAGGATTCTTTTGTCAAGTCTTTCGAATATATGAGCTTTCGCTCATTCCTGAGTTTGGAAGAATTTAAGCCATTTGGATGTTAGGCGTTCTTCAGATGATGTATAAATGTAACTTGTTTCTCGAGCAGTAGGAAAAATTGTGGAATAGCAGCCTTTACCTATAAGGGTGCTGATGACGGTTGCACGCCATCCCTCATAGCCATTTCCACGGAAGACATTTGAGATCCTATCATTATTTTCAGTGTTCATAATTAATGAATTGACTGAACTTAACAAAAAAAAAAAAATTAAAAAAAAAAAAATATAAAAAACGGATGTCAATCCCCAGCAAATGCCGCAAGACTAGGATTGCCGTACCTGTGTTAACCAAACAATTTGAAGATATAACGATAGTATTTAAGTTGTCCTTGTGTGTGTCTCGAGTAGGTCCACTGCGGGCAAGAGATCACACACGTTAAAGATGAGACTGGACGCTTCCCAATAAAAAAAATAAAAAATAAAATAACAAGACTTTTTAACCCAAAGATAATTCGTATTTGAATTCAATATTCGATAAGATGATTAATTAAAATCAGTAAAAAAATGAAATTGTGAGGGTGAAAATGAAATTAGCTACCTTCTGATCGAGGGAATTAGAAAGGAATAAAATTATTGATAACAGGGGAAATTTTGTTTGAAATAGTATACCCACAAAAATAATTCGAAATTAAAATTGAAGAAAAGAGAAAAAAAAAAATATTGCAGATGATTTGAAATAAAAATTTAAATTTCACCAAGTATTACGCAAAATTAATTCTACTGGTAACGCAAAAAAATAATAAAAATTCACAGTAGAAAAAAAAAGGTGAATGAGAGAAAAAAAATTTGAAATATGTATAATATTTTCGAATAAATAATTAATGTTGCACGAGAGAAAAAGAGCAAAGTGAGAAAAAAAAAATAATTTAATTTAATTTAAGTGTTCGTATAAGAAAAAAAAAAATTCAAAAAAAATCGTTAAGTATTTTCGACAAAATTGTGCAACGGCAAAAATTTTCAAGTTGCAACAAAATGGTGGTTTGAAACTGAAAAACCGCGCCAACGTATTTATTGAATGGGCGAAGATAAGCGTTCGTAGGTTCGTTGCACTTAACAAAAGGTTAATGTACAAGTTCGAACGAATGAACGAAACGAGCCGTGCATACGTCACGAGTTGTACACTCCAAGACAAAAGTGGCTGCAAAAATTTGCACACAACTTGCCAAAATTTGTACTTAGAAAAATTTTGAAAAGTCCAAAATTATTTGAACTTAACTATATTTTCAAATATACAGGTTAAATATTGAATCGAAAGAGTTAAGTTACACAAAAATACGAAATTGAACACGAAAAATATACGAAAAAATACGAAAAATTACGAAAAATATGTTTTTTATTACCTTTTTTTAGCAGAAAATTTTCAGGTGATACCTTTTTAATCGTTGATTTTTTGTTTTCAGGTTCGCTTTCTGGAATTAATGAAGATGGTGCTCTAGAACTGTTGTTTGAACTGCGCTTCGGTTGTTTTGAACGTACTTCGATGAGAGTTTGAGTTAAGTTCTTTTTGAGTTTTAAAGATGATACCAAAAGTGAAGTTGAATTAAGACGATGAATACCAATTTTGATGTTGTTGAATTGAAGCTTTTACGTTGGTTTCAGATCAATTTGTGACTGCTCAAGGCGATTTATTTCCAATTGATGACTTCGACGAATTAGTTCATACACAAGCAGGGCAGATACTAATGAATTTACTAGTTTTCAGGCAACACAAGCAGGGCTCCCAAACAACTTAGCAATCGACGAGTCCTGGAATTTTCGATACACTTGGCTGGATTATACACAAACAGGGCAAATCCTTTTCAGCAAACGACAAAACTCATTGAACGTTTACAGCATTCAAGGTGGAATTAAATTTTTCGAGAAAAAAAAAATTTTTTATAATTTGAAAAAAAAAATGGTAGGTTGGAACTAAGTTACCCAACACAAAATAAAATTACGAAAAATATTAAAAACACAATTATTCATGAAAATTTTAAAAGTTTGACTTAAACACAAAAAGAATTCACAATATATAAAAATTTTAAATTATTATTTTTCAAAATCTGTTACAGGTACAAGGATTGTTACCGAGCGATGCTACCATATAGAGGTTGAGGACCGGAGTTGTAACAAGAAAGAAAGATTTGAGTGAAGTTACGTCCAAGAAGCGAGTGTTTATTTCATAAGTTACATAATTTAAGCAAAGTACATTTTTAGAGTAATGAACGAACGGTAATGGAAATGAACGAGTGAGCGGCGGAAGTGGTATATCAGTGTAGCCGCGAATAGATATAAATAAATGTATTCGATATGTGATCGTGTGTTCGTAGGAGTGAGAGGGGAGAAGGATTGGTGGTCTCAACACTTGTTGATAACTATCGATAACTATCAATAGTTTTTCCAAAATTCCAAAAAATCTAATTTCTATTTTCTAATCAGTAATTCAAGTATAAAATCTCGATCCCGGTAATTTTTTATAATATAAAAGGTGTAAAAGGTATAAAATGGATTATGATTTTTATAAAGAGTTGATCAGACAGTTTCTCATAGTTCATTATCTGGATAAACGTATTGAAAAACATGAAAAAAATTAAATTTTCAGTATCAGTTTTTACTGATGGAACACACACAAGGAAATGTCAAATTCAACTCTCAATGATCAATCGAATATATTATCAAAGAGTTAAAAGAAATAACCTCACTTTCGAGTTTGACATTTCAACTTTTGATTTTCAATATTTTCTTTTAATTTCTAGCATTTTTGTGTGTTTTTTAAAAAATTTTTTGTAAATTTCCTGACTTGTTCGATAGTTATCGATAATTTTTCTGTTGTCGATAGCTTACCGATAGGGCTCTTGTCAATAACTATCGATAACTATCGATAACTATCGATAGTTTTGCCATCCCTACGCCCATCACAGAACCCAAAAAACATATACGAAAAAAAAAATTCTCTCCCTCCAACAATGTAAAAAATAACATCAAATTTGCGATCTTTCCCACTGTAATGGGTCTTGCGATTTTTACAGGGACAATATCGACTGAAATAAAGGTACAATTCAATTTTATCATTTGTCCTGTATATTCTGAATTGCGAACAATTTCTAATAGAATTTATGCTTCTATTTTCAAACGACGAAATTTTGTTCGCCCTTCATGTCCCTGGATTGGTGAAACCTACACAACGTTTATTATGAAGTTTTGGACAGAAATTCCAAAAACTCATTTAACCGGACGAATAATTGGCGAGAAGATGAGACGTCGGTATATTCCGCTTATATGCTGAAAACTATACCTAGGTACAGAGCAGGTACACGTTTCCTTCAACGTACGACATATTGCATAACCTAAATGCCGTGAATATCATTCTACAGCTAAGCAAGTACAGCAGAATGAGAGCGTACAAAGCAGTAAATTCTTACATCGAAAACGTATGGTGTAGTTATTTAAAATTCAAGGTTTATTGGAAGCTTGTGCGGCAGGGAATGAATCTAATACTATAATTTCTCGAAATGACCGACTGTAGGGTAGGCTAAAAAATGTTGAATTTTAATATTTTGAAACATTCGCACTCGCCTGCCGCACTAAAATTATTTTACAGTTGAAAGAAAAATGATTGAAAACATAATAATTTTGTTGATTACAATTATAAAAAATAGAAACATTCTTATTCAACGTACTTTCCGCTACATCTTTGTTGAGAACAATTTGGCAGGAGTGGGGGTGATGTGCATGAAATATGTTTTTCCTCACAGAATCGTCCATAGTAATTGTTTGAACATTGACACTTGTTCGGTAGCACACAAACGCCTCCATTTGCACAAGCTGGATTACACTTGGCTGCAATTAAGAAACAAAAAAAAAAAAAAAAAAAAACAGTGTCTCATATCAGAGGCAATGTAGGTAACGTTTTCAAATAATTGCGACAAGGATAATATAAAATAAATACTTTGAAAAATAGTAATTTTAACAACTAGCCTAATTGCGAATATAACTGTTATTTTAAGTGTTTGATTTGATACAGTGGTTTAAGGTTGACCATGTACCTACCTGTTGACTTACGTATAAAAGTCAAAATTATTTTACTATATTATCTGGTACACTGTGTTTCATTTTGATAATTTCTGTAATCCGTAGATTGAGAAAGTTGGAGGTTGGTGCGAAAAGTATGGGGAAGTCCAATTCAAAATTGTCTCGCTTTGGTGGCAGAAATTAAAAGTGCTGGAAGGGTGATCATGTATGTTTGATAATTGACTGTTTTCAAGTACAAAACTACCATTTATGAAAGGAAATATTTAACCTTAAAAGCGAAATGCGAAATTTTTTGAGTGTCTCGCGGAAGGAAGTTTTTCCAACAGGTTTATATGTTATGACGTCATGTTTGAAGTTCATCTATTGTTTCGTTGAACACATGAAATTATAACAATGTTCTATTGGATTGGTTTGTGGTACAGTTGATAGAGATGCAAGCTAGCATGCTGCAGGTTGTGGGTTGTTGATATGTGTTGCGCCATAGAAAATAAGGAGGAACCAAAAGTAGATAGGTATCTAAGTATCTTTAGAATTTTTGTAATACACACTTATACAATTTTTTTTTGTTAGGTAAGTACGCATACAATTAATTATTCTAAATGTTCAATTTTTAACACATATCAAGACATTTAAAAAAATACTTTTTCATTTTTATTTTATTATTTGGCTCTAGAAACCAAGCCATATTATGTACATGAAGATTGATTGACATCGATGTAGGGTAAAATAGTGGTGCGGATCTGATAGTCAATGGCCTCCCAGAATTAATTTTCCAACCTCAGGAAGGAGTTTCAATTAAACTAAATCTAAAATAAGTAATGTTATTTTCAGTTGAGAACGTGATGGTTGGCTGACTGGTCTCAAGCATACAACCTTTCTTAAAACTAAACACCACACCTATACACCAGCAAAACACATAAAATTTTTAATGGTAGAAGTGAGTTATGTGCTATCCAAATAGGGGTGGTTTTATTTGTAAAAAAAACTTATTCTGGATAAGACCAAAAGCTTTTTACACTCACTCAAATGGAACCAAAACTTTAAAACCAAAAATTGCAAAAATCTATTTGGAGTGAGTGGTAAACCAAATGTCCAGGTTTTGGAGAAAGTCACCTCTACAATAAGCCTACGAGTCACTATTCTCATCACCACTTTGAAAAAATATTTAAAGCTACCTCATTATCACTCCTATTCTCTCCCATCATGTCAATGCACTTTCATCTTGCTTGAGAATTCAACCCATTATGAAAACATGTAATTCATCTTGAGAAATAAATCCAAATTTCAATAAACCATAAATTTAATATCAGTAATTAAGTTGTTACAACCCTTATCTTCAGGTATTCTTATCATGGAAGTCATAGAAAAATTCACGAAATACTTTTTTACTTTTGTCTATCGTAATCCAATTCTTGTGAATTTGTGGTACCTACTGGAAGCAATACACTCAAATGAAACCTGACTTTACCATTTCAGATCTCATTTAGTGTAACCAACTGCATTTATGATGACCAAAATGTTTTATCCTAACTTAAATTGTTGGCAGAAACAATTGGACCCAAAAAATGTTTTAATTTGAAACAATTCCACATTGAAATAAATATAATATTTATGAAAAATCCTTCAGTTTTTTCAAACATCAGGATTCATGAAAGGCACCAAAACTTTGCTTTCTTACAAACAACAAAGAAAATTTTCAATTTTCAACCAATTTAATTCAGTCATTGAAAATTTTAGTAATAAAATTTCAAAAAACATGGTCGCAAATTCAAAAATAAAAATTTAATAAAATGTACAACTCAGTTGATAAAAAAAAGAAAATAACAGGTGGTTAGTTCTCGAAAAAAAGCCGGGAGAGAGGCCGAAATTAAAAGAAGACAGCCCCATACTCTTTTGGAAATTAAGAACCATTATCACATTACATTGAAGACAAAAAAAAATAAAAATAAAGTGGGCCCACATCGCATCATATAACCTAAATTACCAAACTCCTATTTCAACTTCCCCCTCATCACCTCTATCCTGACCTTAGTCACTGAATATTTCCTCCGAGTCAGTCTCATCACAAATGAAAATAAAAATACTCTGCTCACAAATCAGCAAGAAAAAATGACTCAGCTTTTCAGGAGGAACATTTTTATTTAGAAAAAACAATCAGACAGCAATATGGTTCAGCAACTTAGCAAAATCAGGAAAACCAATTGTCAGTGAGATGGGCATGTGGTTGAGTTCACCACTTTTAGCTGGCAAATATGTAGGTCCCAGGTTCGATTCCCTGAGCCAACAAAACCTACATCTGGTGACCCTTGATGTGTGCTGGACATGCATGCACCCTAGTGGTACATGGTGGAACTCACAACTCTCCTTCCTAACTTGAGTCGCTGATAGATGGTGCCCTATATAGTGGAAATAGAACCCATATAGGTAGTATAAGCTTGTGTGTATAGGTATAAGAGGCGTTTCTGACTCCGCCCAACCTCCCACAGCATCTAATGTTGTTCAACTTGTGTTGAGTCTCTCTAGGGGGGGAGTGTGTGGGAACCGCCATACTTTGTCTAATATAAAATACATTTTCCAGTTATAGTTGGCAGTGAGATGGCCATGCAGTTAAGTTCACCACTTTTAGCTGGCAAATATGTAGGTCCCAGGTTCGATTCCCTGAGCTTGTTTCAATAAATTTAAAAATATTCCATTTTTGATCGAAAATGAACTTCTTTAATAAAAATCAATAGTTCTAATTTTCACAATCATTTGACAATTGATAAAAATAAAATTTTTTATTTTAAATCATTTTATAAAACTTTTACATTTTGAACTTTGAAAATTTTTCAATATATAGCTCTAAAAAAACGAGAGCAAGGAATTGTGCTTCTGTCAACTTCTAGGACAGAACTGAAAGTAAGGCCAAAAATTGAAAAATGAAGTGGCCAACTTCAACACAAGAAAAGATAAAAAACAAAATTTGAGGACATAAAAGGTTTTTTTGAATTTCTCCAAGTTGCTAAAATATAAAGGAAAATAGAAATAGATAAAAAATAACACGAGGATACAGAAAATAAATACAGATAAAAGTTTCCTATCAACAGGAGAACAAGAGAAAAATTTCTAGTCTTGAGTGTGGAACTTCTTCAAGAGGTGACAACAAAAGAAAAATAAAAACCCAAAAATCGATGGTAGGTACTATTGAGGTTGATAAAAAATGATGTTAGAAAAGAAAAAGAAAAAAGAGTGAGTATACGATTTTAATTTTATTGGAAATGTGGAGAGATAGGTGAAATAAAAGGAGAGTGGAATGTGTAGAATAAAGCAAGGAAAGAAGAAAAGAAGTAGAGAATATAAGAGAAAGAACTGATCGAGAGGAATAATAGGAGATAGCTTTTAAGGTAAGAAATAATAATTACTATTATGCTAAAGTAAAATAAATGTGTCATTTTATCTCCGTTCATGTTTTTACTTGAGAAAAAAAAGAAATATTCTCGATGAATTTCATACCATTTTTCATTGGCCATGATAAGAACATTGGCCCATATATAAAATGAAACAAGTAAACTTGAGTAAAAAAAATAAAAATATGAGCAAATACATAATTACGTCGGTATGTTAGTTCTGTAGTTTATGAGTAACCATCTCTCATGCTCGAAGAAGTACCATGCTTGAGGAAGTTTTGGTAGAGAAATTCCCCATCAACCATACTCTCGCGATTGTTCACAAACAAGGGCGTAGCCAAGAGGGACAGAGGATCGTTTTTTTTTATTTTACACTTCTTACTTTTAAAATTTGAAAAAATTTTTAGCAATAAATATGCGAAAACAAGTTCCATAGATGCTAAATTTCCTAAATTTCCAAAATTTTCAAAAGTGACAAGCAAAAAAAAATGCGAAGTCATAAAATAATTTTTTTGACCCTTCCTTGAAGAAATCCTGGCTATGCCCTGTTTGCAGATTAGTGTTACCTACACCAAAAAGGTTTAATTTAACATTTTTCCCAGTTTACTTCTTGACTAGGTCCTTAATGTCTTCTCTCAGATAACACCATAAAAATGTTTACTCATCATTAACTATATTAGAAGGGTAAAGTGAGGTCAAGTAGACTGAAAGTTTTTGGATGCTGTATACTCAGTCCACAATAAAACTGTGGATCTCATTCCAGTTTAATTGTATAGAGAATATCTTCAACTTTAATATGCAAGGTTGGGGGAGAAAATCGACTAGGGGTGAAAATAATTATTATATTAGTAAAAAATCTATTTTTAAATTGTTTTTTTGGCTTAAGTATTTGGAAACGGCCCACCAGACCCTTTTAAAAAGTCCGCCTCAGAGGAATGCTCTCTTTTCCTCCCCCTCTCGCTGGCCTTATTTGCATGCTGTCATGTTCTCCACCTAAGTTGATATCTGACTTCGACAAATTAAAAAATCTTTAAAAAATAATTTGGTCCTCTAAGTGGACTACTTTAAGAAGTTTTTTGTTTTTGATGCTAAGTTGATTTACTTGCTTAATATGATTTTCCCAATGATAACACATGTTAAATTATTCATTATTCTCCAACAATGGTTGGTCCATGCGACCTCACAAATACTTTTTTACTTTTCATTTCCTGGTCAGTACCGTATTACTTTTGGGTAGCAGCTAATCTATGGTATTGTCAGCTGATTTAAGCTGTATCTTAATAATTCCTATTATAAAATAAAATATTTGCCTGTATTAGTGCTGTGGGGATATCAGCCTAGGTGAGGATTAGGGGCTCGGATCCCTTGATGACAGTCGCTAATGCAAGGTTGGCTAATATTTGTGCCTTGCACATTAAATCACAGCAAACGAATTGTTTGTTGCACTTTGCACATAATTCGTAATGACTCGACCATGACTGATTGGCTTATTACAGGTTATGTCATGTTAGTAGTAAGTGCACAAGTCTCACCTTATTAGATGTGATCAATCAAATACGTATTTATTTACATAGGTACGTACGTGTGTTTGTGTGTATGAAAAGAGCGGGGCATAAAAAGCCTCAGAGCACGGTAAGTGTTGAGCAGTGTTTACTGAGGTTAGCTCTCTTAGTCATTGTTTACATGTTAGTGAACATGCAAATAGTCGGTTTACTACAGCCTTCTGTCGCACAAATTCTTTTCCCACCGCCAAATATATTCCACAAGAATCGTTCACTTAAATTTAAAAATTATATTAAAAAAATAACTTTTGTAGTCCAATTTCATATTTTATCAAATGATATCCGACTCGTATGCGACATAATGCTGCAAACTTACAATGGGAATTAAAATTAATTATATCTATACATTTCCATCACCATTCAGCAGTGTTACCAAATTTTCAGTACTGTGGAACTGGTAGAGGTCCACTTGACCTCGTAGTTCACTTTATCCCACTTGATCCTACCCACACATAAGCATACGACAAAGAGTGTGTCCTTAATTTTCATTTTTTTGAACTTTCAACTTTTTAAGGTATACCTAATAGCCCAACAGTGGAATTTTCAAAAATTAAACTTCCAAAAAATATACAAACAACAGTGACCTAGAGAATTATAAACAGACCTAATTTTTATTGAAGAAAAAAAAATCAATTATCAGAGGATAAATGAGATTTACTTACCTGCTTGCGAAATGGTCAAGTTTTGAACAGATGTTGATCTTAATTCTGAAGAAATAGGCGATACAACCGTTGCCGCATCGTCTTGATTTCTAAAAAGACAAAAAAAAAAGCATGGGCTACATAATTAAAATGTACCGGTATTAGTAAATTATTGAAAAGTTATTTTCGAAGCATTGGGCTAAGAAATTTTAAAATTTGGTCAACTACTTATCAACAAGTACGAAATTAATAAGTAAGCTCGAAGGAAACACCAAACAATTTTTATTAAAAAACAAAAAATGCTATTTTAGCTGACTTATGTAGGTATCTATCAGCTTTTTTGACTTTTCTGAACAATTTATGACACAGATGTCAGTTTTGATTCTAGAATCCTATTGACCATTCATTTTCAAACCAAAAACATAGCAACTGTCGAATTTGTCAGCACAAAAATACATTTCATGACAAATAAGAAATTATTTTATATATAAGAAAGGGTACGGATGGAGAAATTTAAATAAAAACACAAAGAAGGTTTACATTCCACTGTTCAGCTATATTTTTAGTGAAAATACAGTTTCAGTAAGAGGGCTAATTTTACAGTAGAAGTTTAAACTAATTCAACTGAACTTTGATCCTTGATATGCTTTACATCTACATCAATTCCTTCCAATTTTATGACAAAACTTTTTAATTAACGCCGATTTTGATAATTCCAGTCCCCAGACCTAGATCTTGCTGGAAAAATTTTAAAATAATTATTTTTCACTTTTTTGTACATTTTTTATTGTTTTTTTAATTACTTAGATTTTTTAATATTGTCATGAAAACTGGCAATGTCCGTTTTCTAGCGAAGTATCGTTGCGCTAGAATTTTTTTTTAAAATTTAACTTGGATTTTGCTGGAAAATGTGTTATTAAAATTTCAATGATTCTGTTTTCTACTTACCTACACGAAATTTAATCAAATGAAATTTGTGTTCACTTGTTTTACAATTCAAATGTTTTGTTCTATTTTATTAGAATACAAGATCTTGCGCATTCAAATAAAAATAGGTAACAAAAAATGCAAAGAGTTATTAATGGAATCAAATGTGATTCAAGACCAATGAGTACCTATGTGATCACAAAACACGTAGGCGATTGTTATTATTTTGAAACAAATCAGAAATTATTGCCTAAATATAAAATTAACCAACTCCCTACTTATGGATTCTCTGCATATTGCTACGCAGCACTAAGTACGTATAGACAATAATTGTTAATTTAACTTTGCGACTGTTTCAAACATCGACCTTAATATTTTGCAAATTAAAAGTAAAAGGAACAACAATAATAAATTTTCTTCAAATTTTCACCCATGGATAGTACCCACCCGTACTTACACGTAGTTCATTGTTTGCGTGATGCTTTTATTGTAAGTTCGTTTCCAGTAACTGTCATAGCCAGTCTCATAGGCATGACCAACACTAAATGCAGACGACACACAAACCACAAACAAAAACGAATAAAACGTCTTCATAATTGTAGGAAAAAAGAACACACAAATTAAACCGTCACTAAAACACAATTACCTATGAAAAAAAATTATTTTTGCATAATCGTTGAGCGTACATTATTCTTGCCACACGATCGATGAAAGACTGAAATTTTCTGCAAAATTTATAATTAAGTAAACGTATAGTTTCATGAGCTAGGAAGTACCTATACATAGGTAAGTTATATTTACTTAACTGACACTATACAGATTTACATCGTTTTTTCTCATCGGATGGAAATACCCAATTACGTTTTAGATAAACGCACTAAAATATCGTATCGTATCGGAGCAGGAGCGATGGAGGGTCATCTCTTCAATTGCGCTCATGACACATTTTTATATAGTATTGCATAAAATTATAACCTTTGTACGATTTCCAATGTATTTAAAATTTTCAATGAACAGCGCACACGTTCTAAGTACCTAAACGAGATTTCCAAATTATACGAATTACAAGATTATACATAGTGTTCAAAATAAACGTGTAACACGTTAAGACTTGAACATTTGATGTGATTGAATTGTCTAAACCAACAGGATATAATACGTATATTCATCTAAAAAATAAACGAGCTTTTTTTTTCTTTTTCTTTTTTTTTGGTATGAAAACCCTTTAAAGTTCGTCTCCCGTACTCACGTCAAGGTAATCTAATAAATCCTTACTTACTTCCTTACTGTCTTATTACCTATCCTTACTCATACTGTAAATGTGAAAGTGTGTTTAGATGTTTGGGACTCGACCACACCATAACCACTGCACAAATTGATTTGAAATTTGGCGCGAAAATAGTTCGGGAACCGCCGAATCGAAAAATAGGCTAATTTTCATCTGGAAAAGTTCAGCGGTTCTTCAGCAATAAGCAAAGACTGTCTGCGTTAGGGAAGTTTTTTCCAATAATAGGCATCCTATGTTAATAGATACTTACCTAAATCAAAGGATAATATATTTTTTGGTATACCGAATTGCCAAACTTATAATATTCAGGTCAATATATCGTTACAACCCTTATAATCGTGCACCTCACAAGTACATCATGACACCTAATAATTTATTGAGGTCACCAATACGTTCATACAGTATTAAACCATATAACTCCATCTCACTCACCGGACATTCTAATCCATGTCCCTCACTCATCTGACATTCTTACGCCATTATCCCTATCTCTTTCTAATGAAGACGAAAACAATACATTTTGAAATATTTCTAAGCTGGAGAAAACAAATTGCTGGAAAAAATTTCGAGTTCAGCGTTTCGAGAAAACTACCAAACAGATAGGGCTGGAATTTCAACGAAACATAAGGAAAATGCTCGTAAGAGTACGCACTTAGTGTTATATATTGTGAACCCTGCAGACCCTGGAAATCCCACCCCTCCCAAATTTTCCTGTAAAATACTATCATCCGTTAGCTACGGTTTATTGCTGGCTTGAGTTCTGTAACTTGATTTGTAATCTTTCAACAAGAAGTCAAATGCGTACTCTTATCCGCCCAAGAGTACTCACTTTGAGTTTTAAGAGCACACCGTTTGAAAAAAAAAAAACCCAAAACCACTGAAATTCGAGAAAATTATATGAAATCGTATCATTTTTATAGTAAAATCTGAGTATTACCAAAGAGTGGTAAAAATTTCTCTTTCTCATTGTAATATTCTTCCGAATTTTTACACCACCTATTTCCACAAAATGGGCAAAATAATTCCCTGCATTTTCCTCTAAATCGGAAATCTTCTTTATGAGCAGGACATATGAAAATATCTTTGTGAAATAAACCAGTTTTCACATTCTCCTTCTTTAAAAAAAAAAAAAAAAAAAAAAAAAATGACTAACACTTGTTTTGTGAAAATGTTCCTAAAAAAAATTTATTGTAATTTTTCCAAATATTTCTCCTGTTTATATTTGTAGATATTTATGGTTTGGTAAATATTATTCATTTTCTAGGGTCAAAGATAAAAAAAAAAAAAAATTGTCTATGTATTTATGTATTGCAATGTCATCGCAAAAATTAGTAAACACACAAAAACAGTTTTTACCATACTGCAACTCACACAACCAACTTAATATCATGGTATTTAGTACACAAAGTCTGTATATGAGGGTGTTCTTATTAGACAATTGACATATTTCAGATTTGGGGAGACCAGGGTACCATGGAATACTTGTCTCTGGTGTGAGCTAGAACCGAGTTAGAAATTTGGGACCAATAAATTTGAAAAGAATGAACCTTCATCCATAAAACAAAATGAAAGGAAATAATTAATATGTGATAGTTTTTTTCTAATTTCATCTTAAAGGTGGTAACCTTTTTTGTTTCCATGGTACCCTACCCCAGCGTACCATCGAACTGAGGGTGGTGTATCATGGTACATGTTAAATCCCATAAGAAAATAATATTTTTTAAACCAAAAAATTGAATTTATTTCATATAATATAATATAAAATGCACTGCATATATCTGCTATTTTAATAATTGTAATAATATAATTATTATTATTAAAACTGATTGTTTTTCAATTGCGACATTTTCCTCATGAATTTACAAATTTAAGACATTTTGCACAGTACCCTAAACTTTCTCAAGATCCAATGTTTCATGTTTTTTGGCAGTTTTAATTAGAAAAATTATTTGAGAAAAACTGAAAGGTACTTTTAGTATGTTCTATGGTACACCAGAAAATTTACACCATTGTACACTAGATTCACCTTCTTACTAAAATTCAATATTATATTTAATCTAAGAGTTTTTGAGTATTGATAACTCCGAATAATTAATTACCGACTATTAAACATCTTTGGAACATATCCAAAAATTTGAATGTTCAACTTCTCTCCCATTGGTCACACTTTTTGTGAGTCATCAAAATTTTACTTTTGGTATAATTTTGGTAAATACTGCAATAACTTTTTAACAACAAACTGGATAACAACAGTGAACGAATGAAGTATTTACCAGGTGTATGATGCATAATGCAATGGGACTAGTTTGTCCCAAAATTGAAGGGATTCTGTTTTATCCATGGTATACTTGTTTCATGGCACCCTTGTCTCCCCTACTGCAGCCAGAGACAAAGTGCATATACTCTTACCTACCTGTTGTACTCGTACTAGCCTTTCCCTTAGTTATCATATGGGAGCAGGTCTGAGAGAAATTTGGTGCTCATTGCTTTGGTAGTTCTTGAGAAAACTGGAAAATGAAAAAATTCCTGGAAAAGTCATTTTTCCAGGATTCTGAGTAAATGACGGATGTGATGGAATGGAAACTACATCGATAGATTCTCCATATGTAGGTTGCAAGTCTGATAATAAGTTTGATGACTATTAATTTGGTAGTTTCTGATAAAATTAGAAAATAAAAATTGTTGAAAAAAATGTTTTGTACATTGTTTAGAGAAAATAACAAAAGGATAGAGCTTAAATTTATTTTTCTATAATTTTTTAAAGTTTTTGGAATTTAGGTTTTTTTTTTTTTTTTAATTACAGATGAAAATTAGCAAACTGTGTTTTCTAGCAAAGTACTGCTGCGCTAGACCTTTTGGTTTGTTTCATATTTTGCACCCCAAAAATTGATCCTGAATGTTACGCCGTTTAACTTCGGGACACCCTATATAATTGGTAAGGAAACCCGCAAATTGAACGGATGACGGACATAGTTGCAGGGAACAAAACAAAATAAGTTAACATTGAAAACGCGTTTTTAAAAGATAAGCTTTTATTTATTTCCCTTGGGTTTAACTTCATACGAAATACCTAAATATTATTTCGTTGCGTAAGATTGGCTGCGGTATTGGTATATTTTAAAATTGCCGCAGTAAGTAAAATAAAAGCTTAAGTATAATAGGTAATAATAATGATAAAAATAAATTTTGTAGGTGATGAAGTCATCGAACGATTGGGATATCTCGTCATTCTAAAGTAAGTTGATTATTATCTCATTCCACGTGAATTTATTGTGATAAGCATAACGTAATAGATTTACTTTGTTACTGCAGTTTTTAACGCTTATCGCTCATATTCGGTTTTAATGCACAACACAAGCGTTTCGAATGAATGACAATAAACTGTATTCCACAGTTACGCCACTGAAGAGTAAAAAAAATATCATCGATCAGAGTCCGGAAAGTTTGACGCGGAGCTACGGCCGCCATTTTGAAAAATATAAGTCCGTTTTTCAGTTTTGTCCTCCAGTGATTATAGTTCTATAGTTTTTTCAAAATGTTTGCCCAGATTAAATCTCACTAACAATTCAGTGGCTACAAATAATGAGAATCTAAATCAGTAGGGTTGATCGAAATTGTAATACTATCTTATGCAAAACATTTTGCATTGAAATACGCAAAAAACCAAATTTGTGGTAATAAACGCCCCTTCCAGAAAAATACAAGAGGTGGGGAGGGTGCTACTTTTTGTCTGTCATTTCAGGAGAATCACCCGACAACCGCGTATACATACAGTTAAAGTTTGTGTACCTAATTTCTTATTTTTTTTAATGTGGTACACATTTCTATATTCATTAAATAGTGGTGTATTTGAAAAAATAAAAAATAAATAAATAACAGGGTGCTTTAACCAATAGCAATCCAGCAAATGCCTGCGTTGGCTAATGAAAATACAGCTCCTGTTTGGTAGTTTGTTTAAAAACGAATTAGGTGTAACGGATATATGTTCGTCATATTTTTAATATAAACGTACATATTCATTCACAGAAAAATACGTTTTTCTTATTCAGCAAATTCTTTCCCTTAATATGTACAGTCAACTGGCGAAAGTACCGTTACTTCCTGTCAGCAACTGTAAAACGTTTTCTAACGGAATATTCGAGTACCTGAACATTCTGGTCCCCAAATATTCTCGAAATAATAAAATAACTAATCAGCAAATCCCTACTATACACACAACACTATGGAAAAACATATACCTTGACAGGTAAACTCTTGTCTCCATTAAAATATTCGTATTGTATTGTAAATATTTAGTCAGTCTAGTACTGTACCTGTAACATTCTTCCAGTCTTATACTGTGAATGAATAATTGTATATGAAATAATGTGTATGAAAATATTCTCATTATAGTGATAAAATTATTATGTGTTTTTAATTCAACTAAAGTCTCTACTTCAGTTAAGGTCCACAATAGTTGTGGATAATAAACTTTATTAATTTAAAATAGTTCTCGAATAATATAATATTCTAGTGAATATTATAATATCTCGAAGGAAGTGTAACCATACCAAAAGAGGTCAGTTTCTAGTACTAAATGACATCTTTTGGCCGTTACATTTGGTGATATAAAATGTATCAATATATAGGTATATGATATATTAATTTGAGTGTGAAGAAGTGAGGAATTTGGTAGGAATCGCTATCAATGTTCATATATCGATATATGTTGATGAATAGCGGTTATTATTCTTTTTAGCTTTCGGTTTATGATTTCTCACTCAGAATAACCACTCTTAAACATCATTCTCCTAAACTTCACTATCCCATAGGTATATTTTGATGCTGATTTAAACGGAGTACAAAGGTTGCATCTACAAGTGCTGTTTATTCATAATATATGTTTCTGCATTTTATAACAGTTATATATATATATATATATATGTGTGAACTGTTAGACTGTCAATAGCTCTTATGTCAGTACTGTACTGCTCTTAGCAATGCTCAAAAAACCTATTCCAGCAACGATCATTATTTTCTTCTCATGGAATTGATTTTTCCAATTTGTTCAACACCTATAGTCCTTTCAGTTTGCCATTTGGCAGCTTCTCGCAACTATTAACCAAAATTTTTCTTTACTCGTATCTATTTTTGTTGATAAGGTGACATTATTTGGAAACTGTACTGGCACTGATCAAAATATGAAAACCAGTTCCTTATGTGAATATGCTCGATTCGGAGTTACAGAGAGACTCAGTTTCAGTGAATTTTCCATATCAAAATCAAACTGGGAAATTTGAAAAAATTTTCAAACTTAATTTTTGACGATGAAGTTTTGTTGTACTTGTCGAGAATGTAAATTGAAAAATGTTCTCTCGATAAACAACCTAACTTCAATACTCAGTTTGCACATCCAGAGGCTAATTTAGATAGGTATCTATTTATCGCACCTATAGACTAAAGATTAGCTCTGTTTGATAGGACTACACCAACTTACACCAACCTACACCAGAAGGTCGATTCCACAAATGTAAGAATGTCATATGTCTTCGCCTCAAGTTTTACTTGAATATTTGTGGAATATCCCTACCAGTGTAGGTTGGTGTAAGTTAGTATAATCCTATCAAACAGAGCTATTATCTCGTGCTCAACCTTTTGTTTATATAGAAATTTAAATTGAATCATTTTTGTATTTGGAATGGAACTCTCCAGTAATCCAGGTATCTGAGACGGAGGTTGGGGGTTCAACTTCTAATGATAGAGTAATTTTATTTATTTATTTTTTATTTATTTTTTATTTATTTTTTCATGAGTTTATTTTTACAATGTTTTTAAAGGTGTTTACGTATGTTGGTTAGTTGACAGGTATAGGATAGACTTCACGTGAAAAATACAAAAAAAAAAAAAAAAAGACCAATCACATTATAAACCTGAGACCCGAGTGAGATTTAGACGCTTGTGATTGATGGATTGAGGTACCTGCACCATTTCCCATCATACCTAATGAAAATTAATTTTCGTAACAGCTGCTCGAAATTATAGCCAAAATTTGACGTCGAGGCTGCAGCGTCATCAGTCGTATTGGCTGATAAAGGAAAAAAATGCTATCAATATTTCGATAATACTATCAATATTTTCTTAGTATTTTTTCTGGTAAGAATTTTAATTTTCCAACAATAAATTTGATTGTGAATAGAAAGCTTAAAAATTCTAGGTATTTATTTATTTTTATTTTTTGTTTTGCCACACATTAATTAAAGACTATAAGTTAATGAGGGAACTGGTTTTATTTTTGTTTCAAATTGTAACATTGGATCAAGTGGAAGAATCTTATGGAATGACTGTACAGTCAAATTTCAACAAAAAAGTTGATCTACGCACCTAATGGTCTGTGAGTGTTTCAAATTTTTGTCTGAATTTTCAAAATTTAACATCTTAGCTTCTTAAATGCCTCTTGAAAATTTGAAATTGTTACGAGTGCCAGAGAAAATTTAATAGTATATCGTCATAAAGAGTCATAAATCATGGTTACTTGAAGGTTTTTTAGTAGCTCGAGTCAGTATAATTTTGAAAAGTTTTACTTTTTTTGGAAAATTTAATCATCTGTAATTTTCAATCTATGGTAAATTGTAAAAGTGCTGGAAGTTGCATCAAATTCGATCGAATAATAGTTTTGCAAACAACATCAAATTTATAAACAATCAAGTGGAAAACAAAACATGCGTTTTTCACCAAAAACATGTTCTCAATCTGCAAAGTGTGACTCAAATGTGACTGGGAAATATGACACTTTCGTAACTCTATAATGACTCAGTTGCGACACTATTATGAAATTTCATCCAGTATTTGCCATGCGTGTGTCATTCTAAAGCCACAATGGGAAAACTGGCATGCCATAAATGTGATTTTTGTAAATTGGTCGAGATTGCGGGGGGCTAGACCTGCTGGAAAATGTTAGACCTATTTAGTATACAAAAAAAATAATGTTTTAAAGCTGGCTGTCTGAGAATTTGCAAGAAAAGTGATATACAAACATGAACCTACGTAAAACTTTCAAAACTATCGAATACCATCGAAAGTCTTGGACAAACTATTGATAATTTGTTAATACTATCAAAGCAATGCCTAGCACTACTCGTCGGCCTATACTCCATTCCAAAAGAGAAATGCAAGAATTTAAGGTGCAAACAGACAATCTCAAATTAATGTTATCAAAATTGAATTAAATTTGCCAGACAAAATTAAAAATTTTAACGAACAGATGTACTTCCCTTTCGTATTCAGTGTGAATCTGTATCCTTTCTTCCTGCCACAATATCCACATACTCCGTGCATTGCGGGTGGTGGTTAGCGTTTCTTTTTTGGAACACAGTATAGGCCAAAACATGCCAATGGGTATAGCAAAAAAATACAAGTACATAAGTTGCCTTCTGCAACTTTGATAAGGAAATTTATTCAAAATGGACCAAACTCTTTGAGGATATATGACATGCTGCTGTTTTACAATGGGATTGACTGTCATTAATATCCGCACCAAATATGCGTACACTGGCGTACAAAATACCCCATATCAATCAACATCGACTAATCAGAGTAATCAGATTCTCCAGAATGGGGTAATTTTTATGCTAGTGTTTATAAACAAATACACGTGCTAATGTTTTCCTCCAATTATATTTTTAGAAAGCAAAACGCGTGATGCTGGTAGCACTATCCATAGGTGCGACCCTAAAACCACTTTTATGTCGTCTCCATCATATACATATCTATCCCCAAAGATCAAACTCGACGAGTGTGAATGAAAAACAGTTGGTCAGGAGTACCTTTTTTAACGTACACATTAGCTCTGTTTTGATAGGACTACACCAATCCACAACAGGAGGGCGATTCCACAAATGTAGAAATGTTATGTGATTTTGCGCCAAATTTTAGTTGAATATTTGTGGAATATCACTACCGGTGTACGTTGGTGTAAATTAGTGTAATCCTATCAAACAGAGCTAATGAGAACAAGATTCCATCAACAAAAATTAGATTTGAAGAATTTTTTAAATTTTCCGCGTCTCATTTAGTCAATGGAAAATTAATTCATTGCAATATTTGAAACAAGTCCGTTTATAAGAAACTATTTTGTCGTGTAAACATGGAAGCACTTGGTAGGTGTTATGCAAGACTTACGAGTGTCAGGCGTCAGATTGTAAAACTTGTGGATGTGTCTTTGTGTGGGCATGTGTGTAGTTGTGTCAGTGTCCCTTGTCAATTGAAGGTGAACACAACATTTCAATTTTGAAACATACCTCTTATATTTCATACAATGAATCAAAGATTTCATACAATGAATCAAAGATGTATAGAAAGACAAGTTAGTTCACTATGATAGAAAAAAGCATCACATAATCGAGTTGGGAAAATTTATCCCGGTAGATGGCGTATGCACTAATATGGATTCAATGGGACAGGTTTTTATCAATGCTTTAAAGGAGAATTAATAAAATCTAAGTTATTGAAAGCAATTACACAAAAACTGTAAGTGGTAGAAAGTTTAAATTTTCAGGAGACATCTGCACAGGTTATCTCAAGATACACTGAAATTTTAGTTGAAATTGTACGTTCATTTTTCGAGATATCACTGAATTTCTGTTGATATTCCCCAACTTGACTGAATTCTTATCATTAAAAAACAGAATTTGAATAGAATTTTAGCGATATCTCAAGAAATACACGTACGATTTCAGCCAAAATTTCAGAGCATCTTCAAAAAATATATTTAGATGTCTCCAGAAAATTTCAGGAAATGGTTAGCGATTTAGAAAGTCGTACCTAGACGTTTAAAAATGGGGGATAAATGAAGGGTAAATGGAGTACATAACGAAGTTTTGTATAAAATCTCGATAAAATCAATTGAAAACAAATCCTGAACGATTAACACGCTGCTAGCGGGAGCATTTTTCCTTATCCTATTATTTGACGTTTTTGAAAGTAAAAATGTATGGGAGTGAACTGACTTGTCTATACAATTTTGTAATAAATACTCAGCTTCTATTAAAGCTAGAAAGCTAAGGTTGGTATTGCTGGAAAGAGGAGAAAATTTACAAAAATTTCCACATGATTTTCTAATCATCTTTATCAATTTGCAAATGAACAAACGAAAAAATGCAAATGAAAATTTTTCCATTTTTTAGATTCTAGAAACTTCTTATATTTCACTAAATGATGCCGGAGAGCTGACGTTGGTATCATTGGAAAGACGAAAAATGTCGCATAAATCTATCCATATAATTGTTTCTATCGTCGTTAGCAGTGTAAAAATGAACGAAATACAATACCTAAATTAATCGAAAATTTTCCGCTTTAGTATTGTTTCGATATTTTTTGGTTCACACATCAACATCAATCCTCCGTAAGTATAGCCACAGCGGCACTCGTGTATTTTTTTTTTTTTTTCTGTATTTTGAACAGTACCAACAGTTTCCAAATTATGGCGGACCTCTCCGGGGACACGAAATTCGAACACCCGCGGCATAACACACAATCGCACGTCTTATTTCACTCGGCGAATTGGCAACCATCTTTATTCTTTCAAAATACGCCACTCGCATCGAAGAAAAACATCGCGAGCACAAACCTCAAGGATCTCTTCGGTTCGAGCCGAAGCGAGCGTGAGAACTGGAAAAATAAATAAATGAAAATCGAAATAAAAATCGAAATAACAATATTTATTATTTTCAAAAAGTTTCGTTTTCATCTTTCGTACATCGCAATCGACAAGATACAGGACATTACCTACAGTTGTTAACAAATCCATGGCAGTAAAAAAACAACAACAACAATTTGCTAGAAATTCTCTAACGTAATAGCAAATCTACTCTCATTGCCATGTCAATTGGTTTTTAGGTTTCATTTGCAGTAAAAATATAATTAAAAGGGGAAAAAAAAAAAAACTTACAAACTGTATATATCTTCTATGAAATAGAATAAATTCGTTCAATTCGAGTCGAAGTACGTGCGTAACTTTTCCGTCAAAAATTAATGAAAAATCAAAATTTACACGAACCGAATAAAAAGTATTATTTTAATTAGTAGGTATATTTTATACAGTTTTAAACGAAAAAAAAAAAATGTATATATAAAAAAACCGAGCTGATAAGTGAAAAGGAGTGTGTATGAATAATAATTCATATCTGAAGCCTGGCTCATAATTACTGTTGGTAATCGTCTCATCGGTATTATGGAATAACCAAAGCCAACTTCATTTATCAAGCTGTAAAGTGAAAATCGAAACGTCGCAAATAATTGATATCCGAGGGAGTTATTTTTGACTAACTAAGGTTTTTCAGTAGATTTTCAAATTTGTTACTCCCGAAAATGTAATTTGCCAAATTTCAGACCGTTTTCATTTTTTCTCAAGTTACGCTTGAATATGTGTTAAAAACTGAAGCTACAAGCAACTGCATTAAGGAACCGATTTTACTTCATGGCTCGATAAGTGAAGTTGGTTTCGGAATAACTAACGAGTGAAAAGAAAAATAATTAAAGCTCCCCACAAAAAAAAAAAAAAAAAGGCTGAAAGAAATAACTAAAGACTAATTCTTCGGATACATTAATATTCAGCAATAACTGATGAAAACTGTTCAACTATGTATGTTAACTTCCAATAAAGGATCGACAATACTTAAAGAAAAAATACTGAACAGAGACTTAAGCATATTATAAACTTCGTTGCAGATTTTTCGAGAAAAAAATTATCCTTTATAACGCCAGAAATAATAGCTCAAACCTAAACAGAAATACCGTTCGAATACCAGCTTTGACGACTGGAAAACCACAACTGTACCTCAATAAAAGGCCACCAATCAGAGGGGCTGGAATATCGAATCGAACGACAGTGACTATACACCGCCAGCAGATTTATTTTTTCGTCATTTCGTAGATAATTTTGGCCAACCCACTAATGCACGACTCGTGACAGGTACACGAAAAGGATAAAACGAGAAATTTGAAACACGAAATAAGTTATGACAGAAACGAAGGCTAAAACTGAAGATCACTTTTCGCTGGAGACCAAAAAATTATGATATTAAACCCATAAACATTCGCAAAATGAAGAATACTATTTCGACTCGTAATGTTTAACGTTCGAGTCTACCATTTCCTCTTAGAAAAGTTACACGTCAAAAGTGTTGGTAAAACTGGAATCGACGAAAGAAAATTGAAAAATAAAGTGTAAATTTGTGTGGAAATAAAATCTGAAACCTCTGAATGAAGCACTCATTCTCCAAAAGGGAGCACAAATTCAAGCTTCAAATGCCTATTTTCGTTTATCGGACTGCTTCTACATGACGTATGTATTTTCATTCCGACATAGTTGAGCACTTAAAAGAAAGAAAAAAAAAATCAAAAAATAAATAAATTTCCCGAGATAAATTCAAGAAAACAAATGAAATTTTCGAATTCAAAAAAAGTAACAATATTTCGTTTTCTTCAAACAAAAAATAGATTGGCTATTACAAAAGCATTATCACTTCTATGCTTCAATTTTCGCAGATGGCTTCAAATGTGAAAAAAAATTTAGTGTAGGTAGCCTTTCAAATACTAAGTCAACTAAAATTCAAAGAAGCATCGAGACTAAATCCTTCTTGTTCAAATTATGTTTCTGAATTTTGGGTAATTAACAGAACTGCTGAATGCACACACAGAACTACATTCGTAAAATTAGAATATGGTACTCAAGTTTCTCGACAGTCCTCATCTACGTGAACTCCATAATACGTAAAGAGAAGTACATGTGAACGGTTTGTCCTTAGACATTACCAAGAGTGAAAGGATGGTATGCAATTGGTTTGAATAATGTAATATAATAATCAGATTTTTAACGTTCAACGTTGTTTAACCAAAAAAGATACGTAATAAACTTGCAGATATATTCAGTCGTTTAGTCTGAAGACTTTCACAAAGAGCCAATAATGGAGGTATATAAGGCAAAAATTATTCGTAAAAGACCATAAAAAAAAATGGAAAATTTGCAATGACGTAACAAAGGGGTGCTGGTGGAGGTCACAGCCATCCCCTCTTCCCCAAAAAAGACTAACTTAACGAAAGTTGAAAAAATAAGGATAGAAACTATCATACTTTTTGATTATCGATAACAATTGATAGTTTTGGCTCTATTAAAGCTAACTATTGATAGTTCCCTCCTCCTTCCTCTGACCAAAAAGTGCTCAAAAATATACACGCAAAAAGATAACAATAAAAGAAAAATCTTCAAACTGGTACATCAGTTGCCAGATAAAGTGAAATGACAAAAAACATTTCAAGGGGCATCTTCAATACAGCATACAATTTTTTATTTTTCGTATTTAAAACTGACAATTTTAACTGCAAAAAACTACATTGTTAAATGATGTTGCAACAGGGTTTTCGCTCAGTTGAACTGCATAGTGACGATGTGGTCAAATAATATCAATCTGTATCGATAATTTCATGAAACATGTTTGGAAAATTCACACATTCCGATTAAAGAATGAATAAAGTAAGAATAATTCATTAATCTATTAATAATTATTAATCATAAATTCATTATTCATACCTACATCATCATTTATCACATGTACGAATTCACATTAGCACTCCAAACAATAACAGAGGAAACGAAATAGTTTAGCACTTCGGGCGAAGACCCTCCCAAAGAAATTAATTAAGATTTTACTTTTACCGTTGAAAAACAGAACGTACAACTAACTGGCCGAAGAAGAAAAAAATAATAACAAACTTGGCGATTGTAATTGGGTTTTGTTGTACTTCGTGCAAACACCCTAAAAACCATACATTTGGAAACTATCCCCTACAAAAAAGTAATACCAACTCACGCTTAACTAAGAGGAAGAAAATAAAATGTGTAAATGTAGATCTAATTATTCACAGAATTTTTTTTTCCAGCCACCCTTTACCCGCAAACAAAATAAAAGCTAATTACGCCACTGAAAATTTGACACCGAAAACGAAATTTTCTCGCAGGAAACTTTTTGCTACAGTTTTATGGGACTACTGAGTTAATGTACGTACATGGATATTTTTCACTGGATATTAAAACCATTAGTGCTGCCTGCTGCGGTAAGTCGGTAACCAGTTATCTTTCACAAATCTGGCTACTGAAAGGGTGCATTACGCACAAATATAATTTGCTACTTCTCCACAATAACGTAGGACCTCTCACCATCCTGAACTTGAAAAAATAAAGGAAACTACAGAAGTGAACAGTTGTCGACGCTCTACTTACAGCCGAAATTTGTCAATTTGAGATTATCACATGTTTGGCAGTTTGGCCTACTTAAAGGGTTGCTCGGAGGATAATGTTTCCTAAACAATGGTGAGTTAATGATGTTTCACCGCTACTTTTTACAACAAATAGGAACACAAAAGTTGTCACAAGGAATAAAAGTAATATCGTAAAAATTTGACTCGGTATAGGTACGAATTTTGAACCATCCGACTCGAATTAAATAAATCTCATTAGTATTTTACTGACCTTCGTGAAACGAAACAATTACTCAACTGCTAGGTCGCTGGGTATAGATGGCTAAGGCAAATTAATATTTGCATAGTTAAAGCCCCAAAAACATAAACAAAGAAATGAAAACCTAAATACAGATTAGGCATGAATAACACACTGGAGCAGACATATCGACGCGGCCAAAACATTTACACACGAATTTCCAACACTAAAATGAAAAACTGAGCCAGACTACAAAATATGCGATCCGCCCGCGAATTTTTAACCGCATTACCAACATGGAAACCGAAAACAGAAAAAGAAAAAGTTGTACTTCGACACGAATTCCAACACAACGGCAATGTTACTGCTTTTGTACGAAAGTGTACGATGGATGGGGGAAGGGGGCGGAACAAAAATTGGGACGCAAAAACGTTCACTTAACATTAAGTAAAATTAACAAAAATATAACCATCGATCAACAAATATACACATCGCAAGGATACAAGCTCAATGTGGTAATTTACAAATTAAATTTAAAATTAAAATTAACGTGGAGGGAAAGGAAAAAAAAAAAGAAAAAAAAAGAAGGAAAATGAATGGTAATTTTTTTCGATTTTAAGTACACGAGATATAGGTATAAAATTACACGCAAACGTTGACCTTAAAAAAATAAAATTTTCATACACGTACGAAATTTACAAGTCAGTCGCAAATTCTAAGGAATTTCGTTGAAAAACTCTCAAGAAACGTTTAACACGAGCTATGAGCGAGATAGAAATTTTTGGAATTCATTTTTTGTTGAAATGGTTCTAAAAAACATTTTGTTTCTCAATTAAATTTTTTTTTTTTTATCAATAAAAAACAACAATCGTTATTTAAACATTTTTAGTGACATGTTACAAAATCATTATTATTACCGATAAATGAGCGTAACGTATTTTCTAACGAATTATCGAATGACCATTTATAATGAAGGCAATATTGGTTAACTAATTTTTGGTTACTCAGGGAACGTTCAGACATTTGACTAATTTTTAGGGTATACGTATATCTAAAAATAATTTCCTCGTGCCGAATAAAAACGCCAATTTCGATCCGTTTGTATTCTCAAAAGAGTAACTTTATCAACCGATGGAAAAATACACTAAGACCAGCCTTTTCGAAGGTAATAATTATACAGTATTGGTCGTAGAGATGGCAGTTTCTTTCTCACATCGCCATCGCATCTTTAAAAACGATTCAAACTTTCAGAAACGTTCGGAAAGATACCGTACCGATCGTAAAAATAATATTTACAAACAAAATGTAACTATGTACAAAGTTTTACACAAGGCATTGTAGAAAAATAATGCCAATATCGACGAAAAATAAATAAATTAATTATACGTAAATAAATAAATAAACACACGTAGTACATAAATCAAATGACCGCGAATAAAATAAAATACAAGTTTCAATTGGGACAAAAAAAAAAGGAGAAAAAAATCAAAAAATTGGCTAATTTAAAAAAAAAAAAAAAAAAAAAAAAAAAGGATGCTCCCCACAAATTACCCGTATATTACAACAAAATGCGAAAAGATAAGAAAGAGAGAGAGCAAAATAGCAGCTAGATGAGGAGCATATTCTACATCGGCGTAAAGAACCAAAAAATAAATTAAATAAAACGTGGCAAATTTCAAGATTTTCTTTTTTCTATCCGCTATTCCAACAGCATTCACGTTTAATGCGCTTTTACAACTCCTAATACGGCAACAACTAAAAGCGATTATTGAAAGACAAAAAAGATCACAAAATACGCGACGCTGGTTTTTGGGTGGGCTGGTGGAACGGCGTACACAGCGTTTAGTGGATTCGGGCACAGACACAGAAGCATAAATACAACAAATCCGAAACGAACGGAAAACTACATTCTCAAAAACGTATTTCTAAATAAACCATCGAACTTCAGTTAAGGGTTTTCCATTTACGAGCTGACAGAATCTCGAGGCTATGCTCGAAAAAGTCCGCTACTTACAGCGTCGGGACACACTGACGCATCGCTCCGGCTCATAATATCCACGAACCTTTTTTTCACCCACAGAGGACACTCGGACGACACAATTTCCGATCGTGCAAAAGAAGGGCGAGATTCAGACCAAATTTGATTTGCGGACCAACAATCATTCGGACCACATTTCGTGCGGAATTCACGAACCTTTCTCACAATGGCCGAACACACCGAGAACGAGTTTTTCTACCGCTTCGCACAACTTGGAAAAGGAGACGGGTGTGTAATTGGTTTTAAGGTTAAAACGGCGCGGACTGCAAAAACACAAACAAATATTACGTCTCAAACTGAGGAAGCTCTTGGTTGTAAGGTAAAATCGGCAGTGAGTAGAAAAGCACGAATAAACATTATGCCTGGAATTGAGAAATTTTCATCACGATTAGCGGTCACTTAACGAACGTAATCGTTCCACCACTTTACGGGGGGACGAGCACAATCCACCATCCAATCTAAACGATGAGCCAAAAATTACACTAAAAAACGGAAAGTAAATGTTCAGAACACGAAATACCCGAACCGCCTTGACCGATTGATTTTTCCATCATTTTCCTAACGAAAAAATATCGCTAACCGAAACTACCAAAATTCTGATCTTTACCAGGCCTACGATTCAAATTCTTTTTTAACGGTCATAATTTCTGCTTTCAATTCAGGGTTCGTATTTACACCCACGAAGGTACCTAATTTATTACGTTTTCTCGCAAATATCAGCTTATTCTGAAGTTGGATAAATCTTACTAAACATTTCATCCACGAATTTCATTTTCAGCATTTTTTCGTTGCAATTTCGCCAAATCAGAAGAAGGAATGATAAACTGTAAAAAAAAAAGTCAAAAATAAAAAGACAATTTTATCCCTTTCGGACTTTTTTTTTTTTTTTTCCCCGAAGAAGTGATCACATCTTACGTAATCAAACTATAAACTTATTGATTCGAATATACCTCTTCAGAAGAGTACAAATCCTTTTAAACAGGTCTGGCGCAATTTTAGAGAAAACCTCAGTCGTTTACATAGATACAGAATTATTGGTCTTGTTTTTCATTTCGACTTGAATTATCGACGGTTGCTTTTTTATTAGTAAAAATCATGCCAGTTTTTCAAGAATATTTCTCGCATATATATGCGAGCTTCAACGAAACGAGTAGCTTGACTAGAATAAAACACGAATCTACGGTTCGGATGGTTCCGAGAATTTTATGGATAACAACGAAGCATTAACTCAAGATCGGTGCCATTCTCGAGGAAAAGAGCTCACTTTGACACAAGAGTCAATTTTGAGGCTCGCATGTTACGCGAAAGTAGAGGCATGCAAAAGTGGAAAACGGTTGATCAAGAGACAAGAATACTTCAAAATAGATCGGGAAAAAAAAGAGAAAAAAAACACGTTTCCAAAAGAAGCGAATTCAAAATTTCAGGATTTTTTCTTCGTACGATTATAGTTTGAATAAAGGAGGAACATTCGAACAGCACAGAGATACGGAGTATTGTTTACCTCCGAGAGGTAAGATCGCTCACTTGAGAATCGGGCAATTTTACCCCCAACCTGGTAGGTCAAACATTCACGAAGGAACGAGTACTTATTTTTATTTTAAGTTTTTACTTGCGAAAATGTCACAAAAATGTATGAAAATAAAACAGGGTAAATGTACTCAAATAAGGGGTAAGTACCATCGTTTCTCTAAAATTATCAACATAGTTTGTTGGAAAAAAATTGAGAATAATTAGTAAACGAAAAAAAAAAAGTCGAAAAAACACGCCTTAAGTGAGTTTCCTTCTCTTTTTGATTTTTATCACAGTTCTCTTAAATTTTTTGCCATTTTCCACAACTTTTATACGAAATACCAGCTGGTTGGTATTTTGAAATATGATCATTATCAACAGAAAATTTGGATTCTATTTTCAAGTATTGTCAGCCCTGTAAGTTGATTCATTTAATTTTAGGAATTTTTTATTTTCATCACTGAAAAGATGAACCTAATATGAGGTACCGATTATTTATGTTTAAAACAACAAATAATGGAATCAGCTTGTTGTAAGTGGCATTTATAAACCTTTGTAAGAAAGGATAATTATTTTTATAATTCTAGTTTTCGTGTTTTGCATAAATTTTCAGGTACCCCATATTAGGAAAGAGGAATACCCCATTCAGGGAATACCTTTTGGTAAGTCATTATTTCGAGTCGTGGGACAAAACAATTCATGTAAAATCAAAGATTGGTTCCATAAAATTTTTCATGTTACAAACAACAACAAGAACAACTGATCCCGATTCTTCCATAAATTTTAATTTAGAGTGATTTTTCAAATTTACGGATAATTTTGAAGTTATGTACCCCATATTCGGTATATTTATCGAAGACAAAAAACTAGTTTTTATTCAAATCAAAATTTGTAATACAACAACACGAATCTATTTTTTGAATCCAAACTCAATTTTTTGTTATTTTCAAACGGTATTTAAGTCATTAAATTTTTACAAATTTTTCCCCCGGAATTCCGCATTTAATTTTCAGAGACGAATCATTTAGTTTAGTCTAAATAAAGAGAGGATTTACTTATATCGAAATATCACGAAACGATTTTTCAAGTAAATGCTGAAAAAGATTATAATTAGCCCACGCATGCATTCTCTAGGTTCAAGTGATGAGCAATATACTACATAACGGAAGTTACCAGTGACATAGGTAGTAAGGATCATAATATCACGAAAGAATTTCCTTCACTGTTTTCAATACAAATTATTTAATTCAAAAAGGAAATCATGAGTCACAAGTAATTTTTTTAGTTTTCTGAGAATAAATCAAGTTTTTTTCAAAATTCAACACTCCTCCTCCATATTTTTTCTATTTCTGGTATAATTCGAAATACTTTACAACTACGCAATGGAAACAACTCAGGGGTTTCAATTATTCATTCTTTTCATTCTACACAAGTTCGAACACAAGAAACCGGAAAATTAATGCTTCTTCATCGCAGACCTGTGCATTAAGATGATACACCCATCACAAGATCAAAAGATTTCCATCTTGAAGTCTCTTCCATACTACAGAAGTTGGTCCATCCATGTATAAGCCTTTTCATTTCTCTATTTTTGCCTTTAAATTTTCATTTAATTAACTCCCCATGGAACACCAATTTTCCCTAACAAACGGAATTTTTTGATTGGTGCTTTGAAACAGCAAAATCCCTCGCAAGGTTATTCGGTTTTTTTCGCCGTTTTAGTCAATCACAAGGAGTTCACTTGGAGTGTTTCGCAATTCGAAGTCTATGAGCCCAGCTTTACAACAGCAGGAAACTCGATATTCATGGAAAAAAGCCATGCGAAGGGGATTCGACCTATCACCACAGACTGACAGAACATAATCAAATTTAACATGCAAAATCGTATTCTAAACCACATATCCGTGTACGCCGCCACAAAAAAATCGGTCATGAAACAAGCTTGATAAGTGAGAAGATCCCAGTTTACCCAAACACGTTCGTAATTACAGCTAAATATTCCTCAACCTGTGCGGGTGGGAGAGTGTTGTTGTGACTGCTCCGCATACCAGGTTTTGCCAACAGCATGCTAAGAATCCAAATCGTTGGTCCCGTCGAACGAAAATAAACTAAATACGAAAACGTAAGCGACAAAAGCGCAGAATACGGTGGAGCAAAAACAAAATCACACGTCAACACAGATACGCACACCACCCACACACGAATCGTAAATGAATTAGCTTCATAATTTGTTTTAGCCAAAATACAGGCCTCAAACAGAAAACACGTTTTCAGGCAAACGATAATCAAATTTCAACAGATACAAAAAAAAAAAAAAAAGATGAAAAAAGGAACAAAATGTGTTTGAAAATAATAAACAAAAAAAAAGAAAATTAAATAAATCCTACAAAAAATCTCTACAAAAGCGATAAAGTGTTACTTGTAGTCTTCATTCTCGTAATCAAAAACATTTCTTTCTATTCTTTTCATTTCTCTTCAGTTCCTTTTCATTTTTTTTCTTTACTCACCACACGCTGAATACTCAAACTCTGTAGGCCTACCTATAACTTCATATCTGGAATGGAACTTCGCCGCTCTAGAATGTGAAAAATATAAAAAACAAAAATAATTTATTTATATTCGTTTAAATATATAACAACGACAAAGAAAAAAAGAAAAGAAAGAAAGAAAAACAATACGAGGGAAGCCAATCCCTAAAGGGTAACTTTAACCATATTTATAAAAAAGAGAAAGGAGCGGGAAAAAAAGTCCAGCCACTCAGACACGATAGTAATACTCAATGCCTGGAGGCGAAGAAAACAGCAGATTTCCCAACGAAAACCTCCTAACTGGTACCACTTATAGAATATAAAACTGGTCCAGATGTAACAAAAACAACGAGTTCAAAAAAAAAAAAAACTAATTAAAAAATTAAATTTTAAAACAACTGGAGTGATACAGCAAACGTTTTTTACTCACAAGTTAAGCTTGATACTGTCGGCAGACTGCACGCTAGCCATACTACAGTTGGCGGTCATCTGATGCTGTGACGTCATACCGGATACGGATTCCAAACTGTTTTCGTTGCCACTGCCAGCCGCCTGCTTCGGTTTACTCGACTCGTAGGTGTTCATATTCTTCGCCGCCTCCGTCAGTATGCCACGTTCTTCTAGTCCCCCAGGAAACGATAATTTCAGCGGTGAACTCATCGAATCAGCGGCAGCCGCAACAGCAGCCACTTTCCCATCCCTCGCACCACCATCGGCCGACGTCGTTCCGTCTGCAGCTGATTTTTTCGTCTCGTTCTCGCCTCCACCTGACATCTTATTGCGATCCGAGATCTTCGGTATCTGGTAGTTGGCCAGATTCTTAGGGAATACGTTGGTCGGCTGATATGGCGCTTTGTACTGTCTCTCCAGGCCATCTCCTCCCACGTCCATTTGCGTGGATGGACTTGCACGTTTAGGTATGCCCGCAAATATAGACTTGTCGGATGAAGAAGTTGCCGAGGAGGAGGAGGAATGAGTTTTAGATGGTCTCACCTTCTCTTTGCGGCTACCACCAGATTCTGAGGTGTGCGAACCTTTGGTTGAATGATTGGATTTGGATTTGTAAACGCTGCTGGACGATTTGGAAGAATGCTTCGACGTGCCACTACTACTGCTACTACTGCCGCCGCCGCCGGTGCTGCTACTGACTTTATTCGTCGATGACGAACCCGCAACAGGAGACGATTTACTCGTGAAGGTAGACTTCTTAATTTGTGAGCTGCTGCTACTACTACTGCCGCTGCTACTACTAACACCCGTTTTATGTTTAGGAGAATCATTACCGGGAGCTCCGGAATCTTTCATCGAGCCACTTTTGCTGCTCGCGAACGAATCGCGCGCTGGACGTGTTCGATTAATGATCACCTTAATGCCGTCATTGTGATGCTTGATCATGTACTCGTTAGAGCCTTTGGTCGCAGACTGTCCTTTAGCATCGGATGGAGGAATGCCAACGGGCACTTTTGTATCTTTGCCAACTGCGTTAGAAGAACTGCTCCCACTACTACCGCTGCCAGCCACTTTGACGCTGCCATTATTGCAACCGTCTTCCGATTTCGAAATCTGATTCAGATTTAGTCGGTCAACGACTGCCATTAGGCCACCTTTTTTAGCTTTGGCGGCGGAAGCAAGTTTTGCTTCAAACCCACCGGCACCCATTGGGGCAGCATCATACTGTGGCGACAACAAACTTCCAGACGTAGTAGAGTCAGTTTTGCTGAATTTAGCGCTGGATGAAGATTTAGGCTTGGGGCTTTGATGGCCACTGCTGCTACTATTAGTGCTGCTCGAGCCACCAGTCCCACTGCCGCCAATGCTCGAATTCTTTTTCTCTTTGTATTCGCGGCTGGACGAGTCTTTATGCGACAATTTGCTCTTTATCTCGTTGTTGTTACTGCCACTGCTGTTGTTATTTTTGCTGCTGGACGACGGCGAGGTAACCACCTGCTTTAGCGCGGACATACTAGGTTTTCCCGAGCTCCCGGTAGACACGTTTTTTGGCGACGACGACGATAGACCATGTTTTGGGCTGACGTTGGACGAAGTCATCTTGGGACTGCCGCTCAGCGAGGAAGGTGCGCTGGAAACGTTGGATGATTTGCACTTCACGTTATTATTGTTGTTGTTGCTGCTATTACTGCCACTACTGTTGTTATTGCTGTTGCTGCTGTTAGAGCTGCTACTGTTTGGGCTGACCTTCCCAAGCACAGATAATGGCGAAGATTGCGTCGTAGGCAAAACAGAAAACTTACGCGCCACCACTCCACTAGGTGATGGAGAACGAGGAATGACTACCTCAGCCGGTTTAATGTTTACAGTGACAGGTCTACAAAGCTGTAGTGCTTCAAACTTGGCAGGTATCTTTCCTGGTGGTCCCATAGGGCTACTATCCTCGTGTTTTCGTTTTTTCTTCTTTTCCAGCCGTATTCTATCATTGCCACTCTTCTGCTTCTGACTTTTACAACTGCTGCTGCTGTTGTTACTACGTTCTTTAGATACACGATCATCATCCTTAACATTAATAGGTGTAATAGTCAGCGAAGCTGGTAATGTTGGTGTGGGAGTGACAGACACAGACGAAGACGAAGTGGATGAAGATGAGGATGATGTTACTGACACGGGAAATGGCATCAACGAGACATCAATACCCGGACGACGATCCAAACTATTCAGCAAATTTTGCACGTTTTGGCTGCCACTACCTTGAGCATTCACCACAGCCGTTGTAACTGGTGTGATGCTGATGGACGGCGACATTAGAGTTTTACCTTCCAACTCTGGAATTATGGAGGCAGCGAATGCGTTAGCATCGTCGGTTTTTGACACTACCGTCGCTGTCTTAGAAGTCTCATTCAACTTAATGAACTGTTGTACATCCTCCAAATTGTTTACCTCCATTATGTGATGGTCGATGTTGAAGTCCGCAGGCGGAGTTGCCTTCTCCGTATCGGACAATTCAGTTAACGCCGAAAACTCCAACGAACTATTCGAACTGGGGCTTGGATCTTTGGCATCAGCAATCAAACTGGCAGCGGTGTCTTTGTGCTCCGACTGCTCCGAGTCGCTGGAGCTGTCAATGACAATTTCACAATCAGTGCGCTGTGGTTGTTGCTGATGATGAGAGGGCCCTCTGGCAACGAACGTATCGGATTTGATGCTGCTGCTACTGCTGCTGCCATTAAAAAAAGAATGGTTCTCCATCAAATCCATACGTTCGCATTTCGGTTCGAACATCGGCTGTTCGTTGGCGTTGTCTAAAAAAGGCGACGACCGATCAAAAGAGGAAATAGAAGAGGGGTTGGATGTCGTCGTTGTTGTCGTCGTAGTGACGGTTGGCAAAGGGGGAAGCATTTCTGCATCAAAGGATGGGTATCGTAGGGCTGTGGGACCGGTACTTGGTATGGCAAACACATTGTCTGTGCCAAAATCACCAACTGAATTAACCAGCGACGGAAAGCCATCCAAGGAGTTCTCAAAATTATCAGAAGTTTCAATTTTAATGCCAACACCAGAAGTAAAATTAACCGTTGAACAGTCGCCATTTTCCTTCCCATTTTCCGTTTCCATGTGATTGTCGACAATTTCACTAAGATCAGCCACGTCATTATTCGTACTAGACTCTTGGTCTTCTTCATCTGATGAATCAGTTTGGTTTTCCCATAGACGAATCAGAACACGCATGGTAGCAGGAATCGAAAATGATCTGTAACAGAGATCAAAAAAGTATATTAATTGAACTCTACTTTTAACGCACAAGTCTAGTCTGAAAAAGGTTTGGACAAAAAGACTCAACTTTTTTCAAATTATTTTGAGCTAAATTAAAGAAAGAGCTTGATATAATTATTTAAAATGAAAAGAAATGCGGAGGTATTGAAAATGCAGCGATAAAAATGGTTTTATTCAAGTTTGAACAGAGATACCGCACGAAGTTTCAAAAAAGGTTATCATGAACATTACAAATCTTTAAAAAATACATACATATCTTAGAAATTGGATCTTTACCTTGATATGATAAATAAAATGTAAGTATAAAGTAAGTACATTCAATAAATGGAAAGGCTAAAATATGGGTAATTAAGCAATACACCGAAATTCCAATTAGAGCTTATGGGCATCGAAGACGATTTATTCAAACTTTTCACAAGAAAACAAGACAAGATGTGACAATTGATAAACTGCATTTTTTAGGTTTCTGAAATAATTTCAGCGTATGCCTCAAAAAAGGTTCAACATTCTACATCAAAACTTCTATGTAAATGAAATAGTGTGACCACATTAGAGCCCGGTTAAACCAAGTATGTAATCAGCGGATAGGCTCGGTTTATTCGCTACTTCGTACAACCGGTAAGTAATTCAACGGGAGGAATAATGTTTTTTCAAGAGTAAAATAATAAACCAAACTTGACATAAAATAATTGATAGTAGAACGACACAAGAGTGTAAATGTTCAAAAAAAGCTGGCTACCTTTGCAAAGCTCGTCCAGCACATTCCTGGGCGTTCGCCACCGATATATTAGCGTCTTCCGAAGCCATTGAAATATTACATCGTAAATTTGACACATCACTCAGATCCAGTTCTACTGTAATCAAGGTTTCATCAATTGGATGTTCGAACGAAACCGTAATCTGCTCCAAACATAGAGGCATCACTTCGAACATAGTGATATGTGCAGCATCTATACAACAAAAGATAAATAATTAGGGAAGGGGTAAAAAATTGGTGCAAAATTCAATGAAAATAAGATGCAATAAATTATCAACTGTAATCAATTTTTTCGGGGAAAAGAAGTGCAGGGGCAGAGACAGAGAGATAAAAATATATACCATCACTCGTTTTTGCACGTAAAGAAGATTACCATTGAAGAAAAATTTTCAACTAAAATGTAGGCAGATGATGAGCATTGATTTCACATGCGGTGATCAATACAAATGATCTGCAGTTATCTCCTTCATACAAGTCATAAAAAAGGCAATATCGAAACATTTTCAAATCAGAAAGGATGATAGCAATGAAGTACGACAGAAATCATCAAGAACGAAATATCAAAACTACCAAGCAAAACAGTTCTAATCTTTTTCAACGGAAAAAAATCAGATTAGAAAACTTGGAAAAGATTCTGGAAAAGATAACCAAATGTAGTCTAATGATACGAAACAATGTGACAAAACAAAATTTAGACATTTAATTCTCAATCTATCAAATGTGACAAACTTCATCAAAATATATTCACATTTTACAAAGGCTACTACTTTAAATATTTATACATTCGTGTCACACACGAATGTCCAATATTTTTAATTATATCTTGAAAATTAGAGGAGCTACACTTTTAAGTCAATTTGCAAATATTCGGAGACAATTTTCTTCAATTTTTGAAACATATTTTAATGGAGTATTTTACTACTGAATTAAGAAGTCCAAATTTTCAGAAACAACGAGTTCTCAACGTCAGAAAAAATAGCAACGAATATAACATCTAAAATTACATGCATTTCAACGAATTTGATTTAAACTTACTCGACTTTTGTGGAGATTCGTTGAAAATACTCAACGACTTGAAATCTTCGCTTCCGAACAGCTTTAGTCCAAAACCATTCGAATAATCTGAATCTGAAGAAAGCGAATACATAAAAAAAGTCGAAAACGTTGAATAAGATTTATATTCGAGTGAATTTAATAAAGAACTTTGGAACAGATATTTACCACAGTGCATTACTTCAGAAAAATTTTGATTCAATTTATCACAGTCATCTGAAACACAATAAAAATAAAATCAATCGATTTCGTATCACAAATTATGCAACGATGTAAATTTGGTAAGGGCATAACGGGTTTTCGGATTTATCTACTGAAAATAAAACTAACTTGTTTTTTTAATTCACTTTGCAAAACTGAGAACATATTTTTATACCATACAGGTAATATGAGAATTTATAAGATGCTAAAAATAGACGAATTTTCATGCACAGAGGGCTAAAAAACGAAAGAAGAGCTAATATTCGTGAAATATACCACATAAAATGTAATAAACGATATCTATATAGTTTTTCGAATAATTATCACGAATTTATATCTCGGGAACTATTTATGAAATAGTTTGAATGAAATTTAATTAAAAGCAAAATGATAGTTCAAAGACACCTGTGATCAAAGGTGGAACGATATGCAACGAGCAAGTTTCCGATGGATTTTATGACAACATTATTATTCAGAATATCTTCATAAATAGAAGTGCGCCGTAAGCGTGAAAAAACTACAAATAACTGTTAATTCGTACACCAAAAATTGTTACTCTTCAAACTGTGAAGAGGGGCGATTCTCATAGCATTTGGCTTTTTTTATTTAATAATACCACTAAAAAATATAGTGCACGTAATTTAGCAAAATAACATTTTTACAACAGATACAATTTCACGGGAACTACTTTTGGCGTTAACGTACTCTTTACCAACAAAAAAAGAATGATCAATTTTCTTTTTCTCACGATTGAGTAATTTTTTTAAATGAAAAACAAACATTTAATAATATTAAGTAACGTAATGAAAACAATCTCAGTGGTTATGAATGACGAAGGCTGCAAAATTGAAAATTTTCCTCTAGTTGAATTAAAGATTGCTCAGACTTTTTTCAATGCACGTTCAAAGGTACATCAACTCACCTTCTGCAGCTTTTGGCCTAATACATGAAGCGATAAAACTGTTAAACAAAGCTTGTCGTCGAAGAAGTGGCAGAATTTTAGAAATATGAGAGGGATGCGAAAAAGGTATACTCTGCACGATATACGCCTGCAGATCGTAATTGTTTGTCATAATATAACAATGTCGTTGATCTGGTAGCGTCTACAAAAACGAAAAATCGAACACTTGATTAACGCAAGCCATTACAACAAAGCACTCGAAACTTTTTACGACGAATATATCAACTTACAACAATGGATGAATCTTCAGCGCACTCGATATGTTTTTTATGAATTTCACGTTTTATCAATGACAATATGGGATACGGGCCGTCACTTTTATTCACATCGATGTCCGTTATTTCGCGCATCTCATTTATTAACGATTCACAGATGGGCATACGTTCTTTCAGTTTCATCACAAAACACGCTGGTAGCAAACTGGTGTTGGCTGGAGTCAGCTCTTCGAACAGAGGCGTTCTGCTAACACAAAGAAAATCAAAATAAAACAAACTGATACACTAAATATCTATTTCAAATAGACAAAAGTAGGACTTACGGTTTTTGTAAATCTGAATTTTCATCTAATTTTTCAGATTTTATCACTTTAACCAAATTTTGGGTTTGTAATTTATTCGTAGATGAACTTTCAAGGCATAAAGAAATACTGTAATCGACTTCTGGTAAATCTAAAGAAAGTGGCTTATAAGTCTTCTTTGAAACATCCAATAAATCGTAAGGTGAGACGAAATAAATAATTTTCATCGGATGACCTGAAAATACAACAAAAACATCAACTTACAAGTCAAAGTCTTTATTGCGACATAATTTTCGCCTATTAACACACAATTAGTGAAATATAAATTTACAAAGACGCCGAATTTTTGTGTGATTCTTGGCGCGTTATGTGTATCACAGATAAACGTTTAATTTTAATGTTATTTTGCACTTTTAAAACAATGTTAGTGATTTATTCTTCGAACAAAAGAGAAGAACATATGCGCAAAAACATAGCAAAACAAAATATTACGTCAAACAAAAAGTCCAACAAATTGACATTGACTTAGACAACAAGAGCAACGAATTCTCAACTAAAATAGTTAATACCACACCAATATTACCAACTAGCAGTTCAGAGTAAAAATAAAAATAATTCAGTAACGAAACATTAGTTTAAACGTTCGAAATTAAAACGAAAAAAGATATTCACTCGATACTTTACATTATCGAAATAGTCCGAGGAAGCAATAAAAAACTCAGAAATACCAGACTATGATTTATCCATAGCGGCAGAATATTAATATATCTACATCATCAATCCTATTATATAAATAATAATTGAAGAGCAAAATATTAAACTCAAACTAACTCGACTAATAAATGGAACATGGCAGAAATAACTTTCTAACGAACGATTAGTAATGAAGCAAAAACAACAATAACAATCAATTAGCATAAAATACGAATGAGCAATGGGCTGTAAAAACCAAGGATGATCAGAAGAAAATGGCAGTTAACCAAACAACAAATTAGGGAACTCGCAGGATATTAGAGCCCGAATGCAAGAACGATACTCGAGTATCAACAGTGACTTTTAAGAGTTACTTACCCCAACGAAGTAATACATAAATATCTATTTATGTTTATGCAAGGCATATATACTACTTCGTTCACTAGGTACGCTCGATCATTTGGTTAGTGTGCTTGTGTGAGTAAAAAGCGTCACACGTAGGAAACTAAATACATAAAATATTATTCTACTTCACGCTTAATCGGTTTTATGTGGGCTAGTGTGCGTGAAATACGTCAAATGTATAAAACGGAAAATGCTCGTAATACGTAGAATCGAGGCTAACGAGTAAAAGTCCATATTCCTTGTGTTTATGTAAAGATATAATATTGATAAAGGAAAAAATGTAAGAATTACTTGAGTATTATTCTTGCATTCAGCCTTAAATGATTTTTTAGTCAACCACGTTTACAATGTCTAAACTAACAAAAACGAAAGTTGCAAAAACATATCGGTGGGAAACCCACTTCGCGTTCAAATTTGGCAATAATATTAAATTCCATCAACAAAAAGTACATGTTGTAGCCATTGGAAGAACGAAAAATAAAGTCAGAGCATATATCATTCCTATCAATTAATATTAAAATAAATAATGTAAAATCGCAGTAGTGCGTAGAATAAAAGTTTTAAAAAATGCAAAAATCATGAAGAACGGTTCGATTATCAAAGCGAAGTTACAAACAAGGAAATTCATGCCCACCTATGGACTTCAACTACGTTACAAAAAACAACCGTTGATATCTAGATTAAGACAACTGCACAGACAATATCAATAATGCTTTCAGCAACTTATTTATCAACAATATGTTGTCTTAATTTAAATAAAGACAATGGATTCCAAAAAATGCAAAATTAACCAATAATAGGAAATTAAAATATAATCGTATTAATTAATCGACTGCCAAGAACTTAAACTGTGTTGAAAAGATGACGTAACCAGATCGAAAAATAACTCTCACGAATAAATGCTTGAAGAAGTTGATTAACATGACAAATTTGGAATTCACCCCAAGGATTAGACACTTATAAACAGAAACTAACAGTTCTAATTACATCGTCTATAACTCACCTCCTCGTCGTTTCTGCACCAAACCAACATCTGATTTATAAATAATATCGAAAGGGTCGTTCAAAAATGAGCATTGCAGATCAGATAGCTGCATAATATCCGCTTCAAGAAACTGCAAGGAACTGAAAGCTTTACTCTTGGTTTTTTGGTCGGCATTTAAATTGTAGATCGAAATTAATCCTTCTAATTGTAACGTAAAGTCTTTAAAATCGCGATTTTCCAATGTGGTTTTCAATTCCTCACAGCTCTGAAAATAACAATTTCAATAGAACCTTGAATGAAATTTGGAATAATTCCAAAAATTATTAGGTACCTGTCTATCACCGGTACCGTCATGATGAATTTTCACATCTTTAATACGTCCATTCGATTCAAGAACCACTTCAACATAGAACATATCTGATGAAATAAACCATTCTAGTCTCGATGATCCAGAAACGAATTTCAATCTAAAATAAACCAATCATGATACAAAATGAATCGAATTTACATTAATTATTCACCTTCACCGACATGTGTTTACGTGGCTACATTAAAGAGTAGCATTCCCATTTTCAAGGTTAATCAGAATACGCATAAAAATTTCAATTACCTAAGGTGTAAATAATCTAAAACATAATTTCACTGAAAACTTACCCTAAGTGTCGACTTATTACTTCCAGTCGTTCTACAACTGCAGGTAACGTTGACACCAGAATATTCTGCTGTAGTAGATCCAGACATTCTTGAAGATAGGTTTTCTCAGATATTTCAAGGGCGTACCGTTTTTCCTAAAAATATATTATATGTAAATCTTATTTCAAGAATTATACAACTAAGATGGAGCTCCTCGGACTTACCAACAATGTCATTCGAAGAGACTTCGCATATTCCTTGAAAGACTTGAAGGCACCGCCTTTAGCACGCAGCTTTTCCATTAAAAAACTTGCAGACTCATCCATTTCTGTCAAGGTAAATAATTTAAAAAATAAATATTTGTTTAATAATGCAACAGGCCTCAAATGTATGGAAAAAAAGACCCATTGAAGTCCGAAAAGAAGAAGAACTCCAGCGATTATTAACAGGGCCATTTTTACCTGCAATGTGGTTCAAAGTTGATCACTTGAAAAGTGGAAATGTATCATACTTCGTGAGGTCCTTGGTATCGGAAACTTCTTTCATTCATGATTGCGAACAAAGGGTGAAGTTTAAGGTTTGAAAATGCTGATGTCCCGCAAATGTTTCCACGAATGCATCACCATGGTGGAATAATGGTCAATACCAAAATTACCATAACTATAATTCGCGTAAAAGATACTCACGAAGACCAATTCTAAATGCAAATAATTGAAAGAAAATTTTTCAAGTTTTCACAACTGTCTACGTTCATAAATTCACGTAGGTACACAGGCAAAAGGCCTTCTTAAACCATTTTTTCTTTCGTTTACAAAAAAATGTAAAAAAATAAAAAAACACAAACATTGTTTTTACGGGGTTTGATTATTATGACAAAAATAGCCTACCATGAGCCGAGAACTTTCAGGGAGAATGACTAAACATGTATGATGGGATTTTTGTCGGACCAGGAGTGGGCAGGATCCGAATTATTCGGATCACGGATCCTGGATCTCAAATACTGTTGTTCTACACTCCACCTACACTCACTCACTAACCGTTAGCGCTACTACTTTCGATAATATAAACTAACACCACTTTCAGGTTGTGCGAACTGTTGTAACGGAAATCCCACCTTCACTCATTCTTCATCATCATCATTACGATCACTGTATATATATGTCATACGTACACTCTCACCGCGGGGTGCTTTCCCCTACTACTTTCGATCGTACATTGCTGTTGCTTCGCCATTTCGTATTCTGTTAATAATGTATTTTTCATTCGTGCAATAAACCTCAATATTACCACAAGTCTCAAGTTCTTTCGATCCTCGTTCTGTACGCCTCACATCATGGTAGCCATCGCTGCGGTAGAACTATGAGGAGAGACTTAAAAATTTTAAACAAATGAAATAATCTGTTAAATTTATTTTACTGTTGCGCGAAAATCTTTTCATGTTTTCTGTCGTGTAATATATGAAGAATTAATTGTTTTTTCTTCACGAGAAATTTAAACTCGAAATTTGATTAATTTTAATTTTTTGAAAATTCAAAAAATAAAATCGTAAATTTGAAGCTGAAGTTCCCGACTTAATAACGGCCGAACCTGGAAGTCATCGAACGCTAAAACCAAGAAGGACCGCCAAAGAGATCGAGTGAACAGCCCAAGGAAAACTGCTCCCGTCGTCGAGGACTCATCGCAGATCCACAAAATCGAGGACCCAACTTTTCGGACAACTCCAAACAAAATTTAAGCAGCCAGTACAACGGTCAACAGCAAAGAATAGAAAACTGGGATTATTCGTCAGCACAACAGATGAAGTAAAGTAAAATATTTTATTTTTGTAAAGGTAATATTTATTGAAGTTGGTTATTTTTCGTGGTACATGATTGTGTATTTGAACTAGGTAGAATAATAATTAAATTTTTATGCCCCCAATAATTAGTCTGTGCGAAGGAAAATTGGGTGAATATAATATTAAAGAAGAAGAATTGAAAGAATTAATTAATAAATTTGAAGGTGAAAGAGTTATCGATATAAAAATAGAAACTTACGATTTACCCTACGTCACATATTTCACAGGGGAAATAATATTAGAGTCCTTTGTAGTAGATATTTCAGGAAGAATAGAAAATATTAGTAGCCTAAAATATATAAAAATTGCAGAATCCTCAGTAAACTATTTCTCAAATAGAATTTATAGTTCAGAAAAATCAAAAGAAAAATTCATGAATAGATTTTTCTAATTGAATAAATTAAAAAAAACTGGATAAAATAGAAAATAGTGAAGAAAAAAGTTTAATAAAAAAATTAGAAAAAGAATCAATCGAAAATAAAAAATTCGCACCTATTTGTAATAAGGAAAATAATTTGTTAGGTTTTGAAAAAATAGAAGAAGAAATGGCATCCCCAAACGAAATTAAACCCATACAAGCTCCACTTGGAAAAGTTTTTAATGGGAAATACTATTTAGATTGGCGTAGAATGATCATATCTGCTATCCGAGGTGCAGGATACTATGATATTTTTGGGGAACACGAATTTTTACAGCCATATATAAACAATATTGATGATTTAAATTTTCGGCCAGATAGAAATATGATAAATTACTGTAAAATGCAGGATAACGCCAAAGCGTTTGTTTTAGAAAGAGTATCTAATGAAATAACAAAACAAATACGAGATTGCAATACAGCAATTCTTATGCTAAAAAAATTAGATAATATTTACGGCACAAAAACTTCTGTCACTGCAAATATGGCAAAAGCAAAATGGACTGAATTTAGATTTCAGCCTGGAGGAAATATGAAGGGATTCCTAAAAAAATGGGATGAGCTAGTAACTGACGTAAGAGATAGTGGTAAAGAGGTCACGGAATCAGAAGAACTTGAAAATTTGCAATTAGCCTTATGTTACGAACAGGCAATTGCAAAAATCCAGTATGAAAATTTACCCTTAAACGAGAAAAACTTAGACAATTTTAAAAGAATATTAAGGGAGGACTCTGATCAAAAATTCAGAGATCAAACTCTAAAGAAACAAAATAGTAATAATAGTCAAGCTAATAATAATTACAGAAATAATAATAATAATTATAATAGAAATAATTACAGGGGAAGATATAATAATTTTAAAGGTAGAAATAATTATAGAGGAAACGGTAATGGTCGAAATGGTTATACAAATGGTAATCGAAATAATTTTAATGGTAATAATGGAAACTTTAATAATAATGGGAATAATGGTATCAATAATGAACCAAATCAAAACCAAAATGGTAATTCGAATAGTAATAGTAATAATGGTAATGGAAATTACAGAGGAAATGGTTATAGAGGAAACTCAAATTATAGAGGTAATAATTATAGAGGCAATAATAATAGAGGTAATAATAGAAATTATTACCAAAATAGTCCAAAATGTTACAAATGTGGGCAATTTGGCCATATAGCGCAAAATTGTAATGGTAATGGTTCACAAGAAAATAATAACAATAATAATTTTAATAATAGTCAGGGAACATATCCCCCTAAAACTAATACAAGCCAACCAAACTCTAATAAAAAAGAGAATTCGGATCAACAGGTGAAAATGTCCTGTATGGTAAAAAAATTTAATGGAAATAATAATGAATGGTTAATGAACGAGCTAATAAATAATAATAAAAATGAAAATTATGATATATTAAATCATAAAGCAATTTTGGATGGAGCTGCAGAAGTGCATTTAACATCTGACTTAGATAAATTAGTCGATGTTAAAAAATTCGTGACTCCAATAAAATTGCAATGTGCAGGGAAAAATACTTTTTTATATGCTACCCATACGGGAAGAATGGTGATCAAAGTCGAGAATTCCAGTAAAATTCAATCATTGATAGAGTTAAAGGACGTTCATTATGTGCCGGATCTAAATTTAGATATCATCTCAGCCATAAAAATTACGAACACTGGTATGATCAATATAGATCAACAAAAGGATATAGCTAACATATATTTTATTGAAAATGCTGAAATAATAATAACAGCAAAAAAAGAAGAGGGAATATTTTATGTATATTATAATATCGAAAATAAAAATAAAAACTATAATAATAATATGAATAATAATGATAATAACATAATATGTGCACCCGTCACTCAAAATATAGATGATGAATGGGATGATTTCACTGTGGAATTAGAAATTCAAGAAGATGACGATAATGAAGAATCATCTGAGGGGGGTGAGAAAGATGAAATAAAAGAAGATAATAATGAAATTGAGGAAATACCTCAAAATCCACAAATAAATAATAATATTAATAAAAAATTAATTATACATAGGAGATTAGGGCATTTGAATGCCAGATATTTACAAAAACTTAAAAATTTGGCAGTAGGCATTCCAGATAATATAAATTTTAGGGATGAGGATTTCTTAAATTGCCAAATATGTTGCATTGCTAATAATTCGAGATTGGGTCATAATAGTGTTAGAAATAAACCTACTCGAAAATTAGAAATAACATCCTCAGATATTATGGGTCCATTTACTCCTTCAGTAGCAAATCAAAAATATATCCTAACATTTATAGATCATTTCTCGAAGTATACGTTCGTGATGCCCATTGTTAACAAAAGTCAGGTAACAAATGAATTTAAGAATATTATATTATCCATGAAAAATAAATTCCCAGAGTACCCCATAGGGACTATTAGGTGTGATAATGCCAAAGAATATACTGATATAAAAATACTAAATTATTGCAAGGAAGCTGGCATAACGATGGATTATGTAGTACCATATTCTCCGGAATTGAATGGTGTTGCCGAAAGGCAAAATCAAACCTTAATGAGGAGAGTACGGGCCATGTTAATTGATGCCAACCTTGACATAAAGTATTGGTCTTATGCTGTAGTAACAGCGGCCTATTTAATTAATAGATCCCCTACAAAAGCAAACGAAGGGTATAAAACACCCTACGAACTATTCTATGGGATAAAACCAAACCTTAAAAATTTAAAAGTTTTTGGAGCATTGACCTACAGACATATTCCTGTAGAAGTCAGAAAGCAAAATGCCACCAAAGCCAAAGCAAAATCTAAAAATAAAATTGACCCAAAGCTAGCTCATAGAGCCGAAAAAAATATAATGATGGGTTATACGAATACGGGATATTGTCTTAAAGACCCCTATAACACAAAATCATACATCTCATGTGATGTTAAAGTGGATGAAACCCAGAATATAAAATCGTTACTGATAAATAATAAACCATTAGTAATAAAGTCATCAGATTACGAATATGATTTGGGGATAATTAATCCTGTAGTCATGAATATAAATATAAGATATAATAAAATATATATAGAAGATAACATACCCAAAAATTATTTTGATATAGAATCAAACCCTTTTAGAGATGATTGGATCAGAGCAATAAATGACGAATTTAATTCTCTCGATGATATGAACGTGTGGGAAATAGTCGACTATGATCGCCAAAAACTAATAGATACAAGATGGATATTCACAATTAAATTTGATGAATTTGGGAACCCAAAACCCAAGGCAAGACTTGTAGCAAGAGGTTTTAGGGATAGAACCGAATATAATATTGTGGAAACCCATGGCCCCGTAGCATCAATAGGGACAATAAGATCATTGCTATCTATAATAAATAAAGAAAAATTAATTATGGTACAGTACGATGTAAAAACTGCGTACCTAAATTCACCAATCATTAAACCTATATTTGTACGAAAACCTGAAGGTGTGAATATCAACACAAATCAGGTTTTAGAATTAAAAAAATCTATATATGGATTAAAAACATCTAGTAAGTCGTGGTATGACCTGTTGGACGCAAAAATAAGAGAAATGGGCTTTATTAAAACTAAGAGCGATAGATGCTTATATACACTAATTAATAATAATGAAAAAATATATTTTCTAACCTACGTAGATGACATATTGATCGCATCGAACCTGCAGTCATCAATTACAAAAATAAATGAGGAGCTACAGAAAGATTTTACGATCACCATCATAAATAACCCAAAATTTTTTGTGGGACTAGAAATAAATAGAAATATAGAACAAAACACAATAATACTCTCCCAATACAAACACATAGAAAAAATGCTGAAAAAATTTGGAATTTCGGAGTTGAAAAATACGAACACTCCGATGGAAACGGGATTAAAATTGGATAAAGTTGAAGGTGGTATAGATGACACCGAATATAGGTCAATGATAGGTGGATTGCTATACTTAGCGAGACTTACAAGACCGGACATTTTATTCCCGGTAAATTTTCTATCCCGATTCCAAAATAACTCTAACAATACATTAAAAAATTATGCAAAGAGAATTTTCAAATATATTAATAATACGAAAAATTACAATATAATATATAAATCAGAAGGGGATGATATACAGGCCTATATTGATGCCTCGTATGCACCCCAAGTAGATGAAAATAATATAGACATAAATAATTTAGGAAAGGGAAAATCCATAACAGGATTTATGATATTTTCTTATGGGGATTTAGTAGAATGGAACTGTGCTAAACAAACTATTCACGCATCATCTAGCACGGCAGCGGAAATAATCGCAGTTTATGATGCACTAGATACTATAAAAGTCACACAAAATATGAATTATGAAATTTTAGGTGAGAAATTAAGCGTAGATATAATGGAAGATAACATCTCAACGCAAAAAATATGTTCAGGGGGTAGTCAGAAAAAATCGAGAGCCCTAATGATCAAATGCTACTCAATTTTAGAGGCATTTGAAGAAAAAATAATATTCTTTAGAACTGTAAGCTCCGAAAATCAGTTAGCAGACATTTTGACAAAATCATTAGATCGATCAAAATTCGAAAATATTGTTGTCAAAATATTAAACGAAACGAATATTTACACATAATATAATATAAAAATAATTCGTTTATTCCAAAGTCATAATATATTTCAGAATTCATCATCATAATATAAAAGTCGTCCCAAGTCCAAAATATAGGTCGTAACATGAAAATAAGTGCTTAAATATAACCTTCAATTTAATGCAAAACTAATACTCAACAATACCATTTACCGGAAAATACTTGCAATAGATAAATGCTTCGAATCTCGAAAATATTAACAAAGAAAAAAGCAAGAAAATCAAGCAAGTAGAAACCCTACATTTCGAATAATAAAAATTCTGTACATTTTTCAACAACCGTGAGAGAAATACACGTAATATTCCCACACGAAGTAATGAAAGGCAATTCTACGACAATAAACACAATAGAGATTAAACCCATTACATGACCGCAAATTAAGATAAGTCGAAAACGTTCCTCTATCATATAAAATGTTGTAAGCGCCAGTTCAAACACAATGATGTACTCGAAAGATAAAGAAGCGATACGATGAATATTATTCTATAATCTTTTCATGTCATGTACAACAGATAATACCTGTAAAACGTAACGTTTCTGATAACCGATCGTGTGCCTCATAAACCTTTGTCAATTTATTTAATCGTGATTATTTTTTTTCCTTTCTTCAATTCTTTTATAGACGTAAATGTTCGAGAATATTTTCAGAGCACACTTCCGAATATATTTTATATTAGTCATCAATGTATACGAAAAACTTTTTGCATGTTACCATTTTTATTTTTTTATATATATTTTTATAATTATTAATATTTTTTATTCGATGCCATATATTATTCAGCATCACATATTAACCTATTATTGCATGTATTTTACCATTTATTTATTTATTTATTTTGAATTTTTATTCTCGAAGCACAGCAAACCAAAATTTTTTTTAGAAACATAGAGTTACCATAATATTTAAATTAATACGATGTCAACATTTTTTTAGAAAATATTTTATTACGTATATGTCATTTTTAATATTAACATTTTTATATAAACAATAATAATTTTACTTTCAGCGTCGAACATGATGAAGAACTCATTCGATAAAATTTCAGGGGGGTGTTGTAACGGAAATCCCACCTTCACTCATTCTTCATCATCATCATTACGATCACTGTATATATATGTCATACGTACACTCTCACCGCGGGGTGCTTTCCCCTACTACTTTCGATCGTACATTGCTGTTGCTTCGCCATTTCGTATTCTGTTAATAATGTATTTTTCATTCGTGCAATAAACCTCAATATTACCACAAGTCTCAAGTTCTTTCGATCCTCGTTCTGTACGCCTCACATCACGAACAAACACGACTTTTTTCGTCCATTCACCCGAGAACGCTGAAACTCGTTTCCCACTCAAACTGTAATCTCGAAATGGAGGGAGATCGTTCATCTTCCTCAAACTTATAATTTGTATCTTCAATCATTGCATTAAAGTATCTCTAACTAACTTATTCCTTTCTTTGGATTTCAACCTCACTTCAAATACGTTTTATGATCTGTGATCCGAGACTCAAATCATTTTTATTTTGAGGGTTGTGACCTGAGTTTTTGTTGTCCTTTCACCATCTGTTTTGGTTCTGTGCTTGTCCCTGATTTATAGCTGTATTTGCCGTGCGACTACTTCTTGTTTTTGGTACAACATGGATGGAGACAAAGAGTAGAATATCGAAGCGGAGTCTGCTGACCAATAAAACATCAAATCCTTTATCAACTTTCATCAGTGAATCAAAAACCTTCCAGTGAGAATTAGAGATGTGCGTTTTAGTTCATTTGGGGGATTTAGTTCAACAGGTCTCGGTCTTTTGAATGAACTAGTTCAGTGAACTAGTTCAAAATGAACGAAATGAGCTGCATGAATCAAACCTTTGAGTATGTATTATTTCATATGGAGAGCAATTCGTATACATTTTCTATACGTAGTTACTTTCAGACATAGAAAGCGCTTTCATTCCCCAAAAACGCTTACTATTTTGTTTCATTTTTTGTTAATTGATAAGAAATTCCACTCATCCAGTGATTAACAACAATGCTGTGACGTATAAGAGTGAACTAGCTTGTAGGTCTATACAATATAACTTTGATTTGATAATATCTTTTAGTTCAAAATGAACTAGTTCATCCTCATCTTTCGGTCTCATTCATTTAGGTCTTTCAAAAGATTAGTTCAAATGAATGAGTTCTCGGTCAACTGACACATCTCTAGTGAGAATGCTTATTTGTGTTCTCAGTGCAGCAGTAATGATAATAGTAATCGTAATGGTTGGGGTAATTTTGTCCGTGGATGTAATAATTGTTTTAATTCAAATCGTATGTTTAATAATAGTCACCAAAGGAATAGAGAAATAAATTACAGTCAGGGAAATTGAAATTACAATTCAGGGTCTCAATCTAATCAAAATCATAATCATAGTTTGCAACATTATAATATTCAGTATCATTAGGTACTACTGCAAGAATAGTCACAGAGCTCGAAATTGTTATTTGAAAAATCATGGTGGTGATAGGTCAAATAATAGTAATGATAATAGTAATAATAATAGGTCTGGTAATTGTGGTAATTCTAATGGGCTATAATATGATGTAAATGAATCCAACTCATCAGGATCAGGTGGCTACAATTTTCTTATTCTTGAACAGAGTTTTTACTCTGATAATTCAGTTCTATTTGATAAATGAGTATCTTTTATATTAGATTCTGGTTGCAGAAATTCAAATCCGTTTATACCTCTTCAGAAATGGCACAAAATAAATTACAACTACTCAAAATTTAAAGTGTTTGAGTGCTACGCATGCATATTGGATTAAAAACATAACTTGGACAAATTTAAAAAGAAAAATAGAAAATTGAAGTTTATAGGGTATGCACCTACTGGCTATGAACTGTTAGATGTTGCATTGAAAAAGATACCAAAAATTGTTAATAGAATTGGTGGCCAAATGATTCAATTTATTTAATTGTATACCTGTGTACTAGATCTTCGAATATTGTCTCCAGTTATAGCGCATTAACTGATAGCCTGAACCAAAATGGAAAAAAAATTGAAAATTCAGCCTGGTCAATCAGTTAGTGTAGAGGATTTAGAAGAGTTGGAAAACCATGAACCTAATGAAGAAGAAATTGATGAGCCTCTTCCTGCAAATTGTGATGAAACTGATGAGTTTTTATGGGTGAAGAAGGAATTGTGGAGTCACTTCCTGCAAGTGTTGAGCCAGATGAATTAAAACTAGCAAGAGGAGATTTTTATGACGTTTCATTTTTAACTGAAGAAGAAAACCACATTAAAACTTATGCAGGAAAAATTTTATCTGTTCAGGGGGAGAAGTTTGAAATAGATTTTTTGATAGAAAATTGTGGAAGGTCTCACTCTGAATATTTTACTTTTCCCAATGTGCAAGATAAGCAGAAAGTTGGTATTGTAAGCCTCATTCAAAAAATGACTGTGCAATCTGATTGTAGAAACTTGTTCACATTTAAAGAGTGTACAAAAAATTATTTTTAATAAATTAACTTGAATGTGAATCGAATTATTGTAATGTATCTATCAGTTTGATATAAAAAAATTAAGTGTCCGATGTTACCAATAGATGTTGGTAATATTGGACACTTTTTCAAGTTTTTCAGCTCAAATTTAAGACTAAATTTTGTCCTTTGAAATATTTTGTTGATAAGAGGAAGGTTGAAGCTATCTCCACAAAATATACCCCAACATTAACTTATTTTCTGAAATACATACAAAATAGTTTCAAAAGTGTCCAATATTACCCACAATGATGGTACTCAAATCAAATAATCCAATCATATCATATAATAATAAAAATAAATTAATAAATGATTCAAACTTAACTTATTGTTCTATATTTAATTTTCTCCTTTTTTCTCATTTTTCAATTTATGAATGAGGAAATGGAGAGTTAATTGGGAAGTGATCTAAAAAATCAGGAAACAATCTAATTAATTCGATCACAATTTAGATCACTTTGTTAGATAGATCTACAGATTGTGATTTAGATTGCATTATTACCAAGATCTATAGATCTTAATCCAGATCTCCTTGATTGTGATCTATCACCCCACATTGCCACTGACTCTCTTTACAAAAGCTAGGCCTATTGAACGCTGATTCATTCCCCTTTTTGCCTTTTCTGATCTCTATACATTTTCATTCATTGTTTTCTTATTAGTGGAATGAAGATTGTGTGATTTAATTTTGACCTTGAAGTGTTAAAATCACACTGCCAATAAAACATTTATCCTTCAAAATACAAATTTTAACATAATAAGTTTCACTTCTACTGTGAGTTTTGGCACAAACTCTTCTTATTTACTTTTTTTTTTTACTATTTCAGCTTCTAAAATCTCAAAATTTTTATTTTTGGTCTCATTTTATTCCTTAGTCTCCTATTTAATTTGCTATGTCCAATGAAAAGCCAAATATTCTTAACAGAGAATTATAAAAAAGTAATTGAAGTGAATTTGAAGGCTGCTATGTAGGTACTTACCATACTTCTATTCTTTTGTTTGTCCACATAGTTATATATAAAGCCGCAAATGCCAGTTAATTTTTCAGAGAGAATCCCCAATTGGGTGTATACAATGCACAAACCCCACAGGATTTTTACAGTATAAAATATTAGTATATTTAAATGAGACTATTATCATCTATTATTATTTGGACCATCACCACTAAAAAAGTATTTACTATTTCAAATTTTTTAGGTCAACCATTATTACCAAACACAAAAAAAGGTCATTTATAGAGAATAAGATTTCACAAATGGTTAAAAAATTTTGTTTCCATTTCCATTTCTTAATCTCTGAAATATAGACATTTTTATCCTAATTAATTATCTTTAAAAAAAACTAGATAGCTACTTGTTTGATATAAATAAAATTATAGATGAAGTTTCATAGAATAAAAATAGTCAAAGAATAAGAAATTTAAGTCTTTAAAAGCTGAGAAAATGATTTAATTTGATGTTATCACTTATCAGTGTACTTGACCATGCAGACAACTAATAATACCACTCAAAAAGACTAATTTGAGGCACAATTTCAGGTTCTTTATTGATTACTTTGGCTTTTCAGGACTCAAATTTATTGATCTTTGGTTTATTTTATACAGTGAAGCCTCCTCTAAAATTTAATTTAAGTCGAATAAATTGCTTTAAGACAGTATATTGTGTTATCTCTATCACATGCATATACTCAAAGAGAAATAATAGCTATCTCTTGTTTTAAGACACTTAGGATCAAAAATGCTTCCTCTTACTGTAAGAAGAATTCCCATTCTACATAGTGATTGTGATAATCTACTATCAATTAATCAATGATAAAAATAAAAACTGTTGCTTAAGTGATACTAAAAATAAAAACTATCAATAATTTCAATAGATTTTAGTGGAACAGTTTTTCTTATCAAGTTCAAAAAAGGATCTTAATTCAACTTACTTTTTAATCTACTCTAAAAATGGTCTAATTTTGTATAATAATCCCAAAGCCCAAAATGAATCCCATCACCATTTCTACTGGGGATTGGAACTATCAGACTTTTCACTTATTGAAAACTATCGCTAGTACCCTTCTCCCTCTGCCACTCACAAAATTTATGAAAAATAATTGGAAAAAAGTGAATAATGAAAGCTTCTAGGATATATATATACATGATGGAAATGACATAATAATAGTTTTGGTGTCACACCTATGGATAGCTCTGCCAATGTCACTTATTTTGCTTTCTAAAAATCTGATTGGGGAAAAATTTGCCACGTGCATTTGTTTGTAAACACTGGTGTACAAATTACCACATTCCGGAGAATCTAATTATTCTAATTGGCAGATGTCGATTGATGTGGGGTAATTTGTAGTTTGTACACCAGTATACACGTGCTCAGTGTCGATGTTAATGACAGTTGATCCCTTGCAAAACATCAGCATGTTGTCTCCATCATATATATATTCTTGAAAAATGAAAGATATCTGGAAACTAATACATAGATTGCCTGAATCATGAAATACATTGATAAGCATGAAAATATTAATAATTATTGAAATAATACTCGGATATAGAGAGTAGACGTGTTTATTCTATAATATTTGTACCTACAATAAGTTTTAACAACAGAACACGGTAGAGTCTATTCAATGGTTCTTTGTAGAATGTTCTAGAAGCTTTTGTATATATCGATGTTATATCAATATAAGATTGATAAGTTCTGCACCTCTATTATTCATAAATAAGTTCTCCCATTAAGTTCTAGTTCTCTCAAGTTTACTTTCTCGTAATCTTCGACCATATACATAATGGACTGCCCATACTGATAAAATTAACATTGGCTTATATGGACACACCATGAAGGCGTACATTTCATTCAAAAGTTCCCTTTTTTCAGGATTTATCAAATATTGATGTGAGGTATGCAGAACGAGGATCGAAAGAACTTGAGACTTTCTTCTTTTAAGACATTTATTTCGCAACTAAAATATATTTCACAAACGAAAAAGTAAATGGCGAAGCAACAGCGATATGCGATCGAAAGTAGTAGGGGAAACACTTCGTGACTAGACTGTACATGTGACATATATATATATAGAATGATATGATGATGATGACGAAGAATGAGATGGGGTGGGATTTCGTATCAACAAATATCATACGTCAATTGATTAAATAATTGGGAGGGATTTGCATTGTCATTTCACAAAATGAAAGTGTTTTTAAAATTAAATAGCGTCATTTATTCCTTTTTAATATTTGTAGGTGAATTCTCCTCGATTTGTCGCTGAATCCTGATTAATTTAAAGGCAAATAGAAAAGAATTCGTACGTGAATTTTCTTCGATTTTTAGCTGAATCCTAATTAATTTAACGGTGACAAATCGAAGAGAATTCGTAGATGAATTCTCTGAAAAGTACAGTTTTAAAAGGGAAGGAACTTCTGAATGGAATGTACATTTCATGTGGTTGCCTTCAACATTTTATTAGTATGCACAGTCCAAGTATGTGGTCGAAGCTTGTAATACTATTTGTGATATCATTCCAACAATAATTTATGATCCTAAATTTCTTAAAACAAGAGATAGCTATTATTCCTTTTTGAGTATATGCATGTGATGGCAATGACACACTATGGTGGCTTATAACAACTTATTTGACTTAAATGAAATTTTAGAGAAGGCTACACCAAATAAAATAAGCCAAAGATTAATAAATTTGAGCCTCTAAAAGCTGAGATATCAATAAAGAACATGAAATTGTCCTTCAAATCGGTGTTTTTGAGTGGTATTATTTGTTATCTGCATAGTCAAGTACACTGATAAGAGATAACGTCAAATAAATCATTTTCTCAGCTTATAAAGACTTGAATTTCTTATTCTTTGGCTTATTTTATTCCATGAAGCTTTATTTATAATTTCATTTATGTCGAACAAGTAGCTATCTCTTGTTTTTTATTGAAGACGGTTAGGACAAAATTATCTATATTTCAGGAATTAAGAAATGGAAATGGAAACATTTTTCAACTGTTTGCATTTCAAAACATATTATTGTGGTTGCATAACAACTTCTTTGAAAGCAATGTTTCATTCAAATTGGCGTCTGGCACTTGGTTAATTGCCATGTTAGATCTGTACTTTTTTGTAATGTATTTTTCTTCTGCTATTCATTTCACTTTTTGATCTCTAAACTTTTACTTCTTTGAAAAAATATGTTCCTCAAAGTACCAATGCTATATATGTAGTATAAATCAAGTATCCGTAGCATAGCAAGTTCAGGTTAAGGAAAAACAATTTCTCTGCACAATTTATGAATTTAGCATAACTATGTCAAATTTGCACTAAATTCACAAATTGGGTGGAATATTTTTGAATTTATTACAAAATGCAACACCCACGAACGTATTTTTCTTTATCCCATACCTGCATTGTTACGGACATTTTTTCTTTCGTTAGCTCAGTCCATGTACTTTTAACATCAAAGCTGCCAACCCCCATTCCAGTGCTATTCAATTTTTTTCAACTTATCAAGACTAAGACATCATTATTTCAATAATTTTTAAATGGAGAAAAAAACCCGAAAAATATAAGAAACGAAATAGAACTAAAATAATATCACTACACTGATACTGTCCTTTCAACTACTTGTACTTTTGTAAGCAAGAAAAAAGAAAATTTATTTTCAAAAAATACCAGAAATGAAATGGAAATTACAATACCACTACACAAACATCATTATTTCAATTATTTGTAATTTTGTAAAGGGAAAAAAAAAAAAAAAAAATTTTAAATACCAGAAATGAAATTTAATTAAAAAATACCTCTACACAAATACCAGTACCAGAAACGAAAACACTAACGAAAAAAATCTGTAAATGAAATCTATATTAATACCAAAACAAGTAGTAATTTAGTAACTACCTGAATACTAGTACATGACAAAATTTGAAAATGGTAAAATAATAATAACGGAAACCAAAACAGTGGTATTCCTTCCCTGATTATATTTAGGTACAACTGATACCTCTACTACTTTGTGTTTTTCAAATATCGGCCTACCGCCTATGATTATTTTCCAGAGGTCAAAAACACCTGAAATTTTTTGATTACCTCGTATGCCCTCAAAAAATAGTCGTCAGACTGTTTCTAAAAAAATTATTGTTAAATCCTCTCCCCCTCAAAAAAAAAATATATATATATAAAAAATTGTGATCTGGCCACGCCATTGATGTTGATGTTGCGAATGATGTTTTGTTACTATTGTGACTCTTTTAGAGCGTCAAAGATTAATTAAAAATGGCTCTTCATGTAAAAATTAGAACATTCGAAAGCGATTACCCCCTAAAAAGAATGAGTAATACTTACGAGTTATGACATAATTTGGTCCTTTCAACTCATCTCTCCTTTTTCTATCTTTATGAATTAGTTTCACAACACTCATCTTAGCAGAAAAGGTAAAAGATTTTTTCTGAAATACAACGAAATTAAAATTTTATTATAAGTAAACACAAATACAAGCATGACGAAGTAAGTGACATGAGTTCAAATTCAGCGGACTCTATATTAATTTTAAAAGTGAACAAAAATAAATACAATAAATATATTCTGCATTCGAATGAAATATCGTGTCAACTACCAAGCACGCACACATAATCAGTCAGAGCAAACGGAAAACACTTCAGTTTACATCAAATTGCGGAATTTGAAACTTATATTAGTTTTATCTCCACACAATATACAATCATATACCTACCGATTCATATACAATTTAGGCTTAATTTAAGAGAGAAAAATACGTCAAATGCTGATGTATAAAATTCACAGATTGTTCAACACACTGATCGCAAAGAAAAACAGACATACAGTTTCGATGTCAAACTAAAGCTACTATTATCGCTAAAGATAAGAAAAAAATTTTTTTAAATTAAATTAAATTGAAAACAAAATTTAGAAATTATATACCTACTTAATTATCATAACTTACTTAACTTATTTGTCGAATAAACGTTCGTGAAATTGTAATTTATAACTGAAAAAAAGAATATAAAACGAAAAGAAGCGAATAAAAAAACATCGTTACAGCTGACAAATATAATTGTCAGACACACACAGATTGCTGTAAATGTAAACGCACTTACACTTTCTATTAATGAATAAAGAGAAAAAATACAACTAAAATTAGATAAGAGTTAATACTGAAATAGTCCCACTTCCAATCCTTACAAACAATATTAAAAAAGATAAAGAAAAACCGATTGAGTATGGGTGAGTCAATACGCATGATTACTTCTCTTTCCAATGACTCGACACCAAAATCGAATCTGAATTAATTGTTCCATATTTTTTTGCCTCCTGATGCCAAAACTTCTTCAGGATGTTTTTTCATCTACCGAAGACAAAAGAGACAAACGAATCACGTTTCAGTGGTCATGGCTATACACATTAGGAAATAAAGAAAAAAATATTACAAATAATTCTAACTAAAATAAAACAATATGTTATTCGGGGCTTGATATAATATATGTATAAACAAAATCGTCTAAAATTATCGTTTGTTGTCAACAATATAATGAAAAAAGATAACATTTTTACAATAACAACAAAAAAAGAGAGAAAATAAGTTTACAAGGACCCCTCTGTTACATTGATATATTTCAAATAAAAAGGGACAGGGGGCGAAAAATTCCGAAATTTCATTTGAAATGTTACATAAATTTTTAAAACAGGAAATTACTATTTTTGGCGATAGACTTTCGGACGCAACTACACGAACCCCTTTGTGATGATAATTAATAATAGGGAAACGATGCTTTTCAGAACAGAAGAATTTTTTTGATTCACTTTCCCACTTCTCTTCACATCTGATTCTACTGAATGAACAATTGATTCCTAAATGAGAAACTGACCGAAAATGCTGCACTGAAAAGCACTAAGAGTAATACTCGAGATGAGATAACGTGCCTGATCGAGTATATAACCCTGATGCGTCAACGTTTCTAAGCAACAGGTTTGAGAAATTTCACACGTTCTTTTACAATTATTAACAACACTCTGAGGTCAGAGGCGTAATTCTGTATTACATAGTGGCATTTTCATCAAGTTTGTTTTAATATGATTTTTATTAGTTTAGTGTCGAAGGTTAACCTTTTACGTCATTTTCTCATCAAAATAATTTATCTTACTCGTATAGGTAATTTTATTGACAAAACGAATCGACTTAATTCTTTCATTTTTACTAATAAAAATACTCTGATTCCGAAAAACATCGTATTTTGCTACCTGTCAAATTACCATTATTCCCTTAGTCTTCATTCTGAAAAGCACTGCACTCCGATACAACTTCGTTTTTTCTTTACGAGTTCGAAGAGTCACTTTTCCAGAAAATTTGTTTACAAAACCTCTCACAAAAAATTTTGGAGTACGTTACCTTTGGCCTACGTTTCTTGACAAATTTTATGAGTGACAATGAAAACTGAAGTAAAAATGGAAACCAGTGATAGTTTTAACTGCCAGGATAGGCAACGACGAGTGTATTTATACAGTCTAAATACAGAAAATTTCCCGCACAATACCCGGAAGTCAAGTATTTCGGAGAGCGAAGCACTTTCTACAAGTTAAAAAGATCACTTAATCTTTACGAATAGAAGAAAAAGAAAAATTTTCTAAAGGAAAAGTAATTACATCTTCGCGTATACAATCACCAGGGACTGGGTTATGTTGAAGAGTTAAAAATGCCCCTTTCGAAAACTAGAAAACGTTTCGCATTCATTAATAGCTCCGGCATAAGTATACAGAGCAGAATAACTCCACAGCCGCAAACCGATCGCCCCGCCCAAATAATTACTAACCATAAATAAGTCATTGGCTCGAGTCTACAAAATTATGTACATACGCATACACGTTAACCACAATCAATCGTCTAATTATTGTATGTTTGGAGATTCATATCGGCGCCGCCCGTTCACACTTCAGGCGTTCGCTGGATGGGCACTCCGCATATGGAAAACCAAGTGGTTATTGGCACGGAACCTGGCACCACATACGTTGCAAAAATGCAGATAAATAGCTGCTTTACGCTTATGGATGATGCTGTGTCGCAGCAAAAGTCGTTCGTTTGGAAAACAAAGATGGCAGGCATCGCACTCGTAAAAGTGTCCAGCAGCATTGGACGACGGCACACGCGATAACGCCTCATTAGCTGCCGGAAACGTTTCCACAAACTCCACCTCCACCGTCGGCAGTTGCGCCTGCGCCTGCTGTTCAACCGGTTGTGGCATTTGCGGTGGTTGCCGCCGCTGCAGTGCTCCTACCTTAGCCAGCCGAAATACGTGAATCAACTTGCCAGAGCTGTCGTGACTCTTTTTGTGTATCTGCAGGCATTTATCTGTCGCGAATTTCGCTCTGCACGCGCCGCACTCGTACATTATTTTGTCGTGACAACTGATATGCTTGATCAGCAGTTTCTTGCTGGGGTACACGCAATTGCAGTACGCGCATTCGAAGAAGTTCTTCGACATGTGCAACAGGACGTGCGGCTGCAGCTGTTTCTCGTTCGGGAAGCAAGCGTTGCAATACGGGCATTCGTATTGGTTGCGGTGGACGAGAATGTGCTGCTCGTAGTAGTGCTCGATGTTGAATTGCGAACCACAGTCTCGGCACGTGAACCGATACTGGCGGGGGTCAGTTTGGGTTTCGGCGTCGTATTTCTCCAGCGCGACGGGGGGCACGTACCCATTCGACTCGTTGATGAGTTCGCACACGTACGGGTACGGCGACGTAGCACTTTCTTGGACCACGTTTCGCAGGTACTGGTACTGCTGGTCGACGTTCTCCTGGTCCTCGAGGGCGTTCAGGTAGTCCTGGTGAGCCCGCATTTTCATCTCGTAATACGGCGAACAATAGCCACACATGCAGGGCCCATTTTGTTCTCTCGCGTGCGACACGTGTTCCTGTACACACGAAAATATCGAAATTATAAATGCTCAGATAATTTTTACGCATTACGAAAACGGAGGATTTAAGACTAAAAACATGCGTTATTGAGGAAAAAGTATTAGTCACGTTACATCTGGTGGAAAGTGTTCCCCCTGTGACGTGCAGTGGCGAATCTAGGGGCAGAATGGGGAAATTCCCCCTTAAAAGAAAGGGAAAAAATGGAAATTTAACACAGTACCTATCCAAATAAAAATCGTCCAAATTTATTGAAGAGCAAAAAAAAGTCAACTCTTCGAAATTATTGGCATTTCTCCCCTGAAAGAAACCTCTGGATCTGCTACCAGCGATGTGTCAGGAAAAATGAAACAAGAAAGTCTACCTCAAAAGAACAAGTACCAAGTTTATCATCAAATAATAATATTTCAGCGCTAAACTAAGGTTTTTCTCGATACTTTGCGTTTCCGGAGATATGTGATTGGTGAATCATGATGAATATGAGGCAATCTACTTGGTCATCTCAATTCCAAAACCTTCCAAAAATTGAAAATATCAATGTAACGCCAAGTATGATTCAAAAAAGTTATACTACACTTTTGGGCTACAGAGATATCTGACTGGTGAATTACAATATTTCTACAATACAAATGTGAAACAAAAAACAAATCACGAGCAAAAAGGTAACTCTTGATTATGTAACTAACATCCAACTATAACTCCTGCCGAGGCCATTTCGCAAAAAATGATGGGAAGAAATTTCGTGCAGAAAAAGCATTTTAACATATTATAGAGAAAATCAAAACATTCTGAAACAGAAAAGGAACACGTCAAAAACAATCAAGTCTGAGCGATTCCGTTTGTAATAAATTCATTATCAGAGCTATTAAGGTAGGAAATTAAAGATAATTAATTATCTGACGAATTTCGTCGCACAAACGTACCACACAAATATAGTTATTTATTTACTCTTAAGGAGAAAATTCTTGGAGCTGAACGAATATAAAGCAACAAAATAATGAGCTTAAGTAGAATTCAAGAGAACATTCAAATCAAGATTAGGAAATTTTGTATTATTCGCTTGAATTCTACATTCGAGCTCATTATTTTTCAGCTTCATGTTCATTATACTTTAAGAATTATTTTTGGTCTTAAAGAAGCCTAATTCAGTGGTATGATTTTACGCGGATATTCGGCAATGGAACTCACCAAAAAATTTTATTAACTTATATAAAATTTCGCAATTTAGTTCTAAATGAATTCTAAAAAGAGGACATAAAGATAAATATTTTCTGAAATCGTTATTCTACATTTCAGAATGTTTTGAGTTCTCTGATATGCCCACAATGCCATTTCTATTTTGAAATTTCAACCTAGATAATGTTTCTTTTCTCATCAATACCTTTCATGTTATATAACCGTCGCAAGTGTCAGTTGAAAGTTGAATCCATAGGTAATCAAAAAGTTACATATTTGTTTTGTTACAGTACTTACTCAAAAAATTCCTAGAAAATCTGAGTAGAAAATTACAGAATTTGTTTTTTTTTTTTTAGTCAGATAATTGCTACATCAAAATCCTACTTGCGTTATCATACAATTATCTCAAATATTGCTGAACAAAAAAAATTATAACAAGTATTTTTGAGGTACACTTTCTTGTTTCATTTCCTAGACAAAATAAGGAATTCTTTTCATTAAAATTAATTACGGAATAATTTTTCTAAAGAAAAAGTCTGATCTCAACTACCAGTAACAATGCCCACATTTAAGCATTTCTCAGTCAAACACGTCAGAAATAAGTAACTTATAAGTAAATAACTGATCATTTTTTTTATCTGATCACCATAAAATTTTATTTACTCATTCATCATAATAGTGATAAGTTATAACCATGAGTAAAGATTTGATGTAGGCTATCTTAAAAATGATTAATTAATTAGTAAGTACGATCGTAAATCAACATTTCAATTAATTCTTCTCATTAGTAAAGTATAAATCACATTAAACAAATTTTTCTCTTCATCACACCCGCATAAGTCGATTATCTAGATTTCATTCTTGATTCGCGTTGTGCCTATACATATAACATCAAGTGAATTTATTTTTCATAAAAGCTAGCCCACAACCGCCGAACCGTGTAATCTATTTTTCTGAGACACGCAATAACGTATTTTTCAGTCATATCAAAAAGAGATAAACTGAACTCACCAGAAAATAGACATCGAAAATTCCTCTCAAATTTTCATTTTGAAACCATCTCTGTATCTTCAGATTTTTTCTCACTCTAATTTCTAGTTGTATAAATTTAATATCATTTATGGCGCTGAATTAAAACACAGCACTGATTTTCTCATTGTATTTTATCTAAACCACTCGGGAGTCTATAAGGAAAGTAATTTTCAATTTTCGAATGACTTTTAATCTTGAAAGTGCGATTTTGATTTTTTTCTTTTTAAATATCACAAATATACAGAAGTAATCCCATTATTTAATCTCACACCTTTTGAGATGCACGTTTCACATTGAATTTATTCGTTATGTTTTCAATATTCACCCAGATTTTTGAAGACGAATATTTCCTTAATTCAAGGCAGCATTTAGCGGCTTATCTACAATCAAAACCGCATAGTTCAAGTCAGCCTTCACAGATTAAATTCTTATATTGTTCAAAAAACCAAAGAACTTCGATTTAGCCTATTTTAAATTTGTTTATCATATGTTTTAATAACTGCACAAATATCAATATGAAAATGAATAAATAAGAAAAACTAGGCTTGTTCCTGATATATATCGATTAATCAGCGAGACATTATTGAACACATCACATTATACTCACATTTTCGTTCAGGTCGATTTCACTTGTAAAAAAACAAGTACGCTCTTCTTTAATCGAGTTCGAAGGATTCTGAAATTAGAAAAGCAATGTAGAGGTTTTTTCGATTAAAAATTTATGACGTACAGATATTAGATTTTTTTTTTTTTTTTTTTCGTTCAATTTTGTTGAACTTCTGACGGAAAGTTAAGCCAACTCAGCCTAACTGAGCAATAATTTAGTTCCTTATTTTTAGAAAAAAAGTATATTTCAAATTTTCGATATTTAAACCAGGATACGAATGAACTTGCTATTTCATCCAAATAGCTCAGAACTTTCCAACGAAACTGCAGATTAGTTTTGTATTTGGTTAGGGGTACATGAAAATGGAGCGTCATTTTTCCTTCATAGTCCAGTCAAATTGGATATTTTTACTCAATAAAATTAAGTAAAAAATTTTTCTTTGTAATCTGGTGATTCAAAATTCTTTTTTGAATGTATTGAAAATGTCCCAAAATCTGGGCACTACTTCACCCCTAAAAATTCATATTTTTTGACTCCAACTGGTTTTTAGTGATTTACTTCTTTCCCAATAACAATATCAAATAATTGTTGGAAGAAATAATACAGTAAATATAAAATTGTTAACAACAAAGGTGTCTTAACATTTTTTTGTAAATGCCATAGAAAACTCAGAAAATAACACAAAAATTTGTATACAGGTACCACTAATAAAGGGTACTGTGCTGAATGAGGCCTGGTCTCCTCTATACATACTACACCTATAGACCCGGTCACGCTAATTGACCTGCCATATATATGTTACCGTCCAAACTAGAATTTGGTCATTTCCAGTTTTTACTAGTATGAATCAGAATTGGAAAATGCATTGGGTGATTCTAATTTTGACCAACATACCGATGTCAAAACCTGAAATTAGTTAAAACTAGTTTTGCCTTAAAAATTAATCAAAACAGTCATCAATTGCCACCAAATATGTATTTGGTCTTAGTCGACTACACCATTTTAGGTTTTTTCAACTAATTCTTATTGAGGGTTAGTCGACCCCACAACCCCGCCAAAAAATAATAAAATAAATGCTACATGATAAATATATTAAACCTAGGTGTAAAATTTTTTTTTTATAAGAAAAATGCTGGTATACTTGGTAATTGGTTTTGACAAGGCAATATTAGTTAAAATTGAAAATTTATTTTCTTGTTCTAACCAGTTAGAACTAGAACCACCCAATGCATTAACCGATTCTAGTTTTGACTTGTCTGTACCAGAAGGGTCAAACGTCATTTTACTAGTTTAGGCTAGTCAAAACTAGAAATGATCAAATTCTAGTTTTGACGGTAACATAATATATAATACATAGTGTGGCGACGGGTGGTCGTTGACGAGTGTGTATTACACACTCGTCGACCACCTAGCGGGCTAGTGGGGTAAAACCCACGAAATAAAAATATTCCGGTGTGTGCGTGTGTGTGTGCGTGCGTGCGTGCGTGTGTGCGTGCGTGTGTGCGTGCGTGTGTGCGTGCGTGTGTGCGTGCGTGTGTGCGTGCGTGTGTGCGTGCGTGTGTGCGTGTATTTACAACACCATAAATTTAGAACCACTTCATAAAACAAACAACTTTCTGAGAATATTTGTTTTTATTCTAATGAAGGTTTTAAGATAATTTGAAAGTCCATAATTTACTTGGGGGTTAAGTTGTGGATGAAAATAATAAGTTTTATTTATGTTCTTGAGTCAGAATATCCATGGAAAAGATGTATTTCTGAATGAAAAAAATTTTTTACTTTTATTCACAACTTAACCCCCAAGAAAACAAAGAACTTCTGAGTTACCTTAAAACCTTCCTTGGAATAGATTAAATACTCTCAGAAAGTTTATACATATTTTATTGAGTGGTTCTAAATTTATGGTGTTGCAAATAAACATACACGCATACATACACACAAACAAATTTTTTTTTTAATTTTCATGTATTATACATATGGTATGTCTATTAGGGTGACCGGGTATACTGGTGTTGTATGTATAGGAAAGACTGGGCCTTATCCAGTACAGCACCCTTTATTGGTGATACGTGCTAACTTTTGAGTCATTTTTTGAGTTTTCTACAGCACTTACACAAAAATGTGAAGACACCTTTGTTGTAGTCAATTTTATAAACAGTATTATTTGTATGAACAATTTTTTGATATCGTTATTAAGAAAAAAGTAAATCACTAAAAACCTGTCGGGGGCACAAAATATGAATTTTTAGGGGTGAAGCCATGGCCAGATTTTGGGTGATTTTCAATATGTTCGAAAGGTCACTTAAAACTACCGGATTCTAAAGAAAAATGTTTTCACTGATATTATTGAGTAAAACACACTTTTTCGATTTAATTTGACTGACCTATTATCGAATTTTAGGATGAAATTATAAGATTTTTGTTCTAGTTTAAAGCATTCAAAAAAGTATTGTTCAATTTGGTATCATTAAAACACAGTCAGTTATATTTTTTTTAAATAAAAACTCTTCTAAAGAAATGTCTGGATTCTTTGAATAATCATATGTTACCTAATAAAGAGTTTAAATTTCATAAAATGAAGATAACTAGCTAAACAAATGAGGTGTTTGAAAAAAAAATAAAAAAAAATAAAAAAAGTCATATTTAGTAATGACTATAGTAAAATTTTGTAATGTTTTTCGAAATTTCAATTTCATACATACAACGAATCATCTTATCTGCAACACGTTGTGATCGAAACAGAATCGGGAAAATTCGACTGAAAGTGGAACTAATCGAAAATTCGCATTCTGCAGCTTGTATTGACTTTCAGTACTTACATTTATTCTAGATAAGAAGGATGCACGAATTGGCAAGTAGGAAGAATCAAAACAACTTTGGATTGAAAACCAAATTCAAAAAAAAGTGAACATTTTATGGGAGAAAATATTTCAATATGTATAGGTTATTTTTTTGCGAATAAATCGTGGTGAAAAACAAAATTATTTCGATTTAAAAGAAAAAATTCAAGGCATGCAATATGGCGTATACTAATGTGAGCAATTAAAAATTTTTTCTACATTTTGGTTTCATGGGAATCGATTGAAATGACTTCAAAGTCGGTAGGTTACACGATTTATGTAGAGCTGTGTGCCAACATAACTTCATGGAAGCTTGAATATCATTTTATCAATGTTAAATGATTAAAGTCTATATAAATAGAAATATTTACACGAAGTTCAGCTGGGCCATATTCGTACTTACTCGACTTTTATTGAAAAACATGAGCAACTAGTAATCACTGATATACTTTACGAACTTTTCAAAATTATTACGTTTTTGTGGTACTAATATTAGTTAAGCAACTTGGAATTCACGAATTATTTTGACAGTAACTTCTACGTGTTTTCGTAATAAGATAGCGAATATCAGTTTGTGACCGACTAAGCCTTTAAGATTGGCTTCAACATCGAACACCAACCACTTAACTCTGAGAAAGTAACGAACCAGAGGAAATGTAAGGTAAAATTTATTGTTATCATTCGGTACGAAATACCACTCTGGCGCTAGCTAATGCTTTGTCTTCAAGAGCCAAGTGCGTAATTTCAAAAATTTAAAGAAAATTTAAAATTGTTACTATAAGCAGCCAGTGCTATCCAACAAATACTCCATATCTTTACGAAATATATCATCATTAAACTATAAATGCACAAGATACAATTTAAATACTTCACATAAAATCTTAATGGTGCTGTGCACAACTTACAATAATTTTAAACAAACATCATAGTTGTTATCAGGTAGAAAGTACTCATTAAGCATTTCCTATAGAATCATGTCTAAGACAAGAACTTCACATATAATGTCTGAGTGGCGCAGCGTACAACTTATAATAATTTCAAATAAACTTCGTAGTTATTATGAGATGGAAAGTAGTGACAGTGCTAACTCAAGTATTTCCCGCAGAATCATGGTTCAGGCTTAGGTTTTCGAACACAAAACGTAGTACTTTATAATCACCGCAAATTGAAAGTAATACAAATCAAATTCTCATTATACTCACACAAGATGGCCTCGCCAGACGATCCCTGTACACTCTGATGAGATTTTCGTCCAATTTTTGCACATGAACTCTCGGATTTATGTTTTTCCAGCGACGACGTCCGAGAACTCGAGCTTTCGGCGATTTTGTCACCATTTTGAATCTGTGAATAAGTACCAAAAGAAAACAATCATTCGGACTGAACTGTGATAAAGGTTTAAGAGTATACAATAAATTATATATTCATGTAAAATGCAGCAGCACTTAAACCGACATTCGAGAAACAAACTACACCCAAATTTATAACACAAAATAGAAAAACAGGTTATTCATTAATAGTTATCTCTTCCAGATAGCTCCAGCGCCTATAACTGTAAAGAATTTTGTTTCAATTAGCGCCGAACTTTTAGTATTCATAAAAATATCGCAGTAGTGAATATAATAAAAGCTTATAATAAGTTTACGTTAAAAACGAGTTTTAAAAAAATATAACTTGTATTTATTTATTTTTTTTTTGGCTTTAGCTTAGTACGAAATTATGGTTCGTAAGGTTGGCTGCAGTACTGGTATATTTTAGAATAGCAGTAGCGAGTAGAATTAAAAAAAAAGAAGCAACATTAGACGATGTGGCAACAGGGTTTTTGCTTTATTTTTATATGATTTTTTTTCTTTCTTTTTTTTTAAATTTGTTTTATTTGTCATGAAAAGTGATCCTAGAGTGACACCATTAACATCAACTACGAAAAAAAATTGGAAATAAAAAAATACAAATAACTGAGAAATTTTAGAAGTATTTTCAAAAAGAAGACAACTGTTGAAAGGAAGTAATATAGCTATATATTCCATTTAATAATACTTAACGAAGACGAAACAGTTGAAATTGAAATATTATTGTCAATTGTCAAATTTTCCATAAATTTATCGTAAAATTTGAATCAAAAAAATAAATGGTCACAGATAACATCATATAAATGGATGAAAATTTTATTTTCCTACACAAGTCCTTCGATGATTAAATGATCCCAAATTTTGAGGAATCTGTCGCTCACTCTCTTATTCTTTTAGTAATTCACTCCCAATTAATCTTGATTCAATCTTAGAAAAGTTGATTAAATTCCACTAACTCGCTCTCCGATAAAAAAAAAAACAAAAAAATCCCATGAATCAATCCTCAACTTCAAATTGATCCCAAACCCTGAGAGTAGGTATCCTTTTTACTTCTGCCATTTATTCGAGTATCGCAAATCACGATAATGCAGTCTTAACATATAACAATATCGACTGTAATATAAATAATGACTAATGAAGTTAACAGTTCAAAAATTATTTGATGCGAATATTGCTAGTGTTACAATACTGTAGGCAAGAACATTCACCTATACAACAATAAAAGAAAAAGGAACATTATAAACTAAATGATCTAAAAGTGTTAATGAATGATATACTAGAGTTATGTTTGATTTGCAAAAACAAGGACACTGGAGTGACACCAAGGGAAGCTATGGCACTACTTTCGAGGGGATTCTGCTCTTCAATTAGTTCATTTATCTTGCAAAGAGAGGAATAGAACATCTTGGGTAAATAAAACAAACTTTAGGTATCTTGGTATCGATCATGAACAGAATTGATATGAATAAATTGACAGTTGACAATGGTTGACACCGAATTTAAAACACACATGCTATCAAATTTTGTCAATTATCAATTCATATCAATTCAGTTCATAGTTGATAACTTTCTTTCACTAGCATATCGTATTAGTTTATAAATTTACATAATATTTTCATTTACAAACAATGTGTAACAAGATATCACCACACAAATGAAAATTTATCTTAGGCAAACACAACAAGCTACATCGATAAATGATGTTGAAATAGGGTTTTTGCTTCACATGGTGATGCGCGATTAATCAAAAAATGTTTTATTAATCGAATATTTTTAATAATCCATTACTTAATAACAGATTACTAAATTTAATTTTTGAAAAAGTAATAATTTATTCAACTAAAACAAAAAATTTGATGAATTAATTAATTAAAGAAACTGATATGTAGGTACTGATAAGGACTTGAAAAATTTAATCTTTTATAAAAATTCCCAAGTTTGAATGATATTCAACTGATCAATTAATCGATTAATTTTTTTTAAAAATCAATTAACAAAAATCAAATAGTTAATTAATTGAGGTAATCGATTAGTCAAACTAATCGATTAATAGGTAGGTCCTTTGATTACATAGTACTGGAATCAGTAAAGAACTATGATTTCTGGTTAGACTTTAGACATGCCAGTGCTAAACAGGAAATCACAGTGTACTTTTTGACATACTTAGCTTAGCTTTTATGTATGTTATCCTTGTGAATTTAAGGGATGTCTTTATCAAGTGTATTCTAAATTGTTGAACTCAAGCAAAACGTTGAAAATACTCAGGAGGTACTCTAGGGTTGCCTACTTTTTCACCAACCTCGCATGACATCATAAGCCTGATTCACACTTGGCTAGTTTTCTAGTTACTAGCCAGCTACTTGGGAGACTATTCTGTTAACAGTTGAAGTCACTATGCCATTTTAGTCATTAAAGTCAACATTAATTTGGCAGAGTCTTGTAAAAATTTCATTAAAATCTCACATGGCAAACTGAAAAGTTCAAGTTGATTTTAATTGGTTGAAACGGCGTAGTGAATTCAACTTTTAACAGAATACCCCAAGTAGCTGGCCAGTAACATGAAAACTAGCCAAGTGTGAAGCCTGGTTCACATCTATTACTAGCTAGGCTATTGTTGTACTATATTGTTAATAGTAGAATTTACTTGTCGTTTTAACCTTTTAAAGTCAACTTTAACTTGGTGGATAGTCGTGGGAGATTCTAATGAGATTCTTAGAAGACTATTCGCCAAGCTAAAGTTAACTTAAATGACTAAAAATACAAACTGACTTTCATGGTTAATAGAATAGTACTTTTAACAGCTCACTAGTAGCTACAAAACTAGCCGAGTGTGAATCAGGCTGTAGAACTGGGAAAATAATGGTATTTTCGAAATATTTTCCCAATCATAATATGTTTATAAAAATTTCAGAATCAGAGATATTTAACCCGATTGAGCAACTCGAGATTAAATCCAGATAAATTAATAGTCAGTATTTGATAAGATTCGATAAAGCACAATAATGAGGAATCCCATGTATTATTATATACCTACTCTATTCTGTTGTAACTGAAATGGAAATCAATCAAAAATATCTGCATAATTTCAGGCAAAATTTGAAGACTAATAATATACCGTACTCTTTATATTTATTCATGTTGCTCTAATAATAAAACAAGCATTTAAGAGTCGTTTCACCTGTACTTATCCATTGAAACCACAGATTAAAACATTATAAGTATTTGAATATTCGATTTTCATCCAAATATCCTTCAAGAATAGGACCGGACTATATACTGATTAATTACGTCAATATTATTTAATCACATTCCTTAAAAGCACAATGTGACGATTGAATCCCATATTCTGTTGACAGGAATGTAGACCAACATTTCACACAGTTAATACATTAGGAGCAACATATTAAGGTACAAGATTAATAAAGGTGTACGCTGAAATAGAAAAAATAAATGTCTGGCTTCATTCGAGTATTTTACCACTAACATTAGGGAACGTCAGACATCACAATATTGTGATTAATATTTTTCTTAAAGGGAACGATCGTTTCCATTGGTAAGAGCTATTCAAGCAGAATTTCGCAGTTACTAATAAATATAATATTCCTGCGCGTACTTGGGTTGATAAAAACTTGTCAGTTTGGTAACATTTCGGCTAATAATCTAGTGAATATATTTTGTTACAAAACGATTTATAACTGCGCGAAAATATGGGCCAACATTTTGGTGATCACGCACGCAGCACATAAACAAACACTCGGCACGTCAATTTCCCAAAACGACCGAACCCGACCGTAAACGTTTCAATATTTTTGTCAAATGTGCAGATCGTTAGTGAAAACAAATTCCAACATAATTCGCGGTTAACCACGTTAGTTACTCTTCAACAATATTAAATACGATCAATTTTTACAATAAGCTGAGCGATACCACTCTCGCACCCCTCCTAACCAACAACCGATCAGTGCCATATTGAAGTACCTACGACAGAATATAAATTAATACACGCGAACTGCGTACTTACATAATATGCAGGAAGGAACGGAGCAATTAGTCAAACTATAATCTAATTACTGAAATCAGGAACAATCGCGATCAAACAAGAGGCGCCAAAAACACAGAATAATCTGAGGAATTTGAAACAGACATATAAAGACGCCAACAACAAACAAAACAACAAACAACAAACCACATTAACAATGTTCAACGATGGTCGATGGTGGAGTGGAGTCGTGCAGAACAAGAACCAAGAAGATGGGAAATTTTGATATTGAAAAAAAGAGTACCGTCCCACCCGCCAGCCGTGAACACGTTTAATATTAAAAATATATCGATATACCATCGATAGTGTTTTACAAACTATCGATAGACGTATGATGCTACAAGAGTAAAAAGAATGAAAATGAAAAACAAAATCGCAGCGGATAATCCAGTTATCGGTTAAAGAAGAATTAAAATGAAGAAAAAAAAACTATAGGGCAGCAAGCTTCGCTAGAAAAAGTAGGTTTCGAGAGAAAGAATTTTATGAATTTTGAGGGTCACATTAATTGTCTGTAAGTTTATATGCGTTAATGGTATGTTGAGATTGTACCAAAAGTGTGTAGTTGCTGAAAAAATATTAGACGATGTGAAATATAAAAACATTTTTATCGAAAAAATGAAAAATAAATTAAGATGATAAAGTATGATAATTTAAAATAAAACCAATGAGATATAATAAAGTCGTATGAAATAAAAAAAAATAGAAAACGTGATTTTTTGGTGAATTTTTGTAGACAGAGAAGTTCATGAAAATTAGAAAAAAGAGGGAAAAAATATTTACTGGAAGTACCGTCCGGTCGATCCGCACCAAAATCAATAGCATGCTACAATAAATTTTAATGAATCTAGTGGTATGTAATCTACAGTCTTTGCAGTGCCTGTTTTGGATGAAAATATAGCAAAATAGCAGCAGGTTCATTTTTTCCTATATTTCCAAAGAGAGTCGTGGTCGGGCATCGTTCATTTTCATTGTATGAACGACATGACACTTTTTTCGATCATCCCCTCTAAATTTTTCTATTCTGTTAGATGATGTTCTGTTATTTTACTCAATTTGTTTTCAAACATTAACATTTTCTTCACGGAGGGACTAGGGATCGAGATGATGAATATTATACGTTTCATAAGAAAACTAACCTGAATGACGCCGTAAGGTATTCTATTTTGACTTATTATTCATTAGATTACGAGAAAAATGAAAAAGAAACGTTCCTGAAGAAGTGGTTTTTCCAAAATTCTAATAAAATTATTGCAAGTATAGGTCTGAAATTTTGGCATGAGATTGGTTCTATTAAAGAGCACGTTTGTTTAAAATTCAATAAGTATTTCTTGAGTAGTTTCTGCAAAAAACCTAAAAATAACTGTACAACCTATGCCAATGAAACATCGACAGTGTGTTTTTTCAACATTATGAGAAAACTACAGTAGCTACTTAACAAATAAAGCTAAAATTTTGGTAGGAGATAATCTGATAACCTATAGAAGAAAATATGGTATTAATTTAGTGACTATATTGCTTCAGATGTTTTCAAAAAATCATAAAAAACCTACAAACCTTCAGCAATAAAAAATCGATAAATAGGTAGTTATCCAATTTTTTTTTTGTTTTTTTGTTTTTTAATTTTCCATACATTTCGAATTCAGGTTTGTTGTATAAGCTATGGCAAAAAGTGAGCACTTCAACATTTTTTAAAACAGGCCGATCAGTTTTGAAAAATGCAGCATTATCATTCAAAATCTTAAAATCATAAAAACTTAGATGTATTCTGAATAAAAGTTCTTCAAAAAATAGTTTCCGAACACAAGCAAGACACGATTAACTTAAAAAATAAATTTCATTGATAATAGTTACTTAATTCGAAAATAAATTCTGACTTTCAATAATTAAATCTCTCAGTTACTTGAGTTTTCACTTCTCAGAACTGATGCCAAAACTAAAAAGTGGAACAGAGAACTAACTTTCCAGCAGAACAGGTTACGAACAAAAACTCGAAAACTTTTGAAATTTATGGAATCTTTCATTTATTCGAGTTTTTATTTTTCAGACCTAACACGGACGCAAAAAAAAGAAACATTAAGTAAAACTGAAAAATAACTTTGAAACGAACAGGTCAAAACTGAAACTTTCGAACTCAGTTCCAGCTCTCAGAATAAAGTTTTTGAAACGAAACTTTTGCAGAAACCATTCAAGGATAGGCCTATACATAGGGCCAAAATTTTGTAAGAATCTGTCAAGTGGGAGAGGCATGACGTTGTAACAAAATAATGTAACTTCAATCAATAATACAGAATACCATGTATAATTATTCTGCAGGAATATGAGGGGTACAAATATTGTTTGACGAAAAAAATGTTTTTTTGTTTTTCTGATTAAAACTATGCATTACATTAATAAAAAAACTTGTAAAATGCAGCCACATTTATTCACTTGTAAAAAAAATACCTGTTAGTACAGGTTTATTGTCCTTTAGCAGAAGACAATAAAAACATTTTGTGTGTTGAAATCAAATACAATGAAAAAAACTCTAGCGCAGCAAGCCTCGCTAGAAAAAATACGTTTTCGAGAGAAAGAATTACAAATTTTGATGGTCATATTAATTGTCTGTAAGTTTATATGCGTTAATGGTATGTCACGATTGTATGAAATGTGTTAGCTGCTGACAAAATATTCGACAATGTGAAATATAAAAGCATTTTATCTTGAAAAAATTAAAAATTAATTAAGTTGATAAAGTATGGTACCTACATCATCATATCATTTAAAAAAAACCAATGAAATATAATAAAGTTATGAAATAAAAAAAAAAAAGGAAACATGAGCATGTGGTTAATTTTTGTAAAAAGAAAAGTTCATGAAAATTAGAAAAAAAGAGGTAAGAAAGCTTTACCAGAAATACTGTCTGGTCGATCTGCACCAAAATCGATAGCATGCTACAATAAATTTTAATGAATATTTATTTCAAATTTTGTACACATGGTCCCAAAATTCCACATTTTATGACCAATATAAAAACAGACAGAAATAGTTGTACTGGAAGCACCGCCCGGCCAATCCACGCCAAAATTGGAAGCGTACTGCAACAAATCAAAATAAATATTTACTTCGAATTTCGTGACTATCGGTGTAAAATTGAGCATTTTATAGCCAAAATAAAAACAAAAATGGTGGTACTGGAAGAACCATCCAGTCAATCCGGACTAAAATCAATAGGTCAGGTCCTTAGCTCAGTAAATATGTTCGTACCAAATTTTGTGATTATCGGTCAAAAATTGCGACCTGTACCACAGGAACAACAAATTGAATATATATAAATTTGAATTATGGTGCAAAAAGTTTTCTGAGGTCATGAAATGAAAAACGTACCACCCCAACCCTGGGGGCTAATACCGCACTACGCGTAATAAGTATATTCTCTGAAGAAAACCTATTTAAAAAGTTGAAATCCAGTATTCTTTTCAACATTTCACAGAATAAATTTGACAACAGGGCTGGGTGCCTCTTTACTGTTCTTTATGTATATATACAGGGCATCACAAGACCTTTTATCAACAGGGGCACCACAGTAACCTTTTTTATATACTTCGAGAAGTCAGAGATTTTTTGATGTCAAAATAAAAATAGTTTGGAACTCATAATGACGACATCATGCAGGCAGTAAAACTCAAGTAAAGACAATATAATGTTTGAAGCAAATGTGGTATGAAGATGAAGATATATGACGACAATAACCAAATGAAATTCTTTTTCAGATAATTCTATTAATATTTTGTCAAGTTTATATCATAGAGTCACCAAGTTTATAATTCGACACCCTGTGTAGACAACAAGATTTCATTTGGTCAACAAATAATTCAAGACAGAATATGGCACAACATAGAATTGAATGCATGGTAAAAACCCCACCAATAACACACATGCTGCCATCACTTTTTGCTTTGCTTATTGTATGTCAACTATTACGCTTTTTTATCTGCCTGTGCTCATATTCATGACGACTAAATGAAGACAATGAGTGGAGAAACCTTGCAAACAAGAAAGACTACTTTGTAAAACAAATTCTACATCTTCATCTGCGTATTAGATCATATTTTTCACCTCACTCAATCATCTTTTCACACGAAAACTTCGAAGCCTAAAGTTTCTAATAGGAGTCTTTCACACATCAAAACTACAATTTCACATGAAGACTAACAAATAGGTGAAGACAAAAAAATTCTCTAGTGGTTTCCTCTGCTTGTTATCTACAATAGTTTTTTTAATTTTATTTTTTGCTTTACACTTTGTTTTATCTGCTTTGTTAACATTATAATTCTTTCATAATTATATGTCTTTGACAAAATAATTCTGCTGTTGGTTTTTGTAGGTTTTGACCCTTGTATGGATTGAAACTTCGTTAGGTTCTTCTGTCCACACTCCACGCTTATTGTTGACTTGTTTAATGCAGATTAATTTGCTGACTAAATATGAAGACAAGGTAAGCTACGTTTCACCATGTTTGAGAGACTTAATTTCAGTCAAAAAGAATTCAGCCATAGGACATTTCAAAGTTAAAAAAATAAAACATCTTGAATTGTAGAGAATTTCAAGACAAACTCGATATCAGTGCTTTGGCTGCATGATGTCTTCTTCATAGGGCATTATGACATCATTAGCATTTAACTACCAACATACATGAATGTCGGACATTACGAGCCATTTGATTTTGGACTCCTCAACCACTAGAATTTTAGATACAAGGGCACTGTAATGACCTTTAATATCCCAGATTCCACAACTTATGGTAAATATATATGCATGAATTTGAATTATTGGTGCCAAAATTTTCCTGAGATCATGAAATGAAAAACATACTCACTCCCAACCCTTGAGATTTTCTAAAGAAAACCTACTTGAAAATTGCACCCAAACTTTACCTATATAGGTTTGTTGGGTGGGATCCCAAAAGTAACATACTGAAAAATGTGTCTTTTAATTTTGGGAAGAAGATGTTTAATGCCAAAAATTTGATTCTTCACAATTTTCCACCAAATTTCAATTTTGAGATAAAAATAGCTCTATAAAAAATTATTCAGCATAAAATTTCCTCTATAACAGATTTTCTTTGTTTTTTGTCCAATGCCCCTTCCATGTCAAAGGGTCTTGAAATTGAAAATGCCATTCTTCGATGAATATTTTATGTTCAATATATACCATTATAAGATTTGTACGATAATTTGTAATAAAATTAACATATTATTTGGATGTTAAGTAAATCCAAAGTATACTGGCTACTAGAGACATATAGTTAAAGAGATGTCTAACTCTCTGTATGCATTGTGGATGCTATGGCACAAAAATGTGACAAAGATCTTCAACCACTACCATCATCATCATCATTACCATCAATAAAAAGTCAACTTTGTTTAACATTCTGCATGGTCAAAGCTGGGCATAGTTCACAGTGAAAAAGGGAATCTCTATACAAATACACACACACTATCAAGCTATAACACATACGCAGTAAAGTAAACGAAGTTGAGAAATTGTTTATCATGATGATGATGATGGTTGAGATCTTTATCACATTTCTGATCACCTGTTGGCGATCTTTTTAGCTATATGTCTTTTCTCTGCTTGCTACCTATCCGCCTACTTTCCATATCCTCTTACTATTCCCTTTACCTTCACAACCCACCAATTTTTATCAAGCAAAACTGTGAAGGCAGAGGGGATGATAAATGGATTTGGAAGGCAGTGGAGAAGTAGAAAATATACATTGGGTTTACTAATAATCTAAGAGGTATAATAACAATTACGAGTTATTTTCACATTTGATAAAATCACAACATAAAAATAATACAATTGTAACGTATATTTTCATCTATTTTTAGAAATGACGAACATATTCGTCTACATGTTTTCAAATACCAAAAACATAGGTATTTATCAACAATAAAACATCCTAAAAACTCTTTATAAACAACCACTAATTTACCCGTATTTGATTTTATGAATATAGATATAATGTCTGTATATTCATGATCTAATTGTGCCTGTCCCTCGAGTATATCGCGAGTCAGCACAACCCTACAATAACAACACCCTACCTCATTTAGCCTATCTGACACGTTCACTTACATACCCCAAAAGAGTATATAAACCCTGGATTTGAAGGAACAAAACACAGTTCCTAGACAGTTCCTAAGACAGTAACTTCTTAGTATCTAGAGCCTCTCTGGTAGAGTAACTAGTGAACAGACAATCTTGTCTACAGGGTTGTAACCCGTATGTATACTTATTAACATATTAATTAATGTAAGGTTGATGTACAAATTATTATTTTATTAAATGTGTTAATTCAAACATGTGTTTTAAAATATTATTGAGTCTCTCAAATCCGTTAAGGTCCACGATAGTTGTGGATGATAAACTAAATATTTAAACTATTATAGAGGAATTAATGCTTATCCAGTGTTTAATATCTCGTGTATGGTGTAACACTGAAAGTGGTTCTAATTAGGTACGTTACAACCTCTTTTGGCTGTTACAACAATGCTATTAAACATATTCACTGAAGAAGGGTTGTTTTCAAGATTTTATAGTGGTGAAGGGGCGCATTGAACAACATTTTATGCTCAACAATTTTTTACTGAGCTTTTTTTTATCGCAAAATTGAAACTGGGAGAAAAAATATAAAGAACCGAATTTTGGAGATTAAACACCTCTTTCCGAAAATTGTAAGAGGCGTAGAGGGTGCAACTTTTAGTATGGTACTCTGGGGGACTCAACCAACAACCCTATTTAGTTAGTTTTTGGACTCATTTTTTAATTATTTTAAGATTTCACTGCACTAATTGTTTTCAGTCTTGTTTTTTTATGAAGTTGGAACAGACGTAATAAATTAATTTATACGACGATTATAGTATTAGACCTCATGGTTGTACCTATGACCTCGGTTTAACAACCCGTAATCTCTAATACAAACTCAATGTTTCAACTTCTTGATATAATCATAAGTCTAAATGGAAAAACTGATGGTAAAATTTAAATTTAGAGAATAAAGTTTTTCTTTTAGTAAATATATATCCAGATTCCAGGGGTTATAAACATCCATCTAAACTTAATCTCATTTGTAACGTTTTAATTAATTTGCAGAGGGTGACATGGGAAAATTGACGCATTCTGTGGCATTAATGTAACCCAATTCTGGCAAATCAGAAGCAAAATGACACTCGTGTAAATTTTCAATGACTCGACTATGTCCCTAGTATGATCTTTTGGATCGTAATATAATATCCTGTATTTGTCATATAATTGTTACACTGAAGCTACACATGGGAAAAGAGGCGCATTACGTGATTTTCCTAGACTGGTTATACGTATTTATACGCACCTATGCGTTCAGTGAAGTAGATGCCAGGTAACTTCATATTTTCAATTGGGATTTTTATAGGATCCTTTCTTGTTTCTTTGGGACCCTGATTAGTCGAAATTTAGCACTTTTCATCCTATCATCTCTCATATTGGTAAGGCTACGATTTTTTATTCCTTTTGAATTTTGAGGCGATAATAATTTGAAATCGTATTTATTTTTCAAAGGATCACTGGCCTCTTTCTGGCAATAGAAATTCCAAAAAATTTAAAGACCTATGTAATAATATACTCACAAAAAAGTTTGAAAAACAAAAACAATTTTAGTATATAAATAATACGGATGTTATAAAACACAAAACCTACGAATTTTTTTCGCTCGTTTCGTTCGCGAAAACATCATATTAGTATTTTAAAAGAAAATAAGGAGTTCCCCTTACGAATTGTTTTTGCACACCGTGCTCACATGACCCCTGGACTCGGATTTTCTCTCTCCGGCACTAACTGTAAATGTGCTAATGACAAGTTTTCAAGTCTGATGAAAGATTATAGGCGTGACTTCAATCACCGCAAGTTGTTTATTGTTCTAGGAAAGAAAACGGAAAAATTTCAAGTTCTAAACACGACTTTTCATTTAAAATTTGGAAAAAAATTAACAAATAAAAAACAAGGCTAATGTTGAAAAATGTTTTTTATATTCTACATACAAGAAAAAATACGAAAACCGACAATACAGCAATAAATTCCATAACTGAAAAGTTCAAACGGAATTTATATTGAATTTTCACGAATATTAAATAAACACGAATTGTGCTCAATAAAGTTGGTAGATCACTTTTTTCGAATACAATCAAACCTGCGGAAATATGAACTTTCAGTGACCGAAGTGTCCATCTATGTCGTCTGGTCGTTCATCCGATTTCAGCTTAATTCCTGGATACTTTTCTCGGAAAGACTTCATATCAAGTTTCTTGAATCGTCTCAAAATACCTCTCGCGTATCTATTTTCTTCCCTGAAATATTATAACCAACATTTACCTCATTTTTAAAATAAAAAATTGTTTTTAGCATAATTTCATTATAAATAAAATTCCCAGCAGAGTTCTCAAGACAGAAAAGTTAAATTACGGCTGTTCCCAAATATGGGCTTGGAGAGAATAAACATGAAAATGTCTTACCTTCTTATCTGACAGTTCTGTCTCCTAATTTTTTCCCGGTATAATTGTAAGAAAGAACGACATTCATCCATATCGAAATGATGTTGAAACGTTCTTTTCCACCATTTATTAAATACTTTTGGAACTACGTGTTGAGTTTTCTTGTGGTAAACAGGTAAGCCTGCAAATTATTCAGAAATTCCGTGAATAGAGCACAGTTTCTAGCAGACACCTACATATTTTCAAAAGACAAAACATCAAACCGATAGCAGTGTGGACTATTGCGCCAGGCCTTTCACCATCTTCACCCGTTTCTAACAAGAAATATGCTTTGTTTCGTTCGCGGACAACTGTTTCTAAATTGTTCATGCTTTCTTCCACCTATTCCAATTTACAATGTAGTATAATTCCGATAGTAATTTTGAGCTCAAAAATCGTAATACTTTACTTTGTCAATTCGTTCAGGGCTAGGAAATAATATGTACTCTTCTTTGCAGAATTCCTCCATAGTTAACAACATATTCTTTTCTTTGAGGAGGATATACCTGAAGTAAAATGTTTCAATAAAGTAAATGATATTTACAGGAAATATTACGAAAATGAAATAATCAAAATACCAAAGCTTATGCAAATCTTGGTTACTTTTGTTCCTCAAGTCTCCCAATTTCCACGGTCGTCCCGTTTTGACTTCATCTTTACTCCAACAGGATTCATCGTCAAAAAATTCCATAAGCTTTGAATTATTATCACCAACAGCTGATGAATGAGTGGTTCTATGAAATCTGAAACAATAAACAAATAAACAATTTGTAGAAACGTAGCGGTTTACTTGCGAAACCTCCAGTTCATATACTATTGAAATACTGACACAAAAGATGATCTTGCTGGGCTATGAGACGAGGAAACGCTGGATAAATTCAACCGCTGAAGAATTCTAATGCATGATTTGAGCGACATGTTACCAAATTAATCTAAAACAAACATTTCACTAACCAAAGTCAATACTAAATAGAAATGTAGATACAGACTTAGAAATAATGAACTTCGATTTAACTGACTGAAGAGGACAGTTAAAATCTTTGCGAATCATTCGAAATAATAATTTAATTTAGCTAAATGTTGTTGACCAACAAGGCAGGAAAATCTAATATACTTTTCTAACCACGCCAAAATAGGGTTTTTTCTAAAGGCACTGGTTGAAGAATTGCATTTTTAAACTTACCAAGTAAATGGGGACTTTTCATACAAAAATTGTACCACCTCTCTCCACTTAGTGCTTTCAAGTTATCGGCGTATCTTGTGAAACAGAATGCCGGAGAAAATTCTAAAAATTAGTAAGACTTGGTACCCTCTGATAAAGCCTGAAAAAGTGAAAAAAATGCCGAACCTCCAACATAATATTCGCATCGAAGTATACAGAAGTAAATCCCTAATTCCTCACACTTTGATGAATATTTGTTGAACAACTGAAAAATAATTGAAATCTGATTAAGTTCAACAACAACTTACTTGTACACCTGTACCTGTGTACTTAGCCTGTACAATAGGCAAATTACCTTAATTTAATCCGATTCCTGGCTCGTTATCACTAATTTGAATTAAATCTAAAACTAAATCCAGCATTAAGCAAGAATCAAGAAAAAGTTTGATAATTTGGTATTTTTTTGATAACCATCGAGTACTGAAGCCCATATTCACAAACCTCACTTTAACCTTCGACCATATTTATGTATATGGTCGAAGACTTTAACTCTACTTTAACCCTTTGACTATATACATACTGGACTGCTAATACCTTTGACTATATAGCTTATGGACTGCTAGAACTGATAAGAAATACATAGGGTTAAATGGAAGACCGCTGAAGCCACTGTTAACAGGCGTTCTTTTTACAAAAAACGACCTTTGGTGATAAGTGATAGTGATTCCAAATTTCCAATTCTGGCTAGAAAAAAATTAATTTTTATATTTCGTTAATTTAGTAATTAAAATTATATTTTTAGATAATTAATTTTATTATTATTCTACTTTGCCATTGACACATGATAAAATGGCATTATTTGTAAGTTTATAGAATAATTAATGACATAAATATGTGTTGATACGAAATCCCACCTCATCTCATTCTTCATCATCATCATCATATCATTCTATATATATATGTCATATGTACACTCTAGTCACGAAGTGTTTCCCCTACTACTTTCGATCGTATATCGCTGTTGCTTCGCCATTTACTTTTTCGTTTGTGAAATATATTTTAGTCGCGAAATAAATGTCTTAAAAGAAGAAAGTCTCAAGTTCTTTCGATCCTTGTTCTGCATACCTCACCTTTATATTTGAAACCTACACCAATTACGAACAACTGAGTTCGGTTTAAATATATATATTTACTTGAATAACTTGAACATACTCATAAATAACTTGAGAAACACTATGTAATTCAACTTAATTTATTAAAAGGAACAAACAGGCATAATCAGAGTCTTATCGCCATATTGAATACAAGGTTGAATGAGCGTCACCTCTTGACCAGAAAACAGAAAGAAGAAAAAGACACAGATAAAAACGACGAGAACTTGACTGTGGGAGATCTTGATTACAGTAGTACCAACTACTGACATCTAACACCCCCTTCCTGGCGAGTGTCGAGCCGTTTTTATTGGAATTTCTTGAGAATTGAAGTTCTTGAGTTATCACAGACTTGAAGAATCACAGCAGCTTGAGAATCAGAGGAACTTGAGTTTACTTAATCTTAACAAAACAAAACGAGTATGACGCTCCAAAAACAAAACAAACTTAATTCTTAAATTTTGGTCATAATACTAAACAAAATTGAGCAAATAAAATTACAAAATTAATTGACCAGAGAAAAAGGAAAAACGTCAAAATTAACAAACAAAATGAGAATCATAAAATTAATACTAGGTAACGAGTCACCTGCAAACAAAATAATATTAGTATTTTCAAATAAAAATGATACTTAAAAATAATAAGTCTTCCTGAAAATAAAAAAACACATGATTAACCAGGAACAAACACAAACATAAAATTATAAAAGTATCTGAAAGGAAAAATACAATTACTAATATTATTCTTGATCGAGAAATTGAATTCATCTTGATGGAATACATCTGGAACAATAAACAGATATATTAGTATTTCATCACATTAAATAGATGAGTTCATCAGACTGCTTGACATCGACTTGGTCTTGATAATAAAAGAAAGACTTGATTTCATAAAAATGTTGACTCTTGAGTAAAATTGATTTACTTGAACTAAACTTGTCATTATTTCTTGAGGTTAGAGTCAATATTATAGCATAATTTTGAGTCTGGATATCGATCGATGAATTATATTCAGCAAACCAGGAAAATACGAAACTCGTACCCAATTTGGAATTATCCGAACTTGAGTAATTATTTTCTTGATTCTTGAACTTGAAACTTGATTTACTTGACCGTTAATATTTTTCAAAAATTTATACAACTCACAAATTTTGAGAAATTTCTTCTATTTATGAATAACAGAAGTTTAACGAGTTTTCATTTATGAATAACGAAAATTTTATTAGCTTGACTTGACTTGACTTGAACAATAGAGATGGTAACTTGATAAATTAAAGTTTTCGGATATACTTGAGTGACTCTCTTGACTTACCATCTTAATTGCTTAACAGTTTTTCACGTAAGAACTCATGTTGCTGAGCCGTAAGAGGTTTTGTTAAAATATCAGCAACTTGATTATTTGTTGATACATGAATAATTTTGAGTAAGTTATCACAAACATACTCTTTTACCTTGAGATATCGACGTTCGATATGTTTAAGTTTACCATGATTATAGAAGATAGATAATAAGTTACAGGTAGACTGATTATCTTCATACACGGTAACTTGAGTTTTAAACTGAGGAAAAGTTTCTTCAGTTAACCTACTACAATAGAGCATATGACTTGAAGCAACAGCAACGGCTACAAACTCGGCCTCAGTAGTTGACTCAGCAATTACATCTTGTTTTCTGCTGCCCCAAGCAATTGTATTACCAAACTGTTTAATACAATAGCCAGTAGTGGATTTTCTTGATTTATCTGCTGCGAAGTCAGCATCAACATACGCAACAATATCTTCATCAGGACTTGAGTAGGTTAAACCTAAAGTCGGAGTGTGTTTTAGATAACGAACTACATGACTTACTAAAGTACGATGTAACTCCGTAGGTTTTTCTTGAATCTAGCTAAGAAACTTACCGCAAAAGAAATATCTGGGCGAGTAGTATTAGCTAAATATAAGAGTGACCCAATAGCCGTCCTATACGAATTATGAGGAGGTAGGGGTGTTTCTTGAATTTTTGGAAAATTGGCGAAAGAGTTCATTGGAACTAAACGTTCACCACAATTTTCTAACTTGAATTCGTGAATTAGGGTTTTGATATAGTCCTCTTGATGTAAACGAAGATTACCAGTGTTATTGTCAATTTCAATTTGAAAACCAACATAACGACTTGGGGAACCTAAGTTCTTGACTTCAAAATTTTCTTGGATACTCTTGATAGCATCTTGAACAACTTGATTGCTAGAGCCCATAATTAAAATGTCATCAACATAAGCTAACATTATGACAAAATTATTACCACTTGATTTCATGAAAATGCAGCCTTGACGTAATAATGGTTCAAAACCCTTACTCTTGAGAATTCTTGAAAATTTTACATACCATGACCTAGGTGCAGTAGCTAACCCATACACAGCTTTATTTAACTTGAGTGCATAAAGTTTGTTGTCGAGATCAATACCTTGAGGTATTGAGGTGTATTTATCTCGATCAATTTCACTATTAAGAAACGCAGTCTTGATATCTAGCTGTGTAATTCTTAACTTAAGTTTGCAAGCTAAAGAAAAGAACCAACGAATTGTGGTTGCAGTTGCAGTAGGTGAGTAGGTATCTTGAGTTGAATATTTTTCTTGATCAACAGCACCAACTATTACAAGGCGAGCTTTGAAAGCTCCATCAGGTTTAATGGTAAAAATCCACTTCCACGGAAGTAGTTGATGACCGTTAGTATTTGATTTTGGGACAATACGCCAAACCTTGTAACAATTTAGAGACTTGATCTCTTGAGTTATTGCTTCCTTCCATTTAGGCCAGTCAGGTGATTTTAATGCCTCTTTATACGATTGTGGTGCATTAGGAGAAGAAACCTCTGTTTCATCTCTTTTATTATTCGCATCAGAGATACGAAGAATTTGCACTGAGCCATCAATCACTTGACTTTCTTGAGAAAGATCCCAATTATAATCAATTTCAATTATCTCATCTTGGGAATTATCTTCACCAACTTGAACTTGAACAACAGGAGGAGCAATATCTTGATTGGGACTTGGACTTGAATCAACTTGATTCTCTACCAAACTATCATTACAAGCAACGTTAGTAGATAGAGAATTATCTTGATTTTTAACTTGAGTTAAATTTTCATCAGGAAAATCTAATTCTTGATTACTAAATTCTTGAATGGTTTCTTGACGTTCATTAATAGCATCCCTAAATGTTTTACTTTCGTCGAATTTGACATTACAAGAAACACTAGTCTTTTTAGTAGCAGGATTATATACAATATAACCTGTTTTAGTATACCCTACTAAATATTGTTTAGTACTAACTACATCAAATTTTCGACCAGTAGGTTGATTTTCTTGAAGTACATAAGCCAGACAGCCAAACACGTGAATACTTGATAAATCAGGCTTATTACCGTAAAACATTTCATAGGGTGTCTTGAAATTTAGTGCTCTGTGTGGTGACCTATTATATAAGTATTCGGTAGCATCAGCAGCTAAACCCCAAAACGAAGTAGGAAATCCACTCTCTTGAATTAATGAACAAATCTTGACCTCAATAGTTCGATTAGCCCTCTCAGCAGTACCATTATGTTCACTAGTATAAGGACCAGAGGTTTCTCTCTCAATTCCTAATTCTTCAATTAGTTGATCCATGGCCTGATTAACAAATTCAGAACCATTATCACAACGTAAAGTTTTACATTGATCTTCTTGAGGGAATTGAGCCTTAATTCTCTTGACATACATCTTGAAGAACCTAGTCACTTCATACTTTTTCTTGAGAGCAAAAATACTAATATAACGAGTATAATCGTCTAAAAATACTAGTAAATAAATATTTTTCTTGGCAAAGGTAGAGGGAGAGATTGGGCCAATCACATCAGCGTGAGTTAGTTCACCTGGTCTTGAAGCTCGTTCACGATCTTTATCGAAACATTTACCAGTCATTTTTGTTTGGTTACAAACTTGACAATCTTGAAATGTGTCCGGACAGATTATGTCCGGGACACCAATAGCAACAGAACGAAGACGATATAAATTTGGAGAGGAAATATGTCCCATCCTACGATGCCAAATATTCCCTTCATTCACCAATTTTGTTCTTTGTTCGTCACTTATCATTTTCTTGACTTTTCGATTTTTCCTTTTACCAGTTTTCGTACGATAAACTGGTAAAGAATTCGAATTATTCTTATCATTACTTGAATTTTCTTGACTTGATACCCCCTTCGAATCCTGCACAATTTTACCAGAATTTGCGGAATCGACATTACTTGATTTATTTTGTTGACCTTTACTTAACTCCATTTTATCAAACTCATTGATCCAGGAGTCATCAACATCAGACCCGTCCGTAGCATCATTAGACCCATTACAATCAGACTTATTGTTACTAGACGATTTACTTGATTTGGGGGACTTGACTTGACTTTTATTATCCAGACCACTTTGATCAGCAATTTCTGACAAACTCGGATCATTAGTGTATTCAGATAATAAAATTGATTTACCTTTAAATATTCTTGATAAAGCCTTTTTGTAGTTCTTGATATTTTTGTTCATACTTGAAGGGACAAATTGATATCTATCTTGACTTGAGATTATCTTGATAAGGGGTTTATTCAACCCGACCTCTTCTTGCCTGTGAAATGTAACTTGATTAGACTCGAAGAGTAACTTGATATTATTGTCTTTAACAAAATGGTTAACACTAACAAGCCCATTTGCAAGACCGGGAACTACTAGGACTTCTTTTAAAACAAAGGTAAATATTCTTGACGACGATTCGTGATTTAAGGTAAATAATATTATACCCTCACCCGTAGCCTTTAATACACTATCTTTACCAGCTTGTCCCAAAGTTTTATCTTTCGGGAAAGCTCGATAGTTTAAAACCTGGTGAATGTGAGCTACAGCACTATTTGTTGCCCCACTATCAATCACGAAAACATCGGTATCTTGATTACGTAAATCTTGATTTAAAGAATCTTGATTATTAATTACATTTAAATTAATTAAATGTAACTCACTTGAAATACTGTTCGGATCCGGTTGCGGCGCAGGACAGTTGCGAGCTTCATGACCCGGTTTTTGACACCGGTAACAAACCTTTTTGTTACCGGTTGAAGCATTTGTCCGCGGTGTGCCCGTTCCAGCCGCAATCCTTACAGCGTACTTTCTTCTCTTGAATTTCTTTCTTGACATCTTGATTTTGTTTCGCGGGGACCGTAGATGGTATCTTGATACTTGACTTATTGCTTGATTCGTCGATGGGCTTAATATTACTTGAGGAAAAACTTGAAGTGGGAGCAGGTGATTTACCTGACTGAGGTGTAGAGGGAGTCGACGCTGCTTTCCGTGCATACTCTTGACGTTTCGGAGCACTCTCCGTGGATTTAGCAGTCGTCGACTTCTTCCTCTCTACGTAATCCAAAAGGGATGTACGTAGCATCTCCTCAGACAGGTCTTCACCTGCTCGTGCACACAAGGTGTCGATGACCGCCTCGAACGAAGGGTTTAATTTTTGAATAAGCTTGATCAACCAGAAGGAGGGTGGAAAGACTTGACCAAATTCCACCAAACTTCGTCGAGCGGCATCAAATTTAGACAAAAATAAAATTAACTCAGCTATTATCTACATACTTGAGTTCGTCAAGACGGTTCATGACAGCAATCATGTCGTGAATCGTCTTGCTACCGTACTGCCTCTTGAGCTCTTGATAGATTTCGCAGGCTGATTCGAGATGAAAAATTAACGTCTTGATTGGTTGTGCGACATTCATCCAAATCAGGTTCTGCACTTGAGCGTCAACTCCTCGGCGAATGTTCTCAGGTAGACTGAGATGTTCAGCTCGTGGACATGCGATCCACTCGATCGCATTTGCCGCCGCCAAGTCGTTCTTGATATCCCTCTCCCACATCTTGAAATTTTGCTTACCCTTAAGCTTTTCATTGTTCCCATAAGTACGTAACGGAATCAATGGGACCATTTGGAATTGGCCCATCGTCGGGTAACATTGATACTGAAACGAAGTATTCGTTGGAGTATAGATGTTACCCAATTGTGTTTGATTCGCATCACGTACAAATGAGCTTGAGTCTTGAAATGCCGCAGGGTAACTTGATACTTGAGGTGTAGGCATAAAGCCTACTCTTGATTCTTGAAAATTTGGTACTTGACCAAAACTTGACTCTTGACCGACGTTAGTTAGTCCGGGAGGGGGAGCGAACTGACTTTTCGGCGACATTTTCGAAAAATCAAGCGCCGCGAGTGCGTTCGAAGCAGAATCTACGATCATGCTATCGCTATTCGACGACGACTTAAAATCTGAAATTACACTTGATAAATTTTTATTAATATTTACTTGACTTGATATCGCGGACCTGGCAGACGGTGAAATTCTTGAACTTGATATTTCTACTTGATTCGACAAACTGCTTGACGGACTTGAATACGATGAAGACGAAATTTCTTGACTTAGCATACGTAGTGGTATAACATTATCTTGATTCGGCTCGATGGAAGGTGATGACAATTGGTTTGGTTGAACCTTCTTGACTATTTTTCCGGAATCCGAAAAGGTAACGGTGATTGTCGGTTCAGCCAAAGTACTCGACGTAGTCTTGATCTCACCAGCCATATCTGATAGTTCTTGAACGAGCGGTAGATCTTGGATTTGTACAATTTCGTCTATTGTATCGGTTGTCACTGTGTTTACTACCAGATTAAATGACACCCTCTTGATTTTCGAAGCCTGTTTCTTCTTCGTGACCGGAAGAGCAGGAACTTGAGAATGGCCTTTGCGTGTTTTTGGAGCCATAAAATACACGAAACAAACACGGCAAACACAACCCGCTAATTTCTTGAGGCGCGAACTTGAATAATTACGCGATTTTAATTTACGTACTTGAAATTTTTCGTAACATAAAATACGAACGTGATCCTTGACGATAACAAAGGCGCGAACACGCGAACACACTTGAACTCTGCTATCACTTTATATTTGAAACCTACACCAATTACGAACAACTGAGTTCGGTTTAAATATATATATTTTCTTGAATAACTTGAACATACTCATAAATAACTTGAGAAACACTATGTAATTCAACTTAATTTATTAAAAGGAACAAACAGGCATAATCAGAGTCTTATCGCCATATTGAATACAAGGTTGAATGAGCGTCACCTCTTGACCAGAAAACAGAAAGAAGAAAAAGACACAGATAAAAACGACGAGAACTTGACTGTGGGAGATCTTGATTACAGTAGTACCAACTACTGACATCTAACACTCACATCAATATGTAATACTTTACTAGAACTTCATTCCACTGATACTTTAAGTGCATCAAAACTTGACTTAACAGAAGAGATGAGTATATATCCACTATCTAATGGTCTAGAAGCATCTAATGGCAATAGCTTACCGACAGATTTGTTGCAATCTCTTAATGATTTTGAAGAAGCTTGTAATAAATTGGATTTTGTCGGAGTAATTGGTGCATCCTGATAAACTATTATATAGTTAACTGTATAGTATAGTTTTAAGATAAGAATAAGGAAATTATTAATATTTTCCTTATTCTACCTGTATATAAGTGTTGATACAAAATCCCACCTCATCTCATTCTTCATCATCATCATCACTGTCACACTATATATATATGTCATATGTACAGTCTAGTCACGAAGTGTTTCCCCTACTACTTTCGATCGTATATCGCTGTTGCTTCTCCATTTACTTTTTCGTTTGTAAAATATATTTTAGTTGCGAAATAAACGTCTTAAAAGTCAAAAGTCTCAAGTTCTTTCGATCCACGTTCTGCATACCTCACATCATGGTAGCCATCGCTACGGTAGAACTTTGAGGAGAGACTTATAAAATTTAAATCGATGAATTAATTATTTATTTTTTTGAAATTTAATTTACTGCTGTGCGTAAAATTTTTTATGTTTTTTATTAAGTAATACACGAAAAGTTATCGTGTTTTTCGAGAAAGTAACTCGAATTTTAATTTATTTTGAGAAAATCAAAATTTAAATTTGAAGAATAGCTGAAGTTCCAGACTCAATAACGGCCAATACTGGAAGTCATCGAACGCTAAATCCAGAGGGACCGCCAAAGAGATCGTGAGAACAACCAAAGGAAACCTGCTCCCATCATCGAGGACTCATCGCAGATCCAACATCGAAGACCCAATTTTTTCGGACAACCCACAACAAAATTTAGGCAGGAAGTACAGAGGTCAACAGCATAAAAAACGTAAATCATTCGCCAGGGCAGCAGAAATTGAAAAGTAAAAATCATTGTAAAGGTAATATTTGATGAAATTAATTATTTTTCGTATTTCGTATTTGTATTTGAAGTGAGGCCAACGTAATTAAATATATACAAAAGTTATATGTCCCAAATAGTAAATTTGTCTAAATGTAAGATTGGAGAATATAATATTAAAAAGGAAGACTTAGAAGAATTAGTGAAAAAGTTTGAAGGAGAAAAAGTAGTTGATCTAAAAATAGAAATTTATAATTTACCATACGTCAAATATTATACAGGTGAAATAATATTAGAGTCCTTTGTAATAGATATATCGGGTAGAATAGAGGAAATCAGTACTTTGAAATATATTGTAATTTCAGAATCTTCAGTAAATTATTTTTCGAACAGAATTTATAGTTCTGCTAAATCGAAAGAGAAATTTATGAACAGATTCTTTAATTGAATAAATTTGGAAGAACTGGATAAAAAGAAAAATCGTGAAAAAAAAAATTTGATAGAAAAATTAGAAAGAGAGTCAATTGAAAATAAAAAATACACACCTGTTAGCAATAAAGAAAATAATTTGTTAGGTTTTTATAAAATAGAAGAAAAAATGGCATCCCCGAACGAAATTAAACCCATACAAGCCCCACTCGGAAAAGTTTTCAACAGAAAATACTACTTAGATTGGCGTAGAATGATTATATCAGCCATCCGAGGTGCGGGATATTACGACATCTTTGGCGAACACGAATTTTTACAGCCATATATAGATAATATAGATGATTTAAATTTTCGACCAGACAAAAATATGATCAACTACTGTAAAATGCAGGATAACGCCAAAGCGTTTGTGTTAGAAAGAGTATCCAACGATATAACAAAACAGATACGAGACTGCAATACTGCAATTCTAATGCTTAAAAAATTAGATAATATTTATGGGACCAAAACTTCGGTTACAGCCAATATGGCAAAGGCAAAATGGTTAGAATTTAGGTTTCAGCCAGGTGGCAATATGAAAGGTTTTTTGAAAAAATGGGATGAACTCGTAACAGATGTGAGAGACAGTGGGAAAGAAGTTACAGAAGCCGAAGAATTGGAAAATTTGCAATTGGCATTATGCTACGAGCAACAGATAGCTAAAATACAATACGAAAGTCTGCCTCCTAATGAAAAGAATTTGGATAATTTTAAAAGAATATTGAGAGAAGATTCAGACCAAAAGTATAGGGACCAAAACTTAAAGAAGCAGAATAATAATGGCAATAATCAAGCTAATAATACTTATAGGAATAATAATGGTAACGTAAATAATAATAGATATAATTATAGAGGCAGATTCAATAGTAATTATCGTGGTAGAAATAATTACAGAAACCAAAATAATAATTATAATAACTTTAGAAATGGAAATAGAAATGGTTTCAATAATAATGGTCAAAATAGTAATAATAATGGTAATTCATCAGAACAAAACCAAAATAATGGTAATACTAATAGTAATGGTAATAGTAATGGTAATGGTAACTATAGGGGAAATAATTACAGAGGAAACCCCAATTATAGAGGAAATAATTACAGAGGAAATGGTAGAAATAATAATCAAAATAATCCTAAATGCTATAAGTGTGGGCAATTTGGACACATACCCCAAAATTGTATGAACAATAATAATCAAGGAAACAATAATAATGTAAGTACAAATAATAATAGTCAAGGAAATTACCCACCAAAAGCAAACGTAAATCCATCAAATAATAATAGTCAAGGAAATTACCCACCAAAAGCAAACGTAAATCCATCAAATAATAATAAAAAAGATAGTTCGGAGCAACAAGTAAAAATGTTCTGCATGGTAAAAAAATTTAATAATAATAGTGAGTGGTTGTTAAACGAATTGGCTAATAATAATAAACATAATAATGATGAAAATTACGAAGTATTAAAATATAGAGCAATTCTGGATGGAGCTGCGGAAGTACATTTAACTTCTGATCTTAATAAATTAACAGATATAAAAAAATTCGTAACACCAATTAAATTGCAATGCGCAGGAAGAAATACATTTTTATATGCCACACATACAGGGAGAATGGTGATCAAAGTCGAAAATTCCAATAAAATTCAATCATTAATAGAATTAAATGACGTCCATTATGTACCAGATCTGAATTTAGACATCATTTCAGCAATTAAAATAACAAATACGGGAATAATTAATATCGACCAACAAAAAGAAATTGCCAACATTTATTTTATTGAAACTGCAGAAATCATAATAACTGCGAAAAAAGAAGAGGGAATATTCTACATATACTATAATGTAGAAAATAAAAAAAGAGAAGATAATAATAATACCAAAAAAAACATAATATGTGCCCCCGTTACCCAAGATACGAATGATGAATGGGACGATTTTACAGTAGAATTAGAAATTATTGAAGAAGATAATACTGAATCATCTCAGGGGGGTGAAGATAAAGAAATACTCACAGAAACCAATAATAATAATGATAATAATAATAAACCCCAAATTAATAATAATAATACTAATAAAAAATTAATAATACACAGGAGACTAGGACATTTAAATGCTAGATATTTACAAAAATTAAAAAATTTAGCAATTGGAATACCCAAAAACATTAATTTTAGAGATGAAGATTTCATAAACTGTCAAATATGTTGTATAGCCAATAATTCAAAACTGGGTCATACAGGGATAAGAACTAAACCCACCCGAAAACTGGAAATAACTTCGTCTGACATTATGGGTCCATTTACGCCCTCGGTGGCCAATCAAAAATATATTCTAACATTCATAGACCATTTCTCGAAATATACATTTGTCATGCCAATAGCAAATAAAAATCAAGTGACGAATGAATTTAAAAATATTATAGTATCTATGAAAAACAAATTTCCAGAATACCCCATAGGGACTATTAGGTGTGATAATGCCAAAGAATATACGGATATTAAAATAATAAATTACTGTAATGAGGTTGGCATAACAATGGATTACGTGGTACCATATTCTCCGGAGTTAAATGGTGTTGCCGAAAGGCAAAATCAAACTTTAATGAGAAGAGTACGGGCCATGTTAATTGATGCCAACCTTGACATAAAATATTGGTCTTATGCTGTTGTTACGGCAGCCTATTTAATTAACAGATCCCCCACTAAAGCTAATGAAGGATTTAAAACACCGTACGAGTTATTCTATGGAAGGAAACCAAATTTAAAAAATTTAAAAGTTTTTGGTGCACTAGCTTATAGACACATACCCATAGAAGTCAGAAAACAAAACGCGACTAAAGCAAAATCTAAATCAAAAGAAAAAATTGACCCAAAATTGGCGCACAGGGCTAAAAAAAAACATAATGATGGGTTATACGAATACAGGGTACTGTCTTGGAGATCCATATAATACAAAGTCGTACATTTCATGTGATGTCAAGGTAGACGAAAGTCAAAACATAAAATCATTATTAACTAATAAAAAACCTCTAATAATAAAATCAGCAGATTATGAGTATGATTTGGGAATAGTGAACCCTGTAATATTGAATGTAAACGTAAAATACAATAAAACATACATAGAAGATAATGTCCCAAAAACCTTTACAGAAATAGATACAAACCCCTTTAGGGAAGAATGGATAAAGGCAATAAATGACGAATTTAATTTCCTTGATGATTTGAAGGTATGGGAAATAGTAGACTATGATCGCCAAAAATTAATCGATACAAGATGGATCTTTACTATAAAGTTTGATGAATTCGGGAATCCAAAACCTAAAGCTAGACTTGTAGCACGTGGCTTTAAAGATCGAACGGAATATGGCATTGCTGAAACCCACGGACCTGTAGCATCTATAGGAACTATAAGATTATTATTATCAATCGTCAATAAGGAAAAATTAATAATGGTACAATACGATGTAAAAACTGCCTACTTAAATTCACCTATTATAAAACCAATTTTTGTTAAAAGACCTGAAGGCATAAATATTAATAGAAACCAGGTACTGGAATTAAAAAAGTCAATTTATGGCTTAAAAACATCAAGCAAATCGTGGTACGACTTATTGGACATGAAAGTAAAAGAAATGGGATTTGAAAAAACCAAAAGTGATAGATGCTTATACATTATGAAAAACGAAAATGATAAAACATATTTTTTGAGTTATGTAGACGACATATTAGTAGCATCAAACTCACAATCTGCCATTACGAGAATAAACGAAGAACTTCAAAAAGATTTTACAATCACAATTACGAATAATCCAAAATTTTTTGTGGGCTTGGAAATAGTCAGAGATGTAGAAAAGAATACCATAACAATTTCACAGTATAAACACATAGAAAAAATGATCAAAAAATTTGGAATCTCTGAACTCAAAAACACGAATACACCAATGGAGACGGGACTAAAAATTGACAAAATACAAAATGGCAGAGATGATACAGAGTATAGATCGATGATAGGGGGACTACTTTATTTAGCAAGACTTACGAGGCCGGACATATTATTCCCAGTGAACTTCTTCTCCCATTTTCAGAACAACTCAAATGACACCTTAAAAAATTATGTAAAAAGGATATTCAGATATGTCAACACAACTAAAAATTATAATCTAAAATATACATCAAAAGGGGATGGAATACAAACGTACATTGACGCATCTTACGCACCCCAAGTTGACGATAAAAATATAGAATTGCAGAATCTCAATAAAGGGAAATCAATAACTGGATTTATGCTATTCGCCTATGGAGACTTGGTGGAGTGGAATTGTTGTAAACAAACGATTCACGCTTCATCAAGTACCGCGGCTGAAATAATTGCAGTTTTTGACACCCTTGATACGATTAAAGTAATGCAGCACATGAATTTTGAGATTTTTGGGGAAAAATTAATAGTGGATATTATGGAGGATAACATTTCGACGCAAAAAATATGTTCCGGGGGAAGTCAAAGAAAGTCGAGAGCCCTAATGATCAAATGCTACTCGATTTTGGAAGCCTATGAGGAAAAAATAATATTTTTTAGAACAGTCACCTCCGAAAATCAGTTGGCAGATATATTAACAAAATCGTTGGATCGATCAAAATTCGAAAATATAATTGTGAAAATAATAAACGAAACCAACATATACACATAGTATAATAATTTTTTCATGTTAAAGTCAGAATATGTCCAAAAAATCTTCCCATTTCAAAATACAAGTTATTCAATGTTCAAAATATAAGTCGTAACACGAAAATATTTGCTGAAAAATTGGCCTTCAATTATTGTTAAAAAGAATACCTAATAAATACCATTTACTAGAAAATACATGCTTCAGATAAATCGAAGGTTTCTCGAATATTATGACAAAGAAAAAATTATGAAAATCGAGCAAGTAAAAACCCTACAAATCATATAATAAAAACCCTATACACTTTCCAACAAGCGTGAGAGAAAAACACGAAATATTCCCACACGAATGTATGAAAGGAAACTCTCCAACAATAAATACAATAAGAGATTAAAACCTATTACATGACCGCAAATTAAGATAAACCGAAAACGTTGCCTTATCTCAAAACATATTAGACGCCACTTCAAATACAATGCAACGTACGAAAGATAATATACGATGCAACAAATATTATTGTGCAATCTTTTTCATGTTTATTTTTAAGATAAAATACGTAACGTACGCTCGAAAATAATAAACATACAATTTTAATATTTTTTTCTCTCGTAAATTTTTATTATGCATATATTCTCTTTTTTACTTGTATTTTTTTTGTATTTAATATTTTTTTGAATAATAATGATTAATTTATTTTCAGGAATCATAATGATGAAGAAATTATTCGGTAAAATTTCAGGGGGGTGTTGATACGAAATCCCACCTTATCTCATTCTTCATCATCATCATCACTGTCACACTATATATATATATGTCATATGTACAGTCTAGTCACGAAGTGTTTCCCCTACTACTTTCGATCGTATATCGCTGTTGCTTCGCCATTTACTTTTTTGTTTGTAAAATATATTTTAGTTGCGAAATAAACGTCTTAAAAGTCAAAAGTCTCAAGTTCTTTCGATCCTCGTTCTGCATACCTCACATCAATAAGTACGTAATTCTTTGATTAGTTTTCCATCGACAGTTATAACATTTAATCCCATTTGCATTAAAACGTTCTGTATAAAAAAAAAGTAAGAATTACGGAACGAAATAATTAGGTCTAAATATAAAATACACGATATTCTACCTGATACAAATTCAATTTTCACACAAAGTACCTTTTTTGAAAAGTAACGCCTGCAGTTTCGGCTTCAAGATTTTATCAGTTCTGGCAGTCCATAAGCTATATAGTCAAAGGCTAATACTGATAAAAAGCTGTGTTCAAAACAAACAGGCGTATCCTTTGACTATATAGCTTAATGGACTGCTAGAACTAATAAAATCTTGAAGCCAAACAATGCAGGCGTTACTTTTCAAAAAAAGGTACTTTGTGTGAAAACTGAATTTGTATTGAGTTATATTTTCATAACTCCTAACAATATAAATAGATACTAGTGAAATATTAGAACGCTATACAAATTTATTGTCTCAAATTAATGAGTGAAACGTTCGAATAATGATTTAAATTAATAGACAAACTCTTCGGAATGTGAAAATGTAAGTTTTGGATAGAGTTCCTTTTTTCTTGAAAAGTTTGAAGTAAGGTTTTCTTAAACTGAAAAATTTGGCTGTTAGGTAAATAGTTTCATCCTTTGCTGATTTGTTATCCGAAAAAAACTTCTTGAACTACCGTAAGAACTTGAGCGAGTCCTAAATGAGCTAAAATACGTTTTTTGAGTGAAAATTTATTTTATTTTGTTTGATCAGAGAAAATGTTTTTCAAATTTAGAATAAATTTCAGATGATATGAACATTAATGAAAATAAACAATTGGATGATATTTATGAAAATTTGGCTTTTATTTTGACGTTTTTTGTTTTTAAAATGGCTGAAATAAGTAGTTATCATAAAAGATACAAGTAGGTACATTATTTGTCCTATAAAGGTTTGAAGTGATTAGAAATTGATGGTGTCTGTTGAAATATCACGAATTTCTTCGTTTTGAAATATATTTCGGATAATTTTTCCAAGTCATTTTGTTTGAATCAGAACAAAGTAGATGATTTTCCGTAATGATTTTTCAGCCTTGACAAACGATTTCTTACAATTTTGTTGAAAAATTTCAGCAAATTTAACAGTAAGTAGGAATTCCAATTGCAGAGAATACCAAAATTGAATGTCCCAGCGTATTTGGAATCTGAATTAAAGATATAGTGCTGCCACAAGTACAAGTTTTTCATATTTCTGACTTGTTTACCACACGATAAATGAAATAGGTATCGATTTCATATGTAGTAGGTATGCTGTTTCTGATTTTTCATTGTTTCTAGTACAGATAAAATCTTAAAAAACACCAAAGGTCGTTTTTCGTAAAAAGAACGCCTGTTAACAGTGGCTTCAGCGGTGTTCCATTTAACCCTATGTATTTCTTACCAGTTCTAGCAGTCTATTAAGCTATATAGTCAAAGGGCGTATCCCTGTTCAAAATGTTAGTTCATTATCAAATTTATTAATACTTATTGTCTTCTCCTTTGATTAGGTCTCTTCTTACCACAATTATTGCTTTTAATTACGAATTAAATCGGTAATATTGTAGTTTTATAAAACTCAAAAGTTCAAAAATTTCAGTTAAATCAATTTAAAATTTGATTTATTGATGCGTAAGAATAATATTTTTTGTTGCTGTATGACAAATGTTTTTATCTACTTGCGAAATATTCTTACAAATATATCTAATTCTAATTTTTACATAGAAATTTGTAATTAATTCGGTTAAATGCGGATCAGGTAGCTCTATGTTTTTAAACAGCAAACTAGTAAACTAACATTTTGAATGGGGATACGAGTGTCTGACTCAACTTCACCGGTTGTTCATTAGACTCTGTGTTATTCTTATCAGTATTAGCAATCCAGTATGTATATAGTCGAAGCTTTAACCTCCCTTCAATTAAACTTCACTTAAAAATGACTATTGGCACAATTTTGTATTTAAGAATGTGGTAACATTTTATTTCTAAATTGAAACTCTTATAAGAGATTGCAAAGTTCCCACATTTTTAAGTATGAAATTGTGCAAAAAATTTTTTTTAAGTGAAATTTAAGTGGAGGGAGCTTTGACTATATACATACTGGACTGCTAATACTGATAAGAATAACACAGAGTCTAATGAACAACCGGTGAAGTTGAGTCAGACACCAGTATCCCTGTTCAAAATGTTAGTTTACTAGTTTGTGTTTAAAAACATAGAGCTACCTGATCCGCATTTAACCGAATTAATTACAAATTTCTATGTAAAAATTAGAATTATACAAATTTGTAAGAATATTTCGCAAGTAGATAAAAACATTCGTCATACAGCAACAAAAAAGATTATTTTTATGCATCAATAAATCAAATTTTAAATTGATTTAACTGAAATTTTTGAACTTCTGAGTTTTATAAAACTACAACATTACCGATTTAATTTGTAATTAAAAGCAATAATTGTGGTAAGAAGAGACCTAATCAAAGGAAAAGACAATAAGTGATGTGAGGCGTACAGAACGAGGATCAAAAAAACTTGAGACTTTTTAATTTAACGACATTTAATTGCAGACTGAAATATATTTTACAAACGAAATATGAAATGGCGAAGCAACAGCATTATTGGTTCGTGAAAAATAGGGGAAGTGGTTCGTGTGTGAGATGATCGTATGACATATATATCTATAAATGTGATGATGATGATGAAGAAGGAGATGAGGTGGGATTTCTGTTACAATACTCCCCTGAAATTTTACCGTTCAAGTTCTTCATCATGTCCGCTGAAAGTAATCGAATTATCATTCATTAAAAAAATTTCGAAGTACAAAAGTAAAAAATGTAGAATAGGAAATTTAAAAAAAATTAAAAAAAATTATTGTGATCTTATGATTTTAACACTATTGTGGTAACTTTGATTTCATTATATGTAAAAAAAAATTTTGTTTTGCTGTGCTTTGAAAAAAAAATTGATTAATCGAATAAAATAAATAAAATACAATAAATAAATGATATGGTAACATGCATAAGAATATTAAATAATAGTATGTAATATATAAAAAATGGTAATGTGTAAAAAAATATTATAATATTATATAAAAAAAATTGGTAACATGCAAAAATATTTGAGTATTATGAGTAACAGATGATTCATTTATCGTGTGTTTCGAAGGAAAAAGAAAAAGAGAAAAAAATATTCACGAACATATATTACATGAAGGAGAAAAAAAATAAAGAAAAGAAAAATTCACAAAAGGTATTTCCGATTACGGGTTTGATTTATTTGAAAGAACATTACGTTTTGTATCTTATCTTAAAAGTATGACATGCAATGAATTGTAGAATAATATACGTTGCATCGCTTATTATCTTTCCTGTGTTCCTATTGTATTTGAACTGGCATCTAACATGTTTTACAATAAGGCAACTTCATCGATTTATCTTAATTGGGTTATGTAATGGGTTTTAATCTTCATTGTGTTTATTGTTGGTTGATTTCCTTTCATCATTTGTGTGGGAATGTTTCGTATTTTTCTCTCACGCTTGTTTGAAAATGTATAGGGTTTTTATTATTCGAATTGTAGGGTTTTTTCTTGCTCAATTTTAATGCTGTTTTCTTTGTTACATTTTTCGAGAATTCGAGTATCTATTTCTGGCAAGAATTTTCTAGTAAAAGGTTTTTGTTAAGTACTATTTTTACAATAATTGTAGGGTAATTTTTCAGCAATTATTTTCATGTTACGACTTATATTTGGACTTGGGACGACTTGTACTTGGAAGGAAATATTCCCTATATTTTATATAATTTGAAATAAACGAATTTTTATGTATTATATGTATATGTTGGTGTCATTTAATATTTTGACAATTATATTTTCAAATTTTGTGTGATTCAGAGATTTGGTCAGAATATCGGCCAATTGATTTTCCAAACTCACAGTTCTAAAATATATTATTTTGTCCTCTAATGCTTCTAATATCAAATAACATTTAATCATTAGAGCCCTTGACTTTTTTTGACTTCCCCCTGAACATATTTTTTGGGTGGAAATATTGTTTTCCATTATATCAATGATCAATTTTTCTCCAAAAATTTCATAATTCATATATTGTATAACTTTTATTGTGTCTAAGATGTCAAAAACTGCAATTATTTCTGCTGCAGTACTTGATGAGGCGTGAATTGTTTGCTTGGAGCAGTTCCACTCCACCAATTCTCCATTAGCAAATAACATAAATCCAGTTATTGACTTACCTTTTCCTAGATTATTTATTTCAATATTTGTTTCGTCAACTTGGGGTGCATATGAGGCGTCGATATAGGCTTGTATGCCATACCCTTTTGATTTGTATATTAAATTATAATTTTTTGTTGTATTGACATATCTAAAAATTCGTCTTACGTAATTTTTAAGGGTTTCATTAAAGTTATTCTGGAAATGGGAGAAGAAGTTGACTGGAAATAATATGTCCGGCCTTGTGAGTCTTGCTAGATATAATATCCCTCCTATCATTGATCTATACTCAGTGTCGTCTCTCCAATTTTCAATTTTATCTATTTTTAATCCCATTTCCTTAGGGGTGTTAGTATTTTTTAATTCCGAAATCCCAAATTTCTTTAACATTTTATATATATGTTTGTTTTGGGAAAGTATTATTGTATGATTTTCAACATTTCTAACTATCTCTAGTCCCACAAAAAATCTTGGATTATTTATAATAGTGATTGTGAAGTTCTTTTGCAATTTCTCATTTATTTTTGTAATGGATAATTGCGAATTTGATGCGATCAATATGTCATCCACATATGTTAAAAAATATATTTTTTCTTCATTATTATTAATTATATATAAACATCTGTCACTTTTAGTTCTAGTAAAGCTCATATCCTTTACCTTCATATCTAATAAATTGTACCACGATTTGCTGGATGTTTTCAACCCATAAATTGACTTTTTTAATTTGAGTACCTGGTTTGTGTTGATATTTATCCCTTCAGGTTTTCTCACAAAAATAGGTTTTATAATTGGTGAATTTAAATAGGCAGTTTTTACATCATATTGGACGAGTATCAATTTTTCCTTATTAACTATAGATAATAACCATCTTATGGTTCCAATTGATGCAACTAAGCCATGGGTTTCAGCAATACCATACTCTGTTCAATCTTTAAAACCTCTCGCTACAAGTCTCGCTTTTGGTTTTGGATTTCCAAATTCATCAAATTTTATTGTGAAAATCCAACGCGTATCTATGAGTTTCTGGCGATCATAATCTACTATTTCCCATACTTTCATTTCATCAAGAGAATTGAATTTGTCATTAATAGCCTTGATCCAATCCTCTCTAAATGGATTTGTATCAATTTCAGAAAAATTTTTTGGAACATTATCTTCTATATATATTTTGTTATATTTAATATTGATATTCATTATAATTGGATTAATTATACCTAAATTGTATTCATAATCTACCGATTTTATTGTGAGTGGTTTATTATTTATTTGTAATGATTTTATATTTTGTGATTCATCTACTTTGACATCACATGAAATATACAATTTTGTATCATATGGGTCTCTAAGACAGTATCCCGTATTAGTATAGCCCATCATTATATTTTTCTCTGCCCTATGCGCCAATTTTGGATCAATTTTCTTTTTTGATTTTGATTTGGCCTCGGTAGCATTCTGTCTTCTTACTTCTATAGGTATATGTCTATTTGTTAATGCACCAAAGACTTTAAGATTTTTCAAATTTTGTTTTATCCCATAAAATAATTTGTAGGGTGTTTTAAATCCCTCGTTTGCTTTTGTTGGTGATCTATTAATCAGATAAGCTGATGTCACCACAGCATAAGACCAGTACTTTATGTCAAGGTTGGCATCAATTAACATGACTCGTACTCTCCTCATTAGGGTCTGATTTTGCCTTTTGGTAATACCATTTAATTCAGGCGAGTACGGCACTACATAGTCCATTGTTATACCAACCTCATTACAATAATTTACTATCTTAGCATCGGTATATTCCTTCGCATTGTCACATCTTATTGTTCCTGTGAGAATTATAGCAAATTAAATTATACTCGTGACTATTATTCTCACATATCATTTGTGGTGGCAACACTGTTTGTATATTTTTGTGATCTGTGATTTTTAGTGTTTTTGTACCTGACTGTGATATTTTGTAATCATACGCCTCTAGTCGCATTTTGTTATTCATGTTGTTAACAACTCCACTACTCTAATGTGGAAATAAAAAGTTCGTAATTAGTGAATCTTGTGTCTTTATTTATGTGTTCGTAATATGTGTGTCTAGTCTCAGTTCGATGTCGTTTTTAGTTTAGGTTCGTTTCATAGGTTTCTAGTCGTCTCGATCCGTTGATTTCTTCCTCATCTTCTCACAGGTTATGGGCCCAGTTACCTGGATGTCAACGTGGTCGCCATTGTCATAGTTCGTCAATGTTGTGCTGTCGGATCCTGCTCGCCACACCCAAGTAGTATCATGCCTGCTAATTGTTTTTCGATTGTTTGATATGTTCTCTGTTCGATGTTCCTGTGATCTCGTTTGTGTTGAATTGTTGGTCGACGTGTCTGAAAGTTGCTGAAAATCGCTGTGTTTGCGGTGTAACTGATCGTTCGTACCTGTCAACGAGATGGAAGCGCGAAAGAAGAACATGATCGAGCCGTTCAATGGGCAGAATGGCCGCACATGGAAGTTCCGGATGGAACTGTTGTTGGCAAAGGAGTCGTTAACTAATATTATAATCGATTCTTTGCCGACTGTTCGTAACAGGGGAGATGCTTGGTCCAAGGAGAACGCGAAGGCGATGTTCCTGATAGCTAACAACGTGACTGACGAGTACCTTGAGATGATCCAGACGTACACGACGGCGAAGGAGATGTTTCATGTCCTAACGAACCTCATCGACAACGGCAATGACCAGACGCTGATGGATTTACGAGGTGATTTGTACGCAAAACGGTATGTGTCTGGTATTGATTTGCATAAATATTTGTTGGATTTTCGTTCTCGTTGTAGACGTTTGACTGAATTAGGAGATTTAACGACCACGAAACAGTTTATTTTGGTATTGCTGAGGTCATTACCTGCGGAATTTCGTCCAATTAAGGTTGTAATCGAAGATGCAGAAGTCGTCACCTGGGATGGTGTTTTCATGAAATTGAATAACTTCCAGCGTGAGCTATCGTCTGATAGCAAATCGGCAGTTCGAGGTAACACTCTGAACACTACATCTCTAAAACCTTCATCAGTGGGTGCCACTGGTGAGGAGAACATTTATTTTGGTGATTGCAATAATGTTGGACGAAATTTTGGGAATAATAGTAAAGGAAATCGTTTTAATCGTGGTCGATCTCGAAATAATAATAATAGTCGTGGTTTTAGTCGAGGCGGAAATAATAATTTTAATAATAATAATCAAAATTCGAGCTCAAATAATAATAATAATAGTAATAATTTTAATGGACGTGGTCGTAATAATAATACTGACGGTGGACATTCGAATGTAAAATGTCACTATTGTAACAAAGTAGGGCACATAGCCCGAAATTGTTATGCCAAAAATCGTAACAATAATAATAGTAATAATAATAGTGAAACTCGAGTTAATGACCAAAGTTCAAATAATAATAACAGTAATAGGAGCTCGGCACAGATGTGCAATGAAAATATTAATGCTAATGACGTTTGCTCTGAAGTGGGTTACAGCTTCACGTTGAATAATGACGATAATAAAAAAACTAATGACTCTTGCAATGCAAAAGAAAATTTGAACTTAATGCCTCGAACCACATTTATAGTTGACAGTGGATGCACAATTCACATTATTAATGATATAAATTTGTTCAGTGATTATATAGACTTGATCAGACCGCATAGTATCTGTGTTGCGAAAAAGGGTGTCTCTCTGTCTGTCACGTCGGTGGGTACTGTAAAATTGAAACTTTTGAATGGAATTGTAATCGAGTTGAAAAATGTAAGGTATGCTCGAGAGCTGCCACAGAATCTGCTTTCGGTTAAACGAATGAGCAGGTCGGGATTTGACACTTTGTTCAAGGAAGAGTCTGTTGAGATCATCCAACGCTGCAGTGGAAAAGTAGTTACCACTGGTGTTAGCGTAGACTCGGATTTGTACACAATTGACTTTGTAAAAATGTCAAGTCAATCGTGTAATCTGACGTTGGGGGATGAGTTGAGCCCACTGTTCGTGTGGCATAAACGACTTGTTCATTTAAATGTGAACGATGTTCGATTGTTGTCGAGTAGGGGTTTGATACCCAATGTTGACTCCAATCGCAGATTGCTGTGTGAGCCCTGTGTTATGGGGAAACAGAGTCGAAAACCATTCCAAAGGCATGAAAGAAAAACAAGTAAGCCATTGGAGTTGGTTCATACTGATCTCTGTGGACCTATTAACCCTCCTGCATATAAAGGAGCTAAGTATTTCATGACCTTTATCGACGATTACTCAAATTTTTGTTGTGTCTACTTGCTGGCGAACAAGACAGAAGCTTTTACAAAATTTAAAGAATATCACGAGATGGTCTCGAATAAGTTTGGCTATAATGTAAAGAGACTCCGTTGTGATCGCGGCACAGAGTACTTGAATACCACCTTCCAGTCATATTGTACTGAGAAGGGAATTGTGGTTGAACCTACTGTTGGTGGTTGTCCTCAGCAGAATGGAAAAGCTGAGAGAATGAACAGGACACTGTGCGAGAGGGCAAGGACACTGTTGTTTGAGAGTGGTCTTGGAAAGATATTTTGGTCGGAAGCCATATTGTGCTCCACCTATATCATAAACAGATGCCCTACAAATAAAGATTTTATTCCGTTTGAGAGATGGTTTGGTGAGACATACAATTATAATAAATTAAAAACGTTTGGATGCGACGCATATATGTTGTCATTCAAACATGACTCTGATAAATTTAAGAATAAAAGTGAAAAATTAATAATGGTTGGTTATTCTCCATGTGGGTACAGGTTGTTGGACTTAAGTACTAAGGAGATACGTCTGTCACGTGATGTTGAGTTCTTTGAGGGTGCTATAAGTAATCCTGAATATAATAAATACACTAAAAATGATGAGTTATTTAAAGAAGTCACTGAATCCAACTTGGAAAATATTGAAGTTGATGGTGATTTAAATTTAGATTGTCTTTCACAGGAGGCGACTACACGTGATCAAGCAGCAGGAAATATATACCTGGCTGAGGATGGCATTCCTTTGACGTTTGAGGAGGCGAGTGTAGCACCTGATAGTCTGATGTGGAAGGAGGCCATTTCATCTGAAATAAGTGCTCTGAAATCCAATCAGACTTGGAAGGTGACCAAACGTCCAAAGGACGCCCCTACCATCACGTGTCGTTGGATATTTAATAAAAAATATGATAATGAAAATAATGTCTTATATAAAGCTAGGTTAGTTGCCAGAGGCTGTCAGCAGAAGAAAGGCTTCAATTTTAATGAAGTATATGCGCCAGTGGCGAAACTTTCGACTGTGAGGACCCTCTTGGCTGTCAGTAATAAGTTAAAATTTTATATAGAACAAATAGATATTTGTAGTGCGTTCCTGAACGGTGTTCTTTCGGAGGATGTATACCTCGAGATACCTGAAGGTATTGAAACGCAGGTTGATAAACACAATAATGTATTAAAACTAAATAGGTCTATATATGGTCTTAAACAGTCGCCAAAAGTGTGGAATAAGTTATTTAATGAGTTCCTGTTGTCACTTGGCTTTGTACAAAGCATGGCTGATGACTGTCTGTACGTTTTCAAAAATAAACATGATGGGACGATAGTTTATCTACTCACTTATGTTGATGACGTTCTCATTAGTTCGAATAATAAAGAACAAATTATATTTTTCAAAAATAAAATTAATAAGAGATTCAAATGTAAGGATCTTGGAAAAGTTAATAAGTATTTAGGTTTAAACATTAATTACAGTCGCGAAGAGGGCACACTGGAGATCGAGCAGAAGAATCTCATCGAGTCTGTTGCTAGGCGATTCGGTGTTGATAAATGTGCACCTACCTACACACCTATTGACCCCAAACTCCAATTGGATAGGGACCTCAATGCGTGTGATAGTGTACTGAATAATAACTATCAACAGCTCGTGGGATGTTTGATGTACCTAATGCTAGGATCACGGCCTGATATTTGCTTTGCAATATCGTACTTCAGCCAGTTCTCCAGTTATGCCACAGATGAACATTTCAAATATTTATTGAGAGTTCTGAAATATTTAGTGACTACCAAAGATAAAAAACTTATATATTCATATGAAAATAATAACAATGGCAATATAGTCGAAACATATTCGGATGCCGATTGGGGTAACTGTGTTAACACAAGACGGTCAATCTCGGGTTACTGTGTCTTTGTTTATGGGTCGCTGGTGTCCTGGTCTAGTAAGAAACAACCAACGGTAGCTCTGTCTAGCACTGAAAGTGAGTTGATCGCCATATGCGATGCTACCACTGAATCAATCTGGTTGAAATATTTAATGAGTGACTTTTGCATTCAAATTAATGACAGAGCTGTAATTTACGAAGACAATCAGAGTTGTCTGGCTATTTTGCACTCTGGAAAATGGAACACACGCAGATCAAAACATGTGGATGTAAAGTACCGTTTTGTGTGCAATCACGTAAATTTAGACTTTAAGTATTCATACGTGTCAACTTCGCGACAGTTGGCTGATGTTTTTACGAAGGGCTGCCCGAGGCCTAAATTTGATGTATTCTGTAAAATGTTAAAGTTGTTGTAACTTATTGTATATGTTTACCATTCATGTAGTATTTGTTGTTGTAACCTTTTGTATTTTTTTTGTTGACCTTTTGTCATTTGTGCTCTTAATGACTTCATTAGTTTAATAATTCATTTTTTCCATTTTACCGTAATCGTATAAGTTTAATTTGAGGAGGCGTGTGAGAATTATAGCAAATTAAATTATACTCGTGACTATTATTCTCACATATCATTTGTGGTGGCAACACTGTTTGTATATTTTTGTGATCTGTGATTTTTAGTGTTTTTGTACCTGACTGTGATATTTTGTAATCATACGCCTCTAGTCGCATTTTGTTATTCATGTTGTTAACAACTCCACTACTCTAATGTGGAAATAAAAAGTTCGTAATTAGTGAATCTTGTGTCTTTATTTATGTGTTCGTAATATGTGTGTCTAGTCTCAGTTCGATGTCGTTTTTAGTTTAGGTTCGTTTCATAGGTTTCTAGTCGTCTCGATCCGTTGATTTCTTCCTCATCTTCTCACAGTTCCTATAGGGTATTCTGGAAATTTATTTCTCATTGATACTATAATATTTTTGAATTCATTTTTTACTTAACTTTTATTAGCAATAGGCATAACAAAAGTATATTTAGAAAAATGATCTATAAATGTTAAAATATATTGTTGATTAGCTACTGAAGGCGTAAATGGACCCATAATATCAGGATGCTATTTCTAATTTCCTACTTGGCTTAGTCCTAATTCCAGTATGACCTAATCTCAAGTTATTGGCAATACAGCATATTTGGCAGTTTCTAAAATCTTCATCCCTAAAGTTTAAGTTTTTGGAATGCCAACTGCTAAAGTTTTTCATTTTTGCAAATATCTAGCATTCAAATGTCCAAGTCTCCTATGTATTTGTGGGGACATTACTCGTATGAGGTAATAGGGGCTTGCACCCCTTGACAACAGTCGCCACCCAAAGGCTGGCAATAATCGTCTTTATGACGTTAAACGAATTTACACGGGTGCGTTTGTATGTTCGTACCTGTACGTACGTACAGGTAAGATACATTGTACTGGCTGAGATCAATTACCTGATAACGATCTCGGTAATGTCACGACCCGGTACCAAACGCACTGCGTCATTTCTTATCACCTCAATGGAGACAAGAAACGACGTAACGCATGACACAAATACGTACATATACGTATGCATGTGTGTCTGTGTGCGTGTACCAAGTCCTGTATATAAACTCTCAGAACCAGCTCAAAAATCACCAGTGTTTGCCGAGGATTTGGCTCTCCCATACTTAATCGTATGAAGTGGCAGAACACGCAAATACTGTTGAAGACCTTCTAGTGTGAATATCTCTCACGACAAGGTATTCCACAGTGGTGACCCCGGCGTGATTTTTTGGCTACGTCGTGGGTGTCTAGGAGCGTTGCGCTAATTCTAAAATGAGGTGCGGTGCGCTGGCGAGTTACTCGCTTGTAATACAAATATTTTTACAGACCTAGACACCTTTGGCTGTCGAAGCAGAGGTCAGACTTTGAAAGTGGGAAATTAAACCCCCCCTTCCAAATATATTTGCCGGAAGGGAACCAAGAGAAGTAGACCTGGAGGAACAAAGTTGCCCTCATCCGCCAACTCCTCCAGCTTCGACCAGAGACTCAGAAGTCTTTGAGACTCCGGAAAAACAAAAATGAATCCGGAGGCCAGAAGCCTTGCGTTTGGGAGCTGTAGTCAATTTGAATGAGACAACAGCTTGCACCCTCAGAAGTGGTCGTCTTTTGAGCCAAGACTCCGACCCTTTGACACCAGACCGACAACCGACGGCGTCTGGTGGAACCTTTGCCAAAAATAAAAACGAAGTACAGCAAACAACAATGCCGAATGGAAATGGAAATACAACGAACCCATCGTCAAATCAGCCAGGAACAGGTGGAAGTGGTCAGCCACAGCTGACCCCTGAAGTACTCGAACAGCTACTACAGCTGTTGCAGATGCAGACTCTGCAGAACCCTGCGATAAAGGCGGAGGATTGAGATTCCGGAATTTTTACCAAACAAGGTGGAACTCTGGTTAACTCTCCTCGAAGGTCGTTTTAAAACAGAAAACTTACAAAACGACCAGAAGTACTCCCACATTTGTAGCGGCATGCCCGCAGAAATAATACGCCGCATTCCGGATATCATGGAATGCAATCCGGTGGAAGCAGACAAATACAGTTGGTTCTGCAAGAAAATTAGAAATGTGTTTGGTAAAACTCAAAACCAAATTATTGATGATGTTATGGGTGGAATGAAGATTGGAGATGATAAACCCTCCACCTTCATGGCCAAATTAAGACAGAAGGCCGACAATATTGTATCACTTTCAGTCATTGGGAACCAGTTCTGCAAACAACTGCCCCATCATGTTGTGCAGTGTCTGGCAGCTATAGGTACCACGGTGATCAACAACTCCGAGGACCTAGACTTCTTGGCAAAGAGTGCCGATAGTGCATTAGAACACTCGAGATCAACATCCTCGATCAGTGCAGTATTGGCAGAGACCAGAGAACTAGCCCAGCTTAGAGCCCAGATAGCTCAGCTGACTAGTGAAGTAAAGTAGATACTACACAACTACGAAAAGTTGAGGACAACTCAGTCGAAAAAGGTGATAAACCACGAAAATCACCAGAAGATAAAATAAAAATAAAGAAAACGGTGAAGTTTAGTGACGAGATTGTCAAAATACAATACGATCCGTCGGCCCCCTTATGCCCTTGAAAAAGAGGCAGGCCCCTTGGCAGTAAGAAGCGAAAAAACCAAATTCCAACTCGAAAATCTGAAAGATTAGCAAGGAGAAACTAAAAATATTCACAAAAGTTAATATCCGCTGCGGAAAATACAAACCTGCATAAAAATACGTATGAGAATCTGGGAATATTTGTAACAAAAGAAATTCCTCAGATAAGCAGAGAAAAAGTTCGTACAATAAAAACACGACACGAATAAACAAATCCACGTGCAATACGGAAGAAAAACATTGCAACGTGTTTCTATTGACAAACAATACAGATAACAAAATAGTCAATAGATCGTGACATCACAAATGAAGAGTGCATTCCTTTGTGAAATACAAAATTTAAAGTACGAAAATTCAAATACGCTTAACTCTGCTTGTACTTAACCAATTTGAACTGGAAAACTTTTCAGCTAAAGAATATTCAATGCACTATCCCCTCCGAACATGTCTGAAACAAGATAACGACTTGGAATAAAGCTGCAATCGAAAATATTCTCGCAAAGTTTTTCACTCGCCTTTCTCCTGTTGACTGTGACACGCCGAATATTTTCTACCATTTTTTCTTTTAATTTTCTCGCTATTTTTTCCTGTTTTCCTTCCTTACATCATGTCGTCCCCAACCAAAACATCGTTTTCAACCCCCGACTTCCAATTTGTAGTTCCACCCGTACCTCAGCCTGTGAAGACGAAGGAACAAATGGAACACGAAAAGGAAATAGAAAGGATTGAAAACGAGCTATTGATGGACACGACATCGGGTGTGGACATCGTTGAGATGATGTCCACACCCCTTCCTGCCCTGATCTTGCCCCCAAAATCGCCGGAGAAGACACCGAGAGTGGAGTGCCCACCCCCGGAGTCTTCAGCCCTGGCGAAATTGGAGGCGAGAAGGCAACACCCGGCGGATGAGGTGCAAAAACCATGCCCTCCCCCCACCTTAAGCCTGACCTACAAGCCATTGGGGAATTCGAACTCCCCGATGTATCGAAGACCAAAGCTTATAACCCCGTCTGATCCTCGCCTTTCCTACCGTTCCCGACCATATTCCCGTATGGCTCCACCACAAAGACCGCCTAGACAAAGGGGACAGGCCAGCAGGGACGCCTACCAGGCCCGGTTTGACTCACGGAAGCAATCATACGAGTGCATAGGGGCTGCAGTAGGCTCAGCCCTTGCTAAATGGGAGAAAGATCAGAGGCAGCAGTAGACTTGATAAGTTCCCCCAGGCACGCGACATCATTTTTGCGGCGCAAAAACTGGGGGGAGTAGCTGTGGGGACATTACTCGTATGAGGTAATAGGGGCTCACACCCCTTGACAACAGTCGCCGCCCAAAGGCTGGCAATAATCGTCTTTATGATGTTAAACGAATTTACACTGGTGCGTTTGTATGTTCGTACCTGTACGTACGTACAGGTAAGATACATTGTACGGGCCGAGATCAATTACCTGATAACGATCTCGGTAATGTCCTGACCAGGTACCAAATGCACTGCGTTGTTTCTTACCACCTCAACGGAGACAAGAAACGACGTAACGCATGACATAATTACGTACATATACGTATGCATGTGTGTCTGTGTACCAAATCCTGTATATAAACTCTCAGAACCGGCTCAAAAATCGCCAGAGTTTGCCGAGGATTTGGCTCTCCCATACTTAATCGTATGAAGTGGCAGAACACGCAAATACTGTTGAAGACCTTCTAGTGTGAATATCTCTCACGACAAGGTATTCCACAGTATTATTAATTTTTTATTAATATTATTATTTATTTGTGTTTTATTATTATCGTATTTATTTTCATTGTTTTCTATTATTATTTCTTCGTTTTCACCCCCCTGAGGTGATTGAATATTCGTATCATCATCTTGAATCTCTAATTCTACAGTAAATTCATCCCATTTGTCATCAATATTTTGAATGACTGGGCACATATTATATTTTGCTCGTTCCTATTAATTCTTCTATTTGTGATTTATTATTATTTTCAATACTATAATATATATAAAAAATTCCTTCCTCCTTCTTTGCAGTCATAATTATTTCTGCAATTTCAATAAAATAAATATTGGCAATATCTTTCTGTTGATCAATATTGATTATTCCAGTATTTGTGATTTTTATTGCTGAAATGATATCTAGATTTAGATCTGGCACATAATGAACATCGTTCAATTCTATCAATGACTGAGTTTTATTGAGATTTTCGACTTTGATCACCATCCTACCTGTATGAGTGGCACATAGAAATGTATTTTTACCTGCACATTGCAATTTGATTGGGGTCACAAATTTTTTAACATCTACTAATTTATTAAAATCAGACGTCAGATGTACCTCTGCAGCCCCATCCAAAATTGCTTTATTGTTCAATATTGTGTAATTGTGTTCATTATCATTATTTTTTATTTTTTATTAATTAATTCATTCAATAACCATTCATTATTATCGTGATTGAATTTTTTAATCATGCAAGACATTTTTACTTGCTGTTCTAAATTTTCTTTTTTATTAGTATTGGGTTGATTTATAGTTGTTTTTGGGGGATAATTTCCCTGATTATTATTCTTATTATCATTATTTATATTTGATTGTGTGTTACCATTAACACAATTCTGCGCTATGTGCCCAAATTGCCCACATTTATAACATTTTGTGTTATTTTGGTTATAATTCCTACCATTTCCTCGATAATTATTACATCTATAGTTTGGATTACCTCGATAATTGTTCCCTCTATAATTTCCATTACTATTATTTCCATTATTATTAATATTATGATTCTGATTTTGGTTTATTTTATTATCATTACCATTATTGTTTTCACCATTATTATTATTATTACGATTTCCATTTCTATATCCATTATGACCATTGCCATTACCTCTGTAATTATTCCTACCTCTATAATTATTACTTCTACCCCTATAATTAATTCTATTATTATTTCCATTATATCTAAAATTATTACCTTGTTGATTATTATTATTACTATTCTGTTTTTTTAAAGTCTTATCCCTAAATTTTTGATCAGAATCTTCTCTCAATATTCTTTTAAAATTATCTGTATTTTTATCATTTGGGGGTAAGTTTTCAAACTGTATTTTAGCTAGGGCCTGTTTGTAACATAAGGCTAGCTACAAATTTTCCAACTCTTCCACCTCAGTAACCTCCTTACCACTATCTCGTACATCAGTGACAAGTTCATCCCATTTTTTTTTTTAAGAAACCTCTCATATTGCCTCTTGGCTGGAATCTAAACTCCGTCCATTTGGCCTTTGCCATGTTTGCAGTAACTGATGTTTTAGAACCATAAATATTATTCAGTTTTTTTAACATTAAAATAGCAGTATTGCAGTCTCTTATTTGTTTAGTGATGTCATTTGAGACTCTTTCAAGTACAAATGCCTTGGCATTGTCTTGCATTTTACAATAATTCATAATTTCTTTATCGGGTCTAAAATTTAGATCGTCTATATGATTAATATATGATTCTAGAAATTCATGCTCCCCAAAAATATCATAATATCCAGCTCCCCTTAAGGCTGAGATAATCATTCTAAGCCAGTCTAAATAATATTTTCCACTAAAAACTTTTCCTAAGGGTGCTTGTATCGGTTTTATTTCATTGGGGATGCCATATTTTCTTCGATTATTCAAAAACCCAACACACTATTTTCTTTATTAACTATAGCTATATATTTTTTATTTTCTATTGATCCTTTTTCAATTTCCTTTATTAAATTTTCTTCTTTTTCGTGTCTTTTTTCTAATCCTTTTTCGCTATTTTCTTTTTTATTCAATTTGTTATTCTCCAGTTTTTATTATTTAATTAATTGAAGAATCTGTTCATAAATTTATCTTTCGATTTATCAGAACTATAGATTCTGCTCAAAAAATAATTTACTGATGATTCTAAAATTTTTATATATTTTATTCTGCTAATCTCTTCGATCCTACCTGATATATCTATTACAAATGATTCTAATACTATTTCGCCTGTAAAGTACTTAAAATATGGCAAATTATAGGTTTCAATTTTTATATCTATCACTTTTTCACCTTCAAACTTTTTTTATTAATTCTTTCAATTCTTCCTTCTCAATATTGTACTCACAAATTTTTCCTTCAGACAAATTTATTATAGGGGACATATATAATTATTAGGTTTCTCGAATTCTTGCCTCTGTTCAAACACAATAGTTTTTAACCCACGAAAATATAATTAACATCAACATATATTATCTTTACATAATTATTTTACCTTGATATCTCTGTTGTGTCGATAAATAATTTCTGTCTTCGTAGTTTCGCTGGCTACCGCTGTACTTCCCGCTTAAATTTTGACTGGAGCTGGCTGAAAAATGGGGTCTTCGATGTATGGATTACCGTTGGATCCTCGATGATGGGAGCAGGTTTCCTTTGGTTGTTCTCACGATCTCTTTGGCGGTCCTTTCTGGATTTGGCGTTCGATGACTTCCAGGATTGGCCGTTATTAAGTGTGGAACTTCAGCTTCAATTTTTGATTTTATTTAAATTTTTTCAAAAATTGAAAATAAGATAAAATTTGAGTTTAAACTTCTCAAAAAAAAAAAAAAAAAAAAAAACAGTAATTACTTCGTGTATTATTCAACAGAAAACATGAAAAAATTTTCGTACAACAGTAAATTAATTCAAAATAATTATTTCTGCATCTATTCAAGATTATGCAAGTCTCTTCTCAAAGTTCTACCACAGCGATGGCTACCATGATGTGAGGTGTACAGAATGAGGACCGAAAGAACTTGAGACTTTTTAATTTAACGACATTTAATTGTAGACTGAAATATATTTTACAAACGAAATATGAAATGGCGAAGCAACAGCATTATCGGTCCGAGAAAAGTAGGGGAAGCGGTTCGTGTGTGAGATGATCATATGACATATATATATATATATAGTTGTGATGATGATGATGAAGAAGGAGATGTGGTGGGATTTCCGTTACAACAATAAGTGTTAATAAATTTGATAATGAACTAACATTTTGAACAGGGATACGCCTGTTTGTTGTGAACACAGCTTTTTATCAGTATTAGCAGTCTAGTATGTATATAGTCAAATGGAGGGAGGTTAAAGTAACATTTGTGAATATGGGCCTGAAGTTTTTTACACAATTTTGCACTTGTAAATATGGGAACATTGTATGTCTTATGAGAGTTCCAATGCAAGAATAAAATGTTACCACACTCTTAAATACAAAATTGTGCCATAAGTCATTTTTAAGTGAAATTTAAAGTAAGGGAGGTTAAAGCTTTGACTATATACATACTGGACTGCTAATACTGATAAAAAGCTGTATTCAAAACAAACAGGCGTGTATCCCTGTTCAAAATGTTAGTTCATTATCAAATTTATTAATACTTATTGTCTTTTCCTTTGACTAGGTCTCTTCTTACCACAATTATTGCTTTTAATTACGAATTAAATCGGTAATGTTGTAGTTTTATAAAACTCAGAAGTTCAAAAATTTCAGTTAAATCAATTTAAAATTTGATTTATTGATGCATAAAAATAATCTTTTTTGTTGCTGTATGACGAATGTTTTTATCTACTTGCGAAATATTCTTACAAATTTGTATAATTCTAATTTTTACATAGAAATTTGTAATTAATTCGGTTAAATGGGGATCAGGTAGCTCTATGTTTTTAAACAACAAACCAGTAAACTAACATTTTGAACAGGGATACGAGTGTCTGACTCAACTTCACCGGTTGTTCATTAGACTCTGTGTTATTCTTATCAGTATTAGCAGTCCAGTATGTATATAGTCAAAGGGTTAAAGTGACTTTTGTGAATATGGGCCTAAGTGTTCTTGTTTCAGTTTTTGACATTGAGGTAAGCCCCTACAGATATGAGTCCAGTAATATGCCATTTTGTATTCTACAGCTCATAAGCGAATTCATTGATTTTTTTGTTTGATTTGAGAAATTTTAATAGTTTTAGATTATTTTATTAATTTCATTGAGCTTTGTCATTGGTTTACTTGAAATCTACTTTGCTCAATTGATTGAAGGGCCAAAGAAACAAGCCTCTCATTATACACAATTTTAAGGGAACAAACTATAAAATTTGAGTTATCAAATATAACTGCGAGAGAATCATTGCCTGTAGAGAGCTTAAATTTTGGTAAAAAATTAACACATGTTTGCTAAAAATTCTACAAAAAAGTCTCTGAAGTCTGAAATTGCACCTTTGGTTCTTGAAATGTACCTGAAATTCTGAAAGGGTATGTGAAATAAACTACGAATACAAAATGGCGTATTGCCATCCTTGTATCTACAGGTCTCTAATTGAGGCTTTAAATTTCCAGTTAATTGGTTTTCATGCTACTAGCCAGCTACTTGGGGTACTACTCTGTTGATAGTTAAAGTTACTTGCCATTTTAAACTTTTAAAATCAACTACATCTTGGCAGATTTTTATGTGAGATTCTAATAAGATTATTGAAGACTATCCACTAAGCTAAAGTTATCTTTAATGGCTAAAAACAGGAAACTGACTTACTGTTAACAGAATAGTAACCCAAATAGCTGGCTAATAGGCACAAAATTAGCCAATTGTGAAAAGACTTATGAATCAATATTTAAATATTTAATACTAGATAGAGGCAAAATCTGGTCATTTTCAGCAAGGCCAGATACCCTCACTCCATTAAACCTATATTCCCCATTAGTTTTTCAATGTTCGTTGTTATCACTTGCTGTTGATGGATAGACTGAGATGTTCATATATCTATTCAACGAATTTTCTCAAACTTGAGACTTATCTAGATTGTTTTTTCATACCCAAATACCTCTTTACTGTAATTTTCAGCAACTTCGTCGGTCTGGTTCTTCATAGCATTTACATACACACATACCCACATACAACTACTGCTCGTATTGTGGGTATAGGATTTAGAAATTCTCTTCAATTTGTAGCTGAATCCTAATTTATTTAACAGCGACAAATCGAAGAGAATTTGTAGGTGAATTTCATTTACATCGCAACCAGTTAGCTAAACTACAACATATTTAAAATTAAAACATGAATTTATTTACCATGCTATAGTGAGCTAGTCCGAACATAACACACAACTTACATTATTTAATGATTCTCAGAGGTTCAGAATACAATTAAGAATTGAAAGAAGAAAAAAAGTAAAACAAGTAAGATGCTGGAAACGATAGGTAACAGAGTTAATATGTTAAATTAAATATATACTTAATACACATGGATATGATGGATTTGAAAATAATAGTTCCTATAATAATTTTGAACGGTTTTTTGAAGACAGTTTCTGTCTATCTAAAAGCCAAAAAGTGAAATTCATTTATGATTCATTAGATTCAATTGTAACATTAAAAGTTATCATTATCAATCACCACATCGCTGAATTTATATAATTTAAATATGTTAGTGTTGTTAATACGGTTGTTTAACAAATTTTCAAACTTGGGACCTATCTAGATCTTTTTCTCATACCAAAAAACCCCTTTATTGTAAATTTCAGCAACATTGTCAGTCTAGTTCTTCATAATGCATTTACACACACACACACACACACACACACACACACACACACACACACACACACACACACACACACACACACACACACACACACACACACATACACACATACCTACATACAATTATTGCTAATATTACAGTATAGGATATTTTCGTTTGTATAATAATTATATCTTCATTTTCAATAGATAAATTATTATCTTCATTAGTATTTTCTTTATTTATTTGATTGCTAAAATTATCATTATCATGTGATATATTAAAATAATTTTCATTTTCTTCATTTATTTCATAAATCCTTAGGGTATCACCCCCCCTGAGATGGATCATCCTTATCTATAATATCTAATGGCACTTCATAGTCATTCCAATTTGTATCCTGTGTATTTATATCCTGTTCAATAGTTTCTTCTATCTCATAATCACTCCATTCGTTATCTTTAGTGACTGGAATGCAAATCTTCTCAGTTTCTTGTTCTACTAATTCATAATTTATTACAAAGACACCATCATTCTTAATGGCTGACATCAAAATTTTTTTTGATTCAATAAAATAAATATTTACTATATTTTTGCCTTGATCTATATTTAAGATACCTGTTTCCGTAACTCTTATTCCTGATAATATATCGTAATTTAGCTCAGATACAAAATGTACATCTAATAAGTCAATTATTTGTCATTCTTTAAATTTGTTTTCAATTAATATAGACATTGTCCCTTTATGGGTTACATACAAAAATGCTCCTTTTAAGGCACACATTAATTCAATTGGTTGGACAAATTTTTATGTATTTTTAAATTTATTAATATCCAACGTCAAATGAACCTCTAATCCTTCGTCTAATATCATATTTCTCTTTTATGCCCTGACCTGTGGTAGGTATCAAACAAAGTTTTTTCATCACTTTTTATCATCAAGTCCATCTTCATGATGAATTTCATCTGAGATCATTCATCAATGGAGGAGAAAAGAGGAATACTTATCCAAAAACCGTACATAATTTGTGATCAAGAAGAGAAGTGTTTTACTATGTTAGTCATGTATTCTATTGAAGAAAAAGTTTATTGGGTTACTAAATATTCGGATGGTCATGTATTTTGTGAAGTTTGTGAACTATTTCATGCTGAATTCCCAACAAGGCCTAAGTCAAATTGTACTACTGTAATGAAATCCTGTGATCATTTTGAGAGAACAGGATGTGCATAGCCTCATAGGGGAAAAAACAGACCCCAACACCAGAACTCTACAAGTGAGTTATTAGTTTTAACAAGTGTACATTAAAATCCTTTAGCTAGTACAAGAGCAATGGCTAGGCAGACTGGTTTGTCACAAAGTGCAATAATGTGAAAGTTAAAAAATAATAACTTCAAAGCTTATAAGAAAGATCTTCATTAAGAGCTTACTACCTAGGATATGGAGAACGGTATGACTTTTGCTTCTGTAGCTCTAGAGATCTACAAAAAGGACCCTACTTTCATTCAAAATATCAAATTCACAGATGAAGCTTCCTTTACTCTGCACCACTCACCTAACAAGTAAAATGTACGTCTCTGGTTGCAACATAACCAATGTGAGGTGTAAACTTCACAAACACAGTATCCACAGAAAATAAATTTGTGGGCAGGTATACTCAATCAAATTTTACTTGGACCTGAGATAATAAATGGAATGTTGACTGGTCAAAAATACCCAGCATTATAAACAGACATTAGTAACCAGTTGGAAGCTGTAGATATAGGAAATGAGCTTTGGAACATGCACGATGGCTATCCTGCATACAATTTTCTACCAGCAACCATATGTCTATGTGAAATTTTTCCCGGGAAAGTAATTGGCACTTACAAACAACTACTACCACGGCCTGCAAGATCACCAGACCTGAATCCGTTAGATTTTTTTTATGGGACCATATTTCTTCTTCAGTTTATAAAACTGCTCCGTTTCCAGATGTGGCAATTTTACAAACTGTTATTGAAGAGTGTTTTGGAAAAATTACTAATCTTCAACTCAGAAATGTATCATCTATTAGGCTACTGTGTATCAGCTGAGGGAGATGTTTGAACATTTAATTGAATAAAGTTGTACTTATTTCTGAAGTTATTGGAAAGAATTTTTGTTTTTTGTAATATGTAGGTTACCTACTTTAAGTTTGTTTCTTAATAATTTCTCATAATTAAATATTTTGCTTCTAAAGCGTAGGAAGGTTTCTTTTATTTCAAGTAGTACAAATATATTCATTTCACCTATACAATTTTGTATTGTGAGTTGTTTTAGCAAGAACCAAATGAGGTTTTCCTATGGTACAGGTGTCAGAATGAGTCAACATATATATATAACAGGTGATTTAGTTTAACACGCACTATAGGAAAATCCCCTATAGTGCCTGTTAAAATGACTTACACAGGTTAAATGATACAGATGAGGTGAAAATAAATGCACCATCGAGAAAATAACGGAAATAAATATTATTATCAATGAATGTAATTAGAAGACAAAACAAAAAAATACAAAATCAAAGAAATTTATGCTAATTAGAAAATAAAACACAATATTACAACCACTATTTGAAAATGTAATTAGATTTTTATAAAATTTATGTTTATTAAAATTTAACTATTTTTAACAAGAATTTTAATTAGGTATTGAAATAATTTTAATTAATTAACAATCTATCCCTTTATTTAATCGAAAATTTAGAAGTCAAATTATCTTCTTTGGAAACAGAAGGTACAGAAAAAAGTTGGAGCATTTATTTTTACCTTGTCTGTATCATTTAACTCATGCTAGTCATTTCAACACGCACCATAGGAAAATCCCCTATGGTGCGTGTTAAACTGAATCACGAGATATATATATATATATACTGTGGCGACGGGTGGTCGATGACGAACGAGTGTGTCTTACACACTCGTCGACCACCTAGCGGGCCAGCGGGGTAAAACCCGCAAACAACCTTTTTGCGCTCACGGCTGTGTATTTCGTCTACGCAGCTTAATTATTTACTGGGCTCGGCCCGCACACATACTACTACGTATATTACGCAACCGACCTGATTGGTGTTTGTGTGGTGTCGTGTATATCTACGCACACACCCACATATACATACACGTGTCTGTGTCTATATATATATATATACATACATGTGTCTGTGTCTGTGTGTGTATTGCCCAAAATTTTGTGTTCACAGTTCTGAGAAAACTACCAAGTGGATAAGGCCGAAATTTTTTGGAGAGATAGTTCACATATTGGAGCAGGTGTGAAAGAAGTATTTTGTTTATCAGTCAATTAGTTTATGAGAAAACTGGAAAACAAAAAATTCTTGGAAAAGTTATTTTTCGAGGATTCTGAGAAAATGACAAAACAGATCAGTATGAAATTTTTACAATAGACTTTATGTCGGCGCAAGTTTTTTAGAAATTTGTCGTCTATTAATTCGGTAGTTTCTAAGAAAACTGGAGAAGAAAATTTTCTGGAAAAAATTTTGTGTTCACGGTTTTGAGAAAACTAATAAAGAGATAGGGCTGAAATTTTTACGATAGATAGCTACTGTGTGGGTGCAAGTGTCAAAGAAGTTTGGTGCTCATCGGTTCGGTAGTTCTGGAGAAAACTGGAAACAAAGAATCTCTTGAAATGCTGTTTCCGAAGATATAACATGATAGAAAAATATTTTTGTCAAAGATACGGATAATAAATTGTCGATAGTTTTTTGTAAGTTCTTAAACATCGATATAAATATCGAGCAAACTGTGTTTTCTGTAGCAGCATTGCCGCGCTATATATATTTTTTTTCTCGTGAAACGGATAATTTTCATCACCCACCACCCACCCCTCACCTTTTGGCCAGGTCAACTTTAATATCCGGTTCGCCAACAAACTGGCTAAAAAAAAGAATGAATTCATCTTCGATATCCGCTGGTGAATTCGCGCGTAAGCGGCGTTTTAAGTTGCGGGGGTGCGTGACAGCGTGCGAAAAAAAGGGTTTTGCCAAAAGAGGGCGGCGGTGTGGCGTACGTTTGTGTTCGAAACATATTTTTGATCGATTTTATAAGGTCGTCGAGGAACGGCGCAAACTCTGCAACACGCCACAACTCGCAGCGGCCAACACCAATTATTGTATCGTAGAAAAAAAAGAGCATACCCCCGGAGCAGTGCCGAAACAGACTCCACAAATAATTGTTATCGCGTCGTAAAGTTGTGCTTGTTTTAGTTTTAGTTTTTTTTTTTTTTTTTTTTGTTTTTTTCTCTGGTATTTTGTCGTTTTTTGTTTTCCCTTTCTTCAGGTCTATATCCGCCAGTACCTCTCACCTAAACGGTGTATTATTCTCTTTGCGAATGTGTCGACGATTTTTTTGTTTTTGTTTTTGTTTTTGTTTTTGTTTTTTCTATGAGCACCTACTGACGACCGAGGACGTTACATTGTCGCTACAATCCGTTCTGTCGGTTTCGTAATTTTGTTGTTACACCTTCGGGCGTATTTTCGTCACATTAGCGAGGCGTTAGCGTAGGGCCATTCGAATGATTGGTTTGACGTTTGGTGGCAGAGCCACCGCTGCAGTCGACTGGTGAGGCACGCGCTGCGGTGCTGCACGTCTGAATTTGGTGCCACTTGCGGCGCAGGAGGCGCTCGCTACCTGTAGCCACGACGTCGACGACCAACAATACGTCGTCGACGATGCCAGAAGGGGCCGCCAATTCAAACAACCAAAGCTCCGGCGAAGAGGATGACATGACGTTGTTCGAAAATAAATCCGGCTTGGGCGAGGATCTGAAGTTTTTGGCTTCGATGCCGGAGCTGTGTGACGTCACGTTTCTGGTCGGAGAAACGCGAGAGCCTGTGTGCGGAGTGCGCGCCATTCTGGCCGCCAGGAGCAGGTAAAAGGATACTATTTTCGTGTTTTTTTTTTTTTTTTGTTTTTTTTTCTACGTTTTTCGAGAAACGACGAACGACCGACGTGGAAATTTTCTCGCATGGTTTTGTGGTTTTCACCGTTTCGTGATAAAAGAGAGCCCCGATGGAATCGGACACACAATTCGTATAGGCCTAAATATACCGACTGAGGTATAGCCACGCGCGGTAGAAGTGCACCGAGTCAACGTATCACCTTGTTTGAAGGAAAATTGCTCGAAGGTTCACTCTCGCTTACTGATTTTGTGAGAAACTGTACGTAGAAACCTATTCTTGCGGTGGATAAGTAAATTACAGCGTCGGAGGTTAGGTTGAAAAGTACGTTCAAATGACACCATTGGTCGTTACATTGGCGTGGCAAGAGATGTTATTTAAACGAAGAAAGGCATGAGAATAGATTTTAATGACTTTACAATAATATACTTACATTTACTTTGCCGATGCAGTCTCACTCTATTTACAGCTATACATTTTGCTCGACCTAAAACCAGTTTTTTCACCCCCTCGATGAAGAATTCTGATAGTCTCTGCTTGATCGATAATTTCAGTGTACTGGGTGTTTCATTTATTGCGCCTACCCCATTTTATAGGCTTCTATTTTTCTTGCTTACAGCCTCCCAATCTTAATTTCACGAAATATTTACCATGGCAACCGCCGCAAGCATAATTCCTTTTTGTAACCAAGATGAGCAAAACCCTGTTACCACATCTCCTTTCTTTGATTATTATCACAGGATAATATACATGAATATTAAAAGTACTCGCAAGTTTTTCTACTGCAGTTGTAGCGAAACAGCTAAATTCTTACCTTACACGTGGAAGATAATAAGTTCGAATCCCTCGTGTACCGTTAATTTTTGTACAATTTTTTCCAATTTTTTTTACTAATACATTTGGTTATTTTATTTTTTCATTCTGTCATGTAGCTTAATGGGTTCTATTAAAATAAAAAAAATAAAAAAACGCTAAAAACAGAAAATTAACATTCAACATATACGATTTTCATAAAACGCACCTGGAAACACAGGAGAAATCACTTATCTCGGTTTCAAAAAAAACAAAAAAAAAACAAAAACACTCACCCCAAGTATTAACATCGTGACAATCGATAGGAAACAGTAAACCTATCAATGTTGTTATAAATAACTATAGGTAGCCTTTATACATATGTGACGCATTCTGAGAAATAATACCTTAGGGTGAAAACGTCCAGGTTTTTTTGGCAAATTATCTTGTACAGAATTGAATGCTGAATTCAACGGTTCTAAAATGAAATCTCTAACTTTAAAACTGACTGAAATGCTGGGATTCAAAGTTGGAAGTATGCCAGAATTAGTTTTTGAAGTTTTTTACACACTATTTTTTCTCTTTTTTATTTTTTCAATATTTCTCAAGGGTTTCTCATGAAAAATCTAACACTGAATTGAATTTGGTGTGTTCCATCTTTCTATCTTCAAAATTGACTAACCTACAATAATTTCAAATTGAAACATTACCAGTTATTCACAGTTGAAATCTTCATTGAAAAAAAACAAAAAAAAACTTGAGTATTCTTAATTTACCTTTAATCAAGTCGAAATTGTACTCAATCCTTAGAAACAGAAAAAAAATTCTGTAACAATGAAAGAAGTGCATTGAAAATGAATAAAAATTTTAAAAAAATTAAGAGTTCATTTTTTGTTTTTTTTACAAACCACCTCCACTTTATTTTTTATTACTATTTTTTCCTTCCAGTTTTTTTAAGAAGCATCTACATTCAGTCGAAGAGGATATTTTTATTTATTTTATCAAAGGTTGTAATATGAGTTTTCAGGATGGTGTTGTATGTGCTTATGTTTAAATCAACAATTCTATAAGCTTCTCCGAGGCTTGATGCTAATGACGTGGATTGTCACCCCTCTGACCCATGTTCAAATCTTTATGATATTAGGTATACAGAAAATTTTTTTGTAATTTTATTTTTTCATTATTAATTTTTTATTTTTTTTTAAATGCATCTGTCAGAGCAAATTAGCCAAATTAGTTCTTATACTAAAAAAAAAAAACAAAACTGCCGGAAGTTTTTATTTTCTCTCGGGTACTTTTTGTCTGTCATCTTTTTACTGACACAATTGGGAACACTCAAAAAAACATCCTCTTTGTCTGATGGCAGGAGCTTGTCTTTTTTTGCCATCATTATCTACCCCTTCTAATACAATTCATGCATAAAATGTTAGTAAAAATTGGCTGGGGGACACTTTCACAACTTGAAAAGTATTTTCGATACTAAAAAGTTTATGCGTAAAACAAGTTGCATAACACATTAAAAAAGAGTCTAAAAAAAAAGCGTTAATGTGTAAGACAAGTTGCATAGCTCACATTGAAAGGCAGTTGCGCAAATTGAAGATGGTGTAGGTTAAATTTTTTTATTTTGTCTCCTCACAGCCAACACTGTTTGTACACTCGTTACAGTAATGTTATACAACCGAAACAGTACCATAGAGATTCGTAAAACATTCTTCAGACTGGTTAGAATTGATTCACATTGAAATCCAAGGAGGATAGTTCTCAACTTTACCAGCTTTTTTTTCTTCCTGATAAATCAGCGTTTTCACCCTAAGGTATGTTATATCAAAACGCGTTGCATATAATGTGTTGATTCTATGATTTCAGAGCCGGTTTTAAGTATTTCGTAGCCCCGGGCTGTAATATTTCTATCATCTTACTTCCCAATCCCCCAAACGTGAAAATTGGACCTATTTCGTTTTTATTTCTTTTTTTTTTTTTGGCCACAAATGTTGCCGCCCCGAGCTTAAGCTACATTCATGTTACATTCTACATTGCCGGTTCCTCCGAGACTGTGGCAATTGGTACGCAAAGTAGTTCTTTATCTGTACGGCAAACTACATGTGTTACATTTGTTGGTTGAAAAGTTTTCAGTACTGTTGAGAAAAGGGACAAGCTCTGATTGAAGATAGTTTTGCGAAAAAAAAATCGAAGATGAAGGTATACCTAATCTCTACGTCCAATAATTTCTGATTGAAATTTTTCTGAGGTTGCCCGTTGTTGGAATATAGTTGGTAGGTATATTACGCAACTATAAAGGAAAAAGAACAATTTTTCAACGAGTGAAAGGTTTGCAAACATAGCGTCATTTGAGGGGAGAAATGACAAAAAATTTTGAGGAGTTTAGGGTTTTTTTTTTCTCTTTAGCCAATTTTTTATTCTGAGATCTTATTTCATTTTTTACTGTAAACTTTTATCTTCTTTTTTTGGTCATTTTTTGGGGGAATTTCCCCATTTTCCCCTCCTCGATCTTCCAGTGGCACGAATTGATAAATTGCTGGGTACAATACTTTGTACAATGAGTGTATAGAATGCTGTATTTGAGCCAAGACCAATAAAATCTTTCGGTTTATTGGTGGAATCCCTGTTATGAAGGAGAGAATTTTTAGGAAAAAAAAATTGAATTAATTTAAATGACAGAAAGTAAAATATTTTAAGTGGTTGAGGAAACTAAGGAATCAATTGGGAATGAGAAAAAAATTAAGTTGTGAGATTGGCCTCCTCCATCACACCATACGTGTCTCAAAAATATAGAATTTTGTAAACATGTTGAAAAAAATTATTTTTTGTAACATTTGAATGAAATTATGGACATTCTGAGCACAGCATACTGAAAGTGGTCAATTTCATTACACTTTGAGGATTTTATTTTTTTGTGAATTAGGTAAGAATTAGTGTAAAAATATGTTCGTCATATAAAAATGTAGACAAACGCATTCGGCTGCACAAAAAAAAACCTTATTTATTCAGTACATTTGTCCCTTGTAAAATTGTACAGTTACCTGGCGAAAGTAGCCTTACTTCCTGCCAGCACTGATTATACACCTCCTAACAAGATATTCGATGACCTCAATACTTTAGTCTTCGAATATACTCGAATAAGCAAAATCCCTCCTTCTAATAAATCCCTACTTCAGACACAATAATTAGAATGTAAAATTGTATACCTTGACAGGGTATATAAACTCACGTTGACAATATAATAATTGTACCGTATTTTCTCTCAGTCTTACCACTGTCACTTATCAAGTAGTCATAAACTATCTTAAACATTTCATTGTACTGTTGTGTGTACTAATTATTATTTTAATAGATTTTTGAGTTTTACTTTGTGTTTGAATTTTATTTAAAATCTTTCTTGATGTTAAGGTCCACAATAGTTGTGAATAATAAACTTATTAATTCAATTTAATTCTCGAGTAATAATATTATTCCTTCGAATATTGTTTTACTTGAAGGAAGTGTAACCTCACCAAAATAAGTTAATTTCCAATACTTTCATACCTCTTTTGGCTGTTACAATTACAGCTTTCTTTCTTTATTATTTTTTACAATTCTCTCATTTCTTCTTTTGATTTCACATTTTTACTTATTCTATATTCCTTTGACTTTTTACAAAAAGTGTAGCGTCTATCAAGTGTGGAAAGGCAATTTATCATTTATGTGACTGTGGCGACTGCCACCACACTACGTAGGCTGGCTATTACTACTCCTTCGAATACCATCACCCAGCACCGTGGCCGAGTGTACACGGTGCTGACTTTTGTGGCGGTGAATGAGGGAGGTTTTAGGTGTTTGGCCGGTACGGGTTTGAATCCCCGTGTCACCTGAACACCTAAAGTGACATTTACAGGACTTGCCTATGGCTCTGTAAACCTCACACCAATTGAATTGCCTACTTTCTGTCATAGTTGGTCTCTAATATCACATTTTTTGCCCTCATTTTGGTACCAAAAGTACATATATTTGTGTTAGATAATTACATTTCAGTTGTAGTACCTAAAAAATCTCTCCATGTATACTTCGCATGAGCAAATTACTACATGATTCAAAAATCAGTATTGCCAATCAAAAAAATATTGGATATATCATAAAATTGTATCTTAATTATATGTAGGTGTAGTATTGAAACACAGCTTAATTAACTTGATCTTGTATAAGTCCAGATGTGAATTTGCAGGAGGGGGACAGAGGAAAATTTCCCCAATCCCAAAAAGAAAATAAAAACAAACAAAAATAAAAGGAAAAAATGAAAGTATGACATGGAATTCAGAGAGAAACTGGCCGTTCCCCGAATGTAGAAAAAAAAACACAAAATTAAAGGGCAAGAATGTAAGCTTTATACCGCAAGTATTATTGACAGTATCCAAATAAAAACCATCCGAATTTGTTGAAGAGCAAAAAACAAATTATTGACATTTTCTACTGTATATGCGTCTATAAAAATTCCTTACATATGTGTGCGAATTTGTATTATTCTTTCATGCGCATTCTTATATGACATTTTTGTGTGAATTTCTACAGCATTTATACCCCAACTTGTGTGAAATTCAAACTCATATCGATTGTGTTAGAAGCTGAGTGACATTCTGTGGCAATCATCTAGTCAAATAAATTGGTTCCAGAACTTTTTTCATTTATTTTTTAACGGGTCTTTAAAAGAGCAGATTTTTTGCAAACAACTCATCATTAATATTGTTTGTGTTTTGGTATCTTGCCAACAACTTATTGTCCTCTCTCTAAGTCATAAATAGGAATAAAAATTCAGATAATATTCCTGTAGATAACCTTTATAACTTCCACTGTTGATGGATAAATGCAAGACATACACCAAGGCCGTAGTGGTCCATTGATAAGTAACAGGTAAAGGCTGCGAAGATACCACATCAGTGAAGATGCCATATTGGCAAAGATGCCGCACTTTCAAAAAGTCATATTGGCAGCACTGTTAAGGAGAAAATTGCATCGCTGGTATGTGCAGGCTAGTCAACATACCTTCGATGTTCAAGTTTTTGTGACAAAAAACCTCGGTCCCTCGTTGCATTTTATTTTAAAGTGAATTGTATGTTTAATGATAATCTTAAGAATAATTAACTTGAATTTTGATGCTAGTTATTGTGGGAATGAATTGTTCTTTTTCCTCCAATAATTTATGAAATAATTCCACTGATTCGACTCTCATTATTCAATTTAAAAAAAGTGAAACAATAAAAAATTTAAATCGGCTAATATGGCCAATATTCATATGGACTAAGATACCGCACTAATATTGAAATTACTCGTTGCAGAATGATATTTAGTTGATTAAATTTAACAAATAATTAAAATAGGTACCATATTTTATCATTTACTCCTGGTTTCTAGTCAAATTTTAAGGAAATACATTGGAAAAACGTATTGTGATTTCAAGGAGTGAAGAATATCTTTAGAAAACAATTTAGACTAATTTTTTTCTATTTTTGAAAGCCAAGAAAAATGAGTCTGTGTAGTTGTTCCTTAATTTTAATAGATTTTTTCCAAAAATTTCGACAATTTTGGATTTGATTTTTTTTTTTTTTTTTTTTTTTTGAAATACATGCAAATTTCCATCAGCCATCTTAGCCGCCACTATGCGACTTCTTACCCACCCCTTCAGGTAAGATGGCCAAAATTAGGTTTTTTTAAAATTCTTTTTATTACTCAATTATTTTTGAATAAACATTTGATTGAACTGTAGGAAATGATGCTTAAGGCCTTGAAATACTTATGTGCCAAATATGGACTGTTTTTAACTCGGCTATACAAATCTATTTAAAGGGTGCGGCATCTTCGCCTCCTTTACTTTATACAATGGTCACGGTCTTGATTATTTATGGTTAAATTAATCTCGCTATTTATGTTCTTTCAAAAGTACGAGTGGGTAAAAACCCGAATAAAATACGATTAATTGTTCTAGCTTTAGGATAACGCGATTTTCCAGTTTGTTCATATTTTCTCAAGTTTTCGTTTGGTCACCACCCGCTATATCCACCACATTTCCAGGATATTGCAGTCCCCCCTCGTCTCGACCTTAATTTATTTTCTACAGCGTTCGAGCCCTCGTAAACCTCTCCCTTCGCCGCAGTCTTATCACCGCTACCAACCCACGTCACAGAAAATACTCTCATTATTCTGTCTCACCGTTGTACTGTGATAAACCACTTTGTTCCCGAAATTCGTACCCAAGTACCTACCTGAAACATTAATTAGCCGACGTAATTCGCAAAGCATTTTTCGTTTTCACGTCGACTAACAAAAACGCGCGTATTATCTGTCACCAGGGTTTTCTACCAAATGTTTTACCAACAAACGTCCAGTCCACAAAAGAAGAAAGAGACGCAAACGAAAGAAAATAAATTACGAATGTTTTTAAAGCGAAGCAGTGAGCCAACGTTAAACGTGCAAAATAATTCTTCATCAAATGCGAACGCGGCCCAAATGGTGGTGAGTACAAAACTGAAAGAAAAAAAAAAACCCAAAAAACGTAGGTACATAAGTAGGTATAAATTTTTCGTAGGGGATGTTTCAATTAACCCGTCCCTAAGGGATTAGGTTAAAACTCTCTCAATTTGGCACTTTTAAAAAAATTCTGAAAAAAATCGCAAATAATTTTCTATTGTCACGTCTGCAGGGGTAGGTTTTCTCTTTTTTATACTTTTGCCATTGTGGTCGTTCGAAATGTATCATTCTGTCTGGATTTTGAGACAAACATAAAAACAGGAGACGTTGTTCGCAGGTAACTTTATGGCTCCTTGTTGGTTGTGCGCATGCGCCTGAACGTGTCTTCTTTCCATAATATTGGTTAGTTTATTTTTGGATATTTTGATCTGTTCTTCTTACCTGTTATTACTGATCCTATATTGTATATTATTATCGATGTGTGTTTATAGTACTTTATAGAATTCATCAACGAATTCACGATATTAAATTGACACAAGTTCGTCGATGAATTCTCTTTCATTTGTTTACATTTATCTGCATTAATTCGTCGACTAATCAAAGGAAATTCGTCGACAAATTAAGGCCGTTAAATATACCTGAATTCCCCTTGATTCTTGTGAATTTATAGACACGAATTCGTGGACAGATTCCTTTCAATTCTTGTGTATTCAACAACTGATTCATTCACACTTATAATTATCACGGTGGGATTTAAATTTCATGTTTTATAACAAACTATATGGAAAGAAGACAAGTTCAGGCGCATGCACACAACCAACAAGGAGCCATAAAGTTACCTGCGAACAACACGAGTTGAATACAAAGTAAACGCTATAACTTACTATGTATGAATAAATTAAAGGTATGTACCTAGCCATTTATTACCTATTTTACAAATTCGATTTAGGGATATTTTTCTTTGCATTTATGTACGAGTTCCAGATTGTGATAGGTAGTACCTACCTGGTGTTTTTGTGTTTTTTTGTCTTTAAATTTCCGCTGTGCTTCTTTGAGCATTTATTTTTATTTTTTTATTTTTTTAGCCCCATCAAACTTTGATAATAGATGAATTTGAACCCGATGTCTTTCGTCAGCTCATAGAATATATTCATACCGGCTGTGTTACTCTGCAACCTCGAACCTTATTAGGTAAGATTTGATTATAGTAGTTAAATATTTTCCGGTAAGAGGTGGGGAGGAAATGACCAGTGATGACAAAAATTGGTCCGATCTTGGTATAGCACTTTTTTCAGTATTTAGGAAAGCACAGGAGTGGTCAGTTCAATTTAACAATCATCGTTACATATTAAATGTATTGTAAGCAATATCTGCGGTAGTTTACAAATATCGATAAATTTTAAGGATGTTTACGGACATTTTCAGGTGCTTACGAGCATCCTCTACAAACTGCTGATAAAAACGACAGAATAACTGAAAAAGAAAACAACAACAACAACAAAAACAACAACAACGACAAAGACAACGACAACGACAACGAATAATCTGCGGAACAGCCGTTTATAAAGGTTTTATAGAGGCGATCTTATTATTTATCTTGTTTGATAGCAACCTCATAGGGTGTCTATAAAACTCGATAAAAATTGCTACCTTACAGAATTTTATCATAGGTTTATAGATGATTATAGACACGATAAATTTTATAGGTACGTCAAAAACACCTCCAAGGACCAAGACTAAGACCAAGACTAAGACCAAGACCAAGTCTAGGTGTAGTTTACGTATTGAAGCAAGACTAAAGTCAAAACGAATATGGTCATGGCCTTGGTTTTGATCTTATTCATCCCGGAAGCATGGACTAGACCTAGTCTAGGTATTTATTCTTAGGCATTAGAGTTACGCGTCACTTAACTTACTTGCCTAATTGTTTGAGGGTTGGTAATAGTATATGAGTAATTATTAAAAACGGATTTTTTTCCCTAAAAACAGACACGTTAATAATCACTTTTAGGTAATGTGTTGTGTAACAGTATAATTATTAAAATTTTGTCGCTCTAAGCAGCTGCTTAGTCTGCCTGTATGTAAAACAGTCACTGTTTGAGTATACGTATGGATACAACATTTTGACTATTGCAATAATATATGATTTTGCTCTATCTCACTGGTAGGTATACCAAAGCCTGTTGTTTCCAAGTTGATGTAATAAACGAGTAACTTTGAAGTTTGAATATAGGCTCGTCAGAAATGATGAGCTGGGTTTTGAAAAAGTTACTTGCATTAAAACTGTAGGTCTCAAAAGCATATAAAAATCGTATAATGAGAAAAATGAAAATAATCAACTAATTATTGTAAAACATTATTATTTATAACTTGAAAGAATGAGATCTGTAAAAGAATTGAAGTATTGTTTATGGGATGAAAGTTGCTAATTTTATGCCTTGTTGTGTTTTTTGTGGATAAAATATGCATTAACTGGGTGAAATTCTGAAACCTGTGATTAACATATGCTATGTTATGATTTTTCTAATATTTAACATTAACTTAAATCTTTTCGGCAACCAGTTTAGCTGAAATTTGATATTCTATCTACTTTTATAATGCTGAACTGAATAAAAGTATATTGTGTGACTAGGGCGTAATGTGAGCTATTTTTTAACAGAGTGTGAAGAATTTGCAGATGAACCAAAGGCGAGTGCTGCAAACTTGACACGAGTTAAAATAGCCCACAAGCACTTGTTACACACCATACTTTTTGCAACTAATGCACAAAAAAGGGTATAACAACAGCTCTAACTCCCAATAAAAAAAACTCATCAAGGAAAATAAATTTTGGAAATTATAGCTGAAAAAGCATAAAAAACAGTAAGTTTTCCATTATTTTGCGTTTTTTTGTTCGTTTATTTTCAAACAGCTAAGAACAATTAACAAATTATAAGGAAAGCAATTTCAAGTAAATTTTTTCCTCTTTCTAGCAGTACTAATTTCAAATTTATAGTTCAAACAAGGGTTGAGGAATCACTGAGTAAAAGAAGAGAGGTTTTTGAATTTGAAAAAAAATTTTTTTCAATCAATTTGAATATTTTTCATTTGTTTTATTTCAAAATGTTAAAGATGATTAAAAAATTAAACGAAAACTAAATTCAAGTAAATTTTCTTCTCTTTTCAGAGATACCATTTTCAGCTTTCTAGCTTAAATAGTGACTGGGGAATCATTGAGGGAAAGAGGAGAAGTTTCTAGATTCCAAAATCCAGAAAATTTCCTATTAATTTGCGTTTTTTTTCATTTATTTGTTGTCAGATAGCTAAAGATAATTAGAAAATTATATGGAAAATTTTTAAATACCATACGCTTTTGATCATTACAAACCCCAGCTTTCTAACTTAATTAAATGCTGAGGAATCATTTGAGACATTTTTTTTGAAAATGACGAATAGTTTTTCACAAAATAACTAATTAATAATATTAAAACGATTATATGTTCGAATATTTTACACCCTAAGGGCAAGGTTGGGATGCGCAAGAGTGTGTAAAGTACTTTACACACTCTTGCGCGGGATTTGGATGTGCGAGAGATTGTAAAATTATCGTCTACTTCACAGGCCAAAAATTTGTTTGTTTACATTCGCTGCACATGTTCGTAAAACTCGTTTTTTTGTGCATTGGTTGCAAAAACATCTTATTGTACTCGTATGTAATTGAAATTTATATTATGATACAGCTGTTCTTATCAGCGACTGGGAAACCAAAATTGAAACCAAAATTTTGGAAACCGAAACCAGGGCTGTATCTAAGCGTAAGCAAAGCAAGCGACTGCTTGCAGACGTAGCCTTAAAGGATGGTAAACTTTTCGGTTAAAAGTGAAAAAAGTGCCAGAACACACAATAAAAAACTTTTATCATCATATGAATGTTACAGAACACATAAAACATCGAATTTTTTTTCGTTCTGCTCGCAAAGTTGTTTGTTTTTTAATATCAAAAATGACTCGATCCCAAATGGCCTTGTCGTGTACGGCCCTGGGGGGCAGTCAATAGTTTGTCTATTCAGGAAAAAAAAACCAATTTGTAGTTAACAGAATCGGAAACAATTAACCGATTGTTATATGGAGACCAATAATGGAAAGAACTGAAACCGCATAATGAATCGTTTTAGTTTCCATTTCCCAAAATTAAATAATTTTTCATCTGAAAAAAAAAAATAAATAAAAAAAAAATAGAAAAAACATCAATCCATTATTTTAATATGATTTTTCAAATTTTAAATAAACGAAAATTTTTAAAAATATGGGAATGGAAAGGGAAATGGAATCTGAAATGGAAACCGAATTTGAAATTTTTAGTAAAGCTGCTTGGAAACATAATTGAAATAGAAACGAATATACTGGAAATCGAAACAAAAAGTACTTACCTAACTAATATTATGCTAAACTCAACTAATATGGAAAAAATGAAAAAAGTAGCGTTTCTCAATCCTAATGCCTACGGTTCTCGAATGCCTATGCAATTTCCTTACGTTTTTGAGTCAATTCATGTGAGCAATTCCTACGACGTTTTTGAGAAATTTTCACTCCTACATGTGCGAAATCCCGGTTCACCGCGTAGAGTTGCATGATTTTCGAGTGTCACCATCTTTTCATCCCCAAACAATGTGGATGAAAGTTTCAAAACTTGGCGAAAATGAATAACGTGTAAAATAATACGTTCTCACGTCTACTCCCCTCTACTAAATTTCGTTCATTTTGTGTTCATTTTTAAGGAAGTTACAGCAGACTTGTGATTTTTTTTCCCTAATTTAGGGGGCCGTGTAACTCAGAAAGAAAGCGGTTCCCAGAATTTTGTGATAGAAACGTTTCTATTCGTTCGACCTTAAAAATCTATCCTAGAAGTTATGCGGCTAAACTTTTGTACACTCGGTACATTAAAAAAATATAGAAAATATAGAAAAAATTCATTACTATTAACGCAATTCTAATAGGAGAAGCCAGTAACTGACATAAATGAAATTAAAATTTAAAGTCAGTGAAGTTTCAAAAAGTCTGCGTTGACATTTCAGGGTAAAAATTATCCCATTGAAACCCCAAACTTGACCAAACTTGGATCGGCATTTTGGAGAAACTACAATCTGAGGAAGCACTTCGACTACTTACCTATTTTGTTAACAACGAGTTTGAGGGTAGGTAGGTACCTACGTTTCCATTCAACAAATGCTGTACATTAGCCCGTATGAGGGGTTGTAAATATTTGAGAACACTAATCCGATACCTGGTTTTTGATAGGACTACCAATAAAAAATTAGCTGATATTTTCATTTATGCCGTGAAATTCTATTAGTAATATTGTCCTATATATAGGTGTTATGAACGCTGCTGATCGTTACGGATTGGAAGAACTGAGAAAGTCCTGTCACGGTTTCATACAATGTTGCATTAACGTAGATACAGTATGCGCGTTACTGCAGACTGCTGACCGATATGTGCAGTACAAGTGCACCAAGGCTTTCTTAAAACAGGTTCGTACGTACATAATAACTTGCAACATTTGCAATAATCTTATTCACTCTTCGTTGTTTGGAAGTGAAAGTGTACGAATGTGCAACCCGTCTCATAATTTGCAATGAAAAAGAAGCTGAAAAATTAATTTTAGGCCATCCGACAATGCGAAACAAATTGGGAATCCTTACCCAAGGAGCAAAGAGATAAGGGCTATACATCAAACCTTTCAAAAACTTTAAATTCTAACATTTTTTAAGCGTGTTTACCCTACGTAAGCTTATATTTTATTGCCGTATAGTTTCCTCAATGGAACATTTACTATTGTATACAGGGTGTTCTGGTGTTTCTTCCTGTTCCGCGAGCGCATGACAGAACTCATTCGGACACAAAACAAATTCGATTCATTTACGTTCTGTCTTCAAAATTGGCCGAGTTATCGGCTGGTAAAAAAAGAAGAAAGGGTAAATTTCTAGAAATTAAAAAAAAATTTTTTCTTCCAAGTCCCTCTGATTCACCCTGATTGAGTTAAAATTGCATTCATTCGTCTGAAAAAGGAAAAAGAAAGTATCCGTGTAAAACAAATTGCATAGCGCACGTTAAAAGGCAGTTTCACAAAAACGTGTGAAACTGCTGGTAAAATTGCCTTTCAACGTGCGCTATGCAATTTGTTTTACACGCACACTTTCTTTTTTCTTTCTCAGACGAATGAGCGCTATTTTGACTCGATCGAAGCAAATCAGGAGCATTTATGAGTTTCTTTTTAAATTTTTCTGAAATTTCCCTTTCACTTTTTTTCACTGGTCTATAACTCGCTCAATTTTGATGCGAGAGGATATGTGAAGAGAACTTTTTGTTTACGTGTGAATGAGTTCCATCACACCCTTGCGGGATAGAAAAAGAAACTGAGACACTCTGTATGCAAATAGCTGGTATTCAAAACAATGTACCAAAACTAATTAATTTTTATGCACCATTTTTGAAATTTTACGTCAAATTAAAGTATTAATGCCTGTAATCCTATTAAATCAGTTACATTCATTTTAAAACGAAATTGGGATTAAGGTCAGGCACCTACTAGAAATAATTAGGAATTCAAAATCTCATTTATAGATATATATCCTACATCAAGTTACTTAACAAGTTAAATCCACGAACTAACTAATTCTAAATCAATAACGGATTTACTCCTGCAGCCACCTACATCTGATGGTGATCTAAATAATTACGTGAATTTATAAAAATTCAAATTTCTTTTGCACTTTCTTCCTACAGCCTATCTTGTTGTTGAATGTCGTCAGAGACTGGCTTAAGTATCCACAGAAAAAATCGTAATCTGTGGATGAAGAAAAAAAAAAAAATTAATTAAAAACACGAAGAAAATAATCTACGTAAGCTGAGCAGTCGAAATCAGCTTCTCTGACAATGTTCGTCACTTCCTTCTATCCATTATGGGTGTGGGTGTGTCTGGTGGGCAGTATGGGTGTACGAATGCACAATCTCTACCAGCAAAATGAGCTTACCTTTCAAACGTTGAAGTAGCGCATATCAGATTCGAAAAACTTTGAAAATTAATTTTAATTTTTAACTTTCCATCTCACCCATTCCATCATTTATAATTCAAGCAATAGGCAAATTTTCATGGTACGAATCGACTCAAACGTGGAGGTGGAGAGATGACCCAGAGAAAATATTTATACAGGAGCCACGAGAATGGCGTTTAATTTAAAAACTTTCTACCCTTTTTTTGTTTTAGTCGGCAAAAAATATCGTCGCTGTTAGTTAAAATTAAATTTCCTCTGTCGCAGGTTTTAGAGTTTGTTGACGAAAAAGGAAATGAAGTTCTAAATTTGGGATCTTTCGCTCTGCTACCACTGCACGTTGTGCGATTAATATTTTCGCGAAAAAGTCTGATTGCCGATGAATTTGCCAAATTTCAGGTCTGTATTGGCATTAGCGATTAGTTTTGCTTTTCTTTTCTTTCTTTTTTTTCTTGTTTTTTCTTTTTTTTTGCTAATTTAAATTTGACTGTACATAAATACATGAACTGAGCATAGTGATAAGAATGTAAAGTCGAGATATGTCTTATGAATAAGCATGATTGGATGAATAAGGTCTTTAAAATTTTGCTTTTTATCGACAATTTTTGACACTGTTCACGCTTGAAAGATTTATAATAAATGGGAAATAAGGTAATTTTAAACAAAATGAAACATTTTCAGTGTTCAATCGTGGAACTTTTCATAACAAAAATCACCTTCCACCAATTATACTTATTAAGTTACCTTCACCCACACTGAACCGCCACCCCTATTAAGCTCAGTCCATATATTTATATATATAGTCAAAGTATTTGAGTTGTAAAAATGTTCTCAATTCCATGGGTGTAGTACTTAGTATTTTTCAAACTTAAATGCAAAAAAATAAAAAAAATAAAAAAATAGGTGCGAGTGCCGCTGTTATACTCATGAAGGATTGATGTGCAAACATAAAAATATCGGAATGTAATTTTTATTGTGTAGGTATGTGGTTGGGTGCTTGCACAATGCACACACTCACAACCACACACCTACACATCAACTAACACACTCAAACGAGAGTTACAATATTGTAAATGCTGGTTGTACCAAATAGTTGAACCGCCGATGAGTAGGGTTTAACTTTATTTTACTATGCATCTTATCAGTTAAATCTAGTTTATCTCACAGTTAAAAGTTGATACAACCAGGCCTAAAACAAAATGTAAGAGTTACAAAAATCTGACAATCGTAATTCTTGATTATAGCTCGTACCACCGACTGCGTGCAAAGATGTTTACACATCAAGAAGTATTGTCAAGAATCCTAAGTTGTCTTTATAAGTAAAGGCTGTGGGCAAACGTACCCTCTGAATCACCTAAAGCCCTTTAACGGTGACTACATCCATCATTAGTATGTACTATACAAAATGAGAGTGACTAATTCTAACAAAGAACTGCTCTCTAATGGCTGGTTCAGCAGTGTTACCAGGGGAGGTAAAAGTTCCACACCATGTGACTTCACATATACCCTACAGAGTATTCAATGTAGAAGAGGATGCACGTCCAGCTAAACAATGCTATGAGAAACAGCACCATTTTTCAAGCCATTGTCCCCACTCCTACAGTTCCAAATTCAGATTTGTTTGCCCCTTATTGGGGACCTATTAACAATAATGAGAATTTTTTTTTTTAATTACTTGAGTTGAATGGATGATTAAACATAATTTTTATTAATTCAAAAACTGCAACAAACATGAATTTCTTAAATTTAAATGAGACTGAAAATTGTACAGCTCTGTAGAACTGGGAATATTTTGCCTCAAAAGTGGTGCTACTTTTCTTTTTTACATGCTTCCTTCATTGTATTTAATACCTTGTGATTTACCCTATCTGGTAAACACAATCTGAACAGGTTTGAGGAGATTTCATCTGAGTACACAAGAACGATGATATCAGTTGGAAGGATTGTAAACAGTCATGAAAAAATTATTCATAAAATTTAGCGACAGCTGATTTTGATTTGAAATTATAAAAAAATGGAAATTAGCCTAAAATACTCCCGATAAAATTAATTCAGTTAAAAATTTTATTTATGTTTATAAATTATTAGGAATGTGTGGAGTACCTTGTCGTGAGAAGGTATTCTCACCAGAAGGTAAATTCAACAGAATTTAAGCGTGTTCAGCCACTTCATATTTAACATATGGGTAAGCCAAAACCAAGGCAAACACTGGTGATTTTAGATCCAGTTCGGACAATTTTTATACTGGCTTATTTACACGCACACAGACACACGTATGCAAGGAATACGTACGTGAGAGCAGCCTGGTTGCGTCATCTCTTATGGTGATAAGAGATGATGGGCCAGTTTGTGTACGGATTGTGACATCATCGGATTGTCGAGATGTGTCACTATTCGGTACTCGTACATTACCTACAAGTACATGCAGGTAATTACGATCAAATGTAATTTGTGTGTATTTAACGTTACAAGGACAATTATTTGCCAGCCCTTTGGGGCGGCAACTGTTGTCGAGGGGTCCAAGCCCCTATGCCTCATACCAGTGAGTCCCCACAGAATGTTATGTTGGAAAATTATTTTCCTGGTCTCCAGAATTGGCAAACAAACTATCCTCCGCAATAACAAAGTTACTGATCAGTTTAATGATGAAGAAAATTGATCTCACAAGTATAAAATTACTCTTCTAAATGCACTTTTCCCTTTCTGGTAACATTTCTGAGTGAGGGACAATGTAGGTAGTTTCTAGTTTAATAAACCATGATTCCTAAATTGTGTGCCAGGTCATTTAAGTGTGCCTCAAGATTTTCTGATTTCACCCTCAATTTTCATATAAATCAGTCGCTAGTTCAGTCAACAAATGGTTTGTAGATAGACCATTTACAACAGCTTTTTTGACATAGGGCATTTGTTTGTGAGGTATTTAAGAGATGAACGTTAAAAAGGAGCTAATTCTTAGACATACCAAAATATCTCCCTTATTTCATTTCTTTGCAAATATCTCAAGAATGGTTGGTAATAGGCCAAAAACAGCTACAAAGGACCCACAATGTTGTAGATTCTCAAGTGATCAGAAAGGCTGCATGAACAATTTGTTAATGTTGTTGGCCCAGAAAGACAAGGCACTTGTAAACTGATTTTAAAAATAAATTTGTAAATCTAGTAGTCCATAAATGTTAACCAATTTAAATATTGTTTTAGATTAAATTAATTAATGGTAGAATAAAATTGAATAACTGTAATTTATTAGTAGGTATTATCAAAATTGGTTTTCAGTGTGAAATATTATGTTGGAACAAACATCTAAAGCATGGTTGGCCAAATTTTTATCTGGTGAGCCACTGCTCCTTGAATAAACAAGACATCAGGTCAATTGTAGCCCATTTGCTAAGTGATAAAAAGAGTGGTGAATGGGTGGCGTTGGAGGGAAAAAACTATTACTTGTACAGTGGATGAATGGTCATTGAGACAGTGGCTAAATTGAAAAGTCTTTGCTGGCAAAATTTAGCATGGTTGCTATCTAAACTTTCAATTATTGGAACAGAATTTCTTGGTTTGGATTATTATTTCTTCTGTCATTTTTTCAGAATTCCCAAAAAAATGACTTTTTCAGAATTTTTAGCACTGAAAATGTTTCTCAAGTCAGTTTGTGAAAAAGTGTCCGTCATCCAATTTTTACCAATGTTTTATGTGTGAAGAGTAAGAGAAGAGGTAGATAAAAATGGTAAAAAAAAGTGGAAGGAGAAAATGGTAATGAAAAAAACAATGGAAGTAGTAACATTGTTTTGTTATTTCAGAGCAAATAAAAAAATAAAAGAAAACAAAAAACACTATTTTTTAAAAATTTTATTTCATTTTCAATGCCCTCCTCTTGTACTTACATTGTGTGAAAGTTGTGAATTTTTGTTTTCAATTTTCTAAGAAACTAATATAAACCAATAGGCACCAAACTTCTTTCAGACTTACTCCAATGTGAGAAGTATCATGAAAATTTCAGCTCTATCCATCTGGTAGTTTTTTCAAAACCCTGATGACAAAATTTTGGACAATACATACATACATGAACATCATTATAATAATATTATATATTATATACCTATATATATATATACATACAGCCTATGGCGGGAAATCTGCCAGACTTGAAATTTGGATACAATTAGGTACCACTAAGAAAAAATTCCTCTTACAAGTTTCTCTATTTTTAAAACTGACTGTTACGAGGTTATAAATTGGAAAAAGATAGATTACCTGTCATGCAGTCAAGTATGGAAAGTTGACTAACAATAGACATTTAGGTTTGAGCAATTTTTTTTTGAATTTGTTTTGATAATGCATAATTGAACTTGTATCTAAGCATTCAGCATCTCATATTACATTTTTTTCTCAAATATTAAATTCGAAATTTTCAAACTTGCAAACCCGATAACTCCATCGGTTTTAAAAATAAGGCATAAGCTAAGATAAACTTTTTTCTTAAACAGGTCAGAATATACTTAGAACTGAAGTTTCAAAGCTCTCCCCTCTAATCGTTTATTAAATTTATTATCACTATATTACAAATTTTTTAAATTTCCATAACCTAAAAAATAGAGAAATTTGTAGTTGTAAGGGGAGTTTTTTCTTAATGGTACCTGGTTGTATCCAAATTTCAAGTCTGGCAGACTTCTCACCGAAGACCGTGTATATATAATATTATTTATGTATATATGTGTATATATAAAAATTAGGTGAAAATGGGAAAATGGTACCAATCGTTTTCTTTTTTCATGAAACGGATAATTTTCATCACCCACACCCCTAACTTTTCTGTGAGATCAATTTTAATATCCCAAACAAACTGGATAAAAATTCTGAATTTAATGAAAATTTTTATACCTATGGAACGTCACTGGAGACAATGGAGAAGAAAAATTCGCTAAACCGAGAAGGGTGAAGAATTCAAAATGATACCTACGTCATTCGTTGTATATTCGCAGGCAGCATTAATGTGGACGATGAAATACAGCGACCTTCACGTCGAAGTCGAATGGAAAGAAGTATTTCGAGACAATTTTTTAGGTCTAATAAAATTCCATAAAATACCGGCAAATCTTCTTATGAAAGAGGTAGATCCGCTAAAAGTCGTACCAAATGACATTATTGTAACGGCCCTAGCGTACCAGGTAAGTTTTTTTTTTTTAATACCTTCATTTTATTACTTTTTATTTATTTATTTTTCTTATCTCCTTCAGAAAAGCCACATTTTTTTTCTCTTTTCGTTCGATTGAATTTTTTTTTTTTTCTTTTCTTCCAAACAATAAGAAGCTCTATACTTAAGCATGCCATAAAATACGTTCGTACAGCGTAAACTTTTTTTTTTTTTTTTAATTTTATATTATATTCGTTTCCAGCTCTACAAACTTTTTATTTTGGTAACTTTCCACCAAAATATCTCTAAAACGCAATTATACGCGTTCTTTTTTTTTTTTTCTTTTTTTTTCTTACTCTTTTACTTTTAGTTTTTTATTTTTATTTTTTGGTATTATTTGCGATTATAAATCTTTTCAGCGTTTACCAACTTGCTTTGCTCAGTTCTACAACGAAATGCCTGTTAGCAGTATATCTGAAGGCATGAAGTGCAAACTATCCTATGTAGCAATTTCAAAATTTTACAGGACCATCAAAAAATTATTTCGTTTGCGGTGAGGGGGGTTGGATTCGGCAAAATGGGGGCTCAATCGATTCCTTGAAGCCTGGCGCATATGTCTGTGTACCAATTTTAGGCCTAAGTCATACGTAGGCTAAGAAAACGAGGGTTAAAGGTCTGCACATCCTACGTCCATGTGAAATATGAAACAAAAAATTCTAAGTGCCATCAACTTTAATGATAAAATTACAAAGTACAAATTATACGTTTATGGATTTATAATGTAGTTGAAAAAAGGACAATTGGGTAGATCGATATATGGAAGCATAGCCTTCAAATCTTTTACCTTACTTGCATTTAGTTCAATCTTTTCAGAAAGCCATTGAGTTCCAATGATATTATATCGCGAATAGTATAACCTGGCTTCAAAATTCTTATAGCTTTAAAAGGTTCCATTGTTGGCATTTTTTTCCCCATTGAAGTGTTGTAACTTTTGCCAGCAGCTCGTAATTTTCGTCTTTGCATCCTTTTACTTTCTGATTCTTTTTTCTCCTTGCGGAACGGACTGATCTTCGTTGGTGTTAAATTGTTTGAGGTTGAAGGAATAGGATCCATCGTTAAACCTATTCATAAACTTCAGAGAAAATAATAATCGTACTTGTACAGTATCCGAAATTCCGAAGTCATACACTTGCATACACTAACTCAGTTTACTGATAATCTGAACAGATTCTTATCAAAATGTTTCGTACGACTTAGGATGTTTTGCATGCATCACTCGCCACCACATATGCATGCTGCGATCTTTAGGCTACAATAAGAAGTACCTCGAGGCGCTGTGGGCACTTAGAATGTTTTGTATTGTACGTGCGCTAGTTCATAGGATAATCTGCATGCAAAAAACCCATTTCAGAAAATTTGGCACTTAGGATACTTTGCACTTCACGCCTTCATCTATATATACATATACGTATATGTGTTTTTTTTCTCTCTTTTTCTCTTAACTTTCTTTAGGGGTGCTTTTTTTTTTTTTTTCCCCCGAAAATAGATGGCGAAAAAACAGTCTATAAGTTGCTTATAGAGAGGGAAGAAAAAAAAAATTAAAATGTAAAATTATCCAGCATCGAACAGAAATCTCACGGCCAAAAGATATGAAAAGGCAATTTTAAAATGTTCTAAATTCGGCCACGTTACGTTTGGGCGGACGAAAAATTAATTAAATTCGTTTCTTGAATATTGACAGTTTTAATTAAAATTTTTGTCCAATTCGTCGGTTTATAGGTGGGTAGGTATCGTTTTTTTTGTTGAAATGGAGGGAAAAAATGTTTGTGTAGGACGAATGAAAAGAGTTTCGACTGAACGAATGATAGGTATCCCAAGGTGGGTAGATTCTTTAAATTAAAAGTCGCTATCCGGTGGCTATTCGTTTGAAAAGGTCGTTTTGTTTGTTTTTTCCTCTTTTGAAAATATAACCCACCGAGGTATAGCCTATCAAATTGTGTTCATATCCTTATTCGAACCGTATCGTATACCTATACACCTACCGACTGTTTTTCGATGTTTTCTTTCACTTCAAAGCTAGTCGAACATTCTCAATGGCCCGAGGAACGTACTTTTCCCATTAAAGGCTGCTACTTCAAGTTTGAGTTAGTTAATACATCACTTGAACTGCGTATAAGTCAACGTTAAAAGGCCACTCACTAAATTTTCAAACGTAAAAAATCACTTATCGTCATTACAAAAATTATACGATTGTAGGTAAGTTGGGTACGACATCCAAAAAACTATCTCTACGTTTGGTCGATGAGATTTCGAATTCGCCTTTGTAGAATGACTCGCACACAATATTCTTGGGCAAAAGTGAGAAGAATAGTTGGTATTCTCTTATTTTAGACTGCCTTCGTTCGTGCGGTTCAGTTAGGTCTGCAGAAATACCAATATTATACGGGTTCTGTTTCGTTGTGAATTAAATTCGTACATTTTTTTTTATTACAAAGAGAATAATTGCATAATATAAAGGACTAACCAAATTTCTAATATCTTACAACCCCCCTACCCGCAACAGGTTATCCAAAAAAATTAGTACCGCTACAGATGATATGTGCTTAACTATAGGCGTACGCACCAAAATTTGTCTCAAAACATAATTTATGGAAAATTTGATGTCCATCTGGCAACACGGTTTATTTCTGAACCTATGATCTTGTACTTTCCGCAAGACCAATTAAGTACAATTGAGTCAGAAAAACGAAAGTAGTGCTGCATCTAACCATTATAAAATCATACGGTATTCACCAACACAGGCGCAAATAATGTGTTTATTAGACAAATAATTTTCATTTGCGATAGTGGCCCCAATGGCAAGATGACCGAGTTTATAGCTGTGGTATGTCATACGCGCATCTGTGTGCTACGAAGCATTCTTATTCTGCATCACACAGCATGACATTGTTTGCAGTCTGAGTGATGTGTAAAAATCGATGCACCAGGTACAATAGATGAATTATATGACACAGTTCGCATAAGCCTGTGCACAGGACCTCAAAGAAAAAATGTTGGTTTCGGAGAAATAAACTGACGGGCAGGGGCGCAGATAAAAGGGGATAGGGGAGGCTCTCCCCAAAAGTTTTGATCAGTTGGCAAAGTTGTACAAGTTGTTTATTAATTGGAAAAATTGCGCCTAAGAGAAAAAAAGAACATAATATACAAGTGTGTTGTTTTTTTGTTTTTTTTTTTAGCAGTTGGTAATTTCAAAAATTTCAGTTAGCAATTTTCATTTTTTTCCCCTCCCAAAAAAAGCCTTTCGCTACGTTTCCGCTGACGGGTCCTCTAGGTGACATATCCAGGATTTACCCATGGGCTGGGGTACAAAGTGGGAAAACAGTTTCACGAGGAGACCCATCGACCAATCGAAAAACCTTTTTCAGGTGTTTCGCATATTTTAGAACATAATAATATATTTTAATGCCGTTTTAGAAACTTGAAGAGTGGTTTGACGCCTAAAACCTCCCCCAATGGATACGGTGTATGGAACTGTACCGTCTAAAAGTTGAATAATTTTTCCTACAGACACTCCAAGTGTGTTGAAAAAGTATATTATGTAGAATACATCCGTTTAGCTTGAACCATGTGCGAATTCCTGTTACCACCAATTCTCTTTGGCATCCTTATACTTCCTTTTATTTCATTTAATTAAAAATATTATCGTGTGCAATTTTTATGTAAGACCAGATCAACCTGTTGACTGGCATTCACTCTGTTTAAATTTTAGTGAATTCTTTCAAGCACTAACTAACTAAATACCAAACGAAGCACACACAAGGCACATAATTATCTTCAATTTAGCAATTTTCAAAAATTCAAAAATTCGAAATCAGTCTTGGAAAGTGTATGATCCTCATATATCGTTTTTTTTTTTTTTTTTTTTTTTTTTTTTTGATAATTTTTGATGCCGAGTTCTTTCGAGAAGTCTACATTAATCCAACCCACAATTACGTACCAATTTGGCACTGGTGACTCCGCTCTGCACGTTTCACCTACAAACATTATTACACACTAAAAAATTCTACTAATTTACACATGCCATCATGTTACTCACACATAAGGCATTACTTTGAGTGATAGGCGATTAATTGGAAAAATTGATTAATTGATTTCTTACTGTAGTCAATTTTATCGCGTAATAATCGATTATTTTTCGGTGAGCCTTACCAACTGATTATTTCTAAATTTCCAGATGTGGTTTTTTGAAAGTTTTTCACTGCGGTAAGTGATAAAATCGTCATGGCTCTTGATTCTCGAGTGATTGGCAGTTAATTGAAAAAAATCTATTTATTAATTTTTCATAGTAACTTTTGTATAATAGTGCAATTATTTTGAGATGAGTCACATACTCAAATAATCAACTGGTCGATTCACTCATATTTCGTTAATCGCTTAATCGATTATTTAGACTAATCGATTTTCGTCTATCACTAATTATTGTAATTACCACTTGAATTACTACGATTTGTTGCTCTTGTCTTCCATAAAGCGGAGGTGTAATTCTCCATGGCAAAACATTCTATCATCTCTCCTGTAAATCGTATCGATGAATGAATTGTGTAGGTACGTATTTGCACATGCCAATTCTTATTGGTTGTAATCTCGTTGTCATTGACCTTGTAGAATTATTATAAAGTTCCACCACATTTGACCTAAAATACCTAAGCATTATCAGTTGTTCAGACATAGGATAATAAAACGTAAGCTGCTTGGCAATCAGCTTTACATTTTGATGGGAGCAGATACCTATTGATATCACCTAACACAAGCATACAGCTACACAAATACATAATATATCTCACATATGTATCGTTGCTAAGCGACTTAAATTTCTCATCCTATGGTGAAACATGGTTTTATCGCTATATCCAGGGCATTAAATTGTACATTGAAAGCTCGTTGTGGAATCATACAATTGTTTGCATTGGAGACTAGTCATCACCTTATAACTTAATAAAGTTAGTAAGACTAAGCTTATTAAGAAAGATTTGTTGGAAATATTCTGATAATTAGTTATGTTTATATTTTTCATTATTCCTGGATTCTTCATTCACACATTTTTATAAGTTGAACAACAAATAGAATATGATTTTTATACCCCAACTTGATTTAGCGATATGCAACCAATGGAATTTATGTGCACTCCAATTAAGGTATCACCCTGCTGAATTTAATAATTTGCTCGGGGAACACATGCGAATATGGGGATGTGATCAAATGAAATTTTTAAATAACTGAATGTAAAAGGCAAGCCTGATGAAAGGGGAATGGGGATTTCCCTAGGCCCCGCATTTTCAAAAAACAAAATTGTATATTTTCGTAAAAAACCCGACGTCAAAATGGATACGATTATAATTTCAATTTGCTATATAATTATTTTCTATATTAATAATTATAAATGAATTTTCAATTTTTTGGAGGTCACATATTTTTATTTATTTTTTTTGCAATACCCGCTGATAAACGACATTTTGATACACACCTTGACAATGTATAAAGTACCTATATGTGATTTTAGAACCACTTAGAACCGATGTATAAAGTCTTTACTTTATACATCGGTCTTTACTTTACGCATCATCTTGGGCGCATGCCTCATTTTATACACTGGTCCTATTTACTACACATAGCCTTCGTCGTCATTTACTTCGATTATTTTCATTAATTTTTTTTTTTCTATAAGTTTATTCGCTGCGGAGATTCAAACGTCTAACATCTTCATCAGAAAGAGAACTGTAACCACTATGCCACGATATTTGGTTGAAAGTTTGGGAATAGTTTGCGCTCGTATGTTTCCCAACTGCAAAAATATTTATTTATTTAATTCCTTTTTTGTATGGTGAGCGGGTGTTGCAAAAAATAGTGTGTTACGCACGTGTGATTTGCAGCCCGAGCCAAAGGCGAATGATGCAAAAATCACATTCGGATCAAAATCACCTATTTTATGCACTCGGATCGCAAATCACTAGTATTTATTTTCCCACTTCCTTTTTATGACCCTACCTAAAGGAGTGGATTGTTCAAGTGATGGTCTCATTTTTACCTCCATCCGCAGCTTGATCTAAAATTTTTCATTTCAGCTATTAAATCTGTTTTTCTCCTGTAACAGACAGCAAATTGTAGCGACAATCACCTGTTAGGTTTGAGAGTGCCTGTAGTAACAAAACCCAATGTTTCAAATGGAGCAAATTGTTTGTGGATTTTGCACCATTAAGTTCACTGTAATTTAGCTTCCCTATTTTCAAAGTTTGAGTTCGCCTTTGCCTAAAACAATAGCAAACAGATCGTCAAATTTCAAAGTTTCAGTTAATAAATAGCATATTACTCGACTCTTTAGGTATGTCGGCCTACACATTTTGACAAATATAAGTTCGACTACTTAGGTAACCACTACGTTTCAAGTATAGATATATATCCTTCCGAATTCACTGTATTTATAACAACTTACCAAAAAGCTTCATCATTCACGAACTCGTTTCAGAGTTGAAAGTTCTCTTTGCTCATCCATGCGAAAATATACTTTGTATCGACGTGTATTTTCACACCTGCTATGTGGTTTTAGTTTTTAATTGTCCTAGCCTAATCACGTTTCGTTTGTACATAATACCTACTTATATATTCTGATCTTCTGATGTGAACTTTTTTTATTTGTTATATCTTCAGAAAGAACAGGAAGAGGCACTGGTTTATTGATAACGCTGGAAAAATAAAATTATCGAATTTTGACGTAGCCTACAAAAAACACACGCGTATATACGTTCGTTCAAAATTTCACAAAAGAAAAAAAAATTTAAAACCACATTAATTCGTTCGATTCTTTGACGAGTCCCACAACATACCTACTGTAAAACCGATTAATCAAAAATAAACAAAAGGTAAAAAAGTTTTCATGGTTCCAAACCAGTAGTAAATAGGTTGCTTTATTTTAATAACGTGTGACCCCTTCAGCAAAATATCCTGTATCGCTAGGAAGCTGTTTTATTTATTTTGTTTTGTTTAAATTTTATTTTCTTTATTTTTGATATTGTTCATAGCATGAAAAAAAAAAAAAAAAAAAAATAGTTGTTTCATATTCTTACAAAAAACACTTGACGATAATTTGACGGAAAATTTTGAATAGAAAAATGAAAAAAGACAAGGAAAATGATAATTGGCTGGTTCATAACCGCTTGGTACTTATATATATATATGTTCATTTTCCCTCCGCTTGCCAAAATATAATATCGAATAATAAGTTAAACACTTGTGGCTTCGTTAGTTCCAAAAGTTTTTTCTTTTCTTTTTTTCTTCTTTTTTTTTTTTTTTTTTTTAATATTTTTTTCGTTGCCGTAGTGTGTGTTATGCGTGTGCGAAGAATATTGTAATTACGTTGTTCCATATTGTTTTTCTTTTGTTTTTTTTTTTGGATATTTTTTGAAAGTTGGACCATGTGGCGTGATGTAACTTTTTTTTCCACAGTCCCTTCATGACTTAGTCAAATTTCCACAAGTCATTACCTTCGAGTACCTATACTCGTGCTATTGCTTCGTTCATCACGTGTTTCTCATCTCGATCTGCAAAAACACAGGTTTAAGGACCATTGAAAGTGAGAATCACTAACTTGTTATATTCTGTCAACGTACGTGTCGAATAAGTTGCTTACCCCAGACTTACAAAGGCAATTTCACCCAAAAATGTGCGAGTTCAGGGTTTGCAACCTATTCGACACAACATGCGTTGAGAAAGTACGCAGATGGTGTCATTTTTTTCATCCCTTGCGAAATGTGAATGGGCGTGGGAAAATTACGAAGATGTCTTTAAGAAAAATAATTCAAAAACTGAAATATGTATTAAAAATTCGAAGCGGAATATTTCCTTCAATTTTAGGAATAGTTTATAGTCCAATCAAATCGTACAAAAAAAACCGCATTAACTACATAGGGTTGTTGGGTGGGTTCCCTAGATTAACATATTGAAAGTTTCACCCTCCACACGCCCATCCTTTTTGTAAAGGGGGTGTTTGTCCGTCAAAATTTGGTTTTTTGAATTTTTTTCCCCGAATTTTGATTTTGTAATAAAAATAAGTCAATAAAAAATTGTTTATCATAAAATTTCCTACAAAGAAAATGACCTACAGTTTCTTGCTCAACGCCCACCTTTCCCTACAGGGAGGCATGAAAAATCCATTCTTTAGTGAATTTGTTCAATAGCATTATATGGGAAATATTACTTGTAATTATCATACCACGTACATAACTCGTAAACGAAATAAATATTTTCTAACCTTTCACTCCCTTCAATAACCCCTTTCAACAAAAAACGGTTACATGCAGTTTTTCAGTCTTGAAAATAACAAAATTCAGAGAATATAGTTGTTTTCAAGACTTTCTGTAGGAGAAGGGGGGCATCAGACAAAAAACTTTGAAGGTGGAAAGGATGCGAGAAAGTTATGGAAGGAGAGCGGATGGGTCGAAGATATGTTTTGGGTTTACGAATTATCTACACGGTGTGATATTTCTCATATAATTCTATTAAACATGATTAGTGAATAATGGTTTTTTCAAGACTTTCTGTGGGAAAGAGGGACGTCAGGAAAAAATCTGCATGTAACTTTTTTTGTAGGAAACTTTATGTCGAACAATTTCGCACTAACCTATTTTTATCACAAAATCAAAATTCGCAGAGAAAATCAGGAAAAACCAAATTTTTGAAGATAAGCACCTCCCTCCCAAAAAATGCAAGAGGTGAGAAGGGTGTAACTATTAGAATAATAATTCAGGGAACGCACCCAACAACCCTATATAGTTAAAGTTTATAGGCTAATTTGTTTTTTATTTCCTCATTTTGATGCTGTTTTGACTGGACTATTTCAAGTTCATAGAAATTTTTGTTATTTTATATCGTTGAGTTCTGTCAAACTGCATCATTGAAATAAATTATTTTTTAAATTTATTTCAAAGTTAAATTATAAAGAAGATCCTGGCTTCTGAAATTGAGAAAAATAATACAGAATTCTTTTAAAGGACATTTTTTGTCAATGGTTTCCAAAAGTTTTACTTGAGAGTTTGCCATAAACACACGTTACTGAAATACACTACGTATGTCCCTGATGCTAGCATTTTCTTAAATTTTATTTCTACTTAATCGCACCAACATGCTAACAACATTTTAGTCATTCTTTTCTTTTTGTTTTTGCCCAGCTCTATGAAATGTCGCAAATCCCAAAATTAGTGACCTGAATCATTACCCTATTCCATGGTTTCCCCATTTAGTCATCTGTATATACTAATGCCTCAGTCTTAATCAATACTGATTTCTCATAAAGTGATAACCTTCCTTTTCCCATTTCTTCCATTCTTACACCTAAAATGTAAAATGTCTGTACCTTTTGTCACATACCTGGCTACTTTTATCAACTTTTTACTTCAACATGACTTGAATAGAATTTTCATGTAAGTAAGTGCTTAATAGGTAACAGCTTGAGATAGGTACCCGGCAAAGCCAAAGAAAAAAAAATGAAGAGAATTATATAGCCGATGGTCTGTCAGTGTAAATTTTCTAATCGCATAAAGCATCGACACTCAGTCTCACCATAAAGACACCATTTTGGCAATACGATAATTTTTCTCTTCCTTCTTTCGATCCATTTGTTATCTTGTGACCTCTTTTAAAATTAATCAAGTATAGACATGGAAGTGTAATCTAAAAAATGAAACGGTGTCAAAATCATCCGCCCCCCCCCCAAAAAAAAAAAAAAAAAAAACAAAAAACAAAAGAACAAAAAGAAAAAGAAAAAAGGGAAAAAATAACGAAGAAAAATTAGGCCACTCTATTCTAGCTCACTTTTCAGGACAAGTCTTCTTCCAATCAAGATGAACTGAATTTACCATTAAGTCGCAGTTCAAAAGTATACACTAAACAAACAGAAGACGAGTTCAGAAAAATAATCAATGAAGCTGCAACGGGACACTATGGGCTCTATTTCCTCTCAAAATCTGTACGTTTTGGTTTGAATATGTCGTAGTGTATAATATTATTTTGTACCTTATTCGTATTCGTGAATATAATGAAACCAAACATAAGAAAAAATAATACGAGTATAAAACCTTTGAAAAAAATGAATGCACAATGAATTCGGTTTTCACATCCTCTTTTCAAAAATGCTTTATGTATTTGCCTTCGTCGCATTTTTTTCTATTGTTTTTTACCTTTTTGTGACTTCGCCTGCTACGGTTATGTGCCTCTTCGTTCCTCTTGAGATTTCAGCCGAATTTTCGCTTTTGCCGATCATTAAAATTTGAATAAAATTGTTTGAAATGAGTTATACTTCAGCATAGCATGTCTGTAGATGCTGGTACAATCATTATTTCTGAATTATTTATGTACTCTAATGTTACGGTGAAAAGTTTTCATATTTTTACAGCCTACTGCGATTATTACCTATGAGATGGTTAGAAATATTATTATGTATTTTGTTTTACCGTTCAATTTTATTATTCTTATTAATTTATTAGATTGTGGCCAGTTGTGGGAACAAAGAATGGAAGTGAAAGGTGTTGTCGATCATGAGTGGAATTGTGTGGGTCAGTTTTAGTTTTTCTGCCAACGATGTTATGGGGATTACCAACTCGTATGTGGTATAGGGGCTCCCACCCCTCGACAGCAGTCGGCGCTGAAAGGATGGCTTATTATTCGTCTCTTGTGAATATAGGCCTAGGTATACTAAAAGAGAGAAGAAGAAGAAGAAGCCAAAAGGCCATTTTCATTTGATCTTAGCCAGCAAAAGCTAAAGCCATTGTCACAAGAAACAAAAACAATTTATGTTATATTGTGTATGTATTCAAAACAGACCTGGACAAAAAGTGACTGGCCGTTCTCCTCTGAAGCCAATGGCATCAACTTAAGTGCTATAGTTTCACAGTGGAAGTAAGGAACCAAGGAGGAGGAGTCTAAAAAATTATATAATAATTTTATTGTACAATGGTCGCCGCTTCGTGCGAACAAATTGGAACGTGAGAAATTGGTCGGATAAGACAGAAACTATATTAAGCAGTCACAAAAAAAATAATAAAAATAAATAAATAAAACATAAAAAAAATAAAAAAAATAAATAAAAAATAAGTAAATAAAAAAAAATAAAATAAAAAAAAAATAAAAAAAATAAAAAAATAAAAAAAATAAAAAAAAATATAAAAATAAAAAAATTGTTTTTAGTAAACCACACAGCGTTGATTCAAGTATGTAGGGATCTTCAATTTTATTATGAATTGATAAATTCTGACTTTCACCAGCCACCATGTTTATGAAATCACCTCCAACTAACAAAAGGACGGTGCGAATGAATTAAACATTCAGCTGCTAAGGCCTAAAATTGTAGGAATAATGTCTCACAAACAGAGTTTGCATTTGTGATTCAACCTCTGATGGACGCATTAATAGCCAACAAACAGGTTGACAAATGGACTGACTATCAAGTAAAAAATACGTTCAAATAGTCGATTTTAAATTGGAACCTGAAATTTTGTCCAGAATAAACGAAACTCCGAATTAATCGGTGGTCGAGTTATCCAGCAACCACCAGTAATTACAAATTTTTTCAGAATAAAATTATAAGCAATTAATATGGTCGATACAATAATAACTGCGCAACTGCATTGACAAATTTTATGTTTTATTCCCGAAATTAATGTAAAATATTTTCATATTTCCAGCTAAGAATATTTTATGCAGATTTACGTTTTCTTTATTTTTTTTTGTGTTCACTTTTCATGCAAAATTATTGAACTTTTCAAAGACTCGATCCATTACTGGTAATTTATCTTCGAGATCAAGAAACTTTTTCATTTTCATCGACTAAAGAGTAAGTATAAGCCATTAGAATGCGAACCTTGTCCATAAAACTTGTGCTGAACAGTTGAAAAACTTTCGCAACTTTATGTTGACGAATCGAAAGCGAATTACAATGCCTTAACCAGATTGCGAGCGAAATTTAGCAACTTTCTGAGACACAATTCGAGGGGCAGTGCGTCGTGGTGCTACACCTCCTCTTCATCGTTCGTCTCTCCTCGTTTAGACCCACATAGAAGCTGGCAAGTTCTTAAAGGAAAATTACAAACTCATGTTAGCCAAAAAAAAAAAAAAGGTCCTATGTTTACGCCAACACGTAGAGTAAAATTTAATTAAATTTCAACGTCGTCGTTCAATTTCAGATCAACTTACACGAGTGGTAGCAACCATTTTGAAATAGGAATTTAACGTATCTATACAAATATTGAGTAGCTTTTGTAAAAGAGAAAACTTTTCACCATAGATGGACGCTATTTTTTTTTATTTTTTTTTTCGCTGCTTCGTTTGATCAACCCTTTTCTACAGCTTTTGATATCTATTCGATCTATCCAAGCTTGAATAACCGTTTTTTAGTTTATTTTTTCAACTTTTTTTTTTTTTTGTTTCGTCGGTATTTTAATTCATATATAGGTTAATGAAAATTGAAACAGCTCAAAGCTATGCGACTGGAATTTTATGGCGATTTTACCCGTGAAATTCAGGGTTTTTTTTTGCTTCAGAAAAAAATTTGAATAGGGTGGCATATTCTAAGGAGCGGTTGTGTTGAAATCGTTGAAATTCCAATCGAAGGCTGAAAGTTTACGTGGAAGACGAAAACTACGGGAATGTTGACACTTGACAGGCAGGTCGCCTAATAAATATCTGGTAAAAACACTTTTAAATGGTTTATTTTTTGTTAACTGAAACATGTTTGTTCAGATAGATGTCTAGAGTTTCAATTACAACAGCTGAAAATCCGTTTTTTTGTATTTCACTATAGAATTCACAAAATTCAAAGTGGCTATTGCTGGCGTCAAGATTACAAAATCAGTTTAATAAAGAATACGCCTCAGCTAGTAAAACCCATGTAAAACTTCTTTGAAAAGTCATAATGAAATGAGAAGAAGCTGACAATATATGTTGAAAAACCCCAATGAAAAAAAACTATATTATATTAGTATTCTGACTGGCCAAAAGGACAGGAGAATATATGAATTGTTTTATGAAAAGAAGAATAAAAAACAAAAATTCAACTTGAAGAAAAAAAACCTAATCTTGAAAAAACTATATTATATTATCTGCTCTACAGCTAGTTATGAGATATATAAGTCCTTGAGCCATATCTTTAGGCTGAGACCTTTTAAAAAAACAAATTATTAGCAACATTAAAAGGCACACAAACAAGAGTTACCGTTATCCAAATCTGACTATTGCAATTCTTGTTTAGCCCCTACCATAGACCGAGTGCTAAGGTGTTTAAACATCAAAAAGTTTGTGTGTTGTGGGATACATGGTGGAAGTAAGCACCATTTGTATAACTTTCAACTTACATATTGCTTATCAATGGCACACAGAGCTTCAGGCATTTGCCATCACCCACCACCTAGCACATTTCTAATACAATATGGTGCTCGTTCTATTCTACTCTTCTGACTGAACCAAAGTGTATGTAAAACGGGTAAGTATACATACTGTTTCATTGGACAATCCTAAACTTTCATAATACAAATGATCATGTGAGCTAAACCAAGTTCCACTTCAAAAGTTGATATGACATTGTGTCCAGGAATGCTTCTTTCCAAATTATAGCACCCTGCCCTGAATCTGATACGAAGTAAAGAATGGATGTTTGTTTTGCGTTTATGGACATAGTTTTACGAAGGATCAAAATTGATGTTAATGAAACAGCTATTGTCATAGAGGGTGATACTGGCCTGGGTCACTCTGTATTTATCATTTATTTATCGCTTTAGTGCTTCTGTGGATGGTTTATGTAATTCAGTAATGTTTAGATGAAAACACAATGATATAATCATTCATTTGATTTGTGTTTGAAGTGGAATATTTACTATCATTGTATGTTCTATGACCAATGTTTATGGATATAAATTCTTATCAAGTTATCTGTGTGTAAATAATTTGATCTGTGGATATAATATGTTTGATTGTTTTTATTGAAATTTGTTCCTCACACCAGCAAAATTCGATACTACCTCTCAGTAGATTTACTGCATTGCTGGTCTTCTAAATAATTTTGGCTGTGTATCAGCTATTCCTTGTCCTTGCTTTAAGGGAGCCTGCTATTTCACTCGATGAAAATGTATGTATATGATGAAATTCTTTAAAAAAATTTCTACATTCTTCTCGGTGAAAAAGCGTGTATAGAGATGAAAAACATCTTGGGATTTTGGCCAAGGAATGCCACGATGATGCCAGGATGTCCTCCAGGGGACGCTGCTTCAACCTTCCTCCACCACTGGCCCAAAGTTGCATACACTGGCATATCCCCTCATTTGCCTGAAAGATCCCACCACCCATGTAAAAAGTGAATCACATAAATTAAGATTAATTCAATTTATAGTAATTACAAACACCCAAAGGTTCAGGAAAAAGAAACAAATAGCTTATTTTAGAAAAGCATTTGATAAAAAAATTTCCACGGTTCTAAATAATGTAAATTCATATTTATTTCAAAAGAAATAATTAAAAAAAGTTCTGTACAGCTGGGATTTAAACAGCTGTATACCAAATGATCTGCCTTTTACCGGAAGCTGACATGATGCTCAGTTTTTTGAAGTGTAATCAAAATGATAATCAATTAGTAACATGCTTTCTCCTATTGCGCTGTAAAAATACGATAGATGTGGTAATGTGCAAATTCCACTGAGAGGTAATACCATTGTGTTTTGGCATTTCTCATAGAGCTTGTAATCATTTCTCAAAAAACAAAATAGCACTTTGTTCGTTTTTGAGTGAGTGATTAAGGTTTATCCAAAAACAAAACATTGATGGGAAGCTGTTAATATTGGAATGTTCTTTGTTGTGAATTTTATTACGGAAGATCATTGTCAAAAAGTATATTATATTAGTCAAGTTTAGTCGGTGAAAAATAGTAGAGATAAATATTGTAATTCCTCAGAAAACAGTCGGACAGTAATTTCATGTTTCCAAAAATTAAAGACACTTTTGAGGTCTGACATTGTAAGTCAAATGACATGGTGACCGTCCTTTTTGCCTTTGTAGAGTAAACAAAATGTAACTTTTTAGATGAAGTAAACATTTCTTTTCTGTTATTTTCATTTAATTTAATTTTCTGACGTTAATATAATTGATGTGTAATCATCTTAGCACTCGGTTTACAGTACGGGGTATAAAACGAGAATTACAATTGTCATATTCGCGTAACTCTAACTTTTCAACTGTTAATTTTTGTTTGCGTATGTTACATAACGAGAATTACATTCAGATATTTTTACATTTACACATCAATCCTTTAGGAGCATAGCCCCTGGTGGAACTCACACCTTTTTTTTAATTACATTTTTTATTATTAAAACAGTGGACCTGCAATGGAAGGAAATTAGGGGCTCTCCTCTTTAGGGAGTTTTGTATCATTGAAACATTTTTCTAATACTGTTTTTTCAAACAGGTTTGATAAAGAAAGGGTATATCTGCTTTTATTTCATTTTTTAGCTCTAAGAGTGTGTCGTATATTTCAGAAATCAAGAAAAATGTTAAAAAATTGGCCAGTATTACCTGCAACGGCGTATTATACCATAAATGAAACAAAGAGATTAAAATCATCCAAATGTTCCTTCTTGGTGGGATTTTAATGCCCTCCCTAAAACAGATGAAGAGGATCAAAATGAAAAATCTGATTATCAAATGAAGATTGTGCTCTTGATTCAGTATAACCTACAAACGTATTACTTCAACATCGTAAGCAAAATTTGAAACCCTTTTTTTTTTCTACCAGAAACTTCCCCCAATCCTTCCCAGAATTATTGTTTTAGGTCTCATAACCATCTTCCACGTATGCTTTCTGCAAGCTGCTGTCACTACGGAATACTGTATATATGTATAGTCAATCCAACAACAATCTTTCACAATTTTCTTAACAGTAAACGAAGGTTGTGTTGCAGGCCGATCCCTCGTGCGTGAATCCGGAGAATCCAAATGGCAGTTCTGCAAATTCAGTCGAGGCCGCCCCAAATAATGCATCGTCGTTACCAAGTCTGGAGCTGCAATACGCCTCCAATTCGACTTTGAGCTCGTTCGGATCCAGTGACCACGTTTCGTCGGATGGATCAAAAACTATGTTTTAACATTGCCAAGCAAGAATACTTGAGGCATGGTGGCTGACCCAGTTATTATCGTATGGAAAATACCGCGCTTATAATCAAAGGAAATGACTAAAGGATCTTACTTTCAAAAAGAAAGAGGAGGAGCACCAGATTTTGGTCTCTTTTTCTGGTTCCTCCTGCAAGATTTCAGTCAGTCTGTCAAATTTTTTACAGCACATAAACCTGAACGTTATTAACAAAATATTTCATTAGTACAGTGTGCTGTATATAAGATGTGCAGAATAGGGGTGAAGGGGGTGTATTTTATGTCTCTATATTGGAATGTTTTTTGTAAGTTCTGGGAGTCAAAGGCGTAGATAAGTCCGCGTTAAGGAGGGCAACTTATTCTCTGCTGTCTCTTCAGACTCTTCCCCATCAACCCGATCATAACACCACCACCACCACCACCACCACCACCACAACTGACAAAGATACACAATACTTAAATGTCAAGCTTTTTATAAGCTTTTATTCTGCTCACTATTGTCATTTTAAAATATACTAACATTGCAGCCAACCTCCCGCAACGAAATAATGTTTATTTCGCATGAAGCTAAAGCCAAAAAAAAATAAAAGCTTATATTTCAAAAATTCGTTTTTAATCTAAACTTATTTATTATTATTTTTTTAGTTACGATGGTCTAGAACTCTCTAGGACCCATATTTACGCCCTTACAGGCATCCAAAAGTAGCCCCACATTCCCCATCTATTGGACGTAGTTTTATTTCAAGATATAAAAAAGAATCCTTTTAGACAAAATCATCTCGAAGAGTAATAATTGTTATTATGGTCGGGTCGATCATTGAATAAGAAAATGAGAGGTATTTTTATCTTTTAAACAACGTGTTGTGAAAGTCAGGCGCATCTTATCAAGAAAATAGATCGATTTAGGACCCATTACTAAAATTACTGTCTGTATGATGTTTTAATGTAAAGGGGAGTTACCTATTCATACTAATTTGAAGTGAACTGAAAAAAATGGTGACAGTTAGATTTCATTTTTGTTGCATTACAGTCAACAATATTCTTTCATTTAAAGGTCTGTAATGCTACTTTAACAAAACAAGACTACCATAATGTTCAAAAAATGAAGTAGTTTAAAAATTTCTGTATCTTTGTATCCATGTAGAATAATTATGTCTGTGTTGAATGAAATGGCTGACAGAACTGAACTGAACAACGTGCACTCAGATAGTTATAGCGAGTAAATTATTGTGGTCTAGGTATTGGTCCTGAAGGAAAAAGAGAACCGGAATATTTAGACAAAAACGACGACGGGCTTCCTCAAACAATAGGTATGTTCCATTTGTGATAATGGAAAATTAATACAAGTGCTTTTAGAACTTCAGTGAAGAAGGATGAAGTTAAACTTCTGAACTGTGTGTTCCACGTTTCCTTGTGGTTAGTTGCCCTGCATTACCATACAAAGGTTGCTAGTTGGAGACCCGCTGCCACTTCGATTCTATTAGTGCTTCAGTATTCAACGATCGTTTATCGAAAATTATTCGGAATTTAAAAATTCGTACCTATTGGTAGATCACTGGCTACCAGATTCCACCCAACCCACGGTGATTTTCATTTTACGATTAAGAAGAATTCGGTTAATATTAAACAATTTATGTGTTATGAAATTAATTCTGTGCCTACCTTTTGATTAATAATAATTTTTGTGTTTCTATGATACTTTCTTGATAACTTTATCGATTCGGTATTACTGCACGCAAAAAACTCTGATGCTCCTTGCTAATGTAGACTACTGCTACAACACGTATGGAATGCTGCTTAGAGGGTTGCATAATTCTTTGAAATTAAATCTATTTCCCTCAAGTTAAATGTCCACAAACCAGAACTGAGGACAGTAGTTGACTTAAGCCTGTACATATAATTATCAAAGATTTCTTATCTTTGCATATATTTTATTTTTTTTTACATAATTATAGGTACTATAGGTACTTGCGAAACTAATTATGAACCATTAACTTTTTTATGTGCTATCGCCTCTATTTATCTGAATTGTTTTCGAAAATCTATTCTAAGATGATTTTTAATTTTTCTTCGTTTTATTTTGATCTCAATGCAACCTATGTAATAAAATGATTACTGTTGCCAACGTATCTAGGCTATAATTGGTATTTTATCAATAAAATTAACCGTTAGTTATACTAAGGATATTCTGTTTTTAAACATATTTTCTTTATTGAATGAACATCGTGTAAAATAAATGTAAAATACATTGTACTCGTGTCATTCTTTATCCATAAACAAGTACCTCTTTATTAACCATTTTTATAAATTTTGCTTACCTTTGAATATGTTTTACGTTTCTCTTCGACTTATTGCTTTGGACTTACTCGAAAAAACTAAGTTATTTTTTCTTCCCGTTTTAAATGCGCAAGTTCACATTTAATCCTTACCAGTTTTCTAAAATTGAATTTTTCTTCGTTTGTATTCATAAATGTATTTACTGATTGAATATTAATTTGTTAATAACATATATGAAAATATAGTAGTTTGGTGCTTGCAGCCTTAAATACGTATACTTTTCCTTTATTTTGATCCTGTTGGTACGTCCGCACATGTAATTTAAAAATTCGTGTTGAAACACCATTTTCCATCCAATCTCAACCAATTTAAATAAAATAAAATAAAAGATGTTTACCTTTTTCATCTAACCATCCCTTATACTCTTGGTAAATGGCCCATTCTAAACTTCAAAACTAATCAAACTCAAATCCTCCTAAAATTTTTTAGAAAACATTTCAGTTACTAAACTGATGGCTGATTTTTTAGTTGCCAGCTAAGAAATTTAGTAGTCTGATAGCCTATAATCATTTTTAACTTTTGGCGTGAGCTGCCAGTTAAAGTAACCTAGATCATTATTGAAGATGGGAAAACCGATACCAAATAGCTTAATCCATAGGAAATCAAAAGCTACAGTTTTGTGCGAGTTGAGAGAAAGTAATTCACATACAAGACAGTTCTGTACCATTTTAAAATTCAAAGTTACGCTGTTTCATGTGTCAGAGCCTTTGAGAAAATATGTAATAGAGGGCTGATTGTCTTACAGTTCCATTCTTCAACTATAAATTGTTTTAGGGAATGAAATTACTTCAATATACCGCCTTAATAAACGAACAGGAAGTAAATTTGTTCGTTAAAATTATTTCACAAAATTATTTCCCAGATATTATTTCGCCAATTATTCACTCATATTCGATGCGCATGCACCACTACCCTCACAGCCACACACAGACACACCAAAAAAAATGTTCGTTTCTTCTGCCAAAACAAATTCTACCGTGTTACCTACGTATGCCAACAAAAATCCAAGAGGTATCTAGCTACCTCCCCATAAGACAAAAATGAACCTTGGATTTTATGTAAGTACATCAGAATTTTGCAGGAGCTCTGAAACTTAGTATATTAAAAGAATATTACATTTACATAATTTTTGATTTACCAGATGAAGGATGACTAGACAGATAGGTGTGTTTGAGCAAATATGTTTTTTCACAATTTACAAATTCTTGATTCTGTATTTTTCACAGCTACAGGCTCGTGGTAAATATAAAGGTCGAACAAGAATCTGTAATCTTATAGTCGATGGTTTATATTTTTATCAATTAAGGTAGATTCTTGTCAAAAATGTAAATGTTTCAGTATCATCATCATCATCACTTTCACAAATTTCAATTATTTTAGGTGAATTTTTATTGTTGACTTTCCATCATCAAGTTATTAATAAGTTTAAAAGAAGAAAGAAAAATAAAAAAGACAAAATCACTGATGACTGGGTAAATCAAAATTTGATATCCTGATATTAAAAATAAATCAAATTCATCGATAAGTTATAGAAATAAAACTGATAGGAGCAACCAGACAACCGAACAAACAATAAGTCCAACCAATTAGTAAAATTCCATTTCCACTGGATTAGCTGTAATGTTACAGTAAAATTGGGAGATCTGTAATTTTTACAAGTGAAGCTCAAACATAATTCTGTACAGAATCTGCACTCGCCCAAATGATTTTCTGTAATTTTTCTGTAAATTTCACTATACTTTTAAGGAAATTAAAAAAACTGGTCTTGGTTATGCATTTTTAGTAACACCTTCACTAAGATTCCTATGTAAAAAACGAGTATAAAACATAAAATTTGAGAAAAATCATAAGTTATCTGCAAAATATTTTCAAACTTGCTAGGCTACTTAAATAATTGACTGCAATATTTTATGTTTTCTAACATTTTTTCTGTGACCATACTTGATCATTTACTAGTGTTTGTGGCAAGTTACAATTCTCATACATTTAAGAAGGATGACAATGATTGGTCTAATGTGAAAATCTTATAAATAAAGTGCAGACTCTCTGTCATTTACGAATTATTTTCTTAAAAGGCAAGGGGTTTGGAATCAAACTGAAGTTCGTTTCATAGGTATGGGGGACTGGGAAGAAAATTTTGTTTTGCCAAAATAGCTGAAAATGGAAATAAATACCAAAAATGACGTAATTGCCAAAAAATTAACAAAAACGCCTATTTTTGAAGAAAAACTGTAGAATTGAAGGGAAAATTGAAATTTGAAGTTTCTACGTGCTATTTTCATTGTCTATTGGAGAGAAAAACTCAAATTGCAGAGAGCTAAGTTGATGCTAAGCATCCATTCTTTTATCAAATGACAGATGATCTTCCGAGTTATCCAAAACAGTTTCCCGATGGTTGAATTTCCATTTTTCTTTTCCTTGCGAAGTTAAAGTGATTTGAATGCAGAAAATTGGGCAAAATTTGAAGCAAAAATTGATTTTGTAGAAAAAGGTTGATGTATGCTTCTGAAATAATGGATCTAGAGCTATGGGAATTTGATCGTTGAATTTCTCGTTAAAAAGTACATAATGTTCATGCAGAAAATTGGAGAATTTGAGTATGAATAGAAATTTGAAGTTTTTTGGTGCTATTTTCATGGTCTGAAGGTTTTTTTTGCCGAATAATGGCAAAAATACAGTTTTCATTGCCATATTTTAACCTTAATAATGACGAAAAATTCGCACTCTACTTATAAACGAAGTTAATAATGACCTTGGCTGCTATTCTGTGTCGAAACAAGAATACTATAATGTTGGTATCGCTCTCGTCTTGCATAATTAAGTTTTGGTCTTGAATTTGGTAGTGTGGCTGTTGGCACGATTTCCTCAACATGTCAATAACTGTTAGTTCACACTTGAATTTTTTCCTCTCACATTCCTTCAAGTCTTCTCAATTCCTTCTCAATCTCCATTCTTTCTGTCACCATAAAGTAGTTTCAGCCATAGCCTCAACCCTTTTACATTTTTTTTTCTGGTCATGCGGGTCGAACACCGAAAACACCTCTTATTGGCACAGGCCTTGACTCTCAGGGCGTTTGTTTTGAACTTTTTCCTTCTCAATCATGTCTCGATTATGGTCATGGTCTTCCTTGCAAGAGTTTTGCTGTTATTGATGGCCGCGTTAAATTTACAGCTCACACCCTTCGAACATATATATAAAAAAAGAAAAAAACTAAACAAAACGGGCACCCATTAAATAATTAATAATATCAAACTCATAAACATTTAACAATTTGTTCATAATTTTCTCAAGGTTCACAGCTGTTGGTCATGGCGTTGTTCTTGCAATTAATTGGTCTAAATCTATAGCTGATGAGGGTGTAGGGTCGTGGTCTCGGTTTTGGTCTTACGAAAGGCCAAAACCAAGATCACAAGACGACGAAGACCGATTTCGCTTTGAACTGAATTATACGAAGCTGGCATTTCTCCATTTTCGTATCGGTTTTCCTTTAAATTTCACCAAAAAAAGAAAAACCAACCAACATGTAAAAAAAAAAAAAAAAATCTGCTTTCAAAAATGACGGTTTCCAAACGCCTGTAGCAGACACATTCGAAGCTACCGTTTATCACCTTTGAATGGATTGGAGTACGATTTTTATTTTCACCTGAATTTCTTTTTCTTTTTTTTTTGACTAATGACGAACAAATGTCAAGTGTGTTCCGGTGTCCTTAAGACCATTTGATTTATGGTTATTCACATTCGAATCGCCATTAGATCTCCATTAAGCATGTACTCGATACAATCGGCGTTTCAATGCAACCGTACCGTCGTCTTAATCACTTTTTTTTTTCTTTCTTTCTTTCTTCATCTTTTTGCCTTTATTATTTTTATTTCATCTTATTATTCCTCTACGGCTTCTCTTTCTTCCACTTCCACATTTCCTTTTTCCCCCTCTCGTCGCACGAATCAGCTTCGGCTGTGACTGCCCTCAGCGTAACCCTATACAGGTAGCCTTTTCTCACTATCTCCTTTGTATACCTATATATGCGGGTACACAGTGTTTATTGTACTATATAGGACCTATAGTGCCTATATATATATATATATATATATATATATATATACATACATACACGTATTATTATTTTTATTTTTTCATTTTTAATTTCAATTAATTTTAATCTCCGACATATTTCAACCGAGTTGGTATGCAGCCGTACTCTTTCTCGAAAAGAAAACGTCCAGTCGAAATATGTAAACCGTTTCTCATCATCGTCTTTTTTTGCTCTCCTCTCTCACTTTCTTGCTTTCTTGCTTTTTTTTTTTTTTTTTTTTTTTTTTTTACTCTCTTTATCATTTTTGTCGACCTCTTCGAAGTGTAAACTCTTTTACGTTACAAAAAGGGGGAAAAAAAAGAAGAAAGAAAAAAAATTATATTCGAATATATGCTCCGTGACCGCGTCCGTTGCTCCATTGAATGAAAGGCGAATATGTGAATTGGTTCGCCGGAGTACGTCGTTTGCTGCGTCGTTTCTTTTCACCAAAATAATGACTTATTTTTTTCTCTGTTTAACCATCGGCCGCTGTAGAGAAAGAACGAACTTCGAGCGTTCGAAAATACGTTTTCGAGTGACAAGGTAAAAATAATGCCGTGAAAAGGCTGGAGAAATATCTGGGCCTATCTCGAGAGAAGAAATATATAATTTGCTGATAAAACCGACGATACGAGACAGGGTCAAAAGGTGTTGGAAAATATCACTTATAGTTTTTTTGTTTCTTCGAAATTTTCAATTTTTTCACACTCGTTGAAATCTTAGGCGAACCCATTTTGGTCGTACGGTGCCTCAATAGGAAACGATATTCCAGCGAGAGTAAAATTGAATTTTTCTGGTTTTAAATGTGTAAGAAAGACCACAACTGTTGGGTGACTTTTGCGTGGAACTATGTACCCATAGGTAGGTAGTGGGAGTGTGCCTAATCTATATATAGTAGATACTTAGTGGGGAAAAGGTCACTATTCCTTTGGATAGGAACCTATCGTCCTCATGTTTCGACGCATATTAGCTCGAAGGGTTGGCTATCCGCCACCAAAATTTTATTTCATTTTGCTGAGTAGTCCATAATTTTCAGGTGTATTTTGTCTACCTAAGTAGTGTAGCGCATATATCCGAAAATTGTGAAAATTGGGTTACTAGTAATCCTGGTGGAGTTTTTTGAAAATGTCTCGATTATTGTGGGCCATATCTCTGAGAAATGAATAATTTTCGTGTTATTCGAAAAATAGAAAAATGTGTTCTGTGCCAAGTTTTTCTAGATGTAGAAAATCTCAATCAAACGGAGACAATTCTTATTATCTGTTTTATTACTTTTTCAAAGTTATAAACAATACAATAATATCAAACACTTTAAATATCAAATTATTCTTCTATACTTATTAAATCTATAATTCTATCTTATCTTCTAATGAAACTAAATAATGTTCAACCTCGAATGTAGACACCTTAACATTCTTGCCTTACAGTTTGAAAGGAGATTTAGGAATAAATTCGTTTTCAACAGAAGAGAATACAGTCTCTGTAATTTTATTATCATGATTAAAAATGGCCGACCTAAAATAGGTGGTATGTGTAACGTATATTTTCGTCCATTTTTAGAAATGACGAACATATTCGTCTACACATTTTCGAGTACCAAAAATATAGATATTTATCAACAATAATAATCCTATAACTCTTTGTAAACAACCACTAATTTACCCATATTTAATTTTATGAATACAGATATAATGTCTGTATACTCATGACCTAATTGTGCCTGTCCCTCGAGTATTCTACGAGTCAGCACAACCCTATAATAACAACACCCTACCTCACTTAACCTATCCACACGTACATACCCCAAACAAATATATAAACCCTTGATTCAAAGGAATAAGATACAGTTCCTCGACAGTTACTTCTAAGTACCTAGAACCTCTCAAGTAGAAGTCTCTAGTGAACAGACAGTCTTGTCAAACGGATTGTTATACCATATGTATAAGTGTTAATGTATTGATTGATGTACTGTACTATATAAATTTATTATTTTATTAAATGTGTTAATTTAATTGTGTGTTTTAAAATATTATTGAGTCTCTCAAACAAGTTAAGGTCCACAATAGTCTATGGATTATAAATCAAATATTTAAACTACTTTAGAGGTATTAATGCTTATCCAGTACTTAGTATCTCGTGTATGGTTTAACACTGAAAGTGGTCTTAAATAGGTACTTTACCACCTCTTTTGGCCGTTACAATATGACATTGGAATATCCGCCAAATTTAATGACTTTACATTGTCAGCATATCTGGTGGCATTTGTCTGTGAAAACAGGTAAAATATAGGCAGTTATTATTCTCAGAATTGGGAATAATAGTCGTCTATATTATACGCTTTTTTATTCTACTCACTAAATTTTTTAAAGCACCGGATGACCAACTTCAGCGCTGCTTTCACATGTTGCAACATACGCATACATACGCTTATATCCATTTTTATAAGTTGTTTTTTCAATTTTTATTTATTGTTTCTGTCTCAGAAAAAAAAAGGGAGAGAAGAAATTTTATTAACTTTTTCGCTGTTATTTTCTTCTTCAAATTATAAAAGTGTATTTTTTAAAAACTCTAACCTAACTTACTTTGTTTGGCACGTTTTTGTAGACAAACTAAAATGTCTACAAAAGGGTGACCAAACGCATACCTTCATTTAGTTAATATTTGAAGAAAATGTGCGTATCTCTTAGGAATTTTCCAAGTTTAAAAAAGAAAAATGTGTATCTCCAAGTTAATAATCTAAGAAAATGAGTATGCCCAAACAACTGATTGATACTGATTAATATTGGTTGGTGGAAAAGTACGTATCTCCATTTATTTCTTATTCTATTAGAATTTATTATATATTGACGAGCAGGATTTTAGAAATTATATAGACAAAAATTATTTTTCTATCCATTGATTTCACAAACTTAAATAAACCAAAAAAATATTGAATTTTAGAGTTGAAAAACAGTTTTTTCTTTTCCTGTAAAATTAGGTAAAATAAAGATATAAATTTTGGTCGATAATTTGTAAAAAAAAAAGTCAAAGGTGTACTATTGGGCAAACTTGTTGCCTAATAATATGCATTAGTATTCTTGTAATAGTATGTAGTTGAATAAATAGTAGTAATATTGACACAGTTTTCTAAAACATAAAGTATATTTCAATTGGGCTTCAACTACATACCTACTTGCATTACCAAATGAATAGGAAGAAATATTTGGCTACCCACTTACTGCAATCAACATTTTCCTCAAGCTGGCTGTATTATTATTCCCATTATAATTTTGCCACTGATTACATGGAATTACCCTTAAAATATTTGATTGGTCCACTTTTGTAGTGGTAGGGTTCTACCATATACTCTCCAATTATTCTAATATATTCAATTCTCCAGCTGGATAAATAGAAGGAACGCTGTGTACCTAAGTTAGGGTCCCAGTGAAAAGAGTCATTTGTTATCTTTGAAAGCTGAATACACGGCTTCAGTAAGCACACCTTGCGCGCTTGTAAAGAGGCCTTCATTGTTCCCATGTAAACTATATCAAGGTGGGCCCAGGACCTCACTAAGTTTTTTTTTTTTTACACCCTGTGAGAACAAACTTTTTCACACCCAAACACGTATTTGTTTTTCTCCAGTTATATCAGAATGATATTCTTTGTTGTCGTCCAGATGATGTAATGGACGATGACAATGTAATATATTAAATTAAGTTTTTTTAATGTAATAACATTTTTATTTTCTATATGGGATCTGTTTTCAAATTCGATGTTTCTTTATTTTCCTATTTTTTCTCACACATCGATAAAATATCGATATTGGTTTACATGCATTTTCCATTTAACATCAAAAAATATAGATTTTTTTATATATTGAATTTTTATAAATCAGATCTATATTTATTTACATGTATTTCCCATTTAACATCGTAATCGAATTTTTATCAATATATTAAGTAGGTAGCTAAAATATTTACTGGAATTTTTCTAAGGTTTATCAGTGAATGAGAATGAGTGAATAGTGATTTGAATTATTTTTAATATTCATGATTTTAAAGTGTACCTAGTTGTTTTTTTGATAATGTTTTCAAATTACAAAATTGTAAGTATTCATCTTTATATTCATTTGAATTTCAATAAGTATAATCTGAAATAATATGTTTATTGTGTTATCAATCTTTGCAGTATCCAGAGGTTTTCTATGTTTCATCTACAAATTTGGTATGGTAACTAACTTAATTTATCTTCGTAAATATAACACCAACGAATTTCGCAAATGAATTCATCCATCAATGCATTCTTGATTCGCTGATGAATTATATCATTAAATTGAAAGAAAGTCAATCGGTAAATCGAGTAGAATCCATTGATGGATTCTACTCGATTTACCAATCGACTTTCCTATAAGTACCTAACATAGTAGCCGAGAATTATCCCATTGTCATTTAAAGTCAAATAATATGAAAATATTATCATATTAATTGTAATCAGCATCAGCCACTGATACTGACCACTAGTTTTTTTTTTTGGGTCAGTATGGTGCCCTTGCACTCTGCCACCCTGTGCAAATGCACAGATTGCACGTACCTAGTTACAGCCCTGGGTTGACCTCACAAACTCTTTTCTGAACCTTCACCAGAGAACCATTATTAATTACCTGGTAAGGTACCTACACCTTGTAATTGTGAAATGTTTACCAAGCTAAAACTTTAGATACCGAGGAAGGGAACAAAGTAACAGTCCAGAGAATGTATCAGCATTGTTCACTTTTTGATGGATAAACATCTTAGCACTTGGTCTATGGTGGGGGCTAAATGAGAATTACAATTGTCAGATTTGCGTAAGTGTAACTCAAATTACAATTGTGACTCTCATTTGCGTGTATGGTGTGAAGATGTGTGTTTGTGCGTATGCACAATCTGCCCACTCACAACCACATCATTAACTTCAATTTTGCAGGATAGCCTGAAATTGGAAGTTGGTAATTTCAATTTTATGTTTACACATCAATCCTTCACAAGTATAGCTCTAACTGAACTCACTCCTTTTTTTTGAATGATAATCCCATGATTCCAATTAGTGGTGTTTAAAGAGCTTTTTAAAAAATTTGATCACTTGCGGGGTAGTGTGGGCAGTGCCGGATTAACCCTATGGGCAAAATGGGCAACTTCCCAGGGTGGCAAAATTTTCAGAGGACCAGAGGGCGCCACACTCGGCACAAAAAAAAACCTAGTACAACAAGCTATATTGGTTTTAAGGGCGCCATAAATTATTTTGCCTAGGGTGTCATCAAACCTTAATCTAGCACTGACTGTGGGACAAGTAGGTATTGGCTGCATTGGTGTGTTGTCAGGTCAACATTCTACCACTTAGTGTTAATTTCTGCAAAGTTGATTTTCAGGTAGAGGTGGCACCATCATTTTGATCGACTATTTACATATGCTACTTACTGCGTTTTTTTCCAAATCCTTATTAATAATTCAGTGGACAATATAATAAATTAATATGGAATATTTGTTCTAATATTTTGCTGGAAAGTAAAATAATAATATTTTATTATTATTTTCTATTATAAACCATGTTGATAAAAATAATCGCAGCACTGAGCAGTCATCAACAGAAGAATTCAGTGAAGCCTTCAAGTTTCCTACAAAAACTGAGTCTCATATTCTCCCATATAAATGCATTGGAGCAAAGATTAGAGCCATTTACAACAGAATTTAGGCTTGTAGTATACTTGATATTTCAGTCCGGACGCTCTATGAAAACCTACTACGGTGGGTTTTCACCAGATTTCATATGTTTCTCAAAGGTTGATTGATTTCTCCTCTTTTTTATCTCGATAAGAAAGCGGACAAAATTTATCAACCGTATAATTTCCCCTACATTTGATTAAGTTGGAGCTTACTTCGTCTTATTTAACTATAAATGAAATTACTTTTTATACAACTATGTTCAGAATATGTTCCTATTTTTACATATCATTTCAATGTCTACGTTTTCACATAACATCCGGCAGTGATTTATAAAGATTTTTGTTTTGTTTCGTCAAATATTCTCAACGACGTATTTTCTACAATATGGTGTGTTAATATTAATTTTGTTATGTATATATTATTGTTTTATTGTACGCCAGATTTTGATTTAAACATGGATCTATTATTTTCTGCTATGTTTGTTTGTTAAGAGGTAATGAGGGTATATTTTGGGTCAGAGACATGATTTGATTGAAAGTGTGTTTCCTATGATGAGGTAAACCATTCTGATAAATAGCCTTTTCCAGTCCTAAATTAAAATTTAGAATATGTTTGCAAAAATACGGAGGTTTTGGTGATACAAATCCAAATCATGGCTGGCTATCCACTTACTGCATTATTTGTAAAAAATTGGACTCCGGTAAGTTACGTTGTCCGGACCATATGTTTTGCTACTGGTAAGTTTTAGTGTAATTTTGTGTATGTTTTATGGTTTTGGTTGTGGTGACACAAGGTCACCCCATTTGGCATACCACAGGCTTATTGCTTATCGGTGACTTGAAGAAGGTTGACAATTTTATTCTATAAACGTAAAATAAGTTAACCAAAAAACAAAATCAATCATCCCAGTACTCTAGAACGTGTATAAGTACCTACTTATAATAAAATAAAAAAACACAGTTTTACCTCGTCGAAGTACTGAAGTTATCGGAGCTAATTATAGGTGTACAAAAAAATTAAAAACATCAGTATATATTTTCAGCTTTCTCTACAATATTATTCGTAATTATGATATTATAATGATAAATACGAAACGCATGGTGAGATGGAAGAGGAAAAAGTGAGAATAATGATAAGGAACTGGAAAAAAATTCGATGAATAACAAATCAACGATGGCGCTACCTCTATAACCGAAGACCAACTTTGTTCGAAATCAACGGCAAGTGCATTTTATCACCTTCCTCGCATATCACACGGGTGTCCTAACCAACGCAATAGATCAACAGTTGATCTGCACAAGAAGGAAAAATACGACAGCCTGTGATGGTCGAACACTTTCTTGGAAGACGCCACATGCAGCAAGTAACCGGAAGCTGGCCGCACCATTCTCTCTCGAAATAAATCACACTCACCTTAAATATTCCGTTATTCGCTCGACTCATCGTATTATATAAGCGGGTACACGTTAAGACATCCGTGCGAATTCATAAAATATTTTCCAGCCCATTAATCCAGTTTCCACTCGCCTTTAATCGCGTACACAGGCTGCGCCAGTACCTACGTTTTTAATATCGTCATTCAATCGCCGAAATCGTCAACAAAAAGGGATTAACGAGTAGGTAGCCTATAAACTAAAAACCAAAAGCCATCTCTATCGAATTTTCGCCATTATTTTACTTGTTGTCGAAGACGCTGCTGTTATTCCATGCGTCGGTACCTAATTGATTGCTAAAAAATAAGAAAAAACAGCGGCATCGGAAGGCAGAGGGAGAAGAAAAAAACATTCTTGATGACTACCGTGCCATAACGAAAGTCAGCTCTCTCTCATGTATACGGACATATTATAAGTGTAAAAAGATCGAATAAAAAAATAATAACGTTTAACGGCTTCGTGAAAAAATATAATCATTTGAGCTCTTTTTTTTTTCATTTTTTTTTTCACTCTTCTCAGTTATTACCGCAGGTAGGTACATGAATGAATTCTCACGACACGAAGTTGTTCGCCTATAACTTTGAAAAAAGCATATTACAGTAGGCTATGGCTATCTGGGCACCTATATAATAGAAACGTTCGATGACACTTTGCAATGCCCTTTAAAATATGAAAATAATAGAAGCAAACTGAACAACAACGTGTTGTAGCCTATCGAGGCACACACACACACACACACACACACACACACACAAAAAGGAAATAATAAAATAGAAAGAAAAGAGAAAAAAAAAAAAAAAAACCACGTACATCGAATAATTACTACGGTGACTGTGTAACAAAAAAAAACGATATACTTTCTTATTTTTCTTTTTCTCCTACCGTCAATTTTCCACGCTTCATCGATGTTCTTTTTATATATACATTTCATACTGTGAAAATGCTTTATAGGAACACAGAGATTGAGGGAGGTGTCAAGAATGTTCCACACAATAACGGCGAGAGGTGAAGGAAAAAATAAAGAAAAAAGAAGGATTTATAAAATATTTTCTTGTTGTATTGTCTTCTCATAATATTCGATATCATAGACTATAAGTACGTAGTTTGGGAGTAGAAAAACGGTTGCGGGTCAGTGATCTCATTTTTCGTACGTATAACTTACAGGCCTACCAAATTGGTTAACCATGATATTAGCCCATCATTATATTTTAGAAAAAATTTGATGAAAAATTGTAGGCGCTGTTGATCTTATTCCTTTTTTTTTTTTTTTTTTTTTTTAAGTAGGTTTTTTATTTAAAATCCACTTATTTGATCTTGGTGTCATGAAACAACCTGGGGTGGGGGTGGGTACATTGTTTCATAAATTGTGGCATGCCAAGAGGGGTGGCAACACGCCACACAAAAACAACTCTAAAAGCTCCGCATTTATTACGAGCCAACACCTGGCGTGCCTTAAAATTTTTTACCGACCTCGGATTCCAAGACACTTGGTCCGATGATATATGTTGGAATTGAAAATCGCCAGATTAAGGGTCAAAATATCTGGAAAGCTTGGATAGCCAGTCCAAAACCATGGCTGTAGCAGATTTTGTAATCCCTCCAAAATGAAATCTAAAATCTACTGGTGAGAAAGCATGGCCCCCCCGCCATCTCACCTACGAGGAACTTGAACACACAATAATAAAAACACAAAGAATTATTTTACCTGTGCTTTTATTATGGAAGCAATCACTATAGGTAGATGCTACCTGCACGAGGTTTATGAAATCAATTAAAAAGTAGTTTGCGTGTAGTGACCAAATTGTATCTCGGTATCAGTAGTCAGTCAGTTTAATGCCTAACTGTACACAAATGTACTACCTAACTGCTTAGGGCAATTGTCCAAAGGCACTGTGGTACCATATACAAACTGCAACACACTGTATCAGCAAGTACGTACTAATTTACATACTCGCCTTTTCCATTTGCCATTTGCAGACAAATGTAGAAACGTATCGTCTGTATGAGTGCATACAGACGACGCATTTGTTTAAAGTACAATGCACTAATAATTTGGGTCGCACACTTTGATCTGCAACCTGTCTGTTGACACAGGACCAAGCCCTGTATGGAGGAGGTGAGGGAAATGTCCTCACAATCACAAAACACAATATAATTTGAAGGCAAAATGAGAGAAAAGTAATGAAGAAAATAAATTCAAGAAAACCTAGTATGTTGTACAAATGTGGCAAAAGGCTTAAAGTTAAAAGGGATGAGTGAAAAAACATAGGACTGTGTAAGTACAAGACAAAACAAAGAGTGCTAGGCTTATCTTGTCAGATAGACAGCAGACCACCATCAGCGAAGATAAATCCAAGTAAGATAAAAATTTCCCTTTTCCAGAGACAAGTATGTCTTTGAAAGAGAGAAATTATTACAAGGTAAAGAACCAGGTTACCTGATAAAGTTCATGGACTTGTGAACTTTGGCAATAGAGGTTGTAAACCTACCTGATGTGCCTCAAACTTATGGAAAATTTTGGCACTAATAACTCAAATTAATATAAGTATAATTATGTTACTGTCAAAACCCAATTTTAGTCAAAACTAGTTTGGGTCAGTCAATACTATTTAATCCTAACCCCTTTTGTCATTACTAGTTTTGAATAGTCAAAATTAATATTAACTAAAGAAAAAATGTTTCTTCGGTTAAAACTAATAATGACCTAACAAAAATTTTATCTTGGTTTTAATTAGTCAAAACTAATATTGCCTAATGGAAAACAATATTACTCCTATCAGAATTGTATACAAAAATGGATACAAAATTCAATCTTATCAATTTATTGTTGATTATTATCTCATATCTATGGCCTTATTTTAGTTATTTTCTTCAAATTTTTTAATAAAAAATAAAAAAATTCTGACACATGCCTATGCTTTTATTGTACCTTTGGTGGATGGTTTGGTGAGGTGTCAAAACCATTTCATAATCATCATACGAATGTTGTGAGGTTTCACCACAAAACCCTGTTTTTCTAATTTTTTTATTAACTTTTTTTTTTTTTAAACAACCCATTTTACCTTATGACCAATATATATTAGATAAAAGCATGGGCATGTGTCAAAAATTATTTAAAAAAAATTGAAATATTGTTATTTCATATGACCCTATTTTTGTTCTTATTTTTTAAATTTTTTAATTCTTTTGAAATAATTTTTTACATACGGCTGCTTTTATCATATAGTGGGTGGTTAAGTGAGATAAATTTTTTTTCATACGCTTTTATCATACTGAGAAAGTAAGGGTAAGGTGAGTTAAAAAAATTAAAAAATTTTAAAAAGCAGATTGAGAGGGCAAAGCCCCACATTATTTTTTCTACACATTCGTATAGTGAATAAAAACTCGTTTAGACTAAGATCAATTTTTGACATTAATCATTTTCAGAGAATTGACCAGTCAAGACTGATATTGTCTAGTTCATATTTTAATAAATTCTAGTACTCAGTTAATATTAGTTCTGACTAGTCAAAACTAGTATTAAAAGGTGTTAGGAATAAATAGTACTGACTGATTTTGGATATTGATGGTAACATATGTATAAGTACATATATATACTAATATATAAGCCAATTTCTTGTTATCTTGGTACCTACAGATCGAAATTTTTATCCGATAGTCACAAAATTTGAAACAAACATTAGTATTAAGTCAAGAACATGCAAAGGTATTGATTTTGTCGAGGATTGGTCATATGGTAATTCCAGTGTTAGTATATTTTGTTATGAGAGTGCAATTAAGTGAGCGATCCTCAATGAGTAATGATTTGCAAAATATGAACTACAGGCGAGCGTTGTAAATCATACGAGTCAAGGTCACTCACCTTTCGAGTTTCAAACACTTTTTTTTGCAATACATGCGCACGTGCGATTAAGGAATGCGTCTGATTGGTTGGAAGGAGGAGCCAAACATTAATTGTATTGTGGGAGCAAATACTTGTTTTGCTCCTGCTATTGACATTTTCTCCCTATAAAGATATTTTGCTACCTGGTCAGAAATTTCATGTTTTGGGCCTTGAAAATGAATATCTAATCGCGCATTTTTCGACATTTATTTCAAAATAGCCATTTTCGGTTTTGTTTTGACCATAAAATTTTCAACTTTAGTCCAACAGCTACAAAATTTAAAACAAATATTTACTATAGTCTTTTATAACTTGCTATAAATTTTGATGCGGATCGGCTGTATGGTACTTCTCAGTAACACTATTTTTATTTTTATTGTGGCAACAAACTGCCTAATTTTGGACCAATAGTAACGTAATTCGGAACAAATATTTATCCATTAATAACGTTTTACAGACTACCTAATGAATTTCATAATTTTCGTAAACCTACTTTTCCTAACGGAGCTACTGCTGTGTTAGTTTTTTTTCTCTCTTTTCACCCTTTCCACTAATTTCGAAGTTTAAACGTGTTTTTTTTTTTTTTTGTTTTTTTTGTGTGTGTTTGTCTTCGAGCCTATAGATATTATTCGCAATGCGTGAAAATAATATATTAACGATCAAACGTGTTGGAACGTTTGATTAGTGCCTTTTTTGTGTAGCTATATTTGTTTTGCACAATGACTGGTTAATTTTTGTCCTGTCTTTTATGACACGTACGCAGGCAGCATCGAAAAAAAAAAAACAAAAAAAAAACGAAATTTTATTTTTGACACGATATATTATATTGCAGGTAGACTATCGACAAATAGCCTTGTTTACGAGGTAGACTAATTTGAGAAGTGTCAGAATCGATATAATATCGTCTTTGCCACAACCGAGAATTTAAACATAAACGTTGTAACTATTATGTCAGTGTAAACAAAATCGTATCGGTATTATTATTTAGACTACGATATTATATATACCATTATTATACGGCCGTTACATTTAATCAGCTTTTTACGAACAGCTAATTGCAATTTAATACTGGGTGCGAGCATCGAAAGACCGAAGTAAAAATCAACACCAAACCGGTACCTATCGATTCGAATCGATTAACAATGCGATTAGGTAGGTAGGCTAATGACGTTCATTTATTTCACTTGTCATCACGAAGCTGGAGAAAACTGACCAAAAATTCACATAAAACTGCCCCAATAAATTGGTCTTTTTTACGTCCGATTCAATTCCAGAGCGAGGGGAAAGATGGTAGGGCACTACCTCCAAAAACCCTTTGATATATAGAGGACATTCAAACATGAAGAAATATAAAAGAGAGATGATAAAAAAGCCTCGGAAGGCGGAGTATCTGGACACTGCCCCTCATTTCGAGGTGATGGAATATTTGGATTATGAAAATTGACCCTTTGGTATCAGAGACGGGCTAATTCACAAACTGCGGAAATCATTAAAATGACCAAAATTTTTAAAATACCCAATGCAACGAATATAATTATCGTCGCCCATAATTCGTATGTATGGATGACTACATCCAGCACCATGTAAATTATGACGAAATTGCCAAACAAATTATCAACCACCAGATTCCATATTTTTCTCTCAAACAAAGTAATTGTTGCCTATAATGGTGGTTTGCAGGCAAATCGAATATTATACCAACTAAAATATTCAATTATAAATTTGTTTACATTCTTGATTTTATACCCTTCTCTGTCTAACACCATTTCTTTCTTTCAATCTGGAAACTTTTCTTCTAACCACAACGAGAACCAATCACAAGCCAGCTAATATACCTTCGATAAATATCATAAACTCAAGCTAAACTATATATGTACAATTTGTTTTATTTTTGTTCACTGTTGAACAAGCAACAAGTTCTCTTATAGAGCACTTGTTATCATAGTTCATCATTTGAACTCAGTATTTTTATACTGATAATTGTATTTGTGGAATACCTTGTTGTGAAAAGAATATTCTCACCAGAAGATAATCAACAGATTATTGCGTGTTCTGCCACTTCCTATGTAAACATATGGGTAAGCCAAAACCTGGGTGAACACTGGCAATTTTGGAGCCGGTCAAGATGGTTTATATACTGGCTTATTTGCACACACTCATACACACATACATAATAATTACGTTCATCTGTGTGAAAGGATTGGTTTGTCATTTCTTGTATAGATAAGAAATGGTGGACTGGTTTGTGTCCTGAATTGTGATATCATTGTCTTTGTTAGATTGGTCATGGTTTGGTACTTGCATGCAGTAGTGGCCCGAGCTAATTGTGCACCAGTGGCTCCACCATATTTTTGTGCCACTCATGCATTGAGACCCCCCTTAAAATTATTTTGAACCATCTCAGAAAAAATTTATAATATAATGAATCCAAACTTTTTAATCCAAAAGTATAGGGTTTGAACCGCATCAGCACTTGAATTTTTTAATTGTAAAAGCGTATTGTCCTAGAAGTTTTATAGAGTCTTGCATAAAGAAATTGTTTTTGGTTTTTACACGAAAGTTAAATTTTTTAAGTCTAGATAATATTTCAATTGTGTTATTTAGACATTTTTCAAAGGTTTCTCCGAAAACACTAATATCGTCAATATAAACAATTACTTTTTTCCAAAGTATGTCGTGAAAAATATCTACCATGACTTTTTGAAAAACTGAAGGACTAAGACTAAGTCCTTGTGGCATGCTATTGAAAACATAACCAACTCCTTCAATGTTGATTCCAGTAAGTAATAGGTTTTAATATTTCATCGAGTGGTAATTGAAAGTATCCAGAGTTAAGATCTATAATAGAAAATAATTTTTTTGTTCGTAGATGTGGCTAGATAGAGTCTTCATGACTCAAGGAACATTTTGACACCATTTTTGAAAATTCATATGTATTTATATAATATATTATGTATGTATGATGTATGTATGTATGTCCAATTCTTGTTAACAAGATATAGGGCGTGATTTTTGTTCGATGGTCGCAAAATTTGGAACAAATATTTGTATTAAGTTGAGAGTGAGACCATTTGAATTTTGGGAAAATTGGTTTTACAGTACGTCAGGGATGGGCGATTATGTTGCAGTTTTGGCAGTTTTGGCAGTTTTATGACTCTAAAAAACGTAATTTCGAAACAATAGTCACAAAATTTGATGTAAACATCGATATAAATCTATTGTAATACCTGTAACGTATATTTTCGTCTATTTTTAGAAATGACGAACATATTCGGCCACACATTTTCGAATACCAAAAACGTAGATATTTATCAACAATAATCATCCTATAACTCTTTATAAACAACCACTAAATTACCCGTATTTGATTTTATAAATATAGATATACTTTCTATATATTCATGACCTAATTGTGCCTGTCCCTCGAGTACTCGACAAGTCAGCACAACCCTATAATAACAACACCCTACCTCACTTTACCTATTCGACACGTACGTTTTCATACCCTGAACAAGTATATAATCCCTCGATTCAGTGGAATAAGACACAGTTCCTCGACAGCTACTTCTAAGTACTTGGAACCTCTCTAGTAGAAGTCTCTGGGGAACAGATAGTCTTGCTTGGTAAATTGTGATTGTATATATATAAGTATTAACGTATGTTTATGTACTGTGATGTACGAATTATTATTTGATTAAATGTGTAAACTCACTCGTGTATTTTAAATCTTATTGAGTCTCTAACCAATGTTAAGGTCCACGATAGTCTGTGGATGATAAACTTGAATTTATTTAGAAATATTACTGCTTTTACAGTATGTGATATTTTGTGTTTGGTGTAACACTGAAATGGTTCTAATTAGGTACATTACCACCTCTTTTGGCCGTTACAATACCCTTCTAAGTTTGGTTGGGATTGACTTTATGGTTCATACCCTGGGGCTGTTGAAGGGGCTAATTTTTGATGTTGACTCATTAAAACTTGCAATTCTTATTCAATAGTCACAAAATTTGGTACAAACTGCACATTTGACATAAAGGCAAGCCCTACCAATTTTGGTTTTAATTGGTCAATTTGTTTCCAAGTTGTCATTCAGTTTGATGTTCTCTATATTTTACTCTTTAGATAACACCCAAATAAACAATTTTTCAGACTTGAAATGTAAAAAACTTTTTTGTAGCCTCAAAAACCAGAATTACTTAAAAAAATGAATCCCTCCCTCATCCACCCTAGTTGTTTTGCAGATTCGAACCTCATATCCCTGAATTACCAGAAATCTGTCTCTGACGTTAACTAACTGGGCTACAGTTCATTTTGGTTATGTTGGAGAGTTTTAACATGATTAGAAGTGACGTTGTTTAAATTTGTTTCATTGTGAAGTTCAGTTTGTGATGTCCTATGTTCTGAAACATGTTTTATGAATAGAAAAGGTCAGATATACTTTAGATTATAATTTATAGGGAAGACGTAGCAAGTATATTGAAATTATAATTGGTCTTGCTACGAAAAGTTTTTTTAAAGAAACTCTTGGTGAATTTGAGTCAGTTTTGCGTTGAGCATGCTAAACACAACTCAAATATGCCAAACGAAATGTGTTTGATTTACAAGCAATAATTATGCTTGTTCGTAATTTAATTTCAATTCTAGCATATTTTTATTTCTAACTTTATTTCTATTTTATATTCCATATAAATGTAATTATTTTATGACTAGTAATTAATGATTATGTTTTGAAGCGTCTTTGGTCTACATTACAATGTACACAGTATTATTCGTTTTGATGTGAATATATTATACTATATACCAAGTATCCGGTGGATATTTTTTGTATTTGTATTAAAATATCGTGACAGATAAATCTTGACCAGGTTACTGGTATATAGCAAATATCAATGTTGTTGACTGCTTTGGCATTATTACTTCAAAAAGTCAATTTTCATCTTCCTGCTCATTCCAATTTTTTAGCAGATTCAAACTCGATACCTCTAAATTACCAGATTTCCATCTTTGAGTTTAACCATCTGGCCCACATTTTTTTTTCCGATGTGTCCAAGATTTTCAACTTCATTAAAATTGGCATAATTCAAATTTTCTCGTTACGAAATACAGTTCTTTAATACGCAGTTGTCATTTTAAAGTTTTAAAGAATTTCAAATAATCAGTAATAATCTGACTTGATTATTTGAATCGTTATCTTTGAAAACCTACTTTTTCTATCGGAATGTAGCTGCGTTAGAGTTTTTTTTCGTATCTTCTGACTTATGGGCTGAAAAAGAAGTTTAAGAATAGAACCAGGGTCTCCCAAGTGTACAGCCGAGTTATAGACAACTGAATTATCCGCGGACCTCTTTACTGTTTACTGATTTGGATGAAGAACTTAATTCGGATGAAAAATCAAGCAGCTGATTGTTGCGCCAACCAGACACAAGTGGTAAGCTTGATTTAACTACTAATGATATAGTAAAGCTCATGTAAGAAAAATGAGCGTAGAATCAAGAGTTGACAATGCCCACGACGAAGAATCGATGGTGTCAGACCAAGTCCAAAGACGAGACTAAAGACAACCTGTAGATCAGTGGTGTAGCTGTAGCCAGAGCGTATTTTTTGTTTCCAGGGGAAGGGTTGACAACATATTTTCACGCAACAGCTTTATCCAAGATTATCTTTCGAGGGCATACGAGGCAATTAAAAAATTTCGGGGGCTTTTGACCCCAAAACCTTTCTCGTCCTACGCCATTGCAACAGATGTAAGACCGAGGCCAAGAACGAGTGAACAGCATTTAAACCAAGACTACGGGTACTGATCTTGTCTTTCTCATACTCTGCACTAATTGTAATGACAACTAACAATCAATTAGTGTAGCACTCGGTCTCGAAAATAACACACTAATCCCATCTATGTGAATTTCGTGTTCCGAACCTGCGTCAAGTTGTAAACTAGGTAGTGCTCTTCATCGAGGCATAATTTATTAGATTTTTCAAGATAAGTAAAAAGGTATTCCAAAAAACAAAATTAAACCATATTATTTAAAGAAGAAAAAAAAAAAAAACGATTATAGAACTAGTAACAAACCAAGAAAAACAAATATCTAGTTGTTGTTTTTTTTTGAAACCCGCTAACAAGTCAAAGAGGCAAAAGGGTGGCCTGCAATAGCACCACGGACGTAGTACATTTAATGACTGGCGCACGAGATAGTATACGATATTTGTTTTTTTATGATGTCAAAGGTCAACATTGAATGTGGATAGAGGCAAAAAAAAAAAAAAAATTCTCGGGAAAGGGAGGGAAAAAAAGAAGGCTACAACAGGTTTATAAAGAAAGAACGAAAAACAGATATATATAAAGACGGAGATAGATGGGAAGAAGGAGAAAAAAAAAGAAGAAAAAAGAAAAAAGAATGAAGAAAAAAGAAAAAAGAAAAAAGAAAAAGACGAAAGGTTATTAAGGTTTTAGATTAGAATACTTCGTCACAACTTTTTGACCTCACGAAAGGGCAGGGTCACATAAAGATATGAGCGCACATAAATGATTCACTGATGGAATATACACGTTTCAGACCTTCAGTTTTTAAGTAGATTTCCGAAAAATATCTACTTATTAAAATTGTCTGAGTATTCGCACCCATAGGTGGGAGTTGTATGTTTTTCGTTTCATAATTTTCTATGAGCATTTTGGCACTATTTTTGAAAATTCATTTTTTTTATATACCCCCTTTTGCCTCGAGTCCATTTCCGGACGTAATTTTAATCGGATAGTTTCGAAACTTAAAATATATATTCGGATTCGCCTAAAGAAGAATCGTATTATTTTTGGTCAGGATCGGACGCATAGTCCGTCCGGTAGGTATATTGATTTTTTATTGAACAGCGTACAGGTTGCAATTTTCAATCGATAAAAATGAGTTTCAGATTAAGGACTAAACGTATTAATTTTTTTGTGGATAGACTTTAAGGTACATCTGGTAGGAACAATTTTGTTGTATTTATGGCAGATTAATGGCTTTAAAAGGAGTAATTTTCAAGTCATAAGTCACAAAATTGAAGTATATCTAACAAGGTTCCAAATTTGGTTCTTATTAGTGTTATCGTTCATTCCCTGGGGCTGTTGGAGTTGCTAATGTTTCATGTTATATCAATAAAAGTTGCAATTCTCTTTCAATAATCACGAAATTTGGTACAAACAATACATCCCATACAAAGACCAGATCAACCAATTTTTATTTTGATTCGTCGACTTGTTCTCAACTTATTAGCTATTCATTGTGATTTTCCCTCATTTACCCTTCAAACAATGGTCCTGAAAAATTCATTTTCTAGCCTTCGTCGAGAAAACCACTCGTTTCAACTTAAAACCAACACGGTCTCAGAAAAAAGTCAATTTTTGCCCATCCTCTATCCACTGCAGAACACTAGATTTGAACACGGACATTAAAATCTCCGCTAATCTTTTCGCAACCAAAGGGTAGAAAACTGCTCTATACTTCGTTTTACAATGTGGGATATTTTTTTGTCATATTATTGTTTTTTTTTTTTATTTTATTTTTTTTCATTTTATATAATTTACAATGTTCTCGTCACTGCATATGAAAGAAAAATATCGAATTATTTCTAAAATTGTGCTTGTAACATTGAATAATTTTTTATTCAAAAAAAAAAAAAAGTAATAATAATAATAATTTTTGTCACAAAAATTAAATATTTATTTATAAAATATTTTGAAAACATGAAACTTAATCAGTATATTTTATCGCATGCATCGTATTTAGGTGATATTGGTAATTTTGTACAAAAAATATAAATATTTTATGTATTTCTTTATTAGAAGAATGTTGGTGATAGTGGTGATTTTTAAACAAAAAAAATCTACTTTTCCTTGCGAAGCTTGCTGCGCAAGTTTTTTTTTTTTTAAATTGACTTATGGGGTATTTTATGTAGGTTTCGAAGAAAATCTGTATATTAAAATTGATTTGATACCAAGACTCAGGGATTAGCGTTGATTCATTTTATGACTCCAGTAAACTTTTGGCACTAACAGTTGAAATTTATATGCATACCTATAATTATATATAATATGATATATTCATGTATAAATTAAAAGGTAAAGTGGCTTACCTTCTTTTCTTTAACGTTGATATTTTTATTTTACTTTTAGGTCGTCATATTACCTGTTACCTTTAAAAAATAAATTTTTTTTAGAAAATTTTGGAAATTTATTATAGAGCTTTTGCGTGTTGGGTAGTGGCTAACAGGAAATAAACGTTTTCGTTCCTAAAGTTGATACTACCTCCTTTTACAGCCCCATAAAAACTCGACTTTGTACAATAAAATTTTTGACAGATTTTAACTTAAAAACCGTTGCGCCTATGAAAAATAAATATATAACCTTACTTCAGACAATTTTACCAAAAAATTCTTCACCATGAATAAAATTTGCTGTAGGATTGACTCTTAAGAGAAAATAAGATAAACTACTCTGAAGTGTGGTTTAAAATACCTTGGGAGGCTGAGAAGGGAATATCAACCTGAAAGGTGATACGTATTCGATTCTATATAGTTTGCCCCCTAATGCAATAAGCCTCTAAGGGACAAAATATTGTCTTCATTTTTTATGATGAAAAAGGTTGGAAATGTGGCGGAATATCCGCCACATTACCTGTAAATTTACAGTTATACACAATTCTATGAAACACAGTAGAGGTCGCCATTTTCATCGATAGTCTTGAAATTTGGTATACCTACTTATTCGAATCTAGACAAGGATGAGGCCTATTGGGATTTAAAGTCAAAGTAGTCGCCCTCTGGTGGCCTATTCGTCAAACATATGTTGATTTTGGGATTATGTACTGTTTTTTATTAGTCCTATTGAGATCATACACAATCAAAGCTTTCGAAAGCCATTGCACAAACATCGATGACGATAGTAATCTGAAATTTTTAGGAGACATCTACGTAAATTATTTGAAGATTCTCTGAAATTATGGCTGAAATTGTACGTTTATTTCTCGAGATATTACTTAAATTCTGTTCAAATCCTGTGATTGTAATGACGAGATTTCAATCAAGTTGGGGAATCTTAACAGAGTTTCGACGGTATCTCGAGAAATAAATGTACGATTTCAGCCGAAATTTCAGAACATTTTTAGATAACGTCTATTGATGTCTCCTAAATATTTCATCTTTCTACCACTTACTGTTTTTGTGTAATTGCTTTCGATAACATTGATTTTGTATGTTTTTAATGTTAAAAAAAAAACTGCTCATAATCCCGAAATCAGAAGCGCTAGTGGCGTACTCTAGCGGAGGTTTTACATTCCAATTGTTTTTGGTCCTGATCGGCCGGATGGTGCGCAGTACATCCTGTTTGTTATGTTGCATTTTTGTTGCTTAAATGGCTCCAAAATGCGTAACTGTTTGAACCAAATGTCACGAAATTCGGCAAAAACATTAAATGTATTATATGTTCTAATATTTTGCAAAATTTTATTTGAATCGGCTCAACAGGTTCCATCCATAGAAGTGATTTGAAAAAATCTCAAATTACTGCCGAGATGAGAAGATAAATTCGAAAATGAACCGACGATGGTAGTCGGAAAGCAGGCGTGCTATTAGTTTACCTATTTGCTAGGCTATCGTGAAATTTAATCACAGGCGTTCGTCATTTTATAACTTCAAAATACAATAATTTATCTTGTGATTTTCCTCGACTCTTCATTAAACGTAATTTTTACCCAGAAATCTGTAAAATAATTCTGATATTTCAATTTTTTAATTGTGTTACAATATCGACTGGGTAATTAATATTTTATAATTAATTTTTCTGTTGGTTAAGAAAATCTACATTTTCTAGCGAAACTTGCTGCGCTAGAGTTTTTTTTTTTTCCCCATTCTTTCGTTCTTAAACCACGTATAGTGAAAAAAGTATTTACGCGGGTGATTAGACGTTTCGTAATGCTTAGGTATTTACATTTATACACTTATTTCGTACGGCATGCGTAAAAAGTATTTCTGGTTTTAATATTCACTTTTATTTTCGTTCGATAAAAGATCACTTGTTCCAAAAAGACGACCTATCTCTTTTTATGTGAAAGCATACGTTGTCGCCACGAAAAACGGATTAAAATGGGTGAATATTGGTAAGTAAGCTGCTATACATACAATATTCGAAAGAATTAGTCGACCATTTTCGATTTAAAATAGCGGCAGAAGATGACATATTTTTGTCGTTTTATGATGTTTGGAATGTGACGAGAAGGGCTAAATGTTTGAAGTATACACATTTCTACTTTAATATCAAAGATTAGGAGTCATCATTTCAAACACCGGCATAGGTTATAATCTGTAAATGTGGATTGAGAATTAGGCCTATGCCGAAAATTTGGTTTATAATATAGTTTTCGGTCAGCTTTTTGAGAAAAAAGGGGCAGAGAAAAGACGGTAGGTTAGGAATGGCATAATACCGTAAATTATCTCATTTTCCATATCCATAACTATATCGTCGCTTTTCTTCAAAAACTTCAAAAATCAAATCTCACAGAAACAACGAAAAACTGATCAGAAAAATTAGAAAAATTTTCCCAAGGTAATAATTAACATAATTATGTTGCAGAAGTGAAGGAAAATCGGAAAAGTTTAAATTATAAATTATTTTCTTTCACCCTCCTTTGTTTTATTTAAAATTGTTTGGACTTACGAAGTTTTTAATCGAAATTTCAGTTTATGTGTCGACTTACATGATTTTCAATTTAAAAACCGCCTAAGTTGGCTCTTTTTTCCACAAAAACCTAGGAAGTTCATAGCTAATATAAATTTGTATTAAATACCCTTTGTGGGGACATCACTCGTATGAGGTAATAGGGGCTCGCACCCCTTGATGACAGTTGCCGCCCAAATGCTGGCAATTAATCGTCTCTATGACGTAAAACCATATACACACCTGTGCGTTCGTATGTTCGTACCTGTATGTACGTACAGGTAAGATACATTGCACAGGCTGTGATCAATTACCTGATAACAATCTTGGTGATGTCACAGCCTGGAACCAAACGCGTTGCGTCATTTCTTATCACCTCAACAGAGGCAAGAAATGATGTAATGTATGACATAATCACATACGTATATGTACGTATGTGTGTCTGTGTGCGTCTGCCAAATTTGATATATCAACTCTCAAAACTGGCTACAAAATTGCCAGTGTTTGCCAAGGATTTGGCTCTCCCATACTTTACAGTATGAAGTGGCAGAACACGCAAACTCTGTAGAAGACCTTCTTGTGTGAATATCTCTCACGACAAGGTATTCCACACACTTTAAGTCAGACTTTCCCATTTTTCACTTTGCCTCCAGGAATGCTAATAACGATGGTGGAGTTACGAGGTCTGTAGAATTCAGTATGTTGATTTTTATGAACTTTAAAAACCTCTGAAATCTGAAAATTGCAAAAAGTCCGACTTAAGAAGTTTTTAATGAAAAGTGAGGATACGTACATCGATATCAATTTTTTTTTCTCGACAGTTTTACACTTTTCCCGATGATTTAACCAAATTTGTCAACTGTTGACTTTTTATTTACTCTGTATAATGTCCCAATTCCTAAATGATTTGTTTTTAGCTTCTTTTGTGTGTTTTTAAAGTGGAAGTAATGAAGATGGGACACTATCGATAGTTTTTAAATATCGATATCGAAACTTTTCAATATTTGACATGTCTACTGTAGGTAGTACTTGGATTATGGGAGGCCTTTTTACAACATACCTACAAAGTCGATCCACTTTTATAAAAATTTATGAGCGTTTACAAGAGCTTTATAAAATAATTTAATAAACTGTGATAAATTTGCAACATGACACAATTGTGAAACCTGGAATATATTGGTCTTTTTGTTTGAAGACAATGAAACTTTTAAGGGGTGTCTATAAAAATCGAGGCATAACAAAATTTTATAGAGGTTTTGAGGGGTTTATAGAGATGTCTACCTTTCAAGCTTATCGATACGTCGTAAATACTTGCCTGAATTGAAAAACAAGACTGCTGGGCATAGATTATGAACAGAATTGACATGAATTGATTACTGATGAGAGTTGATAGACTGTGTGTTTTAAATGGGGTATCAACCAGTATCAACTGTCAATTCATATCAAATACTGCCTGATGGTACATCTTCACTTTTCAAGAAAGAATTTGAGCATGGAGCAACCTGACTGTGACTGTACAGCTGCGGAAGCACGCCACTTGCGGTGCCAATTTTATAGAAGCCATCATCTGTCACTTCTATTACAACTTCTGAAAAGTAACCGCAGGTGAGAGACAAATAAGAAGGAGAATAAGATTTAGAGAATGCTATAAGTCTTACCAATGATGTTTCTGTGGTCTCACTTGCTCTGGTTGACATCGAACATGGGAATTGTGACTGTCGTTCCCGTCTCTAATAATGGAAATTTCTGGTCACTATTGAGTTTCATTTGTTTTGCTTAGGACTGCAAACCCTGAACAGCAGATTCCTGATTTCTCTTAATCGCCTTCTGTCGCTTATCTAGAATAACATTGCTGTCTGCACCAGTACACGAAACTCCTTCGATTTGTCTGTGATTTTCCCCTGCGTCCTCAGTGATGTGTCCATGATCTTCCTGTGTGGCGTCGGTGACCTATCCATGATCTGTTTTGATGTCGGTCTCATTTGCAGCCATGAGAGTTACAGACTTCATTGCTTCCTATAAATCCTCTTCGAGCGCAAAGATGCGATAATTTCAGGGGAAAGAGCTGCGTTATGAAGTCCCATTTTTGCTTTCCTCCCAAACAGTGCCTCAAAAGGCAACTGCTTGATTCCAGAGTGGTAACTGTTATTTTTTTGGAACTGAACAAAATGCAAACCTTCAGACCAAACATTCGATTTATTATCAACCATCCAACATTTTACCACTTCTCCCACGTTGCGATTTGCCCTCTCTACACTTCCCTGACTCAGGAAATGCCGAGGTTTCCCATGTACAATCTTCAGACTCGGCCATATGAGTACAGCTGATCGATTACACTATTTATAAATTCCTTTCTCTTATCAGACTGTAGTACAGATGGGGTACCAAATCCACAAAAAATATCTACCAGATGGTAAGCGACTTTGGCAGCAGTTTTTGTTTTCAATGCATGTAAGTGCAGAAATTTTACAAGATGATCCTGATAATTGAGGATGAATTTATACTCGCGATCTTTACAAGGCTGCATGTCAATCAAATCGACTTGACCCCGTGCACTACATTCTTCGAAAACCATCGGCTTCACTACCACACCTTTCTTAGGATGCGCCCTCTTCCATATACATGTTTCGCAGTAACGTAGAAATAGTAGTATCACAGACCTGGGTATATTAGCATACCTCGTTAAGATTTCATTTTGCATCTTATGGATACCTCCGTGACCAGTTAAGATGTGAGCATTCTTCAAAGATGTCAAACATTTCATCATAATGAACGAAGTACTCGTACCCTTCACAGGAACAACTAATTTTGCATCAGTTCCGATGACTAGCACGTCGTAATTTTTCAACCATCTATAATCTTTCGGTGTTTTCTTCTCCCGTTTCTTGGCTTCTAACACTTCACCGATTATTTCCACGTACTTCATTTCACTTCGTATTAATGCCAAATTTTCGCACACTGGTAACTCACGTAACTTTTTTTTCAAATTCATCCTTGAACGCAATAATACTTTCTGCTTCCACCATGATAGTGTAAATGAACAAGTACACTCGTAAGTTAATATCGAAAGCCTTTCTTCCTCATAATTATCAGTTAAATTGACTGCAAGAAAACACTCGCCCTTCCTCCGTAACTTCGTATCATGCAGTAGATAATCATGTTACAGTGCGTTTAAGCATGCAAAGAATGAACGCTTATACATGATTACTAATATGGTATTTTGGAGTTGGTACGAAACATTTTGTACAATGTGGTTTCTTTTTAACAAGTGTGTACACTAATCGCGAATTGTACAGTATTACTTGTACCGAGCCTGACATTTCGGAGTCTGTACAAATTGGGTTGTTCATTTTGCGCATGGTACAAAAATGCTTGTACCATTCCCGATGTGTACAATTTTGGGCTTGGTACATAACATATATATATATATATATGCATTAAAAAATTAGGTCTAAATGAAAAAATGGTACGAATCGTTTTCTTTTCTCATAAAACGGATAACTTTTATCATCCCCACCTCTAACCTCTTCATGTGATCAATTTTAATACCCCGTTTGCGAGCAACTGGTTAAAAATTCTAAAATGAAAAACGTAGTTAGTAAGTACTTATATCATAAAAGTTTACTCCACAGAAATTCGAAATCCAGTTGAGATAAATGATGAAAAGTGCAATAGGCACGATTTCACTGGTAACTTACGATAGGCGTTGATAAATTTTGATAATGAAATATTAAATAGCGCCGGCCTTGTTTTATAATGTCTTTTCAGGGCGGGGATAGACACGCATTTTACAATTCATAAATTTTTATACCGGGGGTAACAATTTTTTACATATTTCTGTAACGAATATAGTCGACCATTCTAATTCGTATGGATGGCTACACTCAGCACCGTGAAAAATATGACGAAATTTATAAACAATAATTATTATTAGCCACCACTCGCCATAGTTTTACCCTAAACAAAGTAACGGTCCCCTACAACGGTAATTTAAGGACAAAACCATGAATATTATATGACCTAATTAACTCTGAATTTGCTTACACCCTTGATTTTACACTCTTCTCCGTCTAACAACATTTAATTCTTTCTCTCTCTTTACAAATTCTCCTGCTAACTTCGACAAAAACAACCAATCACGTGCCAGCTGATATTATACACTGGATGAGTATAATATAAGCTATACGAAGTAAACTATGTTCAATTTGTCTCTACTTGTTTGCACTAATAAAGTCAACAAGCATCTTATATTTAAACAGTAATTATACAGTCTGTTCACTACTCGAACGAAGTTTATTTTGTTAATAATAGTGTTCGATATTTTACTATTGATTATGGTCTTATGCTATTTAAATGTGAAGGTCCTCTCTAGTTATTAGACGATAACAATTGAATTAATTTAATTACGAACAAAGTATTGGTGTTTTATTTCCCGAGTAACTTCTTCTTAGAGGAAGTGCATCTCAAAGTAAGTGATTCTCTTGTGACCAGACAATACCATTTACTGGCGTTACAATTTCATCGACGTGAATGTGTTTTAAATTTACTTTTTTCTTTTTGGCATTAGGAAGATTATACCCCACATCCTCTGCTAAAACTGGCACTGAAATAGTGGCTAAGTTTGATAAAATTCAGCAATCATTAGGCCTATGCCTACTCAGTAAAAATCTTTCAATAATGAGCAAAATAAAAACCGAGCATAGAATTCAAAAATATAGGCTCTAATTTTGCCTTTTTTTCGGGGAGGGGGGGGGGAATATGAGCTCGCCCAATAATTTTTCAAATTTTAATACTTACATAGATAGTATATGTTTTTTCACGTTGAATAATCAAAAAATTTACTGTTTAAGGTGAATGTGAACCAAAAGACTATATAACACATTTGAAATCCGGCTCCAGCTCCTCGCTTCCCTTATAATTTTAACCAAATTGATTTCCCTGCCCAAGAATACTATCCGAGAATTATACCGTAATGAATTACCTAAGAATTATTTACCCATAAGTCGGCGTGAAAACGTACAAAGTTTTGTACCCTAAAATAAATACTATAGGTATAGGTATTTACTAACTTTCAAAATTTTCTTGAATTTTATTTCGTTTGGATCTATTGAGTAAAACATGAGAAAACTTGTAAAATTTATTTTCATCGAACACCGCTTCATATTGTTTTCGTAATTTCTTCGCATTTTGTTTCGTTTGGACGAGTGTGATTTCTTATTAATAGAACACAGCTTTATCTTTTTTCATTATCCCCGTTTAATTAGGTTCAGCAATGCCTACATTTTCTGATAAGTACGGATTAATTTATTTCCTTAGCAATTCAACTTTTATTCTATTTTTATGTAGTTCGTGGGTGTCCGCCAACCGGCAACCACCTTTTGGTAAGTTTTGGTCCATTAGCTGCAGCTGCTCCACTAATCTTACGCTCAGAGCGACAAACAAATATCCATAAAGGTAACTCAGAATTCTATACGAATCTTTAGCATTTTTTTTTTTTTTTTTTTTTTTGTGGAAGCGGAAACGTAACAATTTTAAAAAATATGGGAAAACTGCCCAAAAAATTTGCATAATTTTTCTGTGTTTGATGGAAAGAGTACGAAATAAAAAGTTGATCTTATATACAATCTTTCCGAGTTATGTTTTGACTAAATATGGTGTTATATGACGTCCGAAAATGTCACACAACCACAAGAAAAAAAACCAACAGAAAGGCAAAACAATGGCCAAGTGTAGGAAAAAACGTTTTTTTATGGGAAAAAAGAAGAAACACCACAACCAACGAAACACCTGTGAAACCAGCAAAACTGACCACCCCTCTCACCGCATGCCTGCTTGTTTAGATTTTCAGGCGAACATAATAAATAGAATGTGGTACGTATAAAAAAGAGTTTTTATTTTTGGAAATTATCTTTGGATGATGAAGTCCAGCATCAACGTTCAAATGATCCATATCAGGAAGCCCCGCTGAACTGCAATAGATCGGACTCGATTCGCAAAAGCTGAAAAACTCAATACAAACTGCAATTCTAAGCAATTGCTCTAACCTGCTCTAGCTGGCAGGAAATGTAGCATCACTTGAAAAATATGATTTTAAAGGCGATTGAAATTCTAATTTCGATTCCATCGATGAAAAATCACTCTATTGATTGATATAATTGGATCGACACTTACAGAAAAACACAATTTATAAAATGATACTCAATTAGGCTCGTGAGTTGAATGCCTGAACCAGTTGAAAAGTGACATGTGTAACGGTGTCAACAATTTCAAACTTGATGAGTTAATTGGCTTGAAACTTTCAGAGTAAAAGTATTTTTTACACATGCAATTCACAACTCTATTGGTTCTGTTAGATGTTTCAAACAATTTAGGTTGCAAATGAATAAGATTTTTGAGTAGAATCGTAAGATTTACAAAGAGACGAATTCAGAGTATGTATACCTACGTATCGTCGATTGAAAAACCAAACAATAACTGACATAGTTTAATGTAACAATCTGCAGTAATGGTACGGATCGTTATCAGTACCTCATTTACACAAATCGCATGGTTTCGTACACCATGCCACTTGATACAGCCATTAACCTGCAACAAATTATAACCATTATTGGTAGCTGAAAAATTATTTGTAAGTAAATCAGCGAATAGGCGGTAGGCTAAGAGACGTGAAAGCAGGTGAGTAAACTGCATTTCAAATAAAAAAGGACATAAATTTACTAGGCTATGAATGGCGAGCAAGACATGTACACATAAGGGCAGAGCAAAGCAAAATGAATAAAATTAAAAATGGCAAAAACAAGCAGTGAGCAGTACAAAAGCAAAAAAGTCATTCACATTTAAGGTATAAAAATACGTTTTGTGGTAAAAAAAAGGTAAATACAATTATAGGAATTAACACTAAGGTGAATGACATGATTGAAATGAATGGCATAAAAAGATGATGAAAAGTGAAAGAGAGAGAGAACAAAAAATTATGAATTGGCTGTCTCAGTTATATGCCAAACTTTATCCTTCCTACATACACATCTTTGTATGTTTGTGGACCCCAAAGCGACTTATTGTATGTTCTTGCCACTTTCACACATACCTTCTTAGCACCTGCCATTTTGTGTCTTACCTTGGCTTAACCAAAGCAATAAAATGGACAGTTTACAACCCATCAAATTGACATTTTAAAATGAACACTTTCGACTATTGAACTAAACAGAACTCCTACAATTTTTCCATGTTTTTCCAGTATCTTCTAAATAATACAAATAAAGGTAAACGCAGGAAAACAGTGTAAAAAATATTAGTTTTAATTCGATAAGTGGGAATATGGAGTACATTCCTTCTTGGTCTGTTGTAATTCATCTGGGAGTACATGTAACCACAGATGCCCAATACATTGCCCCCAATATACTAGAATTTGTGGAAATACGGGTTTTGACAGCTTTGCTTACTATACCCCATGGAAGTCTGACACATTTTGCCTGACAAAACGGGTTACCTTTGAAAATCCATTTTGACTACAAAATCATTTTTGAACTTAGAGTGGACTAGTAAATATCTCACATACAGCTTCTGATTTTAATGTCTTCTGTCTAACTTATATTGAGAATTTTTTATGAATTTAAAGCAAAACCTATAAAGCAATATTCTTAAATAACCAAGTTGCAGGTCTTAGTTCTATTTTCATTGTTTATTGTGCACAAAATGTGAATTTTATTTTTTCTTAATAAAACTCCTAATTTTGAGGTAATTCAAAATTGCCCATTTTTAATTATTGTCAAAGTCGTTCTTGGCTAAGACATGTCCACCATGAGCACAAACCATTCTATTGTCCCATAACAATACCTATTCACTTTTTATGGAGACATTCAATATCCTCAGTATCTCTAATATTGAGGTATCCCAGTAAATTACGTGATTTTTAACTGTCAATTATCAACGTTAGTTGATATTCAACAGGTAACCGGGTTCTATTATTTCGATAGCGGTTTCTCTCTTTCAAATGCACATCTGTATTTGAAAGTAGGGAAACTTTTATCTTGTTGCGGCCTTATCCATTACGATTACAGTTAGTCCGTTCTAGTAATATATTTGGCCGATCACTTTCTGTTCGACTTCGGTACTGGCATGGTAAATAATTTTCTGCTTCATGTTTTGTCCTTGTCAACTTTGTAAAATGCCCCTCGTTTTCATTCATTCCCACCTATGAAGATTGTCACCTGTATATATTTGTCTTCGATGGTTTGTACCTTTAATAATTCCAATAAATGTTCAGGTATGTTAAACATGTTTTATTTTATAATTACAATGTGGTGAACATTTCTACACGTGGATGAAATGGTGGGGCAAGTCAATCTTCTTTTCTCGGGACATGTTCTTTTCCAGTGGGTTTCTTATGTTTCACGTTAGCTATTTTTAAACTTCTCCGATTTCTTTTTCAAAATTTCCACATTCAAGGGATTACCATGAACTTTACCCTGGAATAGCTACCAGGATGCACTAGGCTTTGGAATTACATCAAGTGCTTTTCTTTTGTTGGTGTTTTTTGGGACTTGTGTAGTGAGTTCTAAAGACGTTTTGGGATGTTTCAGCATTCCAAAAGTGGATGTGTATAAAAAACGTGTAGCCAACCAGATCTATTTTATCGTGGCGTGTGGCCACCCTGGTTGGCATACCACAATATGCAAGAGTGTTTGATTGAGAAGTTTTGGTGACAGTTTATTTTCTTTTTTGTTTTTGGCAACAACATGAAAATACATCATAATTTTTGTTTCACTTTATGTCAAATATGTCAAGTCCGGTTTGATAAAACAGTCTATTTTTACTTTTTATTTCAAGTATTAGCAGGCAACAGTTTAAGGGAAGTGTGGAGTTTGAAATGGCATAATTCAGTGTAGAATGAAGGTATTTGTTACGTGCATGTTTCATTGCATGAATTATGATCTCCAGATTAATATTTCCTTTTTAAATTTTCATTATATAGCTCTGAATATTATTTTTTCATTACTTTTATGTGAAAATATCATTTGCCCCAGTTTGCAACATTTCTACTCTAGTTGGCAACATTTGTGTTCCAGTTTGCAACGCACAAATAATATAAGGACTAAATAAGAGAAAATACGTGTATTCTGTTCCATAAACTGGTAATATCAATCAAAAATTTCAATATTCCTCTTCCATAAGATTGGGACTTGACAAAGCTTTTATTGTACAAAAATAAAATTGATAAACATCCTCAAATTAGTACTGGAACATGAATGTTACACAACTGGGGCATAAGTGTTGCAAACTGGGGCAAATGGTATTTCTATATAAGAGCCATAAAACAAAAACTGTTTGAGAAATTCAATATTTGAAAAAGGAATATGAATTCAGAGATGGTAATTTATGTTGTCACACCCAAATGATTAAAATAATTTGAATTTTCTCATTCAAACTAAAGCAAAAAGTGCCTGTTGCAAACTACGGTGTCATGATTTTTCCTCCACTATGCCAGTTTGCAAGAATCTGTTACAAACTGGAAATGTTGACATTCAATGAACCATTTTGCAATAGGTGTATAATACTAATAATTTTAGCTAAATTGATCTACGACACTGATTTTCAGCAATGTTGAAGTGTACTCACCATCTTGGAACACTAAAATATTCATACTATGGCAATTATTCCCATTTAACTGAGCCTTGTTCATCACGTATTGTGCAGATTTCTTTTAAGAAAAATCATTTTTCCACTTATTATAACAGCTGGAATTTTCTTTGATTTATGGTTTCATCTATGCCATAGACGATGGAAATCAAAGCTTATGCTTCAATATTTGTGATAAAAGTACTTCCAACTGATGAATCTGTTTATTGTTCTTATTTCTAAACATCAAACTTCAAACTGTTGCGAACTGGTGTAATGGTGCAGACTGGTGTATCTACCCCAGTATGTATATTATCATTATCAACATACATAAAAATATAAGTTATATTATATTTATCGTTTTACGGTAAGTAGGTACTAATAGGTAATAATTTCGGATGAACCAGATTTTAGGCCCACACGCTTGCCAGACGACAATTTCAACTTTGACCGGAAAACGAGACAATAAGTTGTGCGAGAAAAAAAAAGTGCATACTCAACACATAGCCTACACTCGTGTACACGGCTCATTAATTCCGGTTTATGAGAAGTAATACAGGTACAGAATTTATGCAACCAGTTCAGGGTGGTAAAATGGCTACGTGAGGTAACACCTGTCGCTCGTACGGATGGGCGAACCGATTTTCTTTATTTTTTCGTTGTTTTTTTGAGGGTCATGGATGACCATTCGAGTAGACGATTCGTAAAATTAACCCTGGCCAATGTTAAGGTCGACCAGTTGCAGCCGAGTAGGCGCATAGCTGGGGCCGAGGTACAATTAGTAAATTTATAGGAAAAATATCTATGCCGAAGTTTACGGATTGGCGAATTTCACCATATGGTAGTGGTGGGGAAACGGACGATCAAGATCGAGACGAGAAAAAAAATGAAACACTAAAAATATAGGAAGTGATTTAAGTAGTAAGGATCGCGAACATACCAACAGTTTGTTCCTATTTTTTCTTAAGGATATTCTGCAAAATAAAGATTTCATGACGATGACCAATTTTTTCCATTAATGAATTGAGGTAAGAGACTGAGATGGTGGTTTAATTATTTCTTCTTTTGCCTCAGCGTAACTTCCTTCTCTACTTTCCTTTTTCACGTTTATGAAAAAGATAAAATGGAACAACTTTAAACAGCGGTTATATGTACAATGAAGCACAGCGCAGTTGTCGAGGACAAAGGAAGTAAGATTTATCAAAAAAAACGTACATACCTAAATGGAAGTCTTCGAAATAGAAGAAAATATAAAAAAAAAATTTGAGACAGGCTTCCTTTAGCCATCAACAATATTGAAAGTTTTGTAATCAAGACTGAGACTGAAACCAAGAAGTGACTGCACAAGACAAACTCGAAAGCTCAGAATGTCGCTGGACAAAACCAAGACGAAAACCAAGACTTGACTTTGTAAAATTAAGACTTCCATGAACGTCGTCTTCAGCTTTCTGTTGCTCATCACCATTTGATTTGTCAGTCAAGCGATGTGATTGTTATTAGACCACACATTAGGAAACTAAATGTGTTATATATGGGTGGAGACAATGATTTACCACTAGAGCACACAGACCCCTTATTCATCCTTACTGAGCGTCCTCATTGCTGAGTCAAATTTGTTGCCATTTATTTCTTTGAAAGAACTCCATGTACCTACACTCAGTACATATCTCTGCCCGGTGTTCATTTTAAGTGTGAATTTAACTTTTGGAATCGAATGTGTTTAAGTTACTGTCTTATCGAAGAATAACTTTACAGAAAGTATTACTTTGTTCAAATTAGAAACAGAAAAAGTCCCAAAATGAATTTCTGAAAAACAAATGGACACCTTCTCATGGTGGAAAAGTAGAACTTCATCTATGAAACAGTATTACAGCCTTTAGGTAATGATTTTGGTTCAGATGGACTTCAACAATTACATACGCACATATATGGAGTACAAGCTCTGAAGCACTGCTCTAAGACGCTTTGGCTTGTGCCAGCCCTGGATTCTTGCTGGCATCCCTATATAGGTAACACCATAGAATTTGTTATTTTAGGGCAAAGCAAAAACCATTTTTTTGTGTCTGTGTGTGGCTGTGTGGGTAGTGGCCCATACGTATCAAATATAAGGGAATAATTTGCGAAATAATATCGGGAAATAATTTCTTGAAATAATTAACGGCTTGTGCATTTATTATACCGATGCGTAGCTCAGTAGTTTGGGATTAAAATGTGGGCACCCAAATGCTATAGATTCAGATCCAACCACCTTTACAATGCTAACAAAAAAAACAACAAAAAAACTCATTTACGATCTGACCATGATGGAGAAACTCAAGCTTGATATACGGCCTACTGTAAAAAACTGAATGACTGTTAATAATTGTGACTGCTGGTTACTCCATCCCCACAATTGACAGCCACCGTTTTCCCAAACTTGGTAGGTGAATCCAATGGCCAAAAACCACCTTCACCAAGTGTAAACAAACTTTTAACGCTCTTATATTTTTGGTAAATTTGAAAAATTAGTTTACTGAAGTCAGATCATCAAAATTATTACACTCAAATTGATATTACAATTATAAAATGGCATTTTGAAAAATATATTAAGCTTGAGAACAACTTTATATAAGTTTGAATAACGTGTCAAGACATCGACTCAATGATTAAGGGGCATAGCCAGGATTTATTCAAGGGGCAAAGAGTTATTTGATGACTTGTTTTTTTTTTTTTTGCTCGTTACTTTTGAAATTTAGAATATTTGAGAAATTTAGCATCCATGGAAATCTCAGTCGCATATTTATAACTAAAATTTTTTCCAAATTTCAAAAGTTATAGGCAAAAAAATAAATAAAAATTAGGTCATAGGGTAATCACCCTCCTTTCCTTACCATGGCTACACCCTTGCAAAAGCTAATGCAAAAAACTATATTAATCTAAAGAAGAATAAAAAATTGTTTATATAATCAAGCTGTAATGGCAGAAAAGAGATCTATTTTTGGTCGATTTAAACCACTTTACATGTTACACCATACATGAAATACCAATACCAGCAAGAGTATCAATATCTCTAGAGTATATTAAAAATACTCAATTTATTATCCACTAACTATTGTGAACCTTAACTTTTGAGAGACTTTATAAAATATTTCAAGCACAAAGATTAGTTCAAACACTTTTAATAAAATAATTATTTATACGACACAAGTACATGAAATAATATTTCAAACACTGATAACAGGTTGAGAATAGGGATAAACCCTTTATAATGAAGTTACACTGTACTAAGACTGTCTATTAAAAAACTGTATGTTAAACTGTGTACCGTTCAGTTAGTAAACATGGTTTATATACCTGTTAGGGGTACCTAAATGTACATGGTGAATAAACTAAATGAAGTAGGGACTTATTATTAAAGAAATATGCTGACTCAAGATATAATCGAGGGACCAGCGAATTTAGGTCGCTGAATATTATGACAATATTCACATATTCTCATAATATTAGGTGCGGGTATTTCAAATTGTTTTGGAGGAATATTCACAGGGCTGAGTACCAGAATTACTGGTACTAAAATGATGTCAACGAATATGTATGTCACATTTAGAAAATAGACAAAAAAGACGAAAATTTTAAACAAAAAACAAAAAGGCCATCAACTAACTTCCACGATTTTTCAACTAATGTGAATAACCAATCAGTTTTTTCACTATTAAAAATGTTTATGGCAACCTCCACCATCCCCCTTCGCTACGTCTCTGACAGCTTCTGCATAAGGAATTGAGGAGAGAAATAATGTAGAGGAAAAAATAGTTAATCTTGGCGAAAGTAACCAAAAATCATTCTATATATGTATCGCTTTTAGAAATTTATTTTAAGCAGGTGAGGTGAATGATAGATAATTACAAATTTTAATGAGATGAGACAACGGAACTTTAAAAGAGCGAATAAGAAAATTTCAGATTTTGGCGATACGAAGATTTTTTGGTTGTTTAAGGAGCCAATATGTAGTCAATGATCACTAAACTCGTTACCAGTGCGCAAAAAAATCAAACAAAGATGATAGAAAAAACGGAGGCAGAAAAAATGTGAGGAATTTTATGTTTCGTGAAAATAGTTTCCCTTTCATCGCGCTCTTGCAAATTTCATGGGGTAAACTAAAAGTAGAAACGTCGGGAGGTAAATGAGGATGCAGGGTTTCGATTCTATCCTTTAGACAGCGATGAAGAAATGAGAAAAATAATTTTCAACATTTTTCCAAACCGGAGGATGCCACGATGAAGGGAAGACAGGAGTGCAACAGCCCCTCAAAGTCGCCAATCTCCTGTATATTTTTTAAGGCCTGCCTTATTTCAACCATCCGCATCTTCCCAGACTAACCTGTAAATGAGTGAGTGAGTGCTTCATGAATGTGGTCCTGTTTTTTTCATATTTTTCACTTAGTGTTAGATTATCTGCTTTATTGATATTTTCTACCCACGACGTGGTTCTCTTGTTGACGACATTTTTGGGCGGATTGAGTGTCGAAATGTAGGAACCTTTTGGTTTTCAGTTTAATGAGATGCCCAACCCGTGATTTTTCCCAAATAAACACATCCTTTCCCGTCACGACTCCCCTGTTTTTTTTTTCCAAAATATCTGTTCTCTCTTCACGGCAAAATACGGGCGAACTATTTTGAAAATTATTATACATGAATTCAGCGATGGAAATTGTATTTTGTGATATATTTTACAGTCTCCAACGCAGCTAGGCTACACAGTTTCGACTTGTTTGCCTGTCCGTGTTACCTATTATTCGCCACTTAGCCTAGCCGCGAATTACACTCATGTATACAATAGCCTATACGGTATTCTCGCATGTTCTTGCCTAACTTTAAAGTCGTTAAATTCAAACTGTTGCAGCGGCCAAAATATTTTATCTTTTTTCCACAGGTGATTGGCTGTATTTTCGTGGTATGAGAATGTACGAGGCGATGCAATTGGTGGTGAGTTCTGGGGGGAATTTCTCTCGATGCTTGGCGCGATCCTTATAGTTTAGCCTAGAGTTAGTTGAATTTTAGCAGTCGGATCGCGCCGTGTAGAGGTTTTTGACTCGAAAGTGTTTTTTTTTGGTCACTAAATTTAATTCAAAAATTAGAAAACTTACTCGGAGGGGCCTGCCCTCACCGTTTAATGTTACAATAATAAATTGCGAATTGTGTGTATAAAACTACCCTTGATCGCAAGGTTTCATGCCTATTTTTGGAACTCATAAAATTTTTGATTTTTAACACTTTTCATACAATTTTGTCCAATAGGGTGGCCAATTCGTAAGCCTTTTTGTGTTAATCGAAATTAAAAATACTTTAACCCTCAAGGTCAAATTCAAATTCTGCTTAAATCAAAATTTGAAAAAGGCCATAGAGGGGTGCAGAAACCGCACCTCCACAGTGGACCTGCCTTCAACCAGATAGAGCAGTGGAAGCAGAGCAGAGGATCTAGTTAGTTGCAATTCATTTTAACTTTTTGCTGTTTCATCTGTACCAGTGTTTGTCAGCGAGGCTGCAACAGCCGGGGCGACAAGAGGCATCACAGAACTTCACCACCTGAATTTGCATCGTCTCAAGGCCGCTGCGGAGCTGTCACGGAGGATCAGTAAATATATGGTTTTTTCTATTACTCTGTTTCAGTCACTCTTTTTTTGGGAATCAAAAATCAAAATGATAGCCTAATAATCAGGCATTTGGTGGGAGGGGGGTGGTTGGTTATTCTGGAAATTGGGGTGTCTACCTTAAAATGGTGAATTCTCCTTTTTCTTCCTTTTTGTCTATTCCTACACTTGGCTATGCAGGGGTTCCTATACTTTACCTGCCTTTCTGTTGGCTCTTTTTTTTTGTTTGTTGTGTGTTTGGTTTTTGTGATATTTTCGGACGTCACATTATTAACTACAGAGATCGAGTAAGTTGCATTGTTTGCGCATCGATGACGTAAAGTAAGTAAATAAATGCTGATTTTCTTGGCGTAGGTAACTGTGTCCCATATACCTTTGCTATTTTGATAGACAAAACGAAAAAAAAAAAAAAAAAAAGAAAAAAAAAGAAAAGAGAATCCGTTGCATAAATGGCGGTAGAAATCGTGACGACGTCCAATTCTTTTATTCGCGTTTCGTGCGTCCAAAAAATTAGAGCAAAACGATATGCTCGCATATAAACGGACTAAATGGGAAAATGGTCGTTCGTTGTGTGTACCTAAATACCTAAACGATGAAAGAGGAAGAAAAAATTGTCGAATCATCGTTCTCATATATATATATATATATGTATTTATATACCACCAGCCAAACGTAGGTATACCCATATGAAAGGTAATTTCGAGAGAGGAGAATGAAGAAGAATGAGATTAAGTATGAAGAAATTAGAATGAAGATCGCGATGGAGGATAACCTATGGTCGATTTTTAATGTCGAGTAGTAGATGCGGAGTCGTGAAATGTTTCGAGTATTTCGTGAAAATGAATTGCAGTGAGGAATATGCGGAGCATCGCAAGCATGAGAGTGATAGTCGAAACGACGATAGAGTTGACGAGAAGAAGGTACCTACCTAACTTGAGTGAAGAGAACATGTCTGTACCCGCTCTGTGAGAAAGTTAATTTTGCTTGCGAACCATCAAGGTGCTAACTAACTGTCACCAGAATCTGCTATTTTTGGTTTCTTTAAATTCACGCACCCTTGACGAATCATTTGCTGCATCACCATCAACACAGTATCGGACCCTGGATAATAAGGTTCAAGAAATTCTAGCTGCCTGAATCGAACACTAAAAGAGACGCCATTATGTACCAGCACTGTTTTCCTAGTAAACTGATTGATAAACACTAAATTCGATTAAAGAAACTTTTTAGAATGATTGACATATACCAGCACTGGCAGATCCAAGGGTGGAATCAAATCCAAAAAAAAATGAAGAAAATAGGAAAAATGAAGGGAAAAAAATAGAATACGACGGCTGAATTGAGATAAAAATTGTAAAAAAGTTTGTTGAAGAGAGAAAAAATAAAACACTAACGCAGCAGTAGCTCCGTAAAAAAAGTAGGTTTTCGAAAAATGTAAAATTAGGTAGTCACTAAAAAATTATTAATAGATCGCAATAAACATATATTCCTGTTGGTCCGAAATTATGCATTTTATAGGCAAAATAAAAATAAAAATAGTGTTACAGAAAAAGGCGAAATTGACTTTTTGAAGTAACTTTGCTTTTCTGAGGCTAACACAAAAATTTTTTCGTTTCAAGCTTGAAAAATGGATTTCTTAGGGCTGATATCTGAAGAGTAAAATGGAGAAAATCACACTGAATGACTTATAATTTGAAATCAAAATTGGAAAGGCTTGCCATTATGTCAAATGTACTGTTTATGCCGAATTTCATGAATATTGGATAAGAATTGTAAGTTTTAGTGTGTCAACATCGAAAATCAGCCCCTCTAACAGCCCCAGGGAATGAACCATGAAACCAATCGCAATCAAACTTGAAAGGGTATTAGAATTAGGTTTAAGTCAATGTCTGTACCAAATTTCGTGACTATAGCTTCGAAATTACGTTTTTTAGAGTCATAAAACTGCCAAAACTGCAACATAATCGCCCATCCCTGACGTACCGTAAAATCAATTTTATCCAAATTCGAATGGTATCATCCTCGACTTAATACAAATGTTTGGTCCGAATTTTGTGACCATCGAACAAAAAACAAAATTACACCCTGTATCGTATTAACAAGAATTGGACATGCATACATGCATATATTATAAATACATATCAATTTTCAAAAATAGTGCCAAAATGTTCCTTGGGTCATGTGTTATGCTAACCGGGGTGGCAACACGCCACATAAAATAAACCGGGTTGACTACACATTTGTTACAAAAAATCACCCATAGATTGCCGGTACATCTCCAAAACTCATTTGACATGTCCCCAGAAACATAGATTGAGAAACCAACACTAGATATAAATCCGAAATTTAGTATGCCTGGATAGCTAGTCCAGGATACAGTTTAAAGTAACCCCTTGAACGTGGAAATTTTGGATTAACAGGCTGAAAAGTGTGGAAAACAGCTGACAAGAAACGCAGATAACCCACCACAAAAGAACATGTTACGGATCGCCATTTCACCCACGTGTAGAAAGAATTAACACATTATAATAAAGAAACGAGATATTACGTACATACCTGGAACTTTATTAACATCGACAAGAATGGCGGTAAGCGGGGCGTATTTTACCGAGATACCTCAGTCGTGAAACGAAAAACGTACTTACTCCCACCCCTAGGTCTTTCTACGAGTACAAGATTAATAAGTAGATTTTCCGTAGAAAACCTACTTAAAAAGCTTAACTGCCTAAAAATGTTGTCTTTCTCCCCCCAAAATCACTTTGTAGATCCGCCACTGTATACCAGGCAGAGATGTAAAAGGAACCGATGACAGCGTTGGTATAAGTTGACAAAGTCCTGTTGTATGAGCACGCTAATTTTATAGTAGTCTTTTCAGCAATGGTACAAAAGAAATGTATACCTGGCGAATTCGTGATTTCTACTGCCAAAATTCATAGGTTTACGAATTTTGTCAGGTAACCAGGTTTCATGACCAGGTAATAATCTCCCTTTTTCAAAGACATACGCGTCCTTGAAAGAGGGAAATTTCTACATTGCCTAGCCTTATCTCAGCCGATGCTGGTCCGCCGCATTCATCTGTGAAGATAAGCTTAGGCATTCTTCATTCTACTATTGCACTGGCACAGTTCTCCTGCATTCCAGACTTTCGTTCATTTCAGGCCTCTGCCTCAGTTTTACAATGTCACGAACTTTTTGTAATTTTTTTTTATTCCAATCACTTTCTCTTTTTTCGCAGATTATAATGTGTTTTGATTTCTTTGCCATAACATATGCTAAGTAACTACTTATGTGTTAAACGGCTATTTATGAACATTTAAAGCGATTCCTCCCATACATTCCTCACTTCTTCACACACGAATCGATATATCGTGTATATCGATACATTTTATATCGTCAAATTCATTTTTAAACGAACCGCCAAACAGGAGCTGTGTTTTCATTGGCCAACGCAGGCACCTTCTGGATTGCTATTAGTTAAAGCACCCGTTTTTTTTTTTTTTTTTCAGAATCCATCACCATATAGTGAAAATAGAAATGTGTATCACATTAAAATAAAAAAAACAAAGGCTATATCTAGCCTATGTGTCGTCGACGAAGGAATGATGCGTGGTGATCTGCTGCTCAATTTTCGTTGACAAAACATAGACTACGTGCAGCCTAAACTTCGCGAGGAAGAAAGGTGTCTCTTTTCGGTGCTTTTGGAGCATGGATTGGTTGACACCTCCGTAGATACAGTCCTGCCAAATACTGTCGGAAGACTATTTGAATTCTATCCAAAAACTATCTAAAGACTATTCAAAGACTATCTTAATATGATTGAAAAAGTATTACGAAACTATGTAAGGACCATCAAAAGACAATCTAAAGAGAACGTAAAGATTATTTAAAGACTTATTCGAGGACTATTTAAATACTATCGGATCAATCTGAAGACTATCTACGAATGCAGTTTAACAGTGTCTGGATAGCATTTGTCCAGCAGATGCACAGTAAACTGAGAGCATTGGGATCGTACTTAAGACAGTATGGGCACATTGGTTTGAAAACAGTTCGAAAATAATTGTATACTTCAACAATATTTTTAGGATATTTGAATCGAGTTTTATATCTTTCAGACATCATTTGAACAGCTTCCTCGCGGCATTTGGACAGCAGTTCGACGTAGCAACTTGACATCAGTTTGACAGTAGTTTTACAGTATAAAGATCACATTTGGACAACATTGACCACATTTTGAAGGAATTTTATCAGCATCTAGACGGTATAATTATATATTTATACCCCATTTTGACAGCATTTGTGCTGCGTTTCAACGTCAGTTATCAATCAGTTAGATAGTAGTTTGACGGCAGTGTTAAAACAACCAGAGATAGTATTTGCACAGTATTTAGACACCAGTTGGACAGCATTTGGACGACATATATACATTATTTAGACAGAATTTAGACGGTAAATTGACTGCCTAGTTATATATCATTTAAACAGCAGTTTGACAGTGACATTACAGCATCCAGATACCATTTGGAGAAGAGTTTGAAAGTATTTTGACAGTTTTTGGACAGCATTCATACAGCACTTTCACTTCAGTTTTTCTGAACTTTGACAGAACTTTGAAAGCAGTTTGACAGTATTTTAACCGCATAACATTTTAACAGCATTTTGACAGCATTAGGACGTTAAATTGATAAAAGTTTGACAGCAGTTTGACAGCATTTTTTCAGCCGGACAACAGTTCATGGCAGTTTGATAGTTTTTGACAGCAGATCTGAGAACCTGCTGTAGAGTATTTTTTCGTTATGCAGGGGTTTTCATTGCACAGTTTTTTCACCGCCGAATTATAAGATTCTGAAGTATAAGCTCTTTGTTTCATTCATTTGCTCCAAATAAGCACAAAAAATACCCGTACTCTCAGGGACGCACGTAAGGGTGGATGGTACAGCCTTTCCCCCAATATGTTTTTAGAGTTGAAAAAATTGACTAGTTCCCTGTATAGTAGAAAAGTTTTTGAATTTGATGACTTTTCTTTTTAAGTTGTAAAATTTTCGATTGGAAATTTTTGTTTTTTCCCCTACAAGAAGAAACCTTTCGCTACGTCCCTGCCTATTCCTGTTCTATATTCTTGACAGTTTGCATCTATCGAAGTTTAGAAAAGCTACGATTTTATTCTACATAGAACCAGCAAGAGAAAAAGGTCATAAATTCCGGCAGAATTCGGTGAAGACGGTATATATTCCACCTCAAACATCGAAAGTGTTTTTATATACAATGTAAATACAGCGAGTTTCATAAAAATTCGTCTCTTTCACACACCCACAGGTAATATAAATAAGAATCCCTCAGTTTCAGCTGCTCAATTCGACGAAATAGGCCTATATAAGTACCAAACACACTGGGGTAACAAAATATGCCAAAAACCATTATTTTTTCATTCAACTTGATTTTTAAATGCTCGAAAACGCTATGAATATGAATATCTGACGCAGTTAATACCACATTTTTTACGTCCGTAATTCGACTAGCTTTTCGTATTCACAATCCTTTTAGCCACATAATTAGATTATTTCGTCACACTTCGAAAATTCGTGTGTTAATTTTTATAGTCATAGAAAAAACTTATTTCGAAAAATAATTGTGGTAAAAATTTCCATTTTCAATGTCGAGTTAATTCATTTAGTCTAAAATATTTCAGTCGTAAATGTTTTTTGTTTTTTTTTAAAGGTTTTTACGTTTTTTTTTTGGCCTTTGTTGTTTTTTTTTTTTTTTTTCTTCCAAATCACATTCAAGTGTTCAACAGTCACGAGTCATAAAGTTAAAATTTAATTTCCTATACAATGTCGAGTAAAATTAATAAACCCAAAATTTACCGAATAAATAGTATAAAACAAGTTCTAAGAGCATACAATCAATTAAACACCTTAATCAACTTTTTGACTCGAGAAAAGATTTTAATTTCAGCGAAACATGGTCATAATAGGTCATAATGGTGTGGAAAAAAGTGTTGGCGAGGAGAGAATTAAAATAAACTCTAGCGCAGCTCTACAATCGTCTAGAAAAAGTATGTTTTAAAATGAATATGCTTCGAAATAATTGAAGTATAATGACCGATCATTCAAAATTTTTTAAAATCTACCTTCTGCCCAACTTCAAGGTTTAGCTTCTGCTACATCCTTGAATATTAACTTCTGCCGAAACTTTTTAAACGATAATATTAAAAATATCCCTAATCTAGATGACTAGAAAATAAAATCAATAAATGGTAAAGAAGTGATACTAAAACCCAAAAATCTACCAGTTGGTAACCATACTTCAAAAGAAACTGTGGCGTGATTGAAATTGGATGTAAATAAGTAAATATAAAGTTTTAGGATAAAGTTGGTAAATAAGGGGAATGTGGGGGTGGGGTAGAATTGGAAATATGTGCATTAAATTTTATGACAGTCAGACCAGAATTAAGACATTTATTGAATAAACCAGCAGTCGTTCCTTCCTGTAACCCAAGGTCATGAACTGTAAAATAAATTATAACCAAATTTGAAAGTATAATGTATTAAATTTAGTGGTGGATCCAGAAAGTCATTTTGGAGGGGGGAGAAATGACAAAATTTTTTGGGAGTAGAGTTTCTTTTTTGCTCTTTAATTAATTTTTTTGCAGTTTTTATCTCAATTTATGTAACGATATTTTTGTATCGTTCATAATACTTCATAATTTCGTATTACTAATTATCATTGTAACGTATATTTTCATCTATTTTTAGAAATGACGAACATATTCGTCTACACATTTTCGAGTACCAAAAATATAGATATTTATAAACAATAATAATCCTATAACTCTTTGTAAACAACCACTAATTTACCCGTATTTAATTTTATGAATATAGATATAATGTCTGTATACTCATGACCTAATTGTGCCTGTCCCTCAAGTACTTGACGAGTCAGCACAACCCTATAATAACAACACCCTACCTCACTTAGCCTATCCGACACGTACGTTTTCATACCCTGAACGAGTATATAATCCCTCTATTCAGTGGAATAAGAGTAGTATAATTTGACAGTTCCTCGACAGCTACTTCTAAGTACCTGGAACCTCTCTTGTAGAAGTCTCTGGTGAACAGATAGTCTTGTCAAACGGATTGTGATTTTATATGTATAAATATTAACGTATTAATGTATGTACTGTGATGTACAAATTATTATATTATTAAATGTGTGAACTTACTTGTGTGTTTTAAAATATTATTGAGTCTCTATTATACGTTAAGGTCCACTATAGTTTGTGGATGATAAACTTGAATTATTTTAGAAGTATTACTGCTTTTCTAGTAAGTGATATTTCGTGTATGGTGTGACATCGAAAGTGGTTCTAATTAGGTACATTACCACCTCTTTTGGCCGTTACAATCATCATCATCATTACTTTCATTCTATTCTTCTCTTATTTCCCATTCATTAATTTTCACGTCATTTCTTCAAGTCAAGACTTGTTTGATGACATCATTTCCTACATAAACAGTTACTGTGTTTACTCATAAACAATGAACTCATTTCTTGTTTACACTATTTTTGCAATCTTGCATATATACTAATTTCTACTAATTTATTTGTGAACACCCACTTTATGTCATATTCTTACGAGACCATTGGTCATACTTCATGTACAAATATTTCTATTAACCAATAAGATTAAAACCCTTCTCCAAAACTCTGTAAATTTGCCTAAACCTCCTCTTTTTACTTACTATAGAATCTCATGTTTTGTACTCTTTTATTCATTCTAAATAATTCTAATTAATTCTAATTAACTCTTTTCTACTGTTGTTACAACCTTACTTATTCTTTTAATTCTTGATATTTAGTACCGTTAATGTTTTATAAAGTTTCTATCTAATACACTCTTTTAACCAACTTGTGTATTTGATTGTTCTGTTACGAGATATATAACCGTCACAATTCTATAAGGTCTTTTTTCATTTACTTCCTTCATATTTAATTTTTCCTCATTTTTGTTTTGGAATTTGGGGGAATCCCTGGATCTGCCACTGATTAAATTTATGTCTATTTCAGATTTTATAACTATTGTTTGAAAATTTCGCATTTTATAGCCATTGCAAATGTTTTGTTTGTAAAGTGAAATAAATAGAGAATATAGCAGAGAAAGGAGAGAAAATACAATATAATCTTTGAAGAACACGTAGTCCAGTTGGTTAAACATAAAACTATGAAACTGCATTAACTCGTGCTTTAATACAAGCAGGGTAGGTGGGTGGTGGGCAGATGTGGAAACTTGGATTTTTTTGGCATGTTGAAAACAAAAGGTGTCGCGTCACAGAATTTGCTGCCCCCGTTGGTGGGATGGGAAAAAACTGACTTTGAAAGCAATATAATTTTTTAAGCTAAAACGAGAATTTTTGGTGGGTAAACATCTTAGGAGTCGGTCTACGGTAGGGCCTAAATAAGAATTACAATCGTCAGATTTGCATAACACTTACAATTGTAACTCTCGTTTGTGTGTGTTACATGGTGTGTAGGTGTGTGGTTGTGTGCGAGTGCAATGCATATGCTCACAGCAACACTATTATGTTTACTCATCATTCCCACATGAGTACAGCCCCAGTGAAACGAATGCCTTTATTTTTTTGATCCAGCCTGAAATGTTCATTTCTTAAAGCTATTATCCAAAGGGAAAAGGGGAGGAAATAATACCTACTAAATTACTAATAACTTGGAAACAAATTGAGTAATTGAAAAACAAAATTGGTAGATGTGGTCATCATATTAGAAGTAATGTTTGTACCAAAGTCTGTGACTGCTCGACCATAATTGCAACCTAGTTTATTGAATTTAGCTCCTCCAGCAGCCCCAGGGTATGAACCATAAACCCAATTGTAACCAAATGTAAAAAAAATGTTAGAATACCTTTAAGTGACTGTCCGTTTCAATTTTGTGACTACTTCATAAAAATTACTTATTTTAGAGCCATTAAATTGCCAAAATTGCAAAATAATAACACCTACCAAACGTATTATATAACTAACCCACATCTAATTTGAAAGGTTTTATTTTTGATTTAGTGCCAATGTTTGGTTCAAATTTTGTAACTATTGAATAAGAATTTCGTCCTATACCGTGGTAACAAGAATTGTGTGTACACACAAACGTACACACACACACGTACATATGAATTTTCGCAAATGGGGAAAAAATTTTCCTTGGGTTATGAAACGAAAAATGTACTTACTCCCACCCCTCGGTACTTCCACGAGCGCAAAATTAATGAGTACATTTTCGCAGAAAACCTACTTAAAAAGTGATGTACTTTTCAAATATATTTTTTATTCGTAACATCGTAAGTATTATAATATATCGACTGTTATAATATATAATGGATACTCAATAGAGTATATCGTTAATTAAACTGTTGTCTTTTTTTTAAGGGTTATCAAAGATGGTGAACTTTATTTTTTTGAAATTATTATTTTCATTTCATCAGAAGAATGGTATTGGAATAAGATAAAAACCATTTTCTCGAACAACTACTTACTTCAAGGGCCTATAACGTACGTACCTACAATTTTTAAGTAGTGATGAAGAATAGTTATTTTATCTACGATATATGGTTACATAATGATCTCAACTATTTAAATGTTATGTGTATCTACACGTAAGTGAATACGAAAAAGTACCTAACATTTTTGTGCGAACCGAATCTTCAAGTGTTTCACGTATAATTATAACAGATTTTATTAGGTCAGCGAAAATTCTAATCCGGAGAATACGATGTTAGGATGAAAAGAAATGCACTCTTGCTCGTAACTTCCAAATGGAAAGAGACGTTCAAGTGAAACAAAAAAATGTGCGAAAGTACTTTGTATATTGCCTTCATGAAAACGTTACTCCAGTAAAGAAATTTTGACAGTTTTTTATTTATTTTTTCACAAATTGTTAGGGATAGGCGTCTTAAATAACATACTAAAAGTCTCAACCCCTACCATGCTTGCTTCAGTGGAATTTGGTAAAATGTATCCCCCAAATAAGAGTTTTACAATTTTCTTGGGTAATATCAACTTTAGCGGGAAAATAGTTCAGTCAAAAAATGTTAAACATTGTAATTATTTATAATGAAAAAGATTCTTATCATTTATTTTGTATGATGCCCTCTGTCCCTAAAGAGTTGAACCTGAAAAATACCACTTTCAGTATTTGGTGAAGTTGACATACCAGAATATGGGAATTTTATCGGTAAAAACTTAGAACAAAATCATTAATAACTCAAAAACCATTGGTCTCCAACGTTCAATAAACCTGTATAAGTGTAATTTGTTGCCTTCATACTTACATTGTTACTGGCACTGTGTTTTCCTGATACGTCAAATAATGACTCACCATTTTCTTAATATGGAAAGAGCATGGCCAGTCAATGTAATTTCCTTATGGTGCATTGATAACTGACTCACCCTTCGTACATATGTAATTATGTATATGTTAAAAGCAAAAACCAAATTCGCTCAATGAGCAAAAAAATGCTCAGAACACGTTCTCAGCTGTAGGCTAATACTACAACATGAAATTTGTGTTGTGGTATTAGCCTAAATGTACAGAATACATTGTGGAAGTTTTTCAATTCCACAATGCATTCTGTGCATTACTATTTGCATTGTGGCGATAAAAGTAAAGTTCTGATCACAAAAACAAAAAAAAAAACCTGAAACGTAGAAAGACGCTTTCACGATGGTTTATTTTGCAATCCGTTGATAAAAATGTGATGCTATTCCAAAAGAAAACAGGGCGTAATGACTTGAACGACATGAGTGTTAATGAAATCGCATTTCATTTTTATCAGCAGATCACAAAAATATGCGTCGTCAAAGCGCCTCTCTATGTTTTAAGCTTTATTTTTCGCACTATGAATGGGGCTTAGAGCACAAAATGCATTAAGAAACTGAGAAACTTCCGTAATACATTCTGTGTATTTAGGCTAATACCACAACACAAATTTTGTCTTGTGGTATTAGCCTATAATTCCGAACGCATTCTGAACATTTTTTTCACTCATGGAGCGAATTCAGTTTTTCTTTCTAACATATATACATATACATATTAGTATTAGGTAATGCACGAATTTTGTGTTCATGGTTTTGAGAAAATTACAAAAGCGGTACAGGGCTGAAATTTTCATGTAAGTTTGTCATTATAATATGACTAGGTCAGATAAGGGTTTAGTTCTTAATATTTATTCAGTAGTTTTGGAGAGAACTGGAAAATAAAAAAATTCCTTGAAAAGTGGTTTTTCCTAAATTCTGAGAAAACTACAGTTTTTCTCAGAATTTTTGGGAAATGTCCAACCTGTTTTCATTGCAGTGATAAATTTATAAGATTTTGAATTATGAATGAATTTGCAAGTTCTGCTAAGCTGGAATTTTTTTTTTTGTTTCATTTAAATATCTTTGTCAACTCTCAATGTATGGCTAAGTGCGCATTACTTTTCAGCTTACATTTGTAAAAAATATATTACGTAGTACGTACAGGTAAGGTATACAGACCTGCTAGTGGTGGTAAATATAGGTATTCTAATCAGAAATCAACGTTTATGGCCGATAATTAGATATGATTGATGTGGAATTTGAAAATATTTTAAATCGGGTAAATAAATAAATAAAAAGCTGAACTATAGGGTGCAATGTAATAGTATCAATGGGAAAAATTCGTAATGTCCTATCTGTTTGGGAATTATTTCAACATAAATTATGCATCTATAGGTACATTTCTACAGTACTCTAATCGAGAGAAGTCCAATAAGTAGGTAAGGCCTATATTAATTTGAAATACCTTCGTGATTACTGTGTTTAAAAAAAAAAAAACACGAAGTACACAGATCAGTCAAATCAAACAGAAATAAGCAATGAGCTGGAAGCTGCAAATGTCTCAGTTTTGGTCATCGCTCATCAGTAAATAAGAACGAGTATAAATAAAATTTCGAAGAAAAAAGTGTTTAAACAGAAAATTAACACGTTGTAGGTATCGTAGGTACCGATTTAATTAACTGACATATAGTAACTTTGGCAAAGCAATATGTACTTACTTACATTTTTAAAGCCGAATTATTGGAGGTCGAGATAATTTTTTTTGGAGGTGGGTTGAAGGGAGCATGACACCCTTCCCTTCGCCTCTTCCCTTCACGTGATTTTCAAATGGGACGATAAATTTAACTCTGAATAAAGATGTTCATTGTAATTTGCTTAATTTTTAGTGCTGAACTGCGAAATAAGACGTCGTAACTATAAGTAAGTCATTAGAAATGGTTCAAATCCACCGACGCAGTAACAAACTTATGAATCACTGAGTGTGCAACATATTAGCGAAAAATTCTTATTTTTTAAAACCACAAAAAGAACAAAAAAAAAATGAAACCCTCGTTAATCGAAGTGCAATATCGACGTGTACATTGTAAAGTTCATTGGTCAAACAGTGTTTCTCGTTAAAACTTAAGAACTTAATTTTCGTCAAAATATGGTGATTGTTTTTTTTTTCTCTTATTATTCATCATTTATAGCAGTACTGCTGTAGGTAAAGTACACCTATATTTACTTATTCGATTTAATTTTATGAATTCATAAATAGGTAACCACCCAAATACGCATTTTCGTAAATGTTTTAATTCAGTTGTTACATCTGTATTAACGAAATGTTTTTGTTTTTTTTTTATTCATTTTGATTGCAAATGGTAAATTTAAAATTGACGTCACAAAAATGTTAGGGGTGGGGGTAGTGAAAATTTCCCGTTTCATGAAAAAAGAAAATGAAACCCCCTTTTTTCCTTTTTTTTTTAATGGGGGGCTTTGCCTCCCAAACCCCTCTTTTTATTTATTTTCTCAAAACACGTCACCTACCTATTATACAAAATAATATACCCTTTTTTGGAGGTGACAGAAAATTTAAATCACCCCAAATGTGAAAAAGTTTTAGTATGGAGGCACCTTCTATGTTTTTTAATTTTTTGTCATATTTTGCCCCCAACCCCCTTTTTTTTCTTTTCTTTTTCTTTTATTTTTTAACTTTTTTATTTATTTTTTTAATTGGGGGTCCACCTTTTATTGTTATTTTTGTCAAAACATGTCACCTACTTACAACACAAAATAATATACTATTTTCTAGAGACGACGGAAAATTTAAATTGCCCCAAATGCGAAGCAGTTTTAGTATGGAGGCACCTTTTATGTTTCCTCATATTTTTGCGCCGCACAAAATACGTTTTGCCGCAAACTCAAAGCACGCCAAAAAAATCCAGATTCCTGGAGGCACCCTAAGTGATTATATAGCTTTCCTCCTGTGCGTAGGTTTTTATGTATGTATGTATGTATGTATGTATGTATGTGTGTGTGCACGCATTTCTGTTTCATATATGAAATAATTTTGTTTCACATTGATGGAGTTTATGTCCCTGTAGAAGTTTCACTTCAAAAAGTAAAAAAAAAATGTGAGAATATGCCAGTATGGGCTACACTCACAAAGAATTGATGTGTAAACATAAAACAGTCTGATTGTATGCATGTGCAACATGTTGCGCATGCACAGTTGCGTATGCACATAACCACACCCCTACACATCATATAACACACACAAATGAGAATTACAAAAGTAAAGCATTTACACCAAGCAAACAAGCCAATAACAAATGTTTTTTTTCCTTGTTCGGTGTAAATGGCCATCACACAAACTAATAAGAACGAACAAAATTTCCAACCCAAGTGAATTGCAACAAACATACTGTAACCTTGTGAATACAGGAAAAGTTCCAACAAACAGCGAATGTTAGTTTGGTGAAAACCTAGCCGAGTTACAGTTACAGTTACGCGAATCTGACAATTGTAATTCTTGTTTAACCTCTACCGTAGACCCAGCACTAAGATGTTTACACATCAAAAATAAGGCAATAAAATATAGACGTGCTCTTTTTTGAATATTACAAGAAAAATACTATGTTGGGGGTTGACCCACAGGACAAGTTTGGTGAAAATGTTGCTACATTATAAATCTAGTAGTTTTCAAACAAACCTCCGTCACACTTGACCAATAAAACAACTAGATCAGTATTTTTGTCAAAAAGTAAGTTTTTCATAATTTTTAATGTGATAACATTTTTATTTTCTATATGGGATCTGTTTTCGAATTCGATGTTTCTTTATTTTCCTATTTTTATAGAGGATGAGGACCGGAGATGAAACAAGAAAGAAAGATTTAAGCGAAGTTCCGTCCAAGAAGCGAGTGTATTTTAAGACAGTTACATAATTTCAGCAAAGTACATTTTATGATAGATAAACGAGTGTTAGCGGAAATGAACGAATGAGAGGCGGAAGTGGTATATCAGTGTAGCCGCAAATAGATATAAATTATGTATTTTATGTAATCGTGTGTTCGTAGAGTGAGAGGGGCGAAGGATTGGTGGTCTCAACACCCCCCTACAATCTTTTGAACCGATCACGATTGCGGGTGTTGTAACAATGTTTAAAAGTTTACAAGTTTTTTATTACATTTAAATATATGAAATAGTGTGTATAAAAATTTAAAAAAATGGTAACTAGATTGGACAATTATGGTAAGTACATATTTTGATTATTTAATGTATATATATATATAAGGTAGATTAAGATAGTAACATGCATTTTTATTTTTTTTGTTTTTAGGTAATATGGTAAACAGCATGCAATAAACAAGGGTAAGTATATATATAAGAAATAAAACTTTTAAGTTATTTAAGTGAAATGTTTTGTTGTGTTACAGGTATGGATCTGGAATTGGATATGACATGTTATGGATCGAGATTTGGGGATTCTAGGATTTTATGGGTTAGGGTAATGTGCTGCTTACTAGATAAGGCTTTTGTGAGTAAGTCAGCCAGTTGGTCTTCGGTAGCTATTTGTTTAAAAGTGAAGATTTTGTCGTTATAGGCTTGGGCAAGTCCATAACATTTGATCATAAGGGCTCGAAGACGTTTTTGACCTCCTCCGGAAATTACATGAATAACCGAAATATTGTCTTCATATACAGTTACAGGAGTGTCAATTGTGAAGAATTCACGGTTGAGGAGCCAAGCAAGTTCGATATCCTCAAAAGAATCGTGAAGAGCTATTAATTCAGCTGCTGTGGACGACGAAGCATGAATGTTTTGGCAATGAACGTCCCAATTTACAAGGTCACCATACATTGTAATCAAGTAGCCAGTTATAGATTTACATTTTTCTAATTCTGTTAAATTTATAGGTTGTTCATCAATGTCGGGGGCATAGGATGCATCGACATAGGCAGATATGCCTTCGGAATTAGATCTATAAACTAGTGCAAGATCAATAGTTGATTTTAAGTATCAGATGATATGACGTACATGGTTCTTCTTGGTGTCATCGGAACAATTTTGAAATCTTGACAGGTAATTAACAGAGAATGATATATCTGGCCTTGTGCCTCTAGATACATATAATAGTGCGCCAATCATTGATCTATATTCCTTATTATCTGTTCCTTCCGATTTGCTCAACTTTAAGCCTGTCTCCATAGGCGTTTTGGAAGGGTTTGAATCACATAATTTGAATTTTTGGAGAATCTTTTGTATTTGATTTTTTTGTGTGAGCTTTATGATTTGTGATTCACAATTTCTTTCTATTTCAAAGCCTACAAAGTGAGATGGATTGTTTATAACTTTCATGGTGAAACATGTTTCAAAATGGGTGGTTATCTCGTCAATCCATTCAAGTCGATTGGTTGCTAATAGGATGTCATCTACGTAAATTATCATGAAGGCAATGCCATCTGATTCATCTTTACATATGTAGATGCATCTGTCGATTTTGGATTTTGTAAAATTGGATGTTGAAAGATGAGTATCCAGTAACTCAATCCAATTTTTACTTGATGTTTTTAGTCCATAGATGGATTTTTCGAGTTTTAATAATTTTGTTTTATCGACATTACAACCTAGGGGGATATTTAGAAAGATGTCGTTTTTAATTTTGGAGTTGAAGTAAGCCGTTTTGACATCGTATTGAACAAGTTGTAGGTTTAATAGATTGGTTACGGATAAGATCCATCTAATTAGCCAGAGTTGCACAACAGGTGCATAAGTTTCTGTCATGGTGTATTCGGATTGATCCATAAAACCTTTGGCTACAAGCCTAGCTTTTGGGCACATTATTCCTCTTTCATTGGCTTTGGCCGTGAATATCCAACGTGTATCAATTGGTTTGATGTTAGGTGGGCGATCTACTATTTTCCAGACTTTAAGATCTGACATTGATTGCAGCTCATCATTGATAGCTTTTAGCCACTCTTTCTTGAAAGGATTTTGATATATGTCACTGAAGCTTACTGGCATACAATCTTCTATAAATTGCGAATCTTCTTGTGAGGCTTGTTTTAGTACATTGACCCTATAGATTGCCTCAATTTCCTCTTCTAAAGGTTTGACTTGCAATTCCTCTGGTTTACAGGTAAAATTGGCTAATGTTTTCGTCTCATCAAATTTTACATCACAGGATTTGTAGGATTTCATTTTTATGGGGTCCAATATCTGATAACCTACATTCGAAAATCCGATTAGAATAGTTTTTATGGCTCGGGGTAGGAATTTTGGGTCGAGATGCTCCTCTTCATTTTTCTTGGCTCTTACTGCTGATTGCTGTCTTTGTTGAATAGGAACATGTTTATAGGCAATAGCACCAAAGACTCGAAGATGGGATATGTTGGGTTTAGTCCCGTATAAATTTTCATAAGGGGTAATATTTCCTAAATTGATGCGGGTCGGACTTCTATTGATGATGTGTGAGGCCGCTAGTACAATTGTTGACCATAATTTGAAATCAATTTTTGCGTCATATAGTATGGCTCTAACTCTTTCAAGTAGGGTTCTGTTTTGCCTTTTGGCTATGGCATTTAGTTCTGGGGTATATGCCACACCATCATCTAAAGTTATTCCTTTTTCGGAGCAGAATTGTGTCATTTTTGAATCGGAATATTCCTTAGCTTGGTCAGTTCTTAATACGGAGATAGGGTCATTTGGGAATTTAGTATGGAATGATAAATAGTACTCTTTAAACTTATCAAATGCCAGAGATTTTCTTAATATGGGGAAGGCAAGAGTATATTTTGAATAGTGATCAATGAATGTTATAATAAATTTTTCTCCGTTATAAGCTTCTTGAAAGGGTCCCATGATGTCTGATGAGATTACTTCCATTCTTCTGGTTGGTCGAGTTCTCACACCATGATGACCAAGTCGGGTGGATTTCGCTTTTATGCATATTTCGCATGTGGCAAAGTCATCGTCCTTAAATACCAAATTTTGGGGCATGCCTACAACTACTTTAGATAATGCCTTGAGGCTTTTGCCACTTAGATGACCTAATCTTCTGTGCCAAAGTGTTTTAGTTTTGCTAATATTTTTTTGTGCTTCCTGTTTATTCCAACACTTTCTCCGTTTAATTCGTCCTCTGATTCGGAATAAACCTCCTGATTGACTGCTTCCACTGCAGTATCTTGTAAATTTTGAGGGTGGTCAATGTTTTCCTGCTCTCCTTGTGGATTACTAGTTTCAGCCTCAATCTGTTCTTCAAAATTTTGATTTAGATCATCAATATGATCTTCCTGTTCTACTGACGTACTAGGTACAGGCATACATACAAGCTCTTGATAGACTTTATGTTCTTCATCTTCCACTATCTCATAATCTATGTAGTACATGGAACCTCTCTTTGGAGCGGTTATAGTTACTTCACCGGTTTGTTTATTTATGATGTCTGTGTGGTCAGTGTCTGTTATTATTTTAAATATTCCAGACTCCATGATTTTCGCACCTGACCAAATATCAAGGCTTAAATCGGGGTCATAATAAACTTCTTTTAAGTGAATCGTGAAAAATTCTGCATTAGAATTGCAGACGTTGACATACACAGATCCAACATGAGTAGGGTTTACAAATACACCTTTTTTAGCACAAAGTGCTCTGCGAGTATTGTCTACCTTGCGTATGTTTCTTAATTTTGAAAGATCGTTGACCATGTGGTGATCTGCTCCATTATCTAATAACATCGTATGGAGTTGATTTTTTTGGGGGCGGATTTTGATACTGTTGGAGGCTTGGGCCATTGAAATTCATCTTCGATGTCATCAAAACTTAAATGGTTAAGATTTGAATGCAACATCATAGAATATTTAACACGAAAATTGGATTTTTCATTTGTTTTATTTTGGGAGTTCGTGTTACTGGAATTTTGGGGTTTCGAGCTACTGTTCTGAATAGGGGGTTGTGGAGTATTACCTGTATTAGAAGTTTCATTCGGGCATGTCCTAGACATGTAACCTTTTTTATTACATCTAAAACACGTAACATCCATTTGGGAAATGTTATCTTTAGAAGGATAACTATTTGGCTTTGTTTGGTTATTTTTGTGATCGTTGAGGTAGCTAGTTGTATTATAATTGGTATTAGAATTATTGGTGTTATTTATTTCGAAAATTTCTGAAGTTTCTTTTGTTATTCATGGGTTGTATGATGATTTAGGCTGATCAAACCCGGGAAAAGTTTTGTTAGAGTATTCAATACGATCACATTTTTCGAGTATCATTTTTGTGAGCCTGACAGTAGTTCGTTTTTCTATTTCTAATTGACGGAATTCAGAGAAGACAGTATCAAATTTTTCGGGTAATGACATCATTAGTTGATCAATTTCATCTGCTTCAGACAGGGGGTAATTAGTATTCTAAGAATCTACGGATGGTACCTCTCCTTGGATCGAAGCGAAGGGACTGAAATTTTGATTTTAATACCATGATGTTAGTAGCAGTTTGATTTTTGTATCGAGCATCAAAAATTTCAAAAATTTGAGAAACATCGCAAGTTTTGACATGATGAAGAATTCTTTTATCAAGTCTTTCGAAAATGTGGGCTTTGGCCCGTTCCTGAGTTTGGAAAAATTTAAGCCATTTAGATGTAAGGCGTTTTTCTGATGAGGTATAAATATAACTGGTTTCACGAGCAGAGGGAAAAATTGTGGAGTGGCAGCCTTTACCAATTAGTGTTCTGATGACGATTGCACGCCATCCCTCATAGCCATTTCCACGGAAAATGTTCGAGACACGATCATTGTTATCAGTGTTCATAATTAATGAATTGACTAAACTTATAATAATAATAAAAAAAAGGAAAAAAAAAATTACGGATATCAATCCCCAGCAAATGCCGCAAGAAAAGGATTGCCGTCCCTGTGCTAACCAAACAATGTATATATAATGACGATAGTATTTAAATTTGTCCTTGTGTGATTCTCGAGTAGGTCCACACTGGGCAAGAGACAACACACGTTAAAGATGAGATTGGACACTTCCCTTTAAAAAAAAAAAAAAAATAAAAAAAATAACAAGACTTATACAACCTAATATGATTTGTAATTGAATTCAATATTCGAAGAAATAATTAATGAAATAATGTGATAAAAAAATGAAAGTGAGGGTGAAAAGAAATTAGCTTCTTTCAGACTAAGGAATTAGGAAAGAAAGGCTAAAATTTTGGATAACAGGGGAAAATTTTGATCCAACACTGTATTCCAACTGAACAAATAATTCGAAATGAGAAAAAAAATAAATAAAAAAAATAAATATTGCAGGTGATTTGAAGAAATAATAAATAAATAAGCACCAGATGTAATGTAATAAGGAGATAAAATAATTCTTTTGGTAACTTGAGATTAAAAAAAAAATTCACAGTAGAAAAAAAATTTTGTAAATGGTAGGAAGAAATTCGAAATTAAAAAAAATAATTTTCGTATGAATTTAATAAAATGTACGAAAATAAAATTGTGAAATTGAAATAAATTAATTTAAGTATTCGAATAATAAAAAATAATGTGAAGTATAAATTCAAAAAAAAATCGTTAAAGTATTTTCGACACAATTGTGCAACTGCAAAAATTTTCAAGTTGCAACAAAATGGAGGTTTGAAATTGAAAACCACGCCAACGTATTTATTCAATGGACGAAGATAAGAGTTCGTAGGTTCGTTGCACTTAACAAAAGGTTAATGTACAAGTTCGAACGAAAGAACGAAACGAGCCGTGTTTACGTCACAAATTGTACACTCCAAGACAAAAGTGGCTGCAAAATTTTGCAATGAACTTGCCAAAATTTGTACTTGGATGAATTTTGAAAAGGCCGAAATTATTTGAAAATAACGATATTTTCAAATATACAAGTTAAATTTTGAATCCGAAAAGTTAAGTTATGCAAAAATACGAAATTTTATACGAAAAATACGAGAAAAATTACAAAAAAATTACGAAAAATATATTTTTTATTACCTTTTTTAGCGGAAATTTTCGTTTATTACCCTTTTGACTGATGGTTTTTTAATTTCAGGTTTGTCTTTGAAGATTTTTGAGATGATGCTCTGGACTTTGATGATTGAACTGCGCTTCGGTTGTTTAGGACGTACTTCGGTGAGTGTTTGAGTTGAAATTTTGAGGTTTATGTTGATGCCAAATGATGAATTCTTGAATTTGATGGTGATTATTTTGAAGCTTTTACGTTGATTTCTGATCAATTTCTGATGGCTCAAGGCGATTTATTACCAATATTATGACTTCGGCAAATTAGTTCATACACAAGCAGGGCAGACACTAATGATTTTACTAACTTTTGAGCAACACAAACAGGGTTCTCAAACAGTTAAGTAATCGACGAGTCTTGGAATCTTCGTACACTCGGCCGGATTATACACAAGCAGGGCAAATCCAATTCAGCAAAAGATGAAATTCATTAAACGTTTACAGCACTCAAATATTTTTCGAAGACAAATATTATGACTCGAAAAAAAAAAAATAAGTTGGAACTATGTTACCCAACACAAAAACAAAAATTACGAAAATGACTAAAAAAAAAACAATTATTCACAAGAAATATTAAAAATTTGACTTAGAAAAATTCACAATAAAAGATTTTAAAATGTTTAAAAATTGTTTCAGGTGCAAGGACTGTTACCGAGCGATGCTACCATATAGAGGATGAGGACCGGAGATGAAACAAGAAAGAAAGATTTAAGTGAAGTTCTGTCCAAGAAGCGAGTGTATTTTAAGACAGTTACATAATTTCAGCAAAGTACATTTTATGATAGATAAACGAGTGTTAGCGGAAATGAACGAATGAGTGGCGGAAGTGGTATATCAGTGTAGCCGCGAATAGATATAAATAAATTATGTATTTTATGTAATCGTGTGTTCGTAGAGTGAGAGGGGAGAAGGATTGGTGGTCTCAACAATTTTTTCTCACACATCGATAAAATATCGATATTGGTTAACATGCATTTTCCATTTAACATCGAAAAATATAGATTTTTTATATATCGAATTTTTATAAACCAGATCGATATTTATTTACATGTATTTCCCATTTAACATCGAAATCGAATTTTTATCAATATATTAAGTAGCTAAAATATTTACTGGAAGAAAATTGGTCGGTGAATCGAGTAGAATCCATGATGGATTAAAGTCAAATAATATGAAAATGTTATCACATTAATTGTAATCAGCTTCAGCCACTGATACTGACCACTAGTTTTGCTTGAAACTTTACCAATGAAATATTACATCGATACGTTCGTCAAATATGGAAAAGTATCGATAGTTTTTAAAAATTTTTTCACATATATATTTGGAATTTTATTCAACTTTGCTTTTTAAATTGTAGATTAAAATGTACAAATTGGGTTTTCTGGCTAAGTATATTGTTCCGCTAGAGTTTTTTTGTACATTTACCTGTCCAGTGCCCAGTTCTATAACTAATGCTATGAAGGGCGTATATAGCTCGATCGGAAAAGGGGGGCATCCACATCTTCACGATTCTCCCTTCCCCCATCCCCTTCTAATTTAAAGTGAGAGCTTTCAATTATTGTTACACCTTTTTCTAACTTTCAACATTTTCACCAGCAGGAGGTATACTTTTCACTATTCGTTTCACGGATGGCACATTTTTGCAAAGTGCCCTTCATTACTTGGATCACATCAAAGTTCCAGTGAAGTGTAGGTATGTACGAAGGTGTTTTCGAACATTTCCACGTTTTGTTTCTTTATGTTCTTTTTTGTAATAAGTCGTAGAAAGGTAGGCAGGTAGGTACTAGGTATCTGTTTTTCGAAAACCTTAATTCGTTTTCATATCATAACTGACAGGACGAATTTGGCGACGTGTTGTCGTCGTTCGCTGATTACGCACATGTAATTAATCTTTGAACGATGAACTGAATATTACATATGTAACAATATCTGATTTATGAAACGTTTCATTCTCGTATACGTACGTACGTACGTTATCGAACGTTATGTATGTTGGTATACCGACCATAGGCTGAGGTCAAAAAAGTGCAAAGGCGAAAGGTGCCATTTCCGCAATCGAATCGTCGTCGATATCGTTTAATTTTCTTCTTTTTCTTTTTCTTTTTCATTTATTTTTTCATTTTTGTTTAAGACAATAAACGGATGATTACGTGAATCTTAAACGTTCCTATTATTTCGAAGAAGAAGAAGAAGAAGAAGAAAAAAGGCAATCGCTCAATGCCTACTTTTATTGTGGCCGGTGAGATGATGAGAAATTAGTGAATTCTAAGTGAAAGGAGCATCGCCTATGTATTTAGTTGTGATTTTATTTTTAGTCACGGATTCAGTTTCCACGCGATTTTCATGGACACAGCACATTAGATTCATTAAATAATTTGCCGAATGAACGAATTGGTTCATTTTTCCATTCGAACAGCAATTTGTAGGTATTTCAAACTACACGATTTGACTTCACATGTAATGAAAATATTAGTACCTATCAGTGAGGGTGATTACGAGCTAACTGTATTTTTACAATTGATTAGATTATGAAAAACTCTAGTGCAGCAATACTTCGCTAGAAAAACTCAATTTGCTAATTTTAATCCATAATTCAAATTAAAAAAAAAAAAACCAAATTCCAAAAACTTGAAACAATTGTGAAAAAATAAAGATGGTAATATTAATATTTGTTGAGACCACCAATCCTTCTCATCTCTCACTCCTACAAACACTGGACTATCTTTATAATATACTTTTACATCTTTACTCGCGTTTACACTGTTACACTATTCCGCCGCTCACTCGTTTATCTCTGTACACATTCGTTTATCTCCTACAATCTGTTTTCAACTCATAATTCACAGTTCTGCTGTAAATACACACACTTCTGAGACATTACTTCGAGTACATCTTTATTTCTTCGAACAATTTGATTACTTCTTAAGTTCACAGCCTCTATAATATTTGTATCGATAGATATTGATATCTGACAAACATATCGATATATCGGTACTTCATTGCTAGTTTCAAGTTAACAAAGTTACGAAAAACCATCTATAGTTATTGATATCTTGGACAAATCTATCAATCTATCCATTTTTTATTACTGAAAACTGATTTTCTAGGACTGTTTTGTCTTTTAGTTATTTTGGAAACTACTGAACCAACAGGATCCAAACTCCTATCAGATCTAGTCCCATATAAGGAATACTTTTGTGAATATTTTAGTCCTATCCTTTTCGTCGTTTTCTCAAAACAGTGAACCAAAGATTTTTGTTTTCCTACAAATTTTATTCTCCAAATTTATCAGGAACTACCAAATTTAAGTACAAGATCTGCACTTGCATGAGGATAATCTATCGTGAACATTTCAGTTACATCTCTTTTTTTATTTTCTCTTTTTCATTTTCTTGGAATCCTGGAAAAACTACTTTCCCAGGAATTTTTGGTGTTCCAGTTTTTTAAAAAACTAACTATTACCGATAAGTACCAAACTGCTTCAAATCTGCTCCAATGTATGAAAACTACCTCTTGTGAAAATTTCAGCTCCACACATTTTGTCTTTTTCTAAAAACTTTGAACACAAAATTTTGGGCAATACATATAATATACATACATACATACATACATACGTACATACATACGTACATACATACATACATACGTACATACGTACGTACAATACCTCTTTTTCTAGCAAACTGGGTAAAAATTCATATCCCCTCTCCTATGGTAGGCAAATAAAAATGCATAGAGATGGACCAGTGCCTTTCTGCTTGAAAAATAGAAAAAAAATCAAATTTAAAAAAAAACTATAGCGCAGAAATGGTTTGTTGGAAAACCCAGTTGATAGTGATCTATATCTATGTCGAAACTGATCGATATTTATATAGGTAGTTATTGATATATTGATATTTCATTGCTAATTTCAGATTAAGAAATAACAAAAAACTATCGACAATTAGCCATATTTTATAGGGGTTGTGAACTAAGAAAGTGGAAGAATTATAAGAAGAAATAAAGATATACTTTCTCAAAGTAACGTTTGAGAAGCATCTGTACTTACATAAATTATGTATGTTGTAAGTAGAGTACAGATTGAGTGAGATAAACAAAGGTGTATGAAGATAAACGAATGAGCAGTGAAATAGTGTTACAGTGTAGCCACGAGCAAAGATGTAAAAGTATAAAGTAAAGGTAGTCGAGTGTTTGCCAGAGTGAGAGGGAAGAAGGATTGGTGTTCTCAACATATCTTAACAAAAATATCATTCTATCGATATTTTTGTCACTAAAAACAGCTTTTCTAGAGATTTTGTGTTTCCAGAGCACTAAATTTCTTTCAGATCTGCTCCCATACAATAGTTGTCTGTTGTATAAATTTCAGCTCTATCTGTTAGGTAGTTTTCTCAAAACTGTGAACACAAAATTTTTTACAGAAATTTTTTTTCTCCAGTTTTCTCTGAATGTACTTAATTAATAAGCACCAAACTTCTAAGAAACTTTCACCAACATAAGGAAAGTCTTTTCCTCAGAACAGTGAACACAAACTAAAAAAACTTTTGGGTGATACATTTATATATGTATATGTGTGTGTGTGTGTGTGTGAATATATATGTATGTGTGTATATACATACTCAAAAAAAAATTAGGTCAAAATAAAAAAGTGGTACCAATTGTTTTATTTTCTCATGAAATGGATAATTTTCATTATCCCCACCCTTAACCCTTCCATGAGGTCAATTGTAATACCCCATTTGCAAGCAAACTGTGTAAAAAGTACAGGACGGAATTCGAATCTACGATTCGTGTAAGAACATATTAAATGTCAGGGCCGAAAATTTATCTGGGATCTCACCATTGAGCTTTTTCGTTCTTTCTTCAGAATTTTCTGATTTTTTCATGCATTTTTGATTCGTGTATTTGAAAAAAAAAAAAAAAAAAAAAGTATTCGTGAGTTCCCTTTGGGATACATTCGTTCCATTACCGATCCGCACGGCCAACCTACCTCAAGTGTTGATTTTTTTATAATTTAAAAATGATCGACAGACAAAATTACAAAATTATGGTAGATAGGTACCTCTATATAGGTTTTATGTTAATTATTTTACGTTATTCTGAAACACGCCGTGGAGGGTCTCGGTGTTGATAAGAAAATTTCTTCCGATCCATAAGATCGATATTGTATATTGAACGGACAAGATTAGATCAGAAGTCCATTTCGAATACTCGGAAAAAAAAAAAAAAGTAAGTTAGCCTCAGGCTTATTTCTCGATAAATTTCGATGTGGGTTAGATTTCACGATGCCCGGCTGTAAGATGGTGTCGTCGTAGAAGTTTTTGAAGTTCGTATGAAAAATGCATGGGAATCGTTAGCATATAGGTGAAGACCCAAAGATGGCGGTTCAAGTTCTCATTTATTTCTCGATTTCCAACATTTAAATTATGAGAAAAATCTTTAAAAATCTTTTAAAAATATACTTACACTTGAAAATACTGAATTTCAAATAAAACAACGAATTTTTTCCAAAAATCGTTGCCTCACTTTCTGGTATTGTTGGGTACAACGAACATATAAGTATACTACGGACACAGTTCGGTCGGTTTCAGTGAGGTTACAATTCTCACTCCATTAAATCCTTGAAATGCATAAGAGAGATATGTTCTTTTACACGAATTTTTGGTCCCAATTCCTTTATTTGAAGAGAAAGCAACTTTTTTAACCTAAATACAAATTTTAGAAGGGACTTTAAAAGATAAAATGAGCTCGAGAACAAGAAGTTCGAGCAATTAGAAGCCGATAAAGTTGAAGAAGAAAATGAGATCATAAATTAAATTGGTTGTATACAACCTTATAAAGGATCATTTCCCTAAAAACAACTAATGATGAGAATGAAAAACAGTGAATTCTTGAAAATGAGTTCTTTTAATTATGGTTGCCTTTTGAGTAAAGTTCATTGATAATATTCAATTAAGCCAATTTGGTGCTTTACCTACCCCTTAAACTGGCTTTTCGATTTGGTAAAATTCGGAACCTGAACTTCGAAGTAGCGAGTTTTTATTTCTCAAAAGTAGAATTAAAAACTAACTTACTTTTAAACAAAACCGGTCCGGAACTAAAACTCTTGATGAAAACTTTTTAACTCAACTGAAGCTCTCAGCTGCATCAGTTTTCACTTTTCAGAATTGACACCGACATAAAAACCACTACGTAAAATTGAGAACTAATTTTGAAAAGAAGAGGTTTAGAACTGAAACTTTCTAACTCGATTACACCACTCAGAATGAAGCTTTCGAAACCAAACTTGACAAAAACCATTTAAGAATAGGCATCCACATGAGACCAAAATTTTGAAAAAACCCGTTCAGTGGAAGAGAAGTGATGCTGTGACATAAGAATCAACTTCAATTTATAATACAGATAAAGGAGTTTCGATACAGCCTTTTCAGATGAATCGACTAAATTAAAATGTTCAATTTTTTTAAACAGTTCAATCACTCGCTCGTTAGAAATAAAGAAATTTTCTATTTCGACTTCGTTCTCGTAGTTAGCTAATGATCCATAATTTTCGTAATAGCAGAATAGATAGGTAGGTACTAAATATACCACTTTTGGTGCAGTCAACCTAATTTTGTTGTATTTCTGTAACCAAAAAAAAAAAAAAAAAACATTTTTCGCAGCCAATTTCTCGCCACTATCGGTAACATTTAAATTGTTAACTAAAACATAATTAAGCATCCGTTTGGCAATCGCATGCTACAATCTCCTTGTTCGATGCAGTAGCCTTAAGTGATGATAAAATCGAGAGAGAGAACGCGAAAGAGAGAGAGAGAGAGAGAGAGAGAGAGAGAGAGCGAGCGAGACAGGAGACAGAGAGAGAAAAAAGGTTAACTGTGCAGAGATCGGTAACCTTGTCCAATTTTGCATGAGATATTATGGGAGTGAAAAAACTGGTTTTTTATCGATCGATTTGCGACGAATCAGATAATGCTGTCGAAATTATTTTGAATAACACATTCGCATTTTTCGACTGTGCTCACCAAAAAAGCTAACCCCATTGTACCATCGCATCCACAAATGCATGAGGAATCCGTTCTTTAATTTATATGCATTTGAGGTTTTCGTGAGACGAGACATTTTTCCAGAAGTCATTTGGTGTACGTGACCTTGTGTCTTATCACCCATCGCTTATCACGTTCGTGTGGAAATAATTCGATCTAGTGAAAATTTTAATTGCTTTTTTTCTCTTCCATATGCGCGAAGCTCGCAACTTGTAACCGTACCATTTCATTTTTTTTTTTTTTTTTTTGTAAATGATTTTTATCATTTACAAAAATGCCGAATTGTTGGTAAAACTTGAGAAAAAAAAATTATGTTTTTAATGGGGAATCGTAAAATCATCGACGAGAATTAGTAAGGAAAATCGAATTTCTGGTTTCACACATGATTTTGATCATCAATATAGGTAGGTGTACACGTATGTTTTTTGTTTTTGTTTTTATTTCCATCTGACTTTTATCTGTGATCCGAGGCCTATCAGAAACTTGTATCATTTTGTCAACCGCAATAGATACCTTCGATTTTTTTACCCAGTTTGCTTGCAAACGGGATATTAAAATTGACCCCGTAAAAATGGTAGGGATCATGAAAATTATTCGTTTCATGAGAAAAGAAGACAAATTTATTGGTACCATTTTTCCATTTTCAAATAATTTTTATTATTTTTTTAATACATACGTATCAAGTAGGATATAATAATAATTATTTATTTATAGAAAATAACAGGTAAAGTGGCTGACTCTTTTTTCTATTGTTTATGTCCATTTGACTTTGTCAGAATGGGCGTATGTCTTATTTTTTCTCCTCACATTGATATTTTTTCACTGAGAGTAGTTTACTTTCTCTCTTTTAGGTCGCCTTATTACCTGTTAACTTCGAAAGAAAGAATTTTTGGAAAGTATTATATAGAATTTGTGTTGGGTAGTGAACATCAAGAAACATAAACGTTTCCATCCCTCAAATTAATGCTAACCCCTTTTACGGCCCCTTAAAAACAAAACTTTATACAATAAAATGTTTAACAGCTTTCAAATAAAAAAATATTGTGCTTATGAAAAATGTGGAAATGCACTAAATTATAGGAAATTTGATGGAAAAAATTTTTCATCAAGAATAAAATTTTCTACAAGATTAACCCCTAGGCAATAAAAGAAGAAAAACTACTACAAATTACCGCTTTAATACATCTTGAGGGGCTAAGATTGAAGTATTAACTTGACAGGTGAGAAGTATTCGATTTTAACATTGAAAATGCTTCTCGAGTCAAGTTATGAAAAAGTGTCTACCACCCAATTTTTACCAATAATTTATTCATAAATATTGTATGAGAAAGGGTAGATAATGATGGTAAAAAAAGTCGAAGGACAAAAAGGTAATGAGAAACAAAGTAGAGGTGGTAACGTTGTTTCGTTATTTACAGAACAAATACGAAAATGAAAGAAAATGAAAAATGAACAACTTAAGTTTTTTAATTTATATTCATTTTTAATGTCCTCCTCTGTTATAAAGTGTAAAACCAATGAATTTTTATATAGTTTGCCACCTTAACTATAATAAGGAATGGTTTATACTCATCTTTGATTTATTCTCTATGATCCAATACATAAAAAGTTCACTAAAGGGAAATGCTGAATTATAATTTATACTGTTTCTCTTAATTTATTCTCTAAAATTTTAAATTTCCCAACTTTATAGAATACAGATTAGATATTGGAGAATAGAGATGAGTTTAAACCCTGCTTAAACGTACAAGCCGTTAATTCATTTGTTAAAATTATTTCACAAAGTTATTTCCTCGACATTATTTTGCTAATTATTCCCTCATATTTGATGCGCATTTGCCACTACCCACACAGACACAAAACAAAACAAAATTCATTGCTTCCTGTGGGGACATCACTCGTATGAGGTAATAGAGGCTTGCACCCCTTGATGACAGTCGCCACCCAAAGGCTGGCAATAATCGTCTCTATGATGTTAAAATATAAACATACTCGTGCGTTTGTATGTTCATACCTGTACGTATGTACAGGTAAGATACATTGCACAGGCCATGATCAATTACATGATGATATCGGTGATGTCATGGCCCGGTACCAAATGCACTACGTCATTTCTTATCACCTCAACGGAGGCAAGAAATGACGTAACGTATGACATAATTACGTATATATATGTATGTATGTGTGTCTGTGTGCGTGTGCCAAATCCTCTATATAAACTTACGAAACAGGCTACAAAATTGCCAGTGTTTGCCGAGGATTTGGCTCTCCCATACTTTACAGTATGAAGTGGTAGAACACGCAAACTCTATAGAAGACCTTCTTGTGTGAATATCTCTCACAACAAGGTATTTCACACTTCCTCCTAAACAACAAATTCTACAGTGTTACCTATAAGTATGCCAGTAAAAATCTAAGGCTGTACATCAGGGCATGTATACAATAAGCCTTCAAGGGGCAAAATCTTTTCTTCATTTTTTCCTTAGAAAAAGGGATGGGATAATGTAATGGACCTTTTGGTCCACCACATTACCCGTAAATTTATTTATACATATATGTGTTTATGTGTAAGTGTATCTCAAAATTGTTAAATGTGGGTTAGCGCAGGTTTAATTGATTTGTCTTATGAAATGGTTCTTCAACTATTTATTCTTATTCCCAAGAATACAGTGCATTCTACTATTGCTCCACTTTTCTGCAACACAATTTCTTATAACATCTCTATCGGCATTTTGCTTTGCAATGCTACGTCAAAATCTGACTAACCATGTACATGTATATATGTGCATATGTATATAATTATGAATTATCCAAAACTTGTGTTTGTATTTGTTGGTAGGTATTTGTCAAAGTCTGAATACAGACCAAAAATTTCTACACCTGTATAGGTGAAGGGGTTAGTAAAAGGTACTATCCTGAAGTCTGTACTTAAATATAATGTGTTTAACGTCCAGAGACAGTAAAATATAGCCATTGACACACACCTTTCTCTCTCACTGTGCAACAACAGAATGAAGCGACCGCCTAGCTCGGTCACACGTTTGCCTATGTTCCTTCAGCAGACATGTGTCCTTTGCGCACGCCAGGCGCAAAGGACTCATAGGGGTATCCCCACAATACTGGTCTGATAGTAGTTTGTTGCCTATTTGTTGAGTAGTTTCCAAGAAAACTGGAGAACAAGGAATTCCTGAAAAAGTGGTTTTTACAGGAATTTGAATAAACCACGAAAGGAATCCTGCTAAAATTTTCACGATGTATTTTTTGTATGTATGTACGAGTTTGATAAGTAGGTTCGGTGCCTATAATAGTTCGGTAGTTTCTGAGAAAATTGGAAAAGAAAGAGTAGCTGGAACAGTGGCTTCTCCGAGATTCTGAGAAAACCACGAAAGGGATTCTCCTGAAATTTTCACGAATGTGCCAATCGGATAGAGGTTTGGTGCCTATTGGTGCGGTAGCTTTCGAGAAAACTGGAGAACAAAAAATTCATAGACAAGCAGAGAACTACAGAAAGAATAAAACTGGAATTTTTACAAAACTATTCTTATGTAGGACCGCTTGTTTGATAGAAGTTTGATGCCTATTGGTTAAGTGGGTTTTTGAGAAAAACGTAAAACAAAAAACAACACGGCTGGAGAAAAACAAGTCGCTTGCGTTGCTTGAAGTATCTTTTCGGTATTTACGGTGCAAGGGGTTATTTTATCAATTTTACTTAATTAAAATTGTATAACGATGAAATTTCGATATATCGATAATATAAGTTTGTTAGATATCGATAAGTATCAATATTTTTTTTTTGCAATTTTGTTTTTTTCACTTCAGGATTGTTTGATGAATTATCTATCGAAGATGTAAATTGGCAAATTACGGGTATTCCAACGAAGTATCGCTGCGCTACAGTTTTCTACGCTCATCTCGGATATCCCTATCGGAATTTGCAGCTAATGCGAAAGTAGAGACTGTCGCCTACTAATTACAATCATCGCCACGTTTATACACTGATATCGTATATCTGTGCCCACACCTATCTTACCGTCCTACGTTTACATTGTCATCCTCACACACAAACGCGCCTATAATACCATTGCAGACGCACGCTGCGTGCAATGAACGAAAATACGTCAAACCAAACACACATTACAATTTACTAAGTGCAACCTGTTACCTATACCTGGGCAGCAGTTTGCTTGTTTAGTACACACCATATCAGTGTGCCGGTATCACGTTTGTGGCTTCATTCTTGTCGATTTTTTTTTTATTTTTCACCTGATTTGCTCGCTTTCACACGATCTTGGTTGAAAAATTATCGCATGTGACAGTCGTTCCGGAAATCGAGTTTTTTAAATATTATATTTCTTGTCATTTAATTTTTTACACATTTTAATATTCTCGCGGATCACATTGCTCCGTTTAAATGAGAATAGAAAAAAACTGTTTACCCATCAACCTTTTTCGCGGGTGTGTCATCCATAAACTGCTTGTGTACGCGCGTGTTAATTTTTTTTCTTCTAATTCTTATCCTTTTTTTTTTGTATCGAAATAATTTGTATTTTCCTCGCAAGTTAGCCTAAAATATCCTCCAAAGTGTGGATTATATTCGTGAATTGGTTTTAATTATGACAAACAAATTATAACCGATAAAAATAGTAATAATACTGGCTCATTATTGTGATTACGACAGTTATAATAATAATAATAATAATAATAATAATAATAATAATAATAATAATAATAATAATAATAATAATAATAATAATAATAATAATAATAATAATAATAATAGTAATAATAATAATAATAATAATAATAATAAATAATAATAAAACTAATAATAATAATATATAAAACGTTCGAACTTTTCTTAAATTTGTGAATTAATTTTCCTTTCCATATCAGTGTTGCCATATTCTGAAAATTTTAATCGATCGTTTTTCTTGATTTTTCTCGCTTATGTTGAAGAGGAAAAGCAAATAAAACCAAATTCGAACCGATTATGAAAAGTGTTACGTTTCGGAGAAATGCGTGAAGTGGAAACTGATAATTCAGTCATCTGGCCGTCTTGGTGTTACAATACAACCGGTACGTTTACCCTCAGCCCCACATAATATTAAAGCATACAGGTACCTACATGAGAGTTGTAAATTTTCCAGTATGAGAAAACAAGAAGGAACAGTTGCAAAAAAGTACATGTCTTCGTAGTTCTGCATCAGAAACCGAAATGAGAAACTTTTCAACTGTAGATAGCTCCGTCATAAAGGGGTTCACATGTTCTCTGTTGTTTCATCTGACGCCCACTTCCCGACACAAAACCGTATTAAAACTGAAAAAATGATATTTTTATATGTCAAGCCTATTTTCCTTCGTTAACGAAAGGAGGTCCGGACCCCGCAACACCCCCAAATATACAACTTACGACTGCGATGAAATGGAGGAAGGGTGAAAGCTACACCCATCCACCCTGTATTTCTCTCAAAAACCGATATTTATGGAAATACTTAATAAAACCTCCCTAACCATTTGAGATATCTTTCTCTCACGTCTTTTACCTAAAAATTATGTAAGTGTAAAAGGAGGAACATATTTTTACTTTGATACTCAAAATGCATTCGACAGATTCTCAAGGGGAGATTCTCCCATTAGCTTCACATGGAGGGATTCATCTTTTAAATTTATCGTGTTTAATAGTAGGTATATTACACACCCCAAGGTACAAAAGTGAGTGTTTACGCAAGGGAAAGTTTACGAAACTTGTTCAGCGAGTGAGCAACTCCCAAATCATGTAAACTCACTTTTGAACCTTGCTGAGGAAGATATTTTTTATAACTACCGTAACAATCAGAAAGCAACAGAATGTTAATCAAATGCCTCATAAATATTCTTAATGATGGGTGAAGTACTTTCCAAATGTCAGAATATAGTGAACACTCCTCATCTAGCGTCAGCAGCTGTAGTGCTTTATGTTGTGGGTGAGTCTGTCTTGAAGAAGGTTTCAGAATCCAACCCCACGTACAGTTTTTTTTTATCAACCATTATTTCCATTAATAATTTTGATAGGGAAAGAGATGTTAGGTGACTTTCTTTAACGTACAAAAAGGAAAAAGGAAGGGTATAATATTACAATTACTGAAATCAAAATGAAAACATTACCAGTTGGAGTTTGTCATTTCAGTTGCAGTCTTATACACCGATGTGCATATGAAATTTTTTAAGAGTACACCCACCTCCTTGTTGACCCTACCAGTACTACTACTACTACTACTACTACTACTACCACTCCTACTACTACTACTACTACTACTACTACTACTACTACTACAAAAATTTTTCGAACTTCTATTGACACAGCATTAGGAATTCACGTGTACAAACTTCTAAAAAGTTTGTTTTTTTCATATTCTGGAGGTTTTTCTACCCATAATTTTTTTTCTCCAAAATAAGGGTCTTTTCTGGATTTGCATGATGCGAGTCTCTGAACCACGGTTTAGCGTATCGCACTTAGAATGAGGTCATTTTACTGGCTAATAAGAAAAGCTAGCTTCAAGCTTATGGAGAAGAGAAGTGAGGATTTTTTGATCAATAAGCAGACAATTTTAACCAAATATTAAAGCAAAGAGTATGACTAGTGAATGATTTTTAATGCGTATACCCCAAATTTTTCATTAATTTCTTGAGGGTAGACTTGGTATACCACATGTACCCTACGAGCACATCACTGGTTTCATTGAAGAACATTGTTTCAGAAAGAAAGTTACCCTTGTTAACTTGCAAAGTGAACTTTCAATCTCCATGTAAAAAATTTTACATGGAGATTGAAAGTATTTCGATCAATTAGAATGGCTACCTCTGGCTTTCAAAATAGTAGTGTAAACATTACATTTCTGATCATGTATTATGAAAAAAGAGGCATGCATTTCAGTAGGGACTCATGAAAGATTGAAGTGCAAACATAATAGTGTGGTTGTGAGCGTGCATGTTGCACACACATCCAATCACACGCCCACACGCCAACAGTTACAATATAGTAAGATGTATGAATTATTATCATAATTCTCATTTTAACCCCCTACTAAAGTACTAGACTGACCACTAAGATGTTTACACATCAAAAATAAATATTTTGTCTTCCATCGAATATTTCAGAACAGATTCTGTTTTTAAATATGACGAAAATATTTTCTTTGAACTTTTTTTTTTTTTTTTTGTGATACAAAAGCACGTGCCTTAGAAAAACATTCCCATTCGTTTCATTATAAACGTTCGCCATTTTTTTTTTCCCTTTCTTGTTTGATTTCAATCTTTTCAAATTACCGTCTGCACTCTTTTCCGGGAATATCTTGGTCACTGCTCTCAATCGTCGGCGTTACACTTTAGCTGTATATAATATTGGAAACTGGTTCACATTCTGCACCCGATTAAATACAGAAGTGAGCAAGATACCGAAGAATGAGAGAAACGAAATTTAAAAAGAACAAAATATACCTACCTTGCAGACAAACCGAAGTATTTACAAAATAATAAAATGTCAAAAATGCACCATCATTTTCGAGGAAGAAATAGATGAAAAAGAAAACTAGCCATCATTTTTTTCTTTCGATTCTGTAATAAAAATTTACAGTTTAGACATTTTTCTTTTTTTCTTTTTTCTTTTTTTCCGCTGCCATAACCGGCATTTTTTTTTTTTTTTCTTCTTTTTCTTATATGACTTACTTACACGCGGGTATTACAAGTTCAATATTTAAAATATGTTGTTTTAATGGAATACAGGTTGTAAAAAGTACTTAAAAAAATAAAAAAATAAATAAATAAATAAATAAATAAGAAAAAAAAAACATGAAGGCTGTCGTTCTAGTTTGGAATGAATAATCGAACGTTAGTACAGAAATGGAACAGGTTTACTATTTAACTAGTCTCGTTTTTAAAAGATGTGAAAGAAAGAAAGAATGTAAAGTTTCTGATTTTAGAAGAAAAATAAAAACTCTAGAATAATAAACGTCGAGAATGAAAAATCGACCATTAATTAAATAATTAACTAGCTTGGTGGTGCCCATATCACTCCAGAACTGATAGACCAGATGTTGGTCTTGAATTTTGTCGAGTTAATGTAAAGTGAAAATGTCCAGCCATTTCCAGGACAGTTATTTTCCGAACGCATCTACAACAGATTTTAACTGCGATAGTTGGTAAGAAAATGAATGATAGCATACCCCTGGTGGGGAGGGATTACTCTCAGACGAATTTACAATTTTTTCGTTGTTATTTGGATGTCCGTAAAATTATCAGGAGCCCTACTCAGACCCATCTTTTCTACACACGCCACTGGATGTGGGTTTTACGTGAAATCAGTCTGCTGCAGATTTTTCTTCTCCAAATACCTTCTAAAAATACAATTTTTCATATAAATAATTAATTTAATGACGTTAAACTAACTGTACCTACCTAATTATTATTTCTCGCTTTATGTTAGCTTAGTATATGTATGCCTGCACATCTGAGTGTAGAAAGTTGTTGTTTTCATGAAAGAAAATTATACGCATGGCACCAAAATGCACTACATAGGTAAGGTCAATTGAATTCAAAGTTATTCGATATTTTTCTTGCAGAGATTTAATGGGATAGGTTTTACGTACAACGAATAGATTCATTTTTAATGGCATAAATAATTTTTCATTTCCATTTCCCATATGAGTCCGTGCATTTTAACCCTTTAGGCTTCCGGAGGTACCTGATGGGTGGCTTATGATGACTTATAATTCTTCTTCAGAAATATGACAAAATTTTTTCCTAATAGATAGAACACTATGATAACCATAGTCGTAGGATATTGATGTGTCAGAAAAAAAAATCAAATTCTGTAATGTCGTACTCAGATTTTCCACAATTTTTTTTGATACCGTAACACAAACAAAATGGTAACATTTTAGAGCTAATCTACAACTATGTAAAACTTCCCCTTCTCCTGGCTAAAAAGAGGAGGAAATTGAAAAAAAATATGTACAAAAAAAGATTTCTAATGTGAAATTACGATACACAGGAGCGTTCCGGGACTTCCTCATTTGGGAGGGGAGTGTTAGTTTGTACAATTGACAACTGGTAGTAATTTTTATCCAGTTCGCTTGAAAACGGGATATTAAAATTGACGTTATAAAACTTGTGGGGACTCATCAGTATGAGGTAAAGGGACTCGGACCTCTCGACGACAGTTGCCGCCCCAAAGGGCAGGTAAATAATCGTCCTTGTGACGTTAAACACACTAAATACGTTCGATCGTAATTACCTGCAAGTACATGCAGGTAATGTACGACTACCAAATTGTGACACAATGAAACAATGTCACAATCCGTACACAAACTGGTCAGCCATCTCTTATCTTGGTAGGGGATGATGCAACCTGGCCACCCTCACAGATGTACGTATATTCTTACGTACGTGTCTTAGTGTGCGTGTAAATAAGCCGTATATAAACCACCCGAAACGGCTCTAAAATCGCTAGTATTTGGTCTGGTTCTGGCTTACCCGTACTTATGTACGAAGTGGCTGAACACGCTTAAATTCTGTAGAATTTCCTTCTGGTGAGAATATCTCTCACAACAAGGTATTCCACAAAACAGTTATGAGAGGAGATAATTAAAATTATCCGTTTTACGAGAAAAAAAAAAGCGATTGGTGTCGTTTTTCCATTTTTACCTAATTTTTACCCGTGGTTTGCTTGCAAACCGTGTATTTAAATAGACCTTGTAAAAGAGTTAGGAGTGGGGATAGTGAAAATCAACCGTTTCGTAAGAAAAGAAAATGATTGGTGCCATTTTCCCATGTTCACCTAATTTTTACCCAGTTGGCTTGCAAACTCAGAAAACGATTAGTACCATTCTCACATTTCCACCAATTTTTTTTATGTAGGTATATATACAGTATAATTACACGTCGCCCATAAATTTTTATTCAAGCTTCTGAGAAAACTACTTCAGGAATAAAGCTGACATTGTCAGGAAAGGTAGTCGTTATATTGGATCAGATCTGATAGCAGTTTTTTGTCTATTGGTTCAGTAATTTCTGAGAAAACGAGAAAACAAAAATTCCTGGAAAAGTGGTTTTTGCAGGATATTGAGAAAACAGCAAAAGGGATCGAGCTTAAATTTTCACGATACATCGTTCGTATGTAAGTGCAAGTCTCATGGATGTTTGTTGCCTATCTGTTTAATCGGTTTTGAAAAAACTAAAAAAGAAAAAATCGCTGAAAAATTGTTTTTTTCAGGATTTTGAGGAAACAAAAAAGGAATAGATCTGACATTTTTACGAAGTATAGATTTGTGGAACCAAATTTGATAGGAGTTTCGTGCCTATTTTTTCCGTAGTTTCCGAGAAAACTGGAAAATAAAAAATTTTTGGAATATGCGAAAATTTCAAAAAATATCGAACTGAAATTTTCAAGAAATAGTATAATCCGAAGACCCCAAGACTAATAGAAAATTTGTGTCTATTATTTCAGTAGTTTCCGAAAAAACTGTGAGAAGAAAAAGTTACTAGAGGAAATATGTTGATCATATTTTTGAGAAAACCACAAAAGGAACTGAGATGACGTTTTAAGAAAAATTAGTTCTCATGTATGAGCAGGCTTGGTAGGAGTTTGGTATCGAATGGTTTAGAAATTTTACAGAAAATTACTATAAAAATAATTGTTTTTCTATGATATGAAAAAACTACAGTTTTTCTCGTAGTTTTGAAAAATTTTCAACGGTGTTTTCATTGTAGTAATAAAATTAAGATTTTGAATTTTGGATGAATTACCAAACTAGGTTTTCTAGCAAAGTTCTACTGCCCTAAAGTTGTTTTCTTTCAGTTTATGAGTGAAGGTGCCAATTACCAATTTTTCTGACTGTGTCAAATTTTTGGCATATTTGCCAACAAAGAAAAATCTTTGGTGATGAACACCGTTTGGACTTCCCTGACAATATGGCATATCAGAGAAATCAAAATATTTTTACATAAAAAAGTAAGGTGTTCTTGAAGAAATAAGTCATCAGTTTAAATAGTAGGAAATCTTTTTGATGTGTAAACATCTTAGCGCTCGGTCTAGTACTCTAGTAGGGGCTAAAACGAGAATTACAATAGTAACACATACATCTTACAATATTGTAACTGTTGGCATGTAAGTGTGCAACATACATGCTCATAACCACGCTATTATGTTTACACATCAATCCTACATGAGTCCCCATTGGAACTCGTGTCTTTTTTTTTTTTGGATTTTTCGAAGACTAAAGTAGCTTAATATATAATTAGGAGGTAGGGATTTTCCCTCATTGAAAGACTTGCTGTTGGTCCATTTGTATCGGCATTAAATTGGTTCACTCACTTAATATTGATTGCAGGGCTACGGAATAACAAGTAATTTGTTCTCTCCTCAACCGAAAGGCCCATACAAATCATATGCATAAAATTACTACATGTATAGGTGGTTGTGCCTACGCATGGCTTCGAAAAATAACCAGTTCCTTGGTATTTGCTGACAATGCACGCATGGAGCTAAGTACAACCATATTCTCTGTGTCGAACAGTAGGTTTGTATGGGTAAGCACGAATTCATAAAACTGATTATTGAATTCAAGCAGACTTATTCATTTGTGTAGATACTTACTTGCTTACTTGCTTACAGAAGTGCAAAATATAGATATTTTTTCATATCGATACGTATTGATATATGAAAAATATCGATGTTTTGGATAAAATATTGTCATACCTACAGCGGTTAGATTGTGAGTTAATGTTGTCAAATACTAATATTTTTCAATTATTAGGTTTTGCAACACTGTTGCCAAGAACCTATTACAATCACCAAGTCTTTTTTTTATTTTGTTTTCATACAATTTTAGGCAAAATTTTCATCTTAACTTCCAATAATACCATAGCTGGATTCTGCATTATTTTATAATTTTGTTCCGTGGAAAAGTTGAAATTAGCATTTGATTATTTTGTCATTAGTTTATTAGTTTTCCGTTGATTTGTCTTATCCATTTAAGTAAATTCCAACTTATGTGAAATCAGTTCGAGTTCAAAAATCAGTTGCTTTAACTTAAGTTTACTCATTTAGTTAGCCAGATCAATAATCGCATGTAAGTGGACTGTCTTGCTTCGGGTATTTTTGTTATTTTATTATTATTCTATGTTTCCTAGTTTTATTCTTTTTTCATTATAGGTGCAAAGGCCAAACCTATTAGAGTTTTGAATAAAAACAGCTTGTTTTTTATATCCGATACGTAGGTACGCATATGCGTCGATATTTTGCGCACCACTATTTGTTTGGTTATCTGATTTCAATATACTGTCGTTCGTTTTGACAGATTCAGGAAAATGTCAAAATTCGGTTGAATCGACTTTGGAATGGATTGAGAAAATAGATTTAGATTCTAAAAAGACAACAAGTAGAATTTGAGATTTGATAACGTAGCTAATTAGGCAAACCGGTAGCTAATTGAGCAAAACCAAACAAGCAAATGTTTTGTTCACATTTTGTCTTAATTCGTTTTGTATCAAAACAAAACCGATTTGAAACTACCAGAATCTGGGGCTGACAATATCGACATACACAGGTTGACTGCCTAATTTGTTTCGAATAGAGTAGAGAGCATATGAAAGTTATTTTTGAAACTGAAGCCTGCTCGCCAATTGGTGTGAGATGCTTAAGGTACACACATTACAGATTGGAAACAACGGTTAGGAGTAAATTTCATCACTGAGACCTTCCAAACCTACTTAAAGTCCTACCACTGAATTACTCTGAAACAAAAAATTCTTGAAAGATAATGGAATATAATATAAGTAGGTACCTATATTCAATTTACGAAATAATAAAGGTCATGCAGAGTTCCTGCGAGAATAACACGAACCCTGAGCACAAAATGTGCTACTGATCCCGATTTTCAATCGATTGATATCGACCTAAATAAAATCGATTGCACAAGACGACTGATCATTACGAAATCAAGATCGATCGCCTGTCAATTCGGGTGTGGTGGATTGAAATTTTTTTTCCATCATAATTGTGTAAAATGTTTTTAGGCTATTATGAGCTCACTTTTCGTTTTTCAAAAATTTTCGGAAACTATTTCGTTAATTATAACTGGATGTTGAAATCTAACATAAAAAAAAAGCCAAGTATAGGTACTTCGGGTATAAAGGCTTTAAAAGAAAAAAAAAAAAAAAAAAAAACCAACGGAGGGTTATTAGATTTTTTTACCAATTTCCTTATCGCAAAAAAAATTATCAATTTCTTTCTATAGATTTAGTGTTGCTTATACATTATAGCTCATTTTATGCTCTGAATAATGATGTTAAACTCAAAAATTTCTTAGTTCAATCGGAGCATAATTCTGAATATCACACATCGAAACTTAAGTAGGTATATTTCAGGATTAAAAACGTATAGATGTCTACATGAATAATTAAAAACATAATGTTGATATTTTGTCTCTGTTTCCAGGAAAAACTCAATTTTTCTCAAACTTAGCTGCGTATAGCCTATTAAATCCTATAGGTAAATTTTTATTCTCGCAGATATTCGTATGAATATCAGAACTGAATCAGTTTTGTTTTCTGTAAATTTAGATGAATCTTAGTATAATACTTTTATAGGAAATTAGCTAACTGTATGGTTTTTCGTATGGGAGTTTTGGGTTTTTAATCATTTTTATTGGGAAAATGTTCGACAAAATGAATTGTTTCTAAATTATTATTTGAAACATATTTCAATTTAGCCTTAAATATTCAACCGCTAGAGAAAAGAATAATCTTAAAAATTTAAAATTGAAAAAAATAAATAAATAAATAAATACTATTAAAAAAATTAAAATATCAAAAATATTTCCCACAACGGTTTGTAAAAATACTTTTAAAATTAAATGTCGAAGAAATTCATAATGAATTCAATAAATTAATTAATATAGGTATTATATCAAAAATATATTTAACAAATAAAACGTGAAAGTTGGTTGAAAACATATTTTGCAAGTTTTTGGAATGTAATATAATTTGGCGAAATTGAATATCTATAATAAAAAAATGAAATAATTAAAATTATTTGGAAGAATGGTGGATAAATATTACGTTTAAACTGATGTGTAAAGAAAATTCATTATGATGTGAAAAAATGAAATGCAAATTGGGAAATTATAAAACAAGTACTTACGCAAGTTAGGCCTATTGAATGGGTAGTACTTAGTAAATTAAATAACAGCAAGTCTGCTTTCGACCAGCTTCTTATCTTCATCTGGACTTCACACTCTTTTCTTAGCAATAGTTATTTTTTTAAAACTTCTCTACGCATGAATTTTCAAGCCGTTTGAAACAAAATTTTGTAAAACAATGGACTATAATTTATTCAATGTGTGTCTACCAAACTTCGGGGTTCTTAGTTGAAATTTACGCATTTTAAAACCATTTAAGCCCCAAAAATGAAATTCTCCAGTTGTCCATTTGAAGCTATTCTTCATCTTTTTCTTCCAAATTGTACTCCGTTTAAGGTGTGGGTGATGAGGTGAGGTGAGATGTATTTTTTTGGTAAATATGCAGCCTAAATCATCTTGAAATAGGTTTGAGTGAAGCGAATCCCTCCTTGTAAGAATATGAGAAGCAGTGTTAAATTTAAGGGAGCTTTGAGGCCAAAGCCTTCTTATAAATGCTAGATTTTACTGGGAAAAAACACAATTATCAACTATCACATCTGACACATGGTGAATGTCAACATTCACCAGTGAATATTCATTACCGGATACTTTTTTGGGGATTATTCACCATAAAAATTGGTGTAAGTCAACATTCATCAGTGATTGCCAACATACACCATTTTCAGTCTTTCGCCATAACATATATATGAATTTCAGCTAATATAGTACCAAAGTTTTCCTAGAGTTGAGACAAAAAATGAACCTACCATTACACCTGGGTCTCAATACAAGATAAATTTTAATATATTGATTTTCTTTGAAAACCTACATAAAAATAGTACGCATTCATAAGTCTGATTCACACTTGGCTATTTTTTATGCTACTAGCCGGCTACTTGGAGCACTATTCTGAAAATTGTTAAAGCCACTGTCCTATTTAACTTTTTAAAGTCAACTTCAACTTGGCAGATTATCATGTGAGATTCCAATAAGATTATTGCAAGAATATCAGTCAATCTAAAGTTGACTTAAATTGCAAAAGAGCAAATTGACTTCAACTATTGGCAGTATAGGACCTCAAGTAGCTCACTAGTAACTACAAAACTATCCCAGTGTGAATCAGGCTATATTATACCCTTTTATTGCAGTCGCTAATGCGACAATATATGATGTAGTTCTTGTACTAACATCTGGTAATGTTAAAATGAAATTTGGTTATTTGTTATCCCCAGAGACATTCAGCTAAAGAGATCTCCAACATCACATAATTATATGCTGTGGTCAAGAAATATGTAAAAAATAAAAGTGAAACTGTCAGAGGTATAAATTATGTTCAGGGCATCCAAAGCTGTGCATATGTCATTGTAAAAATGAACATCTCCATACCAATACATACACACTACAAAGCTACTACACATGCACAGTAACAAATATCTCAATTTGAAATGTTCCATCAAGGTTCTATCTTTGACATGTTTTTGAATGGGTGTTAGAGATCTCTTTAGCTATATGTTTCTGTTTATTGCTAATGAATTTAGACGGTTATATATCGTAACAGAACATTTAAAATACACAAGTTAATAAAAGAGTGTATTAAACAGTAAGTTTATAAAACATGGGAGAACATAAACAGTCACAATATTAAGAATTAGAATGAATTAAAAGAATTAAAAGAATGAAAGAATGAATTTAGAAGCACAAAACATGAAATTAAATAGCATTTGGATTATTAGTCTAAAGAGGAGGTTCAAGCGAATTTACAAAGTGTTGGAGAAGGGTTTTAATCTTATTGGTTAATAGAAATATATGTTACATGAAATATGACCAATGGTCTTGTAAGAATGTGACATAAAATGGGTGTTAACAAATAATTTAGTGGAAATTAGCATATATGCAAGATTGCAAAAATAGTATAAACAAGAAATAAGTTCATTTGTTTCGTGTAAACAAAGTAACTGTTTATGTAGGAAAATGATGTCATCAGGCAAGTCTTAACTTATTTGAATGATGTAAGTATATAAGAGTGAAATAATAAGAGAAAATAAATTGAAAGTAATGATGATGATGATAATAAAAATACCAATTTAGGAGGTATTATGAACATACAAAAATATCGTTACATAAATGTGTTTTTTTGTTTTGTTTTGTTTTTTTTTAACTCAAGTTTCCATCCTTAAGTTCAATTGTAGCTTCACGGTTTCAGACTGTAGGGTTTCGAATTCTCATGAAGGCTAATTTTTTGTTTTTGAAGTTTATTTTGAAGTTTTAGGCACGATTCTTTGATGGGAGGAGTTTTATGTGTCTTATAAAAAAGTGTTTCTAAAAATTAATTGCTATCTACTTAACTTATTATTTGAAATTCATGGAAATTTGTTACCTATCGTAAGCATGTAGCAATTAACGAACCACGTGCAACATAATTTTTTTCATCGTTTGTTCTGAGAAATGGATAGACTATACGTACTTTTGGTTAGATACTGGATACTACTGCTAGGTCCATATAAATTTCTCTGATGTTGAAAAAATTTCGAAACATGATCAAATGTTGGACTGTTTAAACTATGAAATAGGTTTTGCAATTTTGTAAACAAAAAAAAAAAAGTTAGCAACATCCCTTCTCCTGAAATTTTATTTCATGTAACAGCCGGTTCTCTCTCAGCCCACCAAAGAAATCAATGTAGAACATGAACGACTTAGAAACCGGTTGAAATATGATTTGTGGGATAGCACATAACAAAACGTCGACGAACAGATCCTCAGAAAAAGCAAAAAAACAAAAACCAAAAACGCAAAAAACAACAACATCGACGACAACAAAACAACGCTTTAGAACGTTTCTTCGTTAAGTACTCCTTACGAATTATAAATTATAACTTTCATGAACTTTTCCGGATTTGGGAGAGATGGAGCAAAAAAAAGTAGACATTTTCGCAAGAATTGCCATTTGAGTACCGGTTATTTTCTGCTCTTTTTTTTTATCTTCTACAAAATTTATTCAAACTGTCTCGAAATTCAATTTCACGGTATGCGAGTGTACCTACGTTTGTCGAATATTTCGAGAAGAATTTTTTTTTCTTTTTTCCACTCTTCTCTTATTTGGTAAATCGTTATAATATTATAGTACCTTAGTGCCATTTGAAAGAGGAATTTAAAAGAAGTGAATTAATAATTTGTCTTTTCGGGTTATAAAGGTGAAAAGACTGGATACGAAATTTTTTTATTACGAATATCCTCCCTAATTAGTTGGAAGCAACTGGTTGTCGGTATTTGCGAATGGTTTTTTCTTTCTTTTTTTCTATTTTTCAATTGTTTCTGTTTGGCCGGTTTTTAATTAATAATACGGATTTTAATCGTTTTATAAGAAAACAAGTTCGAATTGATTTCTTATAAATGCCCACCTTGTCAGTCAATACAGTCGTTTTCATTATAAAAGTTTAAGTGGATTGCCATCATACACAATTTTTGCAACTGTAGCATCGGTTGGATAGTATGTACGGTTTTCATTAGACTTTTCAGTCAGACTGATTCATGCAAAACAGCCAGCACAATATGAACTTCATAAGCACTGAATGAAATTAAGTCTACCAGTGAAATATTATGTAGAATTGGGATGTTTGAAATTTTCTCTTCAATATTATTTTTAGTAAATTTATGGAGTTTTCGCAATTTCCCTAGGAAAAATGCTACATAGTCAGAATCTTCTTAAACCCACAAAAACAATAACTGCGGAAATGTGCGGATGATTCGAAATTGTGTTGAAATGATCGAAAACCACGCCGAAAAATAACTGTAAAGGATACACGGTAACTATTTGTTAGACAATAAGAGAAAAATATCAATAACTATAAGGTACCTACGCACCATTCATTTTACTGAAAAAGATAACTTCTAATTTTGCCGGAACTAAGACCCTTAGAAACAGGAATACTGGATTATCTGCGTATTTTATTAGTACCTACTAGCTTTAGAGGAGGGATCTACGCCCCCTGTCCAACCGCTTCAGTTACAGATACTAGATGACCAAAATCATAATTATACTACAGGGGCGTGTACACTCAGTGTCGGATAGGTGACGAAATATTATGCAGAAAGCTCTTTGTATATATGTATATATGTATATCAGAGACATATAGCTAAAGGAATGTCCAACTCTCTATATGCACTGTGGTAAAAAAAATGTGATAAAGATCTTCGACCATCATCGTCATCGTCATCATCATCTGGAGCAAATTTTCTCCTCTTTTTAATAGTATAAACCTCAGCTTTGTGGCTTAAATTGTAAATTAGAAATTGTGAAGTGAGAGAAGAACAGTTTTTTTCAAAATTAAAATGTGAATGTTGCAAAAATGCGGATAGTTGTACAAAAATTAAGACTTAATTTTACTCTACAGATAACTTTTGAATGGAAATGCTTATCTGCTTTTAGTGAATTTTTTAAAAAATTGTAGTTAAAAAATTATCAAAAAAAATAAAAAACAAAAAAGTTGTGAGTTCTCTGACAAGTATTTAAATCTCACTCGGGACTCCAGCTTACAATGTTGTAATTGGGCTTCTTTTTTTTTTTTGTATTTTTCACATGAAATTGATCCTATACCCACCTGCTAATCAACATACGTAAACACCCTTAAAAACATCGTAAAAATAACCTCATAAAAAAAAAAACTCTGCTATTAGGATTTGAACCACTGACCTCCACATCAGATAAACTAATCAAAGGAGAGCACCACATACAATACAAAAATATTTCAATTTAAATTACTATATAAATGAAAAAATACGCAAAATCAACCAATCACAATGTCATAAAGCCAGAATCCTAAGTGAAATTTGGAAGCTTCTCTCTGCTGGGGCAACACTCATGAAGGTTTGATGTGTAAACATAAAAACAAAAATAAAGTGGTTGTTACAAATGCACACAACCATACACCTACATGTCATATAACACACACAAATGAGAGTTACAATATTGTAAGAGATATGCAAATCTAACGATTGTAATTCTCATTTAGCCCCTACTGTAGACCAAGCGCTAAGACGTTTACTCGTCAAAATATAAAAAATCACAAAATTATATCTTTGCGTTTCTACAAGGGCGTAGCCAAGGAGAAGGCAAAGGTGCGATTATCTCAGACCTTGTTTCTTTGTATATTCTGCTTGTCACTTTCAAAATTTAGAAAAAATTTTAGTAATAAATGTGCGACACCGGATTCCATAAATGCTAAATTTTTTAGATTTTTAAAATTTTGAAAATCGATGAAGAAAAAAAATCACAAAATTCCCTACCTTGAAAAAATCTTGGCTAGGTCCCCTACATTTCCACATGAAACTAACTTTGAATTTTCGAATTTAGCACAAAAATTCAAAAACACTAGGCCTAACTCTATAATGTTGATTATTAGCCACTACCTCTATACGTATTAATATGCCAACTAAAATGAAAACAATTCATTTTAATTGTCAGCTACTATTTCTCACCTTAGGCTAATTAACTTCTCTGGCTATAATTATGGGTACCTACACGAAGAAATGATGCTGCCTAGAAATTGTAGACAGACGAGTAACTGTCTTTTAGGAGTAACTGCACATGCAGATGTCTACATTCAGAGATACAGTTTTCCCAACGCATACCTAGGCACATATAGTGCGTGATAAGAACGTGATAATTATTAATTACTGGGTGGTTATAGCTGTGTTCGATATGGCAGCAAATTGCTGCGCTAAAAGTTTTACAAGCGAATCATCTCAGTTCTACAAAATTTACAGTTTTTGCTGTCCGAAACGAAAGTACTCATAAAATTGGTAGCCTATCTCAAGAACAATTTTTTTGATAAGGACGTGAGGTACAAACGTGACGCTCATGTCTTTGAAGGAAAACTTTTCAGCGAAACCAACTCGCTCATTAAAAAATTGTTTTTATGGTTTAACAGTGGTAAATCAAGTAGGCCTCTTCAACGTTCTGATGCTGCATTTTTCCAAATTAAACAGCTGATTTCGAAAGAAACGGTTGAAATGCTGCACTTTTTTCCATGTTTAATCGAATTATTTGTATATTGTGAAATGGGTATTTTATATAAATACACTAAAAGCCATTGAACGTTCGAAAAATGCATAAAATTCCTATAATTTCTGGGAATCTATTGGTTACATTCGCTCAGTTGTGTCAATCGCGCTTAATTTTTGTGAATTTTACTTGAAATTTCTGATAAAAAATAGTAACTATCATAGACGCGAACGTTAGACTACGCAATATATGAAGAAAATTTTCGATATTTTTCGTAAAATAATTCTACTTAACTGTGTTGAAATTTACAATAAAAATAACCGAATGTCACGGAATATGCGAGTTACCGAATTTATGTGGAAAAAAACGTGCGACGTGCGTTACTCTATGGATATACGCAACACACACGGCATAAATTTGGCTCAAAATAAGTTATAGGTCCACAATTTTATTGGTCCACAATTTTTTCCGTTTGCATATTAGTCGATATTTTCGTAACCATACAATTAACGAAACTTGAAAGTGTATTTTTTTCTTAAATATCTTATAATTACATCGCGATAGGCACGTACCTACCTAATTTAGTGTTTGGAATTCCCATACGGAACTGTCAACATCAGAAATAAAAAATCCGTTATAATTTCAACCACTGAAGATGTCATTTTGACATTTTTAGAATTTCTTTTCGATCCAAAGCCAACTTTATTTTACTTTTTTTTTTTTTTTTTTTTTTTTTTTTTATACTTTCAACAAACCATTACCATGGGAATCACTCGAATGCGATTCGTTTCGATTTATTAGCAATTTGTTGCTTCTTTGAATCTTTTTCTTTATTTAATTTTGTTGTGTTATGTTATCTGTTAAAATCGTGTTCGTAGAAGATAGCACAGAGCACGTTCCTTCCCCCTTAAAATCCATAAAATTAGTTACCATATTTATGAAAGTTTTTTTTTCTCTCCCATTAAGAGCAATGGTTATTCGTATTTGTGGTAGAATTTCACTTGAAATTCGATCTTAGTCCATTTCTGTATAATTGCGCCTAACTTGGCTGTATTAACGAATATTTACACTTCGGTAATCTTAAATGCCATTTTGGCTTATCAGGCGTTGTTGACGATTCAAGAACATTATTTTGAAATTCGAAACCTCATCGGTAGTAAGTACCTATATGCACATTTTATTTTCTAATTTATTCGGTACTAAAACGGAAAATGAAATCAAAAATGAATAACTTTTGTTAAATATGATTAGAAACCAACAACTTGAGAATAGACCTATAGATAGGTACTACGTACTTATCTCATAACTCGATATTATATTGTATAGGTAATGAAAAAATGTTTATTAGGAAGAATATAAACCGACAAAATCTTAAATGTTATAGATGGAGAAAGAGATAAGTAGCATGATTAGTTTTTTCTTTTTTTCATTCTCAACAAATATATGCTTATAAGAAATTTGCCACTGCTTAATTGATGAATAGGAAGTCATCGTGTTTGAAGTTTTGCCGAAACTATGTTCTCTGGTATAGCCTTATCTATGGGTACTTATCGTAAGAAAATGAAAATTTTAAATTTCTGTTCGTCCAACAGCAAAGAAACAAAATGTTCATAACGAGGTACGGTCATGAACGATTGCATTAATGAACTTGATTCGTATTCATCTCTCACAAAAGGCTACTTTATGTTCAGCTCCGATCATTGATTCTAGTTTTATTACCGCCCGCATGCACTGCAAACAGGAAAGAAATAAAATAAACTGGACTGAATATTCTACCTTGGAAACTGAAACAAATTTTAATTTATACGATTTGCCAATAGTCTTCGTACACCATTTAAGGGCTTCGCTACCATTAGTGTATAGGAAAGAAGGAAATTTATTATTTAGCCTATTTAGGTATCCTCCCCACTCCTAACACGTAATCAAGATACCTTAACCAGTGGCTCCAAAATGTTTTGGTATGCCCCCCTCCCGTTAAACCATTGTGACCATTAGATCAATTAAAAAATTGACTCAAAATTACAGATGTCGGAAATATTAAGTCAAATTTGAAAAATGACCTATAAATGACGTCTAAATTGCCGCCACAAATCAATAGGTATAATTTTCATGTCAATTTTTAGTTCACAAAAATTAGAATTTTTGATTTTTTCCACGTTTTCGCAAAAATTGTGAAACTTTTTAATTTTTTTTTTTTTATATTTCATTTGAAAATTGTTTAGTTTGAACAAACTTGAGGCCTTGGTAATAAAATATTTGTCACATTATAGCGATTTTATTAACTCAAAACCGGTTGCAATTAATCATCAGACATTGATTATATAAATTCTTTAATGAATTGATCAAAATACTTCCGTAGGTTAGTGGTGATAATAATAAATTATTTCAGTGTAAAAAAAGGTAGGTTTGTATTCAAAAGGAAGAGGGACGAAGGTACCTAATAAGAAAAATTGATTAGTGAAGTGTGCAATAGTGTTTAAAAAAGATCAGATAATTTGTAAACAGCTTACGAATTTTTGTGAGACACCTACCTAATATGATACTTATGAATGAGTGTGAGGATGTGAATCACGTTATAAGGCAGACTTCTCAACCACTAAGGTACATAAGCCTGTTGAGGAAAGGCAGTCAGTATGACTATATCTGTTTATTTTGATTATTTTTTTCTCATTAAAATTGCTTATTAATTATTTCGTTGCTTTCTGATCATTAATTATAAAAGATATCTTCCTCAACATGATTTGAAAGTGAGTTTACCTGACAGGGAATCACTCACTTGCTATGCTCATTTCGCAAACTTGCCCTCACATGTAATTCCTCACTTTCAAACTTTGATGTATAATATACTATTGCAACTGGGAAATATGTAAGTACAAACTATCCCTAAACTTTTAACCAAGCCTCGAAGGAAGTGACTCACCAACGTAAATATCAGAGGTTTAAAATCCCCACAGTGGAGAAATTTTTACAAAAAAAAAAAAAAAATTGAATAAAATGTTGATGAAGGGTCCAAGTAAATAGGATTAGTGTATAAAATGACGTACGTGCCCAAGACATTGTATAAAGTAAAGACTCTGTAGATAGGTCCTAAATGGTTCTAAACTTGCCTGATTTATACACTGTGAAAGTACATATAAAAATGTAATTTGTCAACAGGTATTACAAAAATGAATGAATAATCTTGAAATTTCTTAAATTTACACAAGATGAAAACTTCTTTATGCATCTGTTTTTACTTTATGCACTGGCTTATGCACATACGTTACTTGACAAATTCCGCATCTGTCTTCGTACACATTCCACACTTCTTTTGTCGTTGTTAGATTTTTCCTCACTTATATCACAAATAACTATTTCCAAATTTTATATATTATCGGTTGGGTGATGCTTTTTAAGAAAAATTAATCAAGTGAGAGATGGAATCATAAACGATTCATTATTCAGTTTCTGTTATGTTTCCATTATTAGTCTTAAAACTAACTGATTAATTATTGTTACCGATTTGGTTTCCATTTCAGAATTTTGGTGTTACTTATTTTGGTGTCAAGTGCAAAAATATATTGTTTCCATTTAAAAAAAAAAAAATTAGTTTCCATTTCCATTTCTCAATCCCTGTCTCAGGCAAAAAGAACGCTAGAATTTCACACCGTTTGGGAATTTCTTATCTACAACTGACAAATTCGAACAATTATAATTTTTTCATTATTCGATCATTAGGTCATCTAAAACAACATAATGAAGGCCTAATTACCTCCCCCCTCACATACGTCCATAAATATAAGGGTGAATGAGCCCATCAAAACAGTTTTCACGTTTGTCTTAACAAATAATGATTGTTTCGAAAAAGTAGTTCAGTGTGAAAATGTTTTTTTCTGAATTTCCTATAAAAAAGGATATAATTTCAGTTTAATTCTCCTACATTCTTCTCTCATGCCAAATGAATGCACGTTTTCATTGAGATTGAGCGCTGAAAGCATGATTACAGTTGTGACTGTATTGACGCCACTACTTCAACAAATAATGATACAATGCTTACGATGCTTTCATTTTTTGTTGGGTGTCAAAATGGAGCTAAGAAGGACAAGTGCCCAGTTTTCTTCTTTTTTTTTTTATTGCCGGTAATGACAAATGGTATGGAAAAAAAGAAATATTTAAAAAATTTTTCGTTGATAATTCTTTCCATATCCAAGGAGAGCGGTACATGTCAAGAAGTATCTGCCTCAGGGTTCCGGGTGAAATGAGACTCCCCATCCAGATCCTGAGAAAACTGAAAAACTTGGGGGAAAGCTTCAATGAATAAATATTTCAAAGTATTCCTCTTTTGCTTCCTCACAATTTTTTATTTCAGCTTATGAAACAAAACCAAACAACAAAAAAAACAAAAAACTGAGGGCATTGGACCCAATTGCCCCTTATTTTGACACCCAAGCAATGAATACATCGTGAGTATTGTGCCATCATACGTTGAAGTTATTGTGTCAATTTAGCAACATTATAGTCATGTTCTCCGAGCTCAATGAAAAGATACCATTTTTTGGGCTCATTTGACAGGGAAGGGAGAAGTAAGACGACTAAAATAAATACAAGTTTCGTCGCGGAAAATTTAGAGCTATATACATTTTCATACTGAACTACATTTTCAAAAAAATCAATATTGTAATGGCCAAAAGAGGTAGTATTGTATCTAGATAGAACCACTTTTGGGGTCACACTATACGAAGGAATACTGTAAGAATATTCCTTTATAATTTATAATATCGAGTTTACTTGTCTACCAACTATTGTAGACCTTAACGTTATTTGAGACTCAAGTATAAAAACACAATTACTATTTCAAACACTTTACAATAATTTTAAACATTTAACACTTAAAAATTGCGATAAGTAAGTACACGTAATATAAAGAACCAATTGAATTAATTAAACAGTTATTGAGTTAAGTTGAGGTGAGCTGAGCATCGATTGTCTCGGTGCCAGGGTTTATATACCCATTCAGGGTACATGGTGTAGATGACTGACTATGGTGAATAGACTAAGTGAGGTAGAAGTTTGTTGTATTAGTCATAATATTTAGGAACAGGTATATTTGGTCTCTGTTTATGGAGACAGTGTTTCTATGTTTATCACGTTTTAGATGGAAATAATTTAGGAAATAATTTAGGTTGTTTACAAAAATAAGAGTGAGATGTTTTGATAAAATTTGAATACCTCCATTTCTGATATTGAGACAGTGTGAACGAATATTGTTCGTATTATTTACAAAATATACGTTACAAATATTTGTTGAGATAAACGTGAAAATCCGTTTTGGGGGCATATTCACCCGCATATATGTATACGCAAGTGGCGGAAGAAATGATACGTTTAGTACGTTATTTTAGTCACCCAAATTGACCCAACAGTGAAGAAATAAAAATTTTTCTAATTTATCTGCATAAAAAATCTCTCTTGATTATACTCATAGTGTCATTCGAAGACATAAGAGACCTCAAAACGTATTAGTTTACCCATTCTTGCTCAATGTTATTGCATTGATTGCGGTAACGTTTTCATTTCTCAATCAAAATCACATCACACCCTAATGTGGATGACTAATTGCTGTAAATTATATTTAAATTAAAATCGATAAAATCCATTTTTACCCGTAATACAAATGGTAGAAATATTATTGCGAATTTACTGTGATATTGCGCCCTAACTTATACGTCATTTATGATCGTGATCCCATTTTCACAGCTTGATAGTACGACCAACGTCTGCCCCACTGTTGACCAACTCCACCAAAAGGGATGTTCTCCTCATCCTTACCTCTAACCAACTATGTGGCCTTTCGTCTCGTAGGTTCGTGGGCGAAGGTAAAACGATAAACCAGTTGAGCTTTTTTGAAAATTGTTAACCTCGCATGTCCACTTTTACCTACAAGAAATTTTCGTCTATTTCATGACTACTGATGACGAAATCGGTTTCAAACAGAACACACCGCGAACGACGTCCTCGAACTTCTAATATATCAACCATGAAGAAGAAGAAGAAGAAGAAGAAGAAGAAGAAAAATAAAAAACTTCCTTAAAACATTGTAGGAATACGATACTTAGAAAATGTTTAAAAAACTAAGATCATGGTCATCGTCATTTATGGTTGAGATTTACATTAGGCAAAAAAAAAAAAAGAAAAAAAAGAAGAAAGATGTGGGGGAAAGAAAAACGATAAAATTACGTAAACCTTGAACACAAGAGTGCTCGGTCACAAAAAAATTTATATACTCTGTCGAACGATCATCTTTTTAATCTTACAAAAATGACACAAAGAAAAAGAGAAAAAAAAAATTGTTGTTTCATGAGAATTCGTGACCTCCATAATGTTCTCCGGCGAGGAAGAAAATGATTTATGTAAATTAGCAGTCGTTTGACCCTTGACAGTAAAGTGATGAGTAAATTTTTTCGCACACATTCTATATAGACCGCTTCAGGTTAATAAGTTGTAGACAGTAGCGTAGTGTGGACTGACATTTGGGGAAAGGAAGGGGGTTGTAGTTAAAAAAATACTCTCTGGAGATGCAAAAAATTTGCTGTGGCTTTGTAGGCATCTGTTTATTATATTCTAAAATTGCTAATAAATCTTTATAACTTAAAATGTCGGAGATGAAACTACGGTCGGGGGGCCAATCCCGCCCTAAAAAACCTGACGAAGCACTACCACGAAAAATTTAAATGTACGTACGGTTATAAGTATAATAAAATAATTTCACTTATTTAGATATGAGGAAAAAGTGACAAGATTCTCCCTACAAGTTTCCATCCTATAGTTTTCGTACGGAGAGAGTTTTCAAAAATTGCATTGAGAAAGTATTAATACCTATAATTACCCGGTTGTAGAAGATTAATATAAATAACACAAAAAAAAAAAAAAAAAATTGTATTCGTGATTGTCGTCTTCATTATTGACGTTTTGTTAAGTATAAAATCTACAATGCGGTCAACGGTGCAAAACTTGCAACCTGTGGAACATATTACCTTTATATCGTATATAACCGCCAATCGAAGGCTTTTTGGTGGGGTTTTCTTCTCATTTTATTTTCTTTTAATCTCTTTTAGCAGTTTTTTCTCTCTCACTCTCTCTCTCTCTCCTTTGGCTTCCACCGCTGCTGATGTTAAGAGAATATCCGCACGTAATGAAGGCCGACTACAATCTAAACAATTAATCTAAAGAGTAAACTAGCGGGTCATCACTTCAAATTTAACTTCTGTACAGTAGGTGCATAGTCGCTTCTTTTATTTTTTGTTTCTTTTTTTTTCTTTTTTCTTTTTTCTTTTTTTTTGTTTAATAGGCTCGATGAAAAATAAAGAAAGAGAATGAGAAAGAGCGAGCAGGGATAAACAGATAGAGTAAGGGGTAGAGAGAGAAATAGTGAGAAAATGAAAAAGGGAGAGAACAGTCATCGTGGATTACGACGTAAAGAATAATCGTAATTTATCATATAGGTATACGTATAGGCTATAAACCTGTAGTGTTTTTTTTTTAAATAATGACGAGTAAACCGAAATCGAAAGAGGTGTGGGCTACTGCGAGGGGTTAACTTTTTTCCCTTTTCACGTCTTAATTAGTGGGTCGTTGATTTCATACGATTATTGAGGTTGAAATAATTTTTTTGCAACATTCAACTGAAAAATACGTTTTTTAATGACCCTGCTTGAACGAAAAGTAGAGAATTTTCATAACGAACTACACGAAAAAATACAGCTGAGCGCACGCGCACCTTCGAGTTGACTTTCTCGCACGGCTCAATTACTTTTTCAGTTTTTTAAGGTTTTTGCTTGCAAAAAACCCTATTAAAATCGCTGTGTTTTTCCTTTTCCTCCTTCATTATTCTTCAGCCTGGGTTCTATATGTTTAATTTTTTAACTGTGAAAATAAAATTTTCTATTTTATGACAATATCTGCGAACATTTATTTATTTATTTATTAATTAATTTATTTATTTTTCTTCTTTTTCTTCTTCATTTTCTTCAACCTGTGTTTTATGTTTTCTTTTTCAACTGTGAAAAAGTGAAAATAAAATTTTCATCCATTTATATGATGTTATCTGTAATGATTTATTTTTTTGATTTTAATTTTGGGATAAATTTACAAAATAAAGCAAAATTGCCACATCGTCTAGCGGCGTAGCTTGTTCTTTTTTCCAAAGTAAAAATACTCGGTTAACTATTTGGTCCTAAATAGTTATATTTGTGATACAAGTAGGTACAGTATAGGTGATTACATTTCACACGAGTGTCACATACTATTTTTACATCCATCAAAAAAAAAAGAAGATTTTGCAACACCTGGTGATGCATCTTGACGATGTATAAAGCAGGCGACTTTGGAACCATTTAGGACCGCATAGGTCTTTACTTTAAATACGTTGTTTTGGGCGCATGCATCATTTTATACACTGGTCCTACTTACTGCACATAGCCTTAGTTTCATTTTCTTCAATTATTTTATTTTTTTCATAAAAATTTCTCCACTGCGAGGAATTTGAACTTCAAACATTTAAGTTCATGAGCCAGTAATGTAACCACTATGTCACGAGTCTTACTTGAAATTTTGAGGATAGTTTGCACTTGTGTTTCCCAATTGCAAAAATATTTATTTATCTCAATTTGTTTTAGAAGGAGGGGATGTTGCAAAAAATGGTGTGTGACATACGTATACGTGTATATACTTAGTAGGTGACTGATACACTCGGATCAAAATAACCTTCTCTATATACTTCCATCACAAATAACTATTATGGAGAAAAACGTTTTTGAAATTGTATTTTATAAAATATTATGTTATGTTTTTATTATTATATTTAAGTTTAATTTTTTGTAAACCTATTTTTTATGAAACAATACAAAAATGGCAAATTTTCCTTTGGCTAGCGTTTTTTCGTTTCTTAACTAATGACGAATAAAAACTTAGACGGAATACAGATTGGAGCAAATTTTCTTTTCTTTCCAGCAACATCAACCCCGGTAGTTCAGCTTAAATAGCGACTGAAGAATTATTATTAAAAAAATAGGTATATGTTTCCTGATTCTGAAAACTGGTTAATTTTATATTAATTAACATTTTTTTTTTCGTTTGTTTATTTTCAAACAGCTAACGATAATTAAGAAATTATACGGAAATTTTTTAAATTTTATCCTCTTTCTAGCAACATTAACGCCAGCTCTCTAGATTAAACATAGATTGAGGAATAAATCAGTTAAATGAGAGAGATTTGTTGAAACGTTGTGTTCAATTGAAGTGACAACTTGACAGTCACTTTTTCATGAAACTTGAATGTGCTGAAATTTCAAAATGTTGGATAAGACATTGTGCACATACACAGCCGAGACAGTGATTCGATAATCTTGGCAAGTTCCGAGTAGCGCATGCGCGAAATTATATATTCTTTAACGTTGGTGTAAAATCTCCTAGTTAAGGATGTAATTTAAATTTTTAAACGCTGTATTTTAAATCAGAAAGAAGTAAAAAGAGAATAGAATAAAAAATAAAATGTTTAATTATTTCTAGGAGGGAGATTCGATATCTTTCTTGATTACAGACCACCGTTTGTTTATTCGATACTGACACATTCTAACACGATTCCGCTGGACTATTTTCACAGAAAATTAAAGATAAATATTAATTTTCCCATATAGAAAGTACCTCTCCCTCGCACCTTCTAACTCGATGAATTATTTAAAAAATGACGAATTTTTGGTGTATTCTTTCAAAAGGTTGTCTTCCTAGTTGCCGTTTGACGAAATTTTGATATCAGAAATATTTATACAATTATACTTTTTTTCTAAAGTATTAATTTTTATCAAAGTAATGCCAAAAATTGAACTGGTTTTTAAAAATTCTAAAAAACGACAACCATAAAGACAACCACGGTAACAAGAATGAAGAAACTTCCAAATGATTCGGAGCAAAATTTAGCCGGTGAGAAGGGAGGAGAGACAGTACTTTCCTTTTTGTTCGCCGAACTATACCCTGATACTAGCGAAAACATCAATTTTTGCCACAAAATCCGCTCTCAGTCGCGACCAACTACGGCTAATTTTCCTTTTTTTTTCTGCTTAATTTTCCAGGTGAAAATCGAGCCGAAACGGAGCCGCTGAAAACGCGCGCCGCCGCCAAATCACCGCCGGCCAGCCACAGCAAGGCGAAGAAAAAACGCCGCACAGCCGCGTCGCCGGAAAAACGGATGAATGGCCTTTCGGCGGCGGCAGCGGCTGCAGCCGCGGCTGTCAGCAGTCGTTCGCCGCCGTCGCTGTCGCCGTTTGCGAACGCTGTGACGTGCGCTACTGCGGTCAGCGCCGCCTCCTCCATCCCCACCTCTAACTCGGCGTCAGCCACCACCAAAATGGAGGTGAAAACCGAACGACTGAGTCCGGCGTCCGGCATCACCGACAACAATTCCTCCGGCTCCGGCAGCAACACACCGTCCTCTTCGTATCCGGAAATGTCGCCGGGCTCCAACCACCACAGCGACCGCGTGCCCAGTCCTTCGCTGTCACCGGCCACACCCCTGCCCCACCCCAAAGTGATGGACCAGCCGATGGCCCGAAATTACAGCGACATTATGCGCAGCTTGGCCGCCAAGTACAACAATTCCAACCCAAATGAGTAAGTAGTGCACCTATCGGAATATTGTGATAAGTGTATAATACAGCAATGCTTCAACGACCGAACTGGCAAATGAAACGCTTCTCAGGGATGGATGGAAGTGACTTTGGAGTTTGGGCAGGCCGATCTGTAAAATTTCTAAAACAATCCAACCAAAAGCCGCACATTCTGGAGGTCAAAAATTTCAATCTGGGTGCCAATAACTCTACTAATAGGTATAACTGTCGACTCCGCTTTATTGGGACATAACGAATTTCGTCCCAACTAAGCGGTTGTCCCAATAATCCAAAATTGGAAAAAAAGAAATAAGAAATAGCAGGTTTTGTTCAGAAAACCTGCGAAAAGCAACTTCTTTAACAAGTTTGATTGCAAACGGGATATTAAAATTGATTTTACAAAAAGGCTAAAAAAGTGGGAATGACGAAAATTATTCGTTTCATGCGAAAAGAAAACGATCGGTACCATTTTCACATTTGGACCTAATTTTTTTATGTAGGTGTGTATTCATGTATATATATATATTATATATAGGTTCCTACACATAAATATATGTGTGGGTCATTCCATGAAAATGACGAAAATTGACAATTTTTATTTCTGAAATTTCAGATATTATTTTTCAACAATTTTAAAAATTTCTTTGAAAAGTCGGTTTTCTGAGATTCTGAGAAAACGACAGATGAAACTGGGCTGAAACTTTCTCAATAGATTATCCTTACGTAGGTGAAGTTTGTGCCCATTAATTTCGTACTTTTTGAAACAGCTGGAGAAGAGAAATTGTTGAAAAAAATGTTGTATTGACAATAATTTTGAAAAAACTACAAAAGGGATATGACTAAAATTTTTATGAAAAGTATTTCTCATATGACACTCGGTCTGATAGCAGTTTAGTGTCTATTGGTTCAGTAGTTTCTCAGAAAACTGGAAAATGAAGAATCACATGAAAATCGATTTTTAGCAATAAAACTTGTTTTCTTTTTTTTATTTCATAACTTTATTATATTTCACTGTTTTTATTGTAAATTGTATGATGATGCACCATACTTTATTATCTTAACTTATTTTTCAGTTTTTCAAGAAAAAATGCTTTTACATTTCACGTTGTCTAATATTTTGTCATTAGCTAACACATTTCAAACAATTATAACAAACAATATAATGCGACCATCAAAATTCATACCTAATTTTTTCTCTCAAAACCTACTTTTTCTCTCGAGGCTTTCTGCGCCACAGTTTTTTCTTTTTAAATTGTGGATGAAGATTGTCAAATTAGGTTGTCCAACGAAGTATTGCGGGCTAAAGTTTTTCTTTGTTAACACCCACGACGCCGCATTATTTCGTATCAAAGTACATACATGTACGTTAACGTGTCAAAATAAATCAACTGAATCACCTTTTAGGAAAATAGTATCGACACTTTTGGAAAACAAACTCTTACCGCAGAAAAGATACGTCTTTTATTTTGAAATCAATTTAAATACGGATAAATGAAAACGAATAATCGTTCAGAACGTCCTCACAGTCGAAGGCCGGTATTCCATAAATTTATGGATGGACGTTAACAGTTAGAGGTCAAAGACTCCGGCAGAGTTTGTTGGCTGAGTGAAAATTGCGTCTGAATGCCGACTATAATTGTGCACTTTGCACGCGCAGCCTCTGCAATTTTAGCCACGACCTCATACGATTCTCGCTTCTGTGTTTACAGTTACTTTGGCTCGCCAAAAAACGGTCTGTCCAGCAGTTTTGCCGATCCACGTTTCACGCCGTTCAAAGGCAGTTCGGTCGCATCGCCGTTCGCTGGTCTCATCTCACCGCTCACCTCCGGCACCAGTCCGCCACCCTCGTCGCTAAACGCCTCCTGCCAGCTAAGTCTGACCGCAGCTAATTCCAAAGAGTCGAACGACGCCACCACCGCTGCCGACCTGAAGCACATGCTGACGGCGGCAGCCGCCAACGACAGCCAAAGCTCACTCTTCTCCAGCTTCGGCTTCAATTCGTTCAGTCACGGCAGCGTTCCGACCGCTGCGGTCAACCTTCCTCTGTTCTCGCCGCTCGTCGACATGCACTCAACACAGGCCCTATTGAATATGGTCCGTTCGGCGAATTCAGGAAGCGGCGGCGGCGGCGGCGGCGGCAGCATCGGCAGCAACGTCAATCCGCTGGAGAACTACATCAAAGGCGCAGCTGCCGCCGCCGCAGCCGCCGCCGCCGCCGCAACTTCTTCCTCGTCGTCGTCGTCGTTGTCAAACTCCTGTACCGCTGCTGGTTCGCAACACACCGCCACCAAACGGCTGGCAGAGATGGTAAATAATCCGCTGGACTTGTCGTCGAACGCGTTACTGTGCAAAAAGGTGAAACGGTCGTCCAGCAATTCCAGCGATTCGTTTGGTTGTGAAAATTTGGTTCCTACGGTGTCGCAGAAAGGGGCGATGGCGGCGGCGGCGGCGGCGGCGGCGACGACGACGACAACGCTGTTGAAAGAACGTCAGCAAAAACGGGCGGGCAGCGTCTCTCCTAAGCCCTGTACTAAGTCAATGTTTCCAGTTCCTATGGTACAGCAGCACCACCACCAGCAACAGCAGCAGCAGCAGCAGCAGCAGCAGCAACAACAACTACAGCCACTACTGGACAGATCTTCCACCACGTGTCTTTCATTATGCACTTTGTCGCTGGAGCGACAGTGTCCTAGTCGAGAGGGTGCGGAGAATGTGACCAACTGGTCCATCGACGACGTATGCAATTTCGTTTCCAGCATTGACTTGTGCGCCGAGTACGCCGAGGTAAGCGAAAATTGTTCGAACCGTCTCTTGGCTAGGGTTCCGGTTTATTGGGCCTACAATAATCAGTCGTCCGAATTTGGTTTCGTTTTCGAAGTGAAAGGTGGATTTAAAATTCTGTCTGCGCTTAACTGCATAGGTATACGGCCTAAATCAAATACCTAGCCAAAAACCTATTTAATAATTTACATTCTTTGCAAAAAGTCATCGTTTTAACCGAGTTTGATTGCAAAAGGGCTATTAACTTTGACCTCGCAAAAGGGTTAGAGGTGGGCACCATGAAAATTGTCCGTTTCATGAGAAATGAAAACGATTAGTAGCTATCATTTTCACATTTTCACCTAACTTACGTTGGTACCTTGATGTAAGTTGGTATGTAATATTATACATTTATGTACTGCCTAAAATTTGTGTTCACGGATTTAAGAAAACTACAAAAGATAAAGGACCGAAATTTTCACAAAAGGTACTTAGTCTTTATATAGAACAAGGGTTGCGATCATAAACTAAATTGATAATTAACAGGGACTGAAACCCCATTTAAAACACATAAGCTATCAGCCAGAATCAACTATCAATTCAGTTAATAATCGTAGCGCACGTTGGGTGGAAACTTGTTATCTGTTGATTTAGTAGTTTTATGGAAAACGAGAGAACATAAAATTCCTGGAAAAGAGGTTTTTCCAGAACTTAAAGAAACTACAAAATGTATCATGCTGAAATTTTTACTATAGGTTGTTCCTAAATATGTACATGCGAGTCTCATTGATGGTACCTATTCGTTCAGTAGTTTTGGAGAAAACTGGAAAAGAAAAAATTACTGGAGAAAATCGTTAGTTGACGGTCTTAAAAATAGTTATGAAAGAATTACGGCTGAAATTTTAATAACGGATAGTCCTTATATCGGATTTGGTCTGACAGGAATTGAGTGTCTGTTGGTTCTGTAGTTTTGGAAAAAACTAGAGAATAAAAATACCTGGAAAAGTGATTTTTCAAAGATTCTGAGAAAATTATTGCGACACTACACTCTATATTACTATGAGACATTTATAAAATTATGGCAATATTAAGAAAAATTTCTATTAAAAATATGACCAATCAGCATACATAAATAGCCTCAACAAAATTCAACATTAGTCAACACAAAAATAATTTGTTCTGACTAAACAGTCATTTCATCATCGTTTAGTTGAAAATAAAATTGTGGTCTGCCTCATAAATTTACAGGACATATTTTACTTTTTGATTTATAAAATTTCTGTGAAAAAAATTATAATTTTCTTTGGTTCTTTCTCCATCACATTCATATAATGTATAAATAATATTTTACTCAACTAATTTGCAAAATGAGTAATTGTCAATGAGTTACATAATTGCAGCACAAACTGCAGGTGAGTGCTGTAAGTGCAACAAGTTGATTATCACTAGTGGCTAACTAGTCGAGTATGATATTTTTTTTCAACGAATCCACAAAAAAGAGGTTATTATTTATTCGATTAAACAGGTAAACTTTATTTATGAACAGAATTTTAAATATAATTAAATATTATCGAGAAGTGAATTTGGTTGTTTGCATAAGCATCATCACCTTTGGCCCTTTTTCATTGTGACATTTTGCAACTTGCGTACGTGTAAACGGTGCTGTGAAAAAATAAATAAAGAGTCGAGAAAAAACTCATTTCTACACTGTTTCTACACATGGTGGAGAAATAAAAACCATTTTTAATGTTCCAAACTGCTTTGGAAAATCTCGTATTTTACTAATCAAAATCCATTTAATAATATCCTTTTTTTGGTGTATCAGTTGAGAAAAATTGTTTACTAGAGACGTACCATCTTTTTTTTCTTCTTTTTTTTTTATAACAAATTTCAATTTTTTTATAGATATATGTGAAAAATAATGCGACAAATTTTTTTCTTTATTTCGAAAACTCCTTCACATTTAATCGCTCTTTTTTGACCCTTGGTGTGTAATATACCATTTTAATGCATCAGCAATTGCAGGTCCCATGGTACATGGTTCTCCTCTACCTACCAACCGACCTGACAGACTTGTTTTGGAGCTGAATAAAATAGAATAGAGGTTCTATAAACGAAGTTGAGTAATGCTTAATTTAACTTCGTCCTATTTGGCAAAAGTAGATTTTTATGGTTAAATACTAATTTTCGATGCAACAGGCTTGCAATGGGTTCTTTGAAAATTTTTCGTATACTCTTCAAAGGCAACCGATCTCCTGTGAAACTATTAAAATTTGACACACTGGCGACCACTTTGGCCACCGAGTAACGCAGCATTGACCAAGTCTCAACCGAACTCATTTATTCGTCTTGATGAAGAAAAATTAGTGAAAAAAAAAAAAAAAAAAAAAAAAAAAAACAGCAATTAATCCGATCGACGATTCAACGATTGTAAAAAGAAACGTAAAAACTTTTTACAGACGGTTCGAATCGGTTTTTCTGTTTTTCTGTGTGTGTTTTTTTTATTTTTTGTGTGTGTGTGTGTGTGTGTGTGTGTTTTGTTTCATCCCCATTATCGCTCATTTGCATCCAGTTTTGTTCTACATTCGATTCGTTCGGTTGTGAAGTAATACCGACGCTATAAGTGCACACGACAACCGCCGCCATCGTCGTCTTCTACTCGGTTTTGTGCTGAATATACGGCCACCATGGTCGACTGCGCAGCCGGACCATAAACGATCTGCTGCACGACTAGAAAGATGTGTTCGTAGGATAACGCCCAAAACGATACAAGATAACAACAGGGTTGGGCGGAACCTGCTGCTGGTGTGTCATGTAATTAATTAGTTAAGCCACACTTAGGCCTGTAGTCGCGTAAAACTCACGATCGAAACGCGGCCTCGTGCGGCCAAACGAGAATCTTTCACCAAAAATTTTGTTACATGCAAATGAATATCAGCCTGACATCGTATATATTACTGACAAATATAACTCGTCCTTCGGATCGGTCCAAGCCAAGAATCATTACATATTCATTAGATAAATGAAAAAATTTTCACCAGAACCGGTCAACAACTGAAACTTTTAGCAAAAACTCCAAAGAAAAACTGAAAGCCAACTTTCATCACAATCTCTCGCTTTTGAAACATTCGGGGCAAAGTTTCTAATTTGTTTACAGAACCTGATTTTAAAAGTTTTCACTTCTCAGAACTGACAGTACAACCCTAAAGTATAAATGAGATATAACTTTTAAAATAACAGGTCCAATAAACTGCAACTTTTGAACTCAATTCCAGATCTCCGAATAGAGGTTCATTAAGGCTCCCAGTTGTGGAAGCATTCCCATTGAAAAATTGACCCTAAAATAAGTCACTCAGACAGAATTGAGGACCAACTTTCAAACAGAACAGGTCCAGAACTGAAACTTTTGTTGAAAACTTTTTAACTTATGAAAGCTCTCAGTTGTTCCAACTTTCCTATTAAAAAATTAAAACTGAAATAAATCCCTTAGAATTGAGAACTAACTTTCAAACTGAACCAGTCAAGAACTGAAACTTTTGTTGAAAAATGTTTAACTCATTAAAGCTCTCAGCTTTTCAAGCTTTCCCATTGAAGAATTGACCCTGAAATAATTCCCTTAGACAGAATTGAGAACTAACTTTCAGCAGAACTGGTTCAGAACTGAAACCTTTGTTGATAACTTTTTAACTCATTGAACTTCTCAGTTGTTAAAACTTTCCTATTGATGAATTTACTCTGAAGTAAATCCCTTAAGTATAACTGAAAATTAACTTTCAAACAAAACATGTTCAGAACTGAAACTTTTGTCAAAAAATTTGTAACTTATTAAAGCTCTCAGTTGTTCATGTTTTCCCATCTTAAAACTGACACTAAACAAAAACCATAAAGTTGAAATGATAACTTCTTTTAAAAGAACAGATTCCCCACTGTAACTTTTGAACTGAATTACAACTCTCGGAATATAGATTTCAAAATGAAACTTCAGTTCTTTCGAATGTAACACAGATTTATAATGGGTAGCTTTTTAATTTCAAGTATGGCCTTTATGTGTTGACATGATAATGTTGAAGCTTATTTGTCTATCTACTGGGAAGGACATGGACGACTAAATACAACAACTGTGCAAACATGTAGCCCTCTGTTGCACAACCATGTATTTCATCGCAAATGTTCATCAAGTTGCCTGACATCAGCAAAACTTTAAAGCCAAATTTTACCTCGAAAAGGAAAATTAAACTTTTTTTTTTAAACCATCTAGGGCTTAGAACGCACCATCATCCAAAATATGGAAGAAATTGATTGGCTAGTTATGTCGTGAAATGGCCACAAAAAATGGCTCCGCTCATTTATAATATAGATGACTGAATGACCAAATCTAATTTGTTGAAATTCCAGGCCTGAGCAACATCAACGTGGATACGATTAGGCGACGAATAAATGAGGTGAAGTTTGATAAATTGAGAAAGTCGAGTCATAAATGTGTCGCAATAATAATTCCCTTTTATATCTGGTTGTAGTGCCCGAATATTACAGGTGAAGCAATTTACTAGAGTACAGGGTGGCTGCAGAATCCAAGTTGGTTTTTTTTTTGGGGGGGGGGGGCATAGTGGAAACATTTCAAGATAATGAGGCTCGGCGTCCATAAAACTTTCTTTTATACTTGTTCTTACTTGAAGTCGATGCATTATGTCATTGATGGACCTTTTCCTTTTTTTTTTATGGGGCTCAGACTCCCTGTGCCTCCTCCCTTAAATCCGAGCCTGAGTGGAAAGGTATGTATGGTGCGTTTTATTTTTTTTTCGAAGAAAGCAGAATTGTTTGTACATCCACAGTCCTATGCACAAAAGAAATAACCTATAAATTAAAAACCTCCCTCTGAATCAGAGTGTCTTGTTCTCTTAGAATTCATCCTAGGAACATTCTTCACTGGAGAATACAAATGGTCTAACCAGTCCGTAGCTTAGGGATGTGCTACATTTCATTTTGTCACCCTAACAGCATTTCTGACTTCATCATTGCGTGATGTCAACATCTCTTTTCTACATTATTTTCATCCAACAAAATTAAATTGTATTGTTTGAAAAATACATTACTGCATTAATTATACTGCTTTTGGACCATTTAACCCTTTAAATTTTCTGACTCATTTTGTTAATTTAAATGACACTAATAGTGAGATGTACAAATTATTAATATCAGTACTGATACCAGTTTAAAATGATGATGAAAATTGAGTAGAAGACTAGAAGCTGAAAGATATGAAAAAAAGTTTTGAAGTGCAATCATATCAAGACACAAATGCATTGCATCAGTGCTCAAATGTTATCCTTAGTAATGCATTGGTGTCAAAGTCAATGGTACCAAACTGCCAAGGTACTATAGTGCATTGCATCGGTAGACTACCAAAATGTTCTCTTTAGCTTTGTATGGGGGACAGATTTTTCTTTGTTTTTAGTAATTTCACTGTATAAAAATGGATTGGAGAAATCAAAATTTAAATATGAATGGTTAGTATCTATGGGGAATTCATCAACAAAGTGTACATATTCATAGTTGTGTATATGCATTAGCATAGAAAATAAAACTAGTGTGACGGTATACTAGCCTATAGCAAAAATATTGGTTGTCCAGTGTATGTACACAGCAAGATCGTAAACTCTATCAGCGAGATTGTAGTACAGGGTGTAGTGGCAGAGACACTACAGTTGTAGGCACTTATAATTAATGTGTGTTTAACGTCCAAGGGACAAGAAAATATATGTTGTCACACACCTATCTCGCACACTAGATCTGTAATGACTACGGCAACCTCCTCAGCCCAGTCACTCGCCTACCTACATTTCTTCAGTAGGCGAGTTCCCTTTATGCTCGCCAGGTGAGCTGGAGATCATGAGTGTTCCCACCCACTATACAAGGTACACAACATCCTGACAGTGAATTGCCACATCATCCATTAGAGTAACTCTCACTTGTGAAATATTGTTGGAAATTCTCATTCTAAAATTTCACTCCCTGGAATTGCCGTATATCTACATATAATTCATTATTTGACACTAATTAATGTATCTATTTTTCATCACTATTGGGATGTCCAGTGGTGGTGGAGCGCTAGTGCTTATCAAGTGCTATCACTTGTGAAAGGGTGTTCATGATGAGGGCCTGCGAACAGACAAAGAGGATGTTTTTTCAGGTGTTTCTGGTTGCATCTGTAAACAAATGATTGACAAAAAGTATTCGAGAGAATAAAATAAAGACTTCTGGTGGTTTGGCTTTTTTTTAAATATAAAAATCAATCTGGCTAATCCAGTCTGACAGAGTACAATTTAAAAAAAAAAAAAAAATTAATAATGAAAAAATAAAATTACAAAAAAAATTTCTAGTAACATCGTAAGGATTCGAACATGGGTTACAGCGGTGACGGTCCAGGTCATAAGCACAAAGCCATGGAGAAGCTTGTAGAAATGTTGATTTAAAGATAACTACATGCATCACCATAAAAATACCTATTATAACCTTTGATAACACAAATAAAAATATCCGCTCTGAATACGGAGGCTTCTGTGTTCATGGAGATTATTGACATCTTTTTACATGCTGTTTTCCATCGTATCCATATCTTCCTTCTGGAGTTATTTTTCATACAACTGTCTATTCTATAACTTACAAGTAACAATAATGAAATGAAGTCACGTTGTAGTCATCAGAAATTTCACTTTTCAAATTAGATATTTCCTTTCAAAAAAGCCTGTTTTGTACTTAAAAACAGTTATCAAACATACATATCACCCTTTCACCACTTTTAATTTCTGCCACCAGAGAAAAGTTCTTTTCTACTGAACTTCCCAATAGCTAATAATAATAATTCAACAGAAACTTTAATGCAGGTATGAACTGCACCAACGATGCATGAATCTAAAAAATCTACAAAAAATACTTAGGGTGTTGGTGATAGTCTAGCTGTTTCTACAAGATCGTTACCAAGACAAGATGAGGCCAAGATCACAACCAATTTTGCTTATCACTTCTCCTTCATCAACTTACACCTTTCCGGCTGCCAAATGGTCCTTTACTAATTTTATAGTTTTTTAAATGATTAAATAAAATTTAACCACCTGGCAGAAAAGGTGAATATTATCAACTAATATTTACCTATATGGTTTTAGAATAATGGACTAGATTGGCTTTGGTGAGTAATTATACTCACTGTACCTTGGTGCGTCAGCTTTGTTCTTTCCATCCAAGTTGGGTAGACAAATGTATGCCAAACCCCTCCATTTAAGTTCAACACGGGCATTGTTATTCTACTCGTGAGACGCCTTCCAAATGTCCGAAACTATAATCTTAATTTTATGAAATTTTCTGAAGAGAATTAAATGATATTATTTTATTTATTCTGGGGTAAACATTTACGCACTATAAAGTTTTCCTTGTACATTTTTTCGTTGATTGTTTCTCATTGTACTGAATGAATTGGCTGAAAAAATTCTCACTATGAGTTTATTATGAGAATTCCACAGCAAATACCCTCAAAAGTAATTTATCTGAGCAGAGAGTAAGTAGTCTGCTAATTTAACTAATTTGATTTCTGTGCGTTTCAAATCAGCTTTAACACAGTCAAATATACGAGTCTTTTCCTCTGGTATCCCTGCATAAAAATACGAAATTTTGTTCGGTTCTTTCTTGGCTTGAAGGGTTTAGCCCCGAATGCTGACAAAACTTTCTGCTTCAACTCCTATTTGGGATGCTTGGAGAAGTCTAACAAGCTCGTTTGCACTCCATTTTGAACCAAATAAGACTATCCTTCCAAGTCATAAAATCACATTTTCGCCTGAATAACTGGATTACATTTATCGATTAAAAATCACTTTCTTCACCTTAAATGAGTTATTTTAAGTAGGTACCGCCAAGTAGGTAATTCGAAATAGTCCTAAAACAATGGCTTGTACTATTTTACGTAGCCTATTTACTTCGGTGTCTACTTATTGCAGCAGAAAGTCAGCTGTGCGGTAAAAACTGCACTTAAAACAGGAGTCCATAGAACTGTAAATTCATGTCTTACTTACTTCGCATTTGTTAGCGAAACATAAACGTTGCTCATTATCGCATTTACAGTTCTTTTTTCTTTACTCTTTGGAATGAATTAGGCAGCCATGATGAGTCGGTCCTCTGTGGAATGTGGTCTTAAATATTATCTGTCGGTGTTTTTGTTTTTTTTTTTCTGTTTTTTTGGATTTTCTCGAAATGAACAGATACTTGAAAAAAAGTAAAAGCTACAGACGAGTAACAATGTTATTTGTTGAGAGTCGATCTGTCATCGATCAGTTCTACGAGATAAAATTCTTTTTGGTAGATTGGTATCAATATTGGATTTGGTTTCATCTTTTTCTCTTTCATTCTCCCCCTTTCTCACTCTCTCACTCTCTCTCTCTCTCTCTCTCTCTAGTTCTTGTCTGTTGAGTTGTTTGTCGGTAAATTTAAAAAGGGAAATTAGGTACTATCTGTCCCGAATTAACTAGTCAAGGAATCAGTTAGGACTATGCAATTATAGCAAATTTATGTCATAATTTTCCAGTACCTAACTACGTCTAACAGTTTATTTGCATTAACAAATCGTTGGGTAATAGGTAGTAAAAATAATAAGGTAAATAATGACATTCTTCAAAAATCTATAACATAAGATGCACGCCTCAGCCTATGGTAAATCATCGATTCGTCGAGAATAGTTCTTCTGACAAAGTGAACGTTATGTTTGGAAAGCTGAAGGCTAACTGACTGCTGGTAATGAGCCACTCAGTGGGATGAGAATGGGCACGAAAATTTTTATCAGTCGATCGGATAGCAGAGGAAAATCAAATTTCATTAAGTCCACATTTTTAGGTCGGTATTCAGTTTGGACGGGTTTCGCTGGGAACCATAACTGTAAAAATAACCAGAAAAAATACTTTTTTTTGAATTCGCCATGCGTTTTTGCCATTTCAAAACCTTGTAAGTCCATATTTTCTTGAAAATGCGACAGCATATACTTACATGGTTTCTTATACCTATGCAGTAATACCACAATGTTGTTCTGATAAAGATTGTGTAATTCGACAACCTTGTGAGTATTATTCTTAGGTTTATAGTACTTCTACCGGCTATTTTTTGAACCCTCACCCAGGAACCATAAAAATAAATCATTCTGCAGTGAATAAAAATTAGAACGTTTTGAAATAATTTCAAGTTCAAAACAGTTCTGAAGTCAAATCAAAAATTCAGGAATGAGAAATTCTCTCTTTATGGAGGTTTAATTTATTTTTTTTAATATTCCGTCAGATTTTTGAGAAATTTTGCATTGTACTTACGAATAGGTACAGCACAACCTTTGAGTATATAAGTAATTGAGGACTGATTTCTATAACATTTCTGTAGGTAACTAACCATCAGACATAGATCGCGTTTTCAGGGAATTAAATTACTCTATTTTATCTATATATACGAATATACAGATACGCACCTAAATTTCGTTCCTGAAAACACTCTATGGTTGAGAATGGAACTACTACAATCAGCTATCCATTACATACTTTAGGAATACAACTTTAGTAGGTAGCCTACTGGCAATACTGAAAAGTTACAGGCTTCCTGTATTGGCTAACTAATAACATATATCTAGAGTAGTAACACCCATAACCAGTGTTAAATATAATAGAAGACCACCGTGAAATGAAAAATGGTACCACTTTCACCATCAAAATATTCTAACCTCCGAATGTATCAATAAATTTTTAATCTCATTTTTCATTTTGTTTAATTTTAAAACTTCCTTCATAATTTTGTAAGAAAATTTTAGATAAAATTACAGTTTAAAAGACAAAAAATTTGTATTTTATTGGAAATAAAAACTGTTTCCTAAATCACACCAATTTTTTGCATCAATTATGTTACAAAACATTGTGACTAGTCTATTAAAATTTATTCATTCAAAAGATCTTTAAAAAAAAAAATCCAAAAACAATAAAGCAACTCAGAAAAGTGAGAAAATATCCCACTTTTGATTTAGGAAACTGATTGATACAATTTAGGAGAAGAGTTGTTTAAATGTAACGGTATAATTGTTACAAAAAGATAGACGACACATATATTATTTTCGTATGATGTATATTTTATATGTACAAGAAAATATTAAGATGTAATGAATTATACTAGAAGAGAATTGGTAATCAATTAGGCTTAAAACTAAGAGTATGGATTCAAGAGAATTATACATTGGTGTCATGGGAGATATACAATGTGATTAGTTAATAGAATCTATGTAATTTAGAGTAAGCTAATAGAAAAACATACTTATGACCATAAGTGGGTGTAGTTATATATTCATGGAATAAATGACATCATAGTGTTTATGTGGGAACATTGTATTTAGTAGGAAAAGGTGATATCAAGAGACAAGTCTTGACAAGTTTCAATGACGTAGTCAGACAGGATATTAGAATGAGGTTATAAATGAAATGGAATAATTGGGATAATATTAATAGAATGCGAGAGATATATAGGAAGGATATTAATATAAGAAATGATATAGAATTATCATTACACTAAATCATACTATTTAGAGCAGTGTTTGCCAAAATTCCTCAGTAACTGAGCTACTTTTAATTTCAAAAGTAGGTTGCGAGTTACTGCAAGTAAAATTTTGTATTGAATGGAGAAAAATTTTTTGAAAAAGATTTGATAGGCTGAGACTTAGGCCTATCATCATACCATGAAAGTTTAAAACAAATTATACCTGAATATAAAATTTTGAATATAATAAAAATTATGGTGCCGCAAATACCACATCCTTCTGTGAGCTACTTCTAATATCTGTAGGATCTACTAGTAGCTCATAAGCCACAGTTCAGCATATGCTGATTTAAAGTTTATTGATCAAATCAGCTGTAATTTTGATAAATTGTGAGCGAAGCTATTGTCAATGAAAATATAATAGAAGTAAGGATATAAAAAATTAGAAAATATATCCTTGCGGATTATAAAAATATTAATTTTATGATTATGCACCCTGCTTTCGATGATGTATTTCTTTACAATAAACTATATCCTCAGTGGAAAATCTTCCTGATTTCTTATTAATGGTCAGGTTAAAGTTATATAGACTATTTGGACAAGTTGACGCACTCCCATAAAGCCAATATAATAAAATTTCATCATTTTGTAGTTGGGATAAAGTATCCCACTAAGCAACCCCAAGTATTGTTATTTCTTCGATGTGTAGGGCAAGTGAAGAGAATAGAATTGCAAACCACACTAGCGCTTACTTAGTGGGATAAAATGTTAAAAATAACTTTTGTGACCCTTCTTTATCAGAGTGCGTCAACTTTTCTAAATAGTCTATATAACTTTAAGTCAGGAATTTGTTTGTTTTTGACAAAAAACGTATTTAATGTTCATATTCACTCATAAAATAATGTTTCAGAGCTATTTAGAATGTGAGAGTGGTGAGATATTTTCATTGATTAATGATACATCAGACGCTGCTGATAGTTACATATATGAGGATCTATTCCCTCCTCAATGGTCGAGCTAATGTCCACATGAAACAAAAAATTTATAACTAATGTGTTTGCAACTGGAGCTCAACATGAATGTTTTGGAGATGCGGAGGAATGACCACTCAGATTTGCCAACCTGGATACAAGAAATTTTATGAACATTAATTTTTTCTAAAGCAAAATTTCTGAACATAGGGAGATTGTAATAAAATTCTGTACAACAAAGCATTGATTCATTGGATAGATAATAGTGTTGGTTCCAGGAAATCAAGATTCTACCAATCGCTATTTTGGTTTTAATGCATTCCAGTAAACTACATAGGTAACCAACAAATTTCCAGACAAAATTATACTGTGGGCAGCTATCGGGTTTGTTATAGTGACAGATTTAGAGCTTCATTTCTTTTTGGGGTGGGAAAGCCAATAATTTTAAGGAGTTTATTTATTTTTTTATTTTTAAACAAATTTGAACCATTTTTATCTTCTGGTTATCGTGCCAAATTTTTTACAATCAATCGACAATTAATAAAATTCTACCTTAAAAAGATTCATTGTTTTTGAATTTTTGAATTTTTATCACTTTTGTTGAGACCACCAATTCTTCTCCCCTCTCACTTCTGCGAACACTCGACCATATTTTACTTTGTACTTTTACGTCTTTGCTTACGGCTACACTGTAACACTATTTCGCTTCTCACTCACTTATCTTTGTACATCTTCATCTATCTCACTCAATCTGTACTCTACTTACAACATACATGATTGATGTAAATATACATTCTTTTGAGACGTTACTTTGAGTAATATCTTTATTTCTTGTTATAATTCTTCTACTGTCTCAGTTCACAACCTCTATAACTTTTGATCTATCAAACAATTTTGGAAAATTTGATTTTCAATTTTTTTTTATACGAATTTCTCAATTTTATTTTCTAATAACCTATCGCCATGCTAAATTAAATCGTCTTAGTCGCCTTTTTTCATAAATATTTTGCTCGAACTTGATTCTTTATGATTTTCTCACATAGACAAAATTTAAGATCGATAAATTGATTTTTGATTTTTAACAGTCGATTATCGATCAGATAAATTATTTTCATTTCGATTATATCGATTGAAAATTTTTTTTAAATCAACACCACTATCTTCTGGGTAGATGCTGTGTTATGTGTCATACTTCCATTGTTTCCCTTTCATTTTCCGCCTTTCTAGAAAAATTTTTTTTTGGAATTTTGGGGGAATTTCCCCATTTTTCCTGAATCTACTATTGGCTTGTTAACTAAGTGTAACGGATATGTTCGTAATATTTCTAATATAGACGTACATATTCATTCATAGGAAAGAACTTATTTCTTACTCAGCAATTCTGTCCCTTAATATGTACAGTTAACTGGCGAAAGTACCTTATTTCCTATCAGCAACTGTAATATGTTTTCTAATGGAATATTCGGTTACCTGAACATACTGGTTCCCGAATATTCTCAAAATAATAAAATACCCAATAAGCAAATCCCTACTTTATACACAATACTATGGAAAAACATATACCTTGACAGGTATATAAACTTTTGTCTCCATTAAAATAATTGTATTGTAAAATTAATATTCATTCAGTCTAGTACTGTAACTTTAACATTCTTCCAGTCTTATACTGTGAATGACTTATTATATATTAAATATTGTGTTTCAAAATATTCTCATTATAGTGATAAAATTATTGTGTGTTTTTTAATTCTGTTAAAGTCTCTACTTCAGTTAAGGTCCACAATAGTTGTAGATAATAAACTTTATTAATTTAAAATAATTCTCGAATATTATAATATTCCAGTGAACATTATAATACATCGAAGGAAGTGTAACCACACCGAAAGAAGTCATTTTCTAGTACCAAACGACATCTTTTGGCTGTTACACTTAGTACTAAATTCATACATGTCTCCTAATTGTGTGGACTTGCCTTTTTTTTTATATGTGATCTTCTGTGAAACCAATTTTGGAAACTTTTGATAATATATAATTTTGTGCTTGATCGCCTAGATGATGTTTGGGTGGCATGTGCTCACCCCATTTGGCATACCTCAAAATGTCGTCTAAAACATTCAGCTATAGCATCGCTGCCGTTCGAAACAACAATTCTCAGGCGAATGCAGCTTCAATATCCATTTTCATGGACCATAAACGGACTCTGCAGCGATCACCTCCGACCTTTTAGGTATGATTTCAATTCTCACCCTGCAAACGAGTCCATCAATATTAACCACGGCGAACTTCGTTACAAGAAACAAAACATGAAGTACAACTCTAATTAAAAAACGCATTTTGAACCTCGGATGGATGTGTTGTGTGAATGGTTGCACCATTAGTCTACGTTTGTGCCGACGTGAAGATTCGAAAAAATAAGAACGATGTGAAAGAGGAGAAGGGGGAAAAAAGGTGGAAAAAATTCTAACTTTTTAGAAAATTTACGCACGTAATACGCTGCCCTTCGATCTCCAGTGCGGATGAGACGTGTAATTCTAAACGTGTCTTAATTAATAATATACACAGCAACAACCTTTTACAGAGAGTGAGAGAGAGAGACCGAGAAAGACGGAGAGACCGAGAGAAACAGAAAAAGACAGACGAAGAAAGACGACGATACCGAAGAGATTATCTTCGAATGCGTACCAAAGAACTTGTGCGTGAGTGTGTGTGTTTGAAAAACGATTTTTTTCTCTCTCACTTTTCTAAGTTGTTTTGTTTTAACGACCAGAGAGAAGAGAAAAGGGTTTTGGGGAGTAGCTTACCTGGTAGCTTTGCGCCAGTTATATTGAGGCGCTTAGTGATAATATTCCATCAACTGGCATTTTACGGTGTTGTATACTATAGGAATACCTAAACATACCTGCGTACGTAATTAGGTATATACATACGTGTATATATTTTGTAGTATACATCCACAGTACATCCGAGAAGAACCACCAAGCGAGATTATTTAATATTTTCAACGTGTGGCTGTCGCATTCAACACCTGTTACGTGAATGTACCCCTCCTCCTCCGGCCTACCCGGTTGCTACCCTTCTTCCGTTTTTTTTTTGGGGGGGGGGGAGAGGTGGCGCAGAACGGTGAATCGCAGTGGTGGTTCTCCTTCCTTGACCTATGTCATACGAGAAGAAATCACGAGACAAATATGCGCAAGAAAGAAAGACAGTCTGAGAAAGAGACGCGCAGAGAGTAACAGACGGACGGACACAAGAGAAAAAAACGAGTTTGAATATCCTGTGAAATTTTTCTTCTTCATTTCCGTTTAATGAATGATAAAAAAAAGAAAAAAAGAAGAAGAAGAAAAAAAAGATGGTAGAGGACTGTACTCGTGTTTGGCGGGGGGGGGAGGGGTTGAAACAATGTCATTCACAGGTCAGGAAATTGTCGATGTTCACGCATCACCGAGTAAAGGGTTGAGAAAAATTACGTTGTTTGTGGGCAGAAGACGTTGCCAACAATTCCTGTAGACTGTGGCTTTTATGGTAGGTACCGAGTAAACTGATATATCACGTTCACGGTTTTTTTTTTTTTTGTTTTTTTGGTTTTTTTATTGATTTTCTGCTGCTGACGTTTTCTTATTGTTTTATTTGTAGCCAGTTAATGCGTTTCATTGGTATTAAATTAAATTATACTAACCGACGATGGTCAGTTCGATATTTTGTGTGCGGTCGTCGTTTTCGATATTTGCCCGACCACGTCTAGTGGACACATAATTAGCAGTTGGTGATTGAGAGGATTAAACGAGAGCGAGAGAGGGAGACAGAGAGAGAGAGAGAGAAACTGAGTATTCGTCGAAAAATAGAAAAACTGGTTCGAATACATATATGAATGAAAGCTGTTTGGCTGGGTGCAAAAATTAAATATATTCGTCTGCGTGGTTTTGGTAGAGGAAAGGTCACATAGAATCTTATATTGAACCCCTCAGGTCACAGTGTTGTTAAAAAGAGGAATAAGTATTTTGTTCGCCTTTATCTAATAGAGGTCCATTCACCTTCAACGGAACATCGTTTATGTAGGATAGGTACCTCAAGTAATTACGGTGACAATTCAAAGCATGTAAACCTTAACATCCTAATGAGGTGGGCTAAAAAACCGAAGATTTTGAGGGCAAATTTTTTAGAGACCTGTGATCTGTATCTTATCAAGTATCTATGGGAGTAAGTTGTAAGTACCAAAAGTCGTCAAGTATCCCACGTCAAAAAGTAATTCTCAATAGCCTGTACAAAGCGGCTGTAGGCACTCTACATAGTATTTCACATCAAACATTAGCAATGGAGCAGCACTTAACATAATAATATGTAGATTCTTATACAGTAGAAATCATTAAACGAAAACCGGCTACAGCAAACAACTGGCTACAACACACAAAATGCCTGGTCCTGGCAGAACTTTATTTACCTCCATGTTAAGGAAAATCAGATACAAGAAATTAATTCACCTCTGTTGTCTTAATTTCTTTCAAATAACAAACAACTTTTTCCATCCAATTCCAATATTATTCCAGTGGTCACTTTTGTTCTTCTAAAAATTATCATCTATGATTTAATCAGTATACAGTTGCATTTTAATGGCTATTGAATGCAAAAAATTATTTCCTCATATGTATTGTTGATGATTGGTACTGATAAATTTGCAACCATCATTATTTTATAGGCACAAATATCCACTACAACAAACAAATTTCAATCCCCTGGAATTTTTTATAGCCAATTTCTACTTTATTTGGCTTAACACGTGAATTGTGAATGAATATCTACATACCAGGTGATGCAGGTACAGGCACTCTTCTTACTTCTGTTGGCTTAACCACTGACCCAAATTGTAATATTATTCATACAATTCAAATACTTGTTTTGACTAAATAGAGAAAGAATTTATATTTATTTGAAGACGAAATATCCCCACGTGTAAGGTGGTACATTACAATTTTCAATCCCATTTTCATTTATGTAATTCGGGTTTGTTGTGATTTTTAAATTTATTATAATTAAACAAGTACCTATATTTATTTACTAGCTCTGAAGCATCACAACATGGTGCTTTTGTTTGTGCTGCCCTGGTAATACTGTTCTGTTTGTTATTTTGATAAAACAACGAAATATTTGATGTAGGTATACCCAGGAATTTTTTAATGATTTTTATATAGTTTTGACTGAAAAAATGGGGTTGTACGTATGTTCATTATTTTTTTTTTTAATTCGTTAAAATTAATTATTTTAAAAACTTTTCTCATTGTTAGGTACCAACGTGTCTGAATTTGGGGTAAAAAAATTTGAATTTGGTACCTTAAGGGTGGGAATAATATCTATAAAACAGATACCATTCCTCTTAACAGCATTCAGAGTATCATGGTTCCTGTATTATATTTAATGCTCTGTGCATCATACACAGGGGATAAATCCCCACATAAATTTTATTTCACATACTTGTAATTCATTCGTGAACTATTCCATCAACTAACATCAAAACTGATGCAATTCCAAACCAAATTAATAATTCAACAATTATAATCATTACAATCAATACCTTATTTGACAATGCTCAGACATTTGTAAAATTAATCATAGATTCATACATTATTTCTTTATGTTATGAGAGACAAAAAGGTTTGTTCGAAACAACAAATTTTATACAAATTCTGTAAAATTAAAGAAGCTATTCTATAGATAAATAATCTTTATGGGCCTAACTCCATTTAAAACAATTTGAATTTCATCAGAATAGCTTCCTGATTTTACAGAAATTGTACAGAATTCCATAACATCGAACAAAGCTATTGGTTTTACATGATGTGTAGGTAAGATCTATAGAGCAGCTTCCACTGTACTAATTCCAGAGACATATAGCTAAAGAGATGCATCCAATTCACTATAAGCGCTGTAGTTGCAAAAATGTAGCAAAGATCTTCGACGATCATTATCATCATCATCAAAGAAAAGACAACTTCATTCAACATTCTGCGCAGCCAAAGCTGCGCATATTTTGTATCAAAAACAAACATCTCTGTACCAATACACACACACTATCAATCTACAACACAGATGCAGTAACAAATATCAGACTTAGAAAAGTTTATTAACATTCTATCTTTGTCATGTTTTTGATCGGGTGTTGGACATCTCTTTAACTATATGTCTCTGACTAATCCAAACAAAAACTTCAGCCTATAATTTTTTGCAAATTATTCATTTTAAATCAGGGAAACAACAGGTTAACCTGCCATCATATATTTTTCCACTCCTGAGATTTAACTTAAATCATATTATATCGTCCCTCAGAAGGAATACAACTGGGATTAGAAGTGAGAACATAGTTGATCATCGATCCATCAGAGCTGATGGTTCTTAAATTTGTTTCTGTAATATCATAATATCACAGGTAAAGAAGTTTCGAAAAGTTTTGAGCAAATTAAAAAATTCATAACTTTTCCATCATCCAGAAACAGTATTCAAAAACAAAGAATACAATGCAAGTGAACAGCCTTAGGTTAGACACTAAACTGACATTATTGACTCTTACATGCCTGATGCCTGCCTAAATCAATCATAAATTTTGGTACTTCAGTTGTTTACCTGTAACAGCCATTCAATTTTTTACCTTTTAGTAAGCAATTCACTTACCCATCTCACTAAAATCTTCTCTCATTACCGTAAGCTACACTTGGAACTATAATTCTCTTCTCTAGACAATACTTGGAAATAAAAGCCAAATGTTCAGATTTTCTATTGATATTGATAATATTTCAAAGTATCAGTTAGTATTTTGTCCAAAAGTTCTGAAAATTTTCAAAAAATTTAGGAGTACAAACCCTGATAAAAATCAAAAAGAAAAGAAAACTCACCTGTATTTGTGAGTTCCCTAGTCGATGTAAAATTTAAATATTGTTATGTATTGACAAGCAAAATTACAATTTGGTCTTGCACAATCAATGTTGATCTTGGCATATCTTACACTTTCATGCCTCGCTTTGGCTAATGAGATATATTTACTTTTATTCATTTTTAAATAAAACTCACAGGAGATCTATAGCCTAATAGTTAGCCAGTCATAACATCACCAAGTAGCTATTCCTGAACTGCTCAGCATTTTATATTTAGTAATAAAAGTTGAGCTTTGGGCAGTGTATCACCCCAAATGCTGCAGGGTATGTAGGTACCTACTACTGAAGCTGTATACACCCAGTTATATGCATGTCGTGATGATGATAATTAATTTTTCCATTCCATTGTTTGTATTCAAAGATATTCAAGAATGTGAAGTGATGGATAGTAACCAAAAAGCTTAAAATGGTGGCTCTTTATCACCACCACAACATCGACATGCGTATAACTAGCTGTAAAGATCATTTATTTCCTACTACCTACCCAATATTCCACAGTTCTAATTTGTGTGTGTTCTCTCTACCATGAAGTTCTGTGTAGTACTTGCGCAGTGTGTTTGAACTTCCGAGCTCTAAGTAGTTTTTACTACTGTGGATTGTGTAATACAGTCAAAACCTCTTATTACAAGCACTGGATAAAGGAGACAACCATTTAATTGAAACAAATCTTGAAAGTCCCAAAACAATTGATGTTAAACCATAGGAAATCAAACTGATTAGTTGGAAAATTGGATACAATGCATCCATTTATTGGGAGAAACAAAATCCATAAACAAGGTAAAATTACCCTCGAACTGTTATTGAAAGTGATGATAATCTTGTTTCAGTTCATTAGCAATAGTTCACGTTATCGTTGTCCTGAGCTATTTCTATTAGTTTCAGTTTAGGTTGTGAAAAAGTACCTCCTACCATCTTCTTTCAACCACAACAACCAGTTGTTTTTTTTTTGTTTTTTTGTCATAAATATAATATGTAGGCATGTATAATATAATTATTCGATAATTTAACTCTTTTTAATGTGACTGTACCAGAAGTTGAATACTGAAATTCGCTATTAATTTTTTTTTGTGTTTGAACTCACAACATTGTTTAATTGAAATACCGCTCATTAGGAACAAAAAGGGTACCGCCAAATATGTCCCTATTGAGAGGTTTCCACTGTACAACCCGCAATGTGTTAGGTAGTACACGCACTTAACTACTTGCCCACACTACAGTGGGCTACATTTTAACCCTTGGAAAGCAGCTCCCACATGATTCGCATGGTATAGTCCAGTCGTCTAATTAATAAAACTTCCTCTTGCCAATCGACTACTTCATTTGGTACAATTTACGTTTATTTTTGGTCAAATTTCTCGTCGAGGAATGAAATAAATCAACGTGATCTCTTATCGAATTTACAGTTTTGTTTTGTATATTTTCAAGTTTTGCATTTGGTCTTGGTCCCACACAATCGAGTTTCGATCTTCATCTTGCTAATCTTGCGTACGTAATCAGCCAATCGTTATTCTTCTTGTCTTTGTCGAGCATGGTGGCTCCTCGGTCGCACCAAACGTGCAATACCAATTTTGCTCGTCACCATTGTCAAGTTTATTCTTCAACGTTAAATTTATAAATTGGCGTTAGTTTGTTTTTACGTTGTTTTTTTTTTCGTGTAGGTACCAAAAAGGCGACCTATACAATCGCTATCTTTCCTTTTACGCGTCTATGCGAGATAAACACAACAACGTACAACCAGTATAATTGCCCTTGCTCTTACACCTTATAATGACCAGCAATCGAGTGCACCACCTCTGGCATCTTCGTTTATTTATTTCGCCACACAGCTACCAAACAGGCTAAAAAACCGATCATATTACCGCACAGATTGCTACACACCACCACCGCCGCCACCACCGCCACCACCGCCACCAAAAAAGTTCGGTCTTCTAACGAGTTTATACACCAATATTCAGAGAATCTGCGCCAACGAGTACGCCCACCCAGTATTGTTAACTATTCAGACACTCACCGTACGTGCTAGCAAAAAAAAAAAAACAAAGAGAAGGAGAAGAAAAAAATCTAACCTTTGGCCACCAGCGACCTCACCTTTTATTGAAGGAAGAAGTTCAAGATCTGGTTCTCGATACCGGAGGCAACTTTTATTCTATTGTTTCAACTTTTTACTCGCGTATACTATTTTTTTTTTTTTCTTTTTCTCTCTTCGCCTTAAAACCAACGCACTCTCTCTTTGAACACATCAACATTTTTTTTTTTTTTTTTCATTATTCCATCTTCTTTTTTACTTCGTACCTTCGCCCTCCTAAATATTGTGCACCTATCTGCTGCGGTAAGTATACCGATGAGATTCCTTTTTGGCCCGTGTATTATGGTATAACCTTCCTATTTGTAGATGATCTAATTTCATGGCAGAAGAACGCGATTCGAAATCATGGCATTGTTTCCTCTTTGGGAAGTAAGTGTTAATTAAATTCGCAGCCGCATATAACTGCAACCGGTTACGGCGGCGATCTTCCATGTGAGGTTTACGATTTGCTAAATGACACATTTGTGGAAGAAAAAAATAAGAAGGACAAAAAAAAAACAAACAAGCAAAAAGGAGAAAAAATGTCGATCTTTCGAAATAATGTCGCCGGAGAAAAGAAGGTCATTCTTCGATGGTGGCATTTATTGGAAAGTGTGGGAGCAGAAGCATGATCACCCTTTCATAGGGTTCGTTACTCCATGTGTACCAACGTGTACGGTATTTGCCTTAAAAATACGCTAGACTGGCAAATTTTGCTCATAATAATGAAGAAACTCACGAAAAGGCTGTTGTCGGGTCTATAAACCGACGTGTCCAGTTGCTGGTGTCTTTTTTTTTTTTCTGTTGGTTGGTTGTTTGGTTCCTAAAAACTATAATAAAATACTAATTATTACCATACGAAATAGCCTCAGTAACAAAATATCTGTTTATCCTTATCAAACACTTTCAGTACACCTATACAGTTACTGATAACTATCACTGGCGAGAAAGCATTTAACTCGCAATACGTAAAGACGATGATCCATTCATGGAGTTAGGTACTGTTCTGTTTGTGGAATAATATCTCGTGATCACCTACTCAAACTGCTTCAGGCCATATAAAGGCCATATTCAAATCTGTATAGGAGTACGTAATTAATTTTCAAATTCGTATAATTAGCGCATTTCTAAACTTCAAAATCACGGGTCTATAAAACTTATTTGATTAATACACACAAACCCTCCCTTCCACTCGTCCCATTTAGAAATTCTATAAAATTCATCTACTATATGAAATTCGAAAACGTTTGTCCGCATTTATTTTTCGTACTTCTTAATAAGCTAAAGGGGCTAAAAATTGGCATAAGGATGCATCAGTATCACATCTAAAAACGTTTTTTTTTTCTTCAAAATTTAGAAAACGTGAAATGGGCAGCAAATACGGGCCAAAAACACTTTTTGAAGCAGCGTTTTTTCTGCCGTCAGTTGGATGGGTGACCGTCAGGAATTGTTTCTTATTTTTTCCAACCGAATACATTTTTACTGATAGGATTTCCTGGAAATTTCAAGGAATATTGCCAATATGCTGATAAACATTAATTTGATCTCTCCCATTGTGATTTAGTCATCATTTTTTTACAGCCTGGCGAAGACGCGGCTGACGACTTGTATATATATAAAAACTAGCACTTTAAAATTTTTCGACCTCTTGTGAACCTTCTTTGACAAATTCCTGGAAATTCAGACATCTTCAGGCTTCAATTACTCGAGTCTTAGCATCATAAATTAATTATTGATGAAAGATTCTCATCACACAAAATCATAGTCCATACGAAAATATGATACTTTTTAATTTACACCCTTAAAGATCATAAAGTATTCATTAAAAATTGCCAAAAACTATCGATAGTTATAGGTGTTCAACAAACATATCGATCTATGGAAATTTCATTGTTACAGTCTTAAATGTGAAATAATCCATTGCGCCGTAAATATAGAAAAGTTACTTCAAGCAACGCAGGAAAATTGCTGTTCTCCAGCAATTCTTTTTTTTTGTTTTACATTTTTCGCAGAACTCCCGAATCAATTTGCACCAAACTCCTACCAAACCCGGTCCTACATAAGAATAACATGTTTTGAAAATTTCAACCCTATTCCTTTCGTAGTTTCCTAAAAATCCTAAAAAAAAACCTCTTTTCTAATAGGCACCAAACCTCTATCAGAATTTCACACATACATAAAAATAATATATCGAGAAAATTTCAACTCGATCCCTTTTTTAGCTTTTTGCGAGGTCAATTTAAATGCCTCGTTTACCAGAAAAATAGATAAAACTACAACAAACACCGACTGCATTTCCTGATTCGCTCAGAACGAGGACCTCTTCGAGCGGGGACTGTCTCACCCCCTGACTCGATCTCCGTATGTAAAATCAGCTAATTGTAGTTTTTTTTTCACTGGTTTATTTTCACATTTTCCGAAAGTTGGCAATTTTGAGACAAAAAAATTATCCAAATTAGGAATTTCACGACGTTTGGCTAAACTGCTTTGAAAAACTACTGCTCAGAACCGGTTTGCAACCAATCAAAGTCACTCAGTCTAGAGAGAGAGAGAGAGAGAGAGAGAGAGAAACTCCAGCTCTCGACTAACTTCAGATTTTACAGTTTTAAGAGAATTATAATTTTAGACCTGTAGGTATATGCGTGTAAACGTATCTATAATCAAATAAGGTCAACGAGATGAATTTACGAGTTGTGGATTTTTATGAATCAAACACATACGTTTACTCAAGGAAAATATGGTAGACAATCGCGAGATCAAGAAAATTTAATAGACGGAACTTTCGTTAGATTCGACTTTACAGAACAGTGAGCCGGTGTATTGTTACTGATAAGTTAGGAGAAAGGGAGGATATTTTGGACAGGTAGAGGTTTTTGACAGTTAGATTTTGAGCTACTTATTATGGATCAAATTAGGTAATTTTTTATAATTTGTATGTAGTTTACACTGACAACTAACGACTGCGCAGAAGAAACTCAAATTCGAACATTTAAATTATCTATTAAAAATAAGAATATCATTTAAATTTGAGACAGTGCAAGTTCAAAATGAATTTGGCAAATATCATAAACATTTCTGAATAATATATTCCATGCGTGTACTAGGTGAAATTTTCAGCTAATTATTTTCAATTACCTAATTGAATAATGAAAAAGTGGGTTGGGGAGGTTTTTGACAATTATTAAAGGGGAGAATTTGGACACATTTTTTACATAGGTAGTGGAGAAATGAGAAAACCATTTCTTAATTTTTTTTCCAATTCCATGGTTGAGGATTCATAGCCTCTTTTGGCTGTTTTGTTATTTTTTAGTAGTATATTTGTCGATAAAAATGAAAATATCATTTGTTATTATTATTAAATATTTTTATTTCTCCTTGTGATCAAATGTTCATAGCTCATCGATAGACAACAAACAGCACAAAGTAAGACTATGTATTTTACAATTTTTTTTTATTGCATCGATTATTTGTTGATTTTTATGGGTTGTCCGAAACCTGCCCCATTTCTGTCCAAAACCTTCCCATGAGATATTGGTTTGGGACAAAAATTCCAAAAACTTAAAAAATTAATTTCTAAAAATTCATCAACTGAAAAAAAGTTTTTGTCAATCTCCTATATGAAAACAAATCTGTTCTTCACATTGGTTCAATAATTTTTCTTCTAGGACAGACAGTTCTGCTAGAGTATTTAAAAAAGTGCTAACTGTCCAAATAATCCCCCCTCTCCCCTGCAATATTCTAACAATAGACCATTTCTATTCAGAATTCAATCAATGTATCGGAAATAATGTGCCTTGTTTTTTCTTTTTTAGACCATCCTTTCTCTATTCATATTACTGATAAAAATGAGAGACAAAATTTATTCATAGCATGTTCTATCTGTAAATCAGTAAATGTCATCGTAGCCAATAGAGATTTTGTAAAAATAAAGATCTAGTTGAGGGAAAACTACTGAAAATGCAAAAATGTTAGCTTCATGAAATTTAAAAAAGTATATTATGTGACAAGTGCGTAATGTGGGCTATTTTTTTACCGAGTGTAAAGAATTTCCAGACGAGCCGAAGGCGAGTGCTGCAAACTTGACAAGAGTTAAAATAGCCTACAAGAGCTTGTCGCACACCGAACTTTTTGTAACTAATGCACAAAAAAAGTATAGCAACAACTCCCATTCCTAATAAAAAAAAAACTCATATGAGAAATAAATTCTTGAAATTATAGCTGAAAAAACACGAAAAATGGCTAGTTTTCCATTATTTTTTATTTTTTACTTCTTTTATTTTCAAACAACTAAGAAAAATTAACAAATTATAAAAAAAGTAGTTTCAATTAACTTTTTTCCTCTTTCAAACAGTACCAATTTCAGATTTCTAGCTTAAACAGGGGCTGAGGAATCATTGAATGAAAGAAGAGAAATTTCTAGATTCTAAAATACGCCAAATCTTCCATTAATTTGCGTTTTTTTCATTTATTTGTTGTCGAATAGCCAAAGATAATTGAAAATTATATGAAAATTTTTAAAATTTTATCTCCTTTCGATTATTACAAACCCTGGTTCTCTAACTTAATTTGACACTGAGGAATTATTTAAGACGTTTTTTTTTTTTTTAAATTGAAACGTTGTGTTTGTTTGGATTGGCAACTTGACAAATAGTTTTTCACAAAATAACTAAATAATAACACCAAAATAATTATATGTTCGAATATTTCACAACCGGTTGTGCAGGATTGGGATGCGCAACAGTGTGTAAAATTATCCAAAAATTCGTTTGTTTACATTCGCTGTACATGCATGTAAAACTCGATTTTTTGTGCATGCGTTGCGAAAAAGTTTTTTTAATCTTACCTATTGGTACGAAATTAAATGTGGTCAATTATAATTCGACGTAAATGTTTACCCACTCCATTGTTCACAGTGTTCTGCACAAACATCATTCTGACCTTTCGAACGTAGTTTTGGGAAGCCATTTTGATCGTTTCAGTATATATTGGTCTACTTGTTTTTCTTTTTTTCATTTTTTTTTTTTTTTTTTCGTTTTTTTTGTCAAGGCAGAAAAAGGTGAAATGTTAAATAAACTCTTCGTGGAGGTGAAACCTGAAAACCCTTCGAAAGAGAGACAAAGATTGATGAAGACTGAGATAGATAAAGAGAGAGAATATATACTACATAAGAAGGAGGGGGGCGAGAGACAGAGAGACAGAGAGACAGAGAGACAGAGAGACAGAGAGAGATACCTAAACAAAACAAAAAAAATGAATGTAACGACGTTGACGACTGTAATTCAATGAAGTCTTTAAGGTGGAGGTGAGTGTCAAGGCGATATCACGCACACGTAAGGTTCGTGATGACGGAGGTAATCGCAAAATTGAAATAACGATCGTGTTTACACGAGGTATTTGTTCGTGGCACTGGTAGAAGGAAAAAAAAAAAGAAATAAAAAAAAAAAGCAGATTAATGATTGCCAAATGGTGAACGGGAGCAACGTTATTTAAACCGCGTGTGGGTCACTCTTCGAGACGATTAATTAGGTTTATTTGTTGAGCCGTTTGTCGAGAGTGAAGGCAGCATTAAAAGGAAGTGATGTTAGCAGGCTTAGCCCACTTACTTGGCATTAGATTTCAATGACTCGACGCCAGAGCCTATAATGGAGCCCACAGGTTTTGGCAAATTTGACATATTGGCTCAACATTGACAAATACTTCTAAAATTCGTACGCTGTCCAAGAAATCGACTGCGAAAGTGCAATAATTTTTGAACTTATTCATAACGTTGAAAACAATGCGGTCAGCTTTTACGGTTGTTTAACTCCGTTATAATCGACATTAATTTAATAGGCGCAGGTAGTGACTTATATTTACAACCATGATGTGCTATGTTTTTTGATTTAAAGCAGACTTTTAATATACCGCAGCCGTTGGCGTTTCCCCTTTTGATTTTTCGTTGTGTTGGCAGTTATTGGATTTAGCAGAATTATTATCAATCGAGTTATCCGACGGTGCAGGTAAACTTTTTAAGCTGTTGTTGCATGCGTATGTTAACCAAGACAACAGTGTACAAGGTTAAGGTGTGCAAGGTGTGAATTATAAGGTCTGCCAGAAATACCGACCACGTAAGAATTATTATGAGTTAACAAAATTACTTTTGAAGTACTACCTTTGATTGCTGTTTCATTCCCAGGGCATAGCACAATCACGGCATAAAGTGTCAAAGTGACAGACTTGGGAAATTGGGCTAGGCACTCTTGGTACAAGAACACAAACTAAGGTTCACAATGTCAGTTCTATTAATATTAACGTCTGCGTCAAGTAGCTGTGGTGAAAGAATCTTGACACAAAATTCAAACTCATATCATCGTTCGACTCCGTATTGAGTCTTTAAATTTGTTATCATTGTTCACCATCTCGCATTTTCAAATCATACCTTGCCAGGAAATCACTACGCAGTCCTGTGCAGGATTTTTCTTGGGCTACACCAAGTATACACAGCGATACGAATGCAACATTGTTTTGGTCAGCTGCAGAGCATGTACTACATAGTTCTGGGCACTGTGTGATGCATACTACGAAGTACATGCAGAATTTCATTGTGAGGTATATGCTGCAATGTGCGAAGTAGTTTGTCACGTTTCCTTCACTTTATCTACGGGAGGTTAATGAGTCTTGGTTAACGAAGTGCCTTTTCACGAAAAGTGAGGTTTGAAAATACGGCAGTAATTAGATTCAGAACATTCAACCTGCGAATAAAATCTTGCAGTGTAATGCGGTATAATTATATCCTTCATAACATACCCAAGTCTGAAATAACAGAAACCAGCCGTCAAAAAAATCGGGCAAATAAATTTCAATATTTTTCATCATTTTTCCGATAGTACATTTCCATTACTGAGGACACCATGTATACACAAGCGTGAAAATATTATTTGCAGTTTACCTACCGAATGAGAAACGAATAAGAAACCTCGGTATGCTAATGTCTTTTGCCATCTTGGTGTCTATATTCATTTTCAGCTTCCCAGTAAGGAAATAAGGCACGTTATTATAATTTCGAATAAAAAAATACCCGTCTTCACCATCCCGTCTCTCAGTTACTACGGTGGGTAGAGTTATGATGAAAATTTATGAAAATCTTTTGGTTTAAAATTTTCTGTACTTAGGCTACATTATTTTTATTCAGAAGTACAGTAAAATTCGCTTAAGACACACCTTGTCGGGACATTTTTCAAAATAAGATGCTGTTTTTTGTTGGTCCCTGCACATTTTCTATACTCGTCAATATGAGAACCTCCTTCCAAGACGCTTCATTTTTTGGGCAAGATGCTCTTTCGTTTGGACAGAGGAAGATATTTGAACTAATAAATCAGTGATTTCACTTGTTTATTGATTACCTTCTTGTTACAACACGTAACCAAGAATCTCAAACAAATGAAAATAGACACTTTTTTTCCCCAAGCACGTCAGAAAACTGGTGTATTTTTGCAATTAATTTGATTTTTCCAGCACTTAGGTCCATATGCAGAAACAATACTCAAGTATTAATATTGACTTCAGTATTGCTTTCATTAATAACGTTATATATAATTACGCATGTTCATGTATAGATATAATTATTGACAATGAAAAAAATGTAGCCTGACTTAAACATAGTTTCTGAATTCAGGCTTTGGAGCTTCTGTTTTTTCAATTCCTGCATAAGAAGCTTTCCCAGTTGAGAAACACTTTTGAGTTGGTCCCTTAATGAGTGTTTTATGGGAGTTTTACTGAATTTTTATTGTACATCCCCCAGTTATTGAGGAAAAATGAAAATATTGGCGAGCGTTCCACTGGGGCTCTACTCATGAAGAATTGGTGTGTAAACATAATAAAAGATAAGCTGAAAGTTGATATTAAAGAGGATGATGAGTATTTATGTACATTAAACAAGACACAAACTTCAAAAAAATTAAAATCTTTTTCAATTAAATTGCTATACACATCTGTATTACGAAAACAAAAATAAAATTTTTAAACTTCCGACTTCAGGCTATTCACACAAAATCTAAGTTAATAGTGTGGTTGTGAGGGTGCGAATTATGCACACACACACAACTCCTACACATCATGTAACACAAACAAATGAGAGTTACAATTGTAAGAGTTACACAATCTGGCGATTGTAATTATCATTTATCCCCTATCGCAGACCGAGTACTAAGGTGTTTACACATCAAAAACTGAAAGTAGTCATACATTATATTCCCCCTTGTTGAAGTACAGAGGAGCTGGAAAATGTTCATTCACTCACTGATGAATTCACTCCCTCCATATTTCAGCTTGTAACTACTATTTCCATTTCAACACCACTTTTAACCTCATTTTACTGGTGTATTATTAAATATTTGTTAAATACAACTTAATATGACGAGGTTTGCCATCTGCTGATATGAAGTGTAGGTCAATAACTTCATGTTCTTGCTGACCCAGTTTCAGGCCCTCCAGCTATGTAAGTCAGTCACAAAATTTTTTACATGGGTTTGAAATTTTGTTTCTCATTGTACAACACACTACCAGTAAAGAAAATACCTCTGTTTGATGGAACTGCTCCAACTTGCACCAACCTACACCAGGAAGGCTATTTCACAAAAATTCGAATAAAACATAGCACAAAGTCACCTAACATTCTTACATTTGTGGAACAGCACTACGTGCATATGTTGGTGTATTTTGTTGTAGTTCTATGGAACAGAGCTATAATGGCTCTTCGCCCATGAGACAGGTGAATAAAAGAAAAATTATAAGGTATGTTAGGTAAAATTTGTTGGTTGGGTGTACCTGTCTAGAGAAGTGGCAGTCAATTTGGCTGGGAAATGTGAAGACGAATAAATCGCAGCAATTTTGATAATCAAGTAAAACGGATTAAATTAACCTATACAAACAACCGTATAGCTGCCGGATTTAATTGTTTTCTGTAGGTACACCTATCGCACATACTATCAATAATTGTTTACACGGATACACCATAAATTGGGTATAATTTAAACAAAAACGCACGTTGGCGCACGCAAAAATGAAGAAAATCGCCACGATTGTCGTGCCTTAACAACCTGTTTAAATAAAATAAAATAAAAAGTACGTGTAGAAGGTACCGAGCAGTCATTTTAATAGCTGGAGAAATAAAAAAAAAAACAAGAACTGACTGAGAGATGCGGTGAAATGAATGGAAAAAAGTGAAACAGAGACAGAGAAAATAAAACGTTCAAGCCAAGATCTTGAATCCGGAATAACAGTTCGCCTACCGCGTAAATACCAGAGCAATTTTTTTTTTTTTTTTTTTTTAAATTCGTAATTTGTATTTGCTGCTCTCTTTCTCTCTTCCCAATTGCTGCAATACGCTGCTGTTGCAGCAGTGAAAGTGCAATTACCAGTATCATACGTGCGAATCGCTAAACATATTCTTTCGCTATCCAATTTGAAATTTTTTTTTCCTTCATGGAAAAAATATTGGTCTAAGCGTGACGGATGTCTATCAATATATACACGATCGTTTTTCTTGTTGTTGTTGTTGTTTTTCTTATTTTCGTTTCCTCCCTTTCCTGCGTGTGTGCTTCGGGTACGATCTTACATCTTCGTACAGTTTCTTCAACCTTACCTATAATACAAACTCGATATTATTTATTATTATACTTTATATATGTATAAAATATATTATCGATTTCTCAAGATGGGAAAATGTATATATACTCGATAATTTGTATCGGAACAAATTCGTTAATACCTATCATACGGTGCATTTGTCAAGGTTCAATCGTATTCAAGGTTTTCCATCATCACACTTACCAATAGGAAGAGATAAAAAAGAGAGAGAGAGAGAGAGAGAGAGAGAGAGAGAGAGCGAGAGAGAGAAAGAAAAAAATTAGAAGAAGCACTGTTACTTATGGCGAGTACCTATACACATAATCTATACGGTGTAGAACGGTGAATAGAAGAGGTGAAAACGACTAGCGCGCTATGTGCATACAGATCTTCTATACCTATATAAGTCTGTTTACGATGAAGAATTACTTTTGGTCCAGCCTGTACGAAGGTGATTGATGAAATATAATTTGTTTCACAAAACAATGAAGAAATTCGGAATGCGAAGAACAGGTGTCGATTCCCAAGCGGAAATTTCGTCGAGTAAATTACACGAGGGCCGTGCGAGTTAGCCTTTTGCAGTTGGAGCCACCTGAACCTACATATTATGCGCTAACTGACTACAGTATACACGAGGATCCCTTAGGCCTTGGTCATGCGTAAAGAAAGGCTTTGAAGAGCCTTATCGTGAAATATAATACTGGAAAGGACGAGAGAGCTTTATGCGGGCTCAAAAGCCTGTATACGTAGAGTAGGCTATTGGCTTATTTTCGAAAACACAAGCTTGAATTTCTTGAAAGGAACTCAACTAGCAAATTACCCAGTCTCTTCTCTGTTCATCCTTCTGCAGGTCGTAGATTTTACGCTTTTATGTCTGACTTACGATCTTTCAACCCCTTTCAAGGTGACAAAAGGGAGACCAAGTAGTGGTCTTCGTTTGTGTTTTTCTTATGAGATTTTTGCTATTTTCGATGGCTGAATTAAACTTTCCACTAATTTCCATCCAAAATCATATGAAAGAGAAGAATATAATATTATATTACCTATACTGGGTAACAAGTTTTGGGAAGTCGGCGTGTCCACAACAAGGGTGAAGAGATTTGTTAGTCCAGCCCGAGGTGAATACTGCAAACTCCACTCAAGTGGTAACTTCCTTTCTGCAGACTGTTTTGACAACATAAGATGTAGTCTAAATAAAAAGTTAAGAACACCAAATAAAAAATAAACTCCAAGTTTTGCATAAGCAAACTAATAAAAGGTACTATCAAATTGAGGAAGCACAGCCTCATAACACGAACACATAAGAAGGTTTTAAACACCGAGAGGGCAAAACCCTAAGAACAAAAATGAAATTTTAACTTTGAAATTCTATAATGGCGAAAAATTATAACAGCACAAAAATATACACATACTGTGTGGCGAACAAATACAGACAGAGCTCTAGATAAAGTTAAAGAAATGATTAGACTAACGAGAAGGTGAAACAAGCACGAAAATACAGTGTAGAGCTTATCTACAGATAGCGACGATGGAATATCACACACGCCTATACAAAATGGTAAGATCGTCGATGAAAGGAAACGAGGACAAAAGACACAAGATAAAGATTGTGGTGAATTAGCAGGCGATTGAAGAAGAAATAAAATATGTACGTCCACTAAACAGATGTGAACACATAAGATACTAGTTTTTTTATAATGCGCGTGATTGTGCAGTATGAGGTAAAATAAATGTTGGAACAGTGCGCATGTGCAGTATGCGTTCAAGTTATTTCCATACTATAAAATTAGCCACTTTGTGATTCTTATGCATGGCTTAAAAATTATGCTTTCCGCGTCAGGACAAAGTTTCAAATGAACTTTGACTTTATAGCATTATCAAGTATTGAAAAAGTCGATCGATTTTTAAATATGAAAATATTTTGAAATTGATTGAGAGCCAAAGTAGGAAACAGAAGATAAATAGGCTATCTGATTAGTTTCATGCCTGGGACTTACCTAATTACTACCTATAGGTTTTGTCAGTTTGAGGAATTGAGTCTAGGACCTACATATTTGCCAGCTAAAATTGGCAAACTTAACCACACGACTATCTCAGCATTGGCTAGAACTTGCGAATGTATTTAATTCAGAATAAGGTATGGCAATTTCCACACACTTCCCCTTAGAGAGACTCAACATGAGTTAGACAATAGGTATGCATTGTTAGATGCTGTAGGAGGTTGGGCAGAGCCAGAAATGCTTTTTACAATTAAATACACAGGCTTAGGGCAAATATTACAATCAAATCTTAAACCATTGTTCAGCTGAACTCAGCTCAAGTGGATAACTATTTAGAATGATTTGGCTATTCCACCAATGTTTACAACATAAGATATTAATTTTAAAATGATGTAAACAAAGGAAGAATGGCTCTCCACTTCAGCTGAGTTCAGCTGAGCATTGATTTAAGCTGTGATTGTAACATGTACCCTCTAACTATTTAAATGGGTTCTATTTCCAGTATACAGGGTGCTATCCATCGTTGACTAAAGTTAGAAAGGAGATTTGTGAGTTTCACCTTACACCAGCAGAGTTTGTGTGTATCCAGTATATGCCAAGGGTCAACATATGTAGGTTTTGTCAGTTCAGGGAATTGAACCTGGGACCTACATATTCTCCAGCTAAAAGTGGAAAACTTAACCTGATGGCTATCTCACTACCGGATATAACTGGCAAATGTATTTTATATAGGAAAAGTGTGGGGGCATGAACCACATGTATGCACTCACCTTGCAAGGCCATCAGTGGTGGTGGAACTGCCTGGATAATGTTTTTGTTTTTTCAGATCTTTAGGTTGCTGGTTCAAATCCCCACACCAGCAAACCTACAGAAATGGTGACACCAATGGGTAGCCTGTGAGATGATTTTTGTTAGCCTAGGATAGAATTTACAAATAGGAAAATATTAAATTTCTATTGAAAATATAACTATTGCATTCAGTACAATGGTGGAACCTGGGGGCGAAACGTATCGAAAAGTGCCGATCCTGAGTGGCAGATCACAAATATATCGGTCACTCAAATTCTTCTATACACAATATATATTTCCACATTTTGCTCATTTTGGCACTTTTTGGGAGATTGTAGAGCCTCCGTTGTTTGACCTATGATAATGAAACTTGGAATAGTGTTAGAAACTTTCATGAGCTACACATTCGTGTTAAAATTTTTAAAATCCGGAGGAAAGGATTCTGAAAGTGTTGCAGACCTACCATATTGTAATTACGATAACTCCCGTAAATTAACAGATTATGGCTTGAAATTTTTGTGGCAGTTGGAAACTATTGGGCACTGATTTGGTATTGAATTTGAGCGAAATCTATCTTCTGATTTTCGAATGGCAGTCATTATAAAATTTGACACTTTTGGAAAATACACACTTACCTCTGTTGATGACCGGCAGAGATATTTATGACAGATACCTGATAATAGATTGTTTCTACCTTTAGGATTTTTCAATTTAAATTTAAAATTAAATGTTGGTGATTAAACTTCAATTTTTTATAATGCTAATCAGGGTAGTTTTTGGGTGTCAAATCCTATCCACAACACTCTAAAAAAATTAAATACCTGTTTTTGATCACAAAAAACCACAAAAAAAATTTCTGCGCTTCCTCCGTTGGAAGAATTATTTTCTTCATCATTAAAATTAATTCCTCACCTCTCCAAAGGTGAATTCTGCCTAAGACACTGATGCTGATGAAATTTATTGCACAATGACCAATTTTGCTCATCTTTGCAAGCTCCAGTCGTTTCTTCGAAACACCTCCTTTGTGCCTAAATGTCATATACACGTTGTAACCAACCTGCAAAACTAGACATTTCTTTTCATCCAACAATGAATTTACTGCCACGCGATATTAGTAGCACCAACTTTAATTGCTCCGACGCAAAAATGTATAAAAAAATAGTTCGCATATGTGTCTCTATCCGCTATTTCTCTCCTCCTTCTCCTTCATCTCTCTTTCTCTTCACACTTCCACACTCTATAGCTGTAAGTATATTCATTCGAAGGGCGATAGAGTGTCCGCTTCAGGCAACGTTATACACATATATAGGACCTTACTACTATCCGTATAGATCTAGATGTATACATACATATAGGCGACCATATTATTATATTTGCAGTGAACCGTGGATTTGATATGTGAAGTTCAGTAGGTAACAGGTCGAGTTGACCAGAGGCAAGTAACCCTTCCTCACCTGTACCCACCTTGCCGTCACCTAACCATACGTATACCTGCGTTTCGTGTAGTTTCTTTCTTTCTCTCTTCACTTTTTTTTTCCAAACTCATTTTCTTTCTTTTATGTAAGAAGAAGAAGAAGAAGAAGAATAAGAAGAAGAAGAAGAAAAAGCGAGGTCACATTCTGGATCGAACCGTGAGTAGCGAACCAGATCAACGACGTGCCCTCGCTACCTAAGATCCACGTCCAAACTGCATATATAGTACATGTATAGCATAGCATATACCTACATGAATATACATATATAGGGGTATATATATTGTATATACATATATGTATAGGTACTCGTATACCTATAACACACATGCCTGTTCCTGTGTGATATGATGGGAGAAAAAAAAAAAAAGAGACGCCAGTTTGACGTATTTATTTTTGGGGGTTAACGATATTCGGTAGGTAGATGAAAAACTATATATATATATATATATATATATATATATATACGTATAGTTGGTATGAGATTTAGATGGAAAAGCTGGAGAAATAACGCCGACATAGTACGTATTTATTAGAGCATAACCCAATCTGTGGCAGTTAGTACTTATTTGCATGTACAGGTAGCAAGTTCTACGCAGAACCATAGGTAACTCCAAAACTATGTTATTTTTGTTTTAAAAATTTAGCTTCTGCAACTGTTACCACTGTCATTTTTTGCTCTTTGTGGTAAAATGGTCAAACAGCTAGCTGAAATAAAAAATTTAAAAAAAAATTAAAAAATAGGTACCCACAGTTACTGAAAAAAACATGAATCCTAATATGTCTTATCTTTCTGTGAATGATAGTAGTAAAAAAATGTTAGAATAAAAAAAACTCTTGTGCAGCAATACTTCGCTAAAAAACCCAGTTTGACAATTTTCATCAATAATTCAAAAAAAAAAAAAAAATCTGAATTCCAATTACTCGAAAAAATTGGGGATTTTACCTTTGACGTCACAGTACAGTGGTGCCTCGGAAAAAGAGTTCAACTATGTAGACAAAGGATACAATCAACCAATGAAAAGGCCGAAAAACAGTGAAATTGAGAAAAATTTTTCTTTTTTTTATTATGTCAACTTCTGAAGGCTAAAAATTATTGTTTCTGGTCTCCTTTTATTCTTTAAGGTCTCCAATTTAATTTGGTATGTCCAATGAATAGACAAATGTTCTTCAAATAAAAATACGCGTTAGTATTTGAAGATTGCTATATACTTAAGGAAGGTTTAAACTCACCTCTCAATACCTATTGTAACCTCTAATTGATATTCTGTAAAGCTAAGAAATTCTAACTTTTATAGGATAGATCCAGAGAAACAGTATAAACTATTAGATCATACAGAATAAATCAACGAGTATAAACCGTCCTTTACCATACCATGCTTTTTATCTCGTTTGTTCCATCCTCTCAGTTATACATAGATAACACCACAAACGCAACAGTTGATTTTTCAGGTGAAATAACCCCTTTGTAAAATAACATCGATATTAATTACTATTTGTATTTATGGTTATCAATATCTGACAAACATATCGATATATCAATATTTTATTGCTAGTTTCAGGAAAGAAAAATCACAAAAAACTGCTGATAATTATCGATATCTTCAACAAAAATATCTATCTATTCCTAAAAACTGATTCTACAGGACTTTTTTATTTTATAGTTTTCTTGAAAACTTCTGAACCAGCAGACACCGAACTCCTATCAGATTTGGTACCATATGAGGAATACTGTGGCAACTTCCTACCAGTGGTGACAGGAGTACTCGTACACTCACTGTTAGGTTGTGTGGCTGGTCCCTACGTATAATAGGGCGAAAACATTTTTGGTTCACCGGACAATGTACTTTACCATACGTAGTTTAATTGTGATACTGAGCTAGGCTCACACACACAACGAGGTTATTGTGGTTGTGTGCTTGCGTTTACCACTGCACTTAACAAATACCTTTCCTGAAAATTTTACCCCTGTCACATTCGTAGTTTTCTCAAAACCATATGAAAACAAAATTTTTTCCAACAATTTTTCTTCTCCAGTTTTACTATAACTACCAAATTAATAAACATCAAATGTCTATCAGTCTGGTAACTAATTTTTCAAATTTTTCAAATTTCTTGTAAAGTTAATGAAGAAAAGGCAAAAGGGAAGAGGACCATTTTCGTTCAACATACCTTGTGGTAACTGCTGTTGGTCTACGCAGGCTGTGTCTTTGGAGAAAAATAACTATTTTACAACAATAAATGTCGCATTTTTTGTATTCCTAGCTCCTTAACCATTGAGAACAGATCACATGTCATTATTTACTAAAGAGTACCCAATTCTACTACGCAGCAATAATTATTTACAAACTTGAATTATAAACGTGTCCATATTATCAATTAATCAGGTACTAAATAATAAAAAAAGACAGACTGAAACTAAAATATACATATAGCCAAATATATCTGAAAATATATGGTCACGTGACAGTATTTCAGAAGTAGATTTTATTTCTGTGGTTATTTTCAAAATGCTGATATGTCAATTTTTGGCAGTTTTGAGTTAAGCATAAGGCATAATTGAAGAAAACCAACTCTAGAACCCGGCAAAAGATGATATCTCAATTGATCATTCTTCACTATTAAATTTACTTTAGAAAATACCTGATATATCAACAGTAGCATTTAACTACCAGTCAAAAATTAATAAGTATATGGTTCTAAAAATAACTTGATATGTCATTGATTTCTCGCTAATTGCAAATTACTTTTTGCCAAAACACGATAAAACAGGATATTTTTTTCTCCAAAATATGATACGTCACCAGCCAAAACTTGATATGTCATGGAATCTTTCCTCTCTCCCTGCATTTTCAATCACCTACTCACTATTTCGATTTGCACTCGCGATTAACTGAAAATAGACCCCTCAGAACCCAGTTCCACCGTTTCATACTGTAATTTACTTAATTTCCTGAATTTACACTTGCAACTAAACTTCCTTTTTAGTCTTCTGAAAAACGACAAAAAGTGACATATATCTATCAGATTTTTGGAAATAACCACAGATTTATAGTCCGCGATTATGTCACAACCAGTCACACTGTACTGCCTGCCAATGCATTGATTGACAACCCAATTGCTACATATTCGACGCCAAATAAGTTGAGCTCTGAAAAACATAGGTAATATTACACACAAATGTTTAATGGCCAATAGCAGCACCTTAAACATCAGAGTTCAACTTATATTTGGTGTCGAGTGTAAGCAAAATGAAAAATTTAAACGAACACACGTAATTCCATTTCGCGTCCAGTATGAATCCTTACCACTTCCTTACCCATGATTTTCACATGTTTCGTGCATTGCAGGCGGTGGTTTGCATTTCTCTTTTGGAACAGAGATAAAAAGTAAGAGGATACAATTTTTATTTGTTTTAATGTTCACCATCCGCTGTCAAAACGATCAGAAGGCTTCTCACCAATCCCTCTGTAAACTAGATAATTCGATAAATAAAATATATAAATAAATAAAATTGAAGAAACTGCTGTAAGTATATGTCAATACCTTCAGAAAATTAATTTCAAAAGCGTATAAAATGTTCGTCGATCAACATTTGTCCTTCGAATCGTGAGCCTTAAAATAGGTACTCGTTATTTTCTTTAATTGAAGGAAAAACTACCAGCCGAAAATTTGTTCCAGGATAAACTTGTTGTTACTCTCTCTCCCTCTCACTCTCTCTCTCTCTCTCTCTCTCTCTCTCTCTCTCTCTCTCTCTCTCTCTCTTTCTCTCTCTCTTCTTTCCAGCTCTAAGTTTTCCCCTTTTCTCCCACACCTCCACTCCTTGATAAGTTAATTTCGTTTACTGTGACTAATTGTGTTTGAGCAACAGAGCGCAAATATTATATAGGCTTCTAATTGAAAGATGTTGAGCATTGCCTAAAGGGAAAGATGGAAAAAGACGAAGGGAGAAAGAAACTACCTCTAACAAAAAAGGTTGATATTAAAGGAAACAGTTTATTTTTACCTAATTAAGGTAATTTGGAAGAAGGCAATTTATTTAACGTTATCAACAGCTTCGTGATTCAGTTCTCCCTTGTTAGCGATTAAAAAAATTTTATAATGACGTAGGTAGCTATATAAGTACGAGCTGGAGTTCCATCACAACGAAGAGGCTTAAACGTGATAATATCTGGAGCGGAGACAGAAAATTAATGGACCGCATTTTCAATTGGAGCCGAAGACGGGAAATATCGTATTTTTCGTTTCAAATGTCAAACGTAAAATGTGATCCATTGTGTTTTCTTACAAGTATTAAGTATTTCACGAGATTCAGGTTCTCCCCTTACCACCACCGACTATCGAAATTTTCTGAAAAATTTTTCAACTTCAATGACGTTCGACTTTTGCTGACAGAATAAATTAGCATCTCAGCCAAAAACTAATTTTGTACGTTTCATCATCTTTAAATGCCATCGAATAAAATTCTGTCACGAGTCAATGGAAGATAAGAAGTGGGGAGGAGAGAGAGATGGAATGAGAGAGAGAGAGAGAGAGAAAGAGAGAGAGAGAAAAGGAATTTATAGCCTAAATTTTTACCAATCTGAAAAGATTTTTTCTTGTTTGACATTTTCAAATCGTGAAACTCAAAATCATAAATACTTTCAGAAAAATGTTCTTTTTTTTTTTCACTTTGACAACTTGTTTTGTGTATTAATGTAACTTTCCATTTCGGTGAACAATCAGACTGAGAGAGTCGAAACAGAAATACTACGAAATCAAGTTCAGCTTATAGGTGTGGCCAGAAAATTTTTTTGGTGGGTAAACTTTTTTTTTTAAAGCAAACTAAACATTTTTTCGCTGATCATATGAAAAAAAAAAAAAAGCAATTTTTTTCCTCTAGATTTAATGGGTCAAACGCTCCCTGTCCCCTTGCATACGATCATAGTTCAGGTGTACATAATAAAAACTCTTAAGCTCCTCATTATTATCTCATACAAAAGCCAGCTTATTTACATACAAAACCATGAAGTAAAGATGCTGACAACAATGTTGGGGAACCGATTTTACCAATTCTGCCAGTTCAGACCAGAGAACAATTTCAGTTCATTCTTTCCGTACCTGGAGTTAGGCATTTCGTGAAATTCTTGATTTCACACTTAGCCTTTAACAAGTATTACTGTCAAAAATTTAACAATAATTGCTCAAGTAGGTACCTATACCGTTTTTGTATTCGGCCCTAAATCAATTGGATCCTCACGACCATGTAAATAATTCGATCAAGACAGCTTTGCCTAATTGTTAGTCTGTTTCATCTTTGAGATGCTCCAATTGTTTCATCAATTTTCTGTATCTAAGTAGCTCATTCTTGACCATTTTTTAAGTAGGTGTTCTATGAAAATCTACTTATTAATGTTGTGCTCGTGGAAAGACCCAGAGGTAGGAGTAAGTACGTTTTTCGTTTCATGACCCAAGGAACATTTTGGCACCATTTTTGAAAATTCATATGTATGTATGTATGTATGTATGTACGTATGTACGTATGTATGTATGCATTTATGCATGTCCAATTCTAATTAACACAATACAGGGCGTAATTTTCTTCGATGGTTACGAAATTTGAATCAAACATTCGTATTAAGTTAAAAATGAGACCATTTGAATTTGTGAAAAATTGGTTTTACGGTTCGTCAGGGATGGGCGATTATGTTGCAGTTTTGACAGTTTTATGGATATAAAAAAAATAATTTCGAAGCAATAGTCACGAAATTTGGTACAGACATTGATATAAATCTATTTTAATACCCCTCTAAGTTTGGTTGCGATTGATTTTATGGTTCATGTCCTCGGGCTGTTGGAGGGGCTAATTTTTGATGTTGACTCACTAAAACTTGCAATTTTTATCCAATAGTCACGAAATTCGGTACAAACAGCACATTCCACGTAAGGGCAAGCCCTACAAGTTTTGGTTTCAATTTGTCAACTTGTTTCCAAGTTGTAAGTCATTCAGGGTGATTTTCTCTCTCTTTACATAGCAGCCCTAAAAAATCCATTTTTCAATCTTGAAACAGAAAAATTTTTTTTAGCCTCAGCAAAAAGTCAATTTTGTCCCTCCACTCACACCAGTTGTTTTGCAGATTCCAACCATCCCTGAATTACCAGAATTCTGTCTTTGAGTTTAACCAACTGGGCCACAGTTCGTTTTGATTATGTTAGAATATTTCAATGTGATTAGAAGTGGCATTGTTCAAATTTGTTTTCTTGTAAAGTTCAGTTTGTGATGTCCTATGTTCTGATACAGTTGTCTTTCTACTCTTTGGACAAAATTCATAATTCTATCTCTAGAAAACCTACTTTTTCCAGCGAGGCTGGCTGCAGTAGAGTTTTTTTTTTGTGTTTAGCCAGTGCAGTTTTAAAAACTTATTTTTTATTTAGTTTTTTCGTATAGACTCAATTGATTTGTAGATTTCTATACTAAAATTTATTGATTAAGGACAATTTTAGGTAGCTAGAATTGAAAAATTTGGTTTTAACATTGAAAATGTTTAACTTCATAGTACTGTGGTACGTTTTAAAACAGTTTAAAATAGTGCGACATCAATAAGACGTCGACAATGTACGCGCACAGAGTATTGCTAGGTGTGAAAAAAAAAAAAAAAAAAAAAAAAATTAAAGAAAAATTTGTGGAGAATATGAGAACGAAAAGTAAAAATTAAAGTTGGCAGGTAGGGATACAAAAACAAAATTTTAAATCAAGCCTAATGAGGTGATTAAAATTTTTTATTGAAATTTTTTTTTTTAATTCAAAAACAGTGATTTGTGGTTAGTGATTAACTCATTATCAATTGAACAATTCTAAAATTTCAAATCCATCTACTTTTTTAATTCAAAACATAGGCAACAAATCGACGATGCTTCTGTACCTATCATATCAATTTTATTTCGCTCATTAAATTTATATTCTCTTTTGTTTCAGCGATCTTAAGTTTGGGAAACAATTATCTATACAAAAATTCCTAGACTGAGAGAAAAAAATTTTAAAATAAAACATTAATATCGTTTCTGAAAGTACACGATCCGTTAGGAACAGGAACAATAACAACCACAATAAAAAAGAGCTATCCCATAAGTTATTAAATATTTTTTAAAAATGTACATATCATTCAGGACTCCTCCCTTGGGTACCTACTTCTATTGATAAAATTACGCCTAAATATATGAAGAGAAGTTGTTTTGAAATATGTGGATTTAATTGAATTTGCAGATTCGCTAAGTTGACAGAATTTCTTGATAAACTACAGCGTAAGTGCACGAATTTTTTGCCATAAAAAAAGAACATATATTAATTTATGTACCGTACCGATATTAGGAACAAGCCCTGAAGGGCCGCTTCGTGGTGCTTTGGCTTGTGCCAGCTGTAGAATTTGTTAATTCGGAGGAGACAACGAACATTTTTTTATTTGTGTCTGTGTGTGGCTGTGTGTGGCTGTGTGTGGCTGTGTGTGTAGTGGCGCATGAGCATCGAATATGAAAGAATAGGTAATGGGTGAAATAATATCGGGAAATTATTTCGTGATTTGCACGTTTATTACAGTGATTACGAAAAATTTAGAAAAATTATAACAAAATTTTAGGAGGAATGTCTTAAATAATTATTTTCTTCTTTATAATAGGTACCTATCTGATTTCTCAAAATTATAAGTGACATAATATATTACCATGGTAGAAGTTATACCCATGCAACAATCCTAACAATATATAACCATTTTCACTCGACTAAGAATTTCATCATTATTCCTTTATAGGCTAATCCAAATCGATGACTTTCTTTCAGTTGGATACTCGTCCAAAATTTGAATCTCCAGCAAACGAGAGCACAAACGACCCATTATATTCCTTGAAAACGAATCCGCCCTATTTGGGAGAACAGTTATGTATCTCAGAAATTGAGTGCAGTCGCACCATCATGGCTGTTAATCTGCATTTTGTTGTATGGTCATAGGTGTCGCCGGTAAGCATCGTCTCCGGTACAATATCGATGATTTTAAATATTCCAATTCGAACGTTTATACCCGGCAGCATACTATGACACCTCTGCTGGCCAATTATTTTTGCCAACTGTATTACCACGTATATTTCCAGCCGCGAATGCAGGCAGTACAACACCCAAACATTTATTATTGCTTCTTGTTCTCGACGCACTAATAACGAACCTGTTTTACGGATATAAGTATACCTACCTACTTAATATAATAAATAGCCAATGTGCCAAAAAAAAAGAAAAAAAGAAGAAGTTTACTATTTTTCGGTCTCTTTTTTATACTATAGGTGCCTCTCTTTCCTTTCCACCACTTTTAAGCACTACTGCCAGTAACGTCTCATAATTTTTTTTCAACAACAGTAATATTATGAACAAGATCGTGATACTTTGGCCAAATGTTACTTTATTTGCTTTTATTAACGCTTTAACCTTTATACGTTTTCTTCTCTATTTTCTCTCTGTTTTTTTTTTGTGCGATAAAATCCGCTTTCTTGTCCGGGAAAATCTAGAGAAGGGATAAAAAAAGAACGAGTTCGACAAAGAAAAAAAATTAGGTTAGGTAAAAATCGTTATATTTTTACGACATTTTAATATTTTATCGAATTATCGTGGTTATCTTTTAGTATGCTGGCGGATACACGTCTTATACGTGTATAATATGCAAAATCCGACAGCTGTACACTGTATAAACCAAGTGATTGGTCCATTTAGAGATGAGTTGTACCTACTCTACGTGTGTGGAGGCTATACGTACACAGTCATCCGGTGATAATGAACGTCAAGGTCTTGAATGTTTCCTCGCATTAACAAATTAACAACTGTGGGTAATAAAATTATTAAAGTACCTACCAATACGGTATAATGTCATGTGTAGAATCACCGCGATGTAAGTGAAGTAGGTACAAGAATTTGAACACGTGTGCGTTGTATTCCGTCGTTTTCGCTTTCTGGTTGTACTGGTTGTCTAACCAGTGCTCATAAGGCATTTTTTTTAAACGTCAAGTTCGTTTTTGGACACACGTTTTTACCCACAATTGACCCAAAAGTCGTCACAACAAGATTCACTGAGCTTTATGACTCACGCCTGGGTGAGGGGCTCTACTCGTAGGCCAGTCTCCAAGACCAGGTTCTGGACTCAGTTCCCTACACATGCAAACCCCTCAGGACTTCGCACTTTGCACCTCACCAACAGTTAAAGGGAGTTATTTGGGGCCTCTTCTTCACTGAGGGGCTCCATCCTGGGGCAACCAACCTCAGGCTGATCCTGAACCTGACACTCCGCAGTCTTCGTGTTTGGCTTGAAGTCAAAAGGGTCTTATAAATCGGACGTTCTGAGTTCAGACAAAGAGTATACTTTTATAAGCTGTTATTTTAGTCAATACTTCGATTTTAAATTTACACCAATACTGCAGCCAATCTTCAGCAACGAAACAATGTTTATTTTGCACGAAGCTAAAGCTAAAGCAAAAAAAAACAAAAAAAAAACTTCAATACTTGTGCATTCTGTCTAAGGATGTTTATACCCTACTAGATACCGAACTCAGTGAGAAAATTGAAGCCAACCGTCGCCATCTTTGAATTGGGCATAAGCACCATATAAATACATGGGTAAAATAAGAATTTCAAATCAAATTGTGTTTTATATGGGGTAAATTTCATTTATTTTGGTTTTAGGCATATTATACCTACATAATATATTAAAAATAGACGTAATAAAGTAATAATGTCACATTTTTATTTTTAAACAAAAAAAATTTTTTCAGTATAATTATCTACTTCATTACGTTCATTTTTATTCACTACAAGAAATGTACAAGCATAAAATTATTTCCTGATATTATTTCGCCAATTACTTCCTGATGTGCATGCGCCACTATACCTATACGGCCGTACAAAGACATGAAATAAAACATGTTCATTGTCTCCTTGGAAACAACGAATTCTACAGTGTTACCAGAAATTCAGGGTTGGCACAAGCTAAAGCGCCGTGGAGTGGCACTTCAGGGCTCGTATATAATATACATGAAACCAAAATAAATGCAATTTACCCCTTATAAAATAAAATTTGACTTGAAAATCCTATTCCACCCGTGTATTTATATGATATTTATTTATGTTCAATTCAAAGATGGTGGCAGTTAGCTACACTTTTGTCCATCTAAAATGACGCGAGTTTGATATCTAGTTTGGTATGAACATCTCTGGTTCTGTCTACCTTCTGCAACAAAATAATGTTTATTTCGCATGAAGCTAAAGCCAAAAAAATAAAAGCTTATCTTTTAAAAACTCGTTTTAACCTAAACTTATTTGTTTTGTCATAGGTTATCATATATGTTTTACAGTGATGTTCGAAAAGCAATTTTGTGAACTTCTCCGTGGCTCTTTGCTGTGAGGCATGGACTACTAATCTTGCAACCCATGTTCGAATCCTAATTGAAATGAAAATTTCTATTTATAATTTTTTACGTTATTATTTTTTTCGTTTAATGAGAGTAAATTCGCCAAATACTATATATTACATTAAATAAAAAATAAATAAAAAATCTAAAAAAAGCAACAGTCTTATTCATGTCGTACACTTTTTCTGAAATCCTCTTCGTCTGATCACAGATGCTCGTCTTGAAGTCAGCGTGGGTTTGGTCCTGAATTTCACTCAACATATTATTCGTAAGAAGGTCCAAAATGATGTAGCCTTTCTTCAGATTTACTAGTGCTTTTTTTCTACGGTGTGTAAACATTTTTGCTAAAACCTACCCCATTACATTTAGCATGACATTAAGAACCTAAAATTTAAGGTTTAGCTCAATCATATTGACACCGCAGCTGCTGTAAATATTTTCACTTCTTGATTACTTCATTCATTTGTTGTCTTACGAATCCTGAGGATTTTGGTACAAGAAATTCATTAAAAATTACTGACTGTGCCTTTTGGTTGATTCAAACCCCATATTCTTAATTTCGTTCGTTCTAAGATTATTAGGAAAAATATTGGTAACCCCCATGTTGATTGAACCCGGAAGAGTGTATAAATATTTGCCTGAATCAGGTTCCAACCAGTTCGTGCCTGCTACCTCCTTATTTATGTAATCTGCATGAAATTTCTTTTGCATTAATTCTAGTTCCACCTCTGTGAGTCCGTAACTCAGATAATTCACGAAATAATTAATTTTAAACATTCTGAAAACACAACGTAATTATACATTCTTGAACCATATTGTTACAACAATATTCCTGGCTTAAACGGCTAGGATTAATTCTCGTTTCACGTTGATAATAAAGGTGTCAGTGCGACAAATGGAAATTTGGTGTACTCGCTTGGCTCACAAATATTCAGGTGGAATCAATCATCAAATGATCATTAACTTATCAACTTTCTCATCTTATTCGAATGAGCGAAAATTGTGTGATACGTTCGAACGGCCTTCATTTGAGAATTGCTTCTCATAGTGGGGGCATAGGTCTCCTGGCAGCCAACTGCAGCTACCTAAATATTCCCTAGTATTCCTTTTTTTTTTTTTTTTTGGTTTTCTTCAATTTAGGTCAAAACTCACAATTACTTTATATTTGTGTTGGTAGATAACAATTTATTCTTCTTATCATTTCAAATATTGTATCGTAGGTATATGAATATTCTCATTAAAGTTCAAATGTGAAGATTTCAATTTATTCATACCACAGTGGGGAATATTTGCGATTATTATTTTACCGAAATAATGTGTGTAAAAATATTATCAAGATTTCTACATTATAGGTACCTGTATAGTAATTCTTATCAACAGAATTTTATGTGAGAAAATCGACGTACAACAATTCAAACCTGCACGTACCAAAACTAAATACAAAAATTCTAGCGCAGCAAGCCTCGCTAGAAAAAGTAGGTTTTTGAGAGAAAAAATTAAAAATTTTGATGGTCACATTAATTGTCTATAAGTTTATATACGTTAATGGTATGTTATGATCGCGCGAAATGCGTTAGCTGCTGACAAAATATTAAACAACGTGAAATTTAACAGCATTTTTTCTTGAGAAAATGAAAAATAAATTAAAATCATAAAGTACGGTACATCATCATATAATTTAAAATAAAACCAATGGAATATAATAAAGTTGAGAAATAAAAAAAAATAAAATAAAACAAGAGCATGTAGTTAATTTTTGTGAAAAAAAAAGTTCATGCGAATAAGAAAAAAGAGGGAAAAAAAGCTATACAGAAAGTACCGTCCGGTCCTTCCGCACCAAAATTGGTAGCATGCTACAGTAAATTATATAGTGAATATTTATTTCAAATTTCGTATATATGGTTCTAAAATTCCGCATTTTATGACCAATATAAAAACAAAAATTGTGATACCGGAAGTACACCGTCCGGTCGATCCGCCCCAATAAAAATATTCGTACCGAATTTCGTGATTATCGGACAAGAATTCCGACCTGTACAGTGGGAATAAGAAATTAACTAATATCTATATATACGTGAATTTGAGTTATTGGTACTAAAATTTTCCTGTAGTGAAACGAAAAACGTACCCCACACCAAGCGTAATAAGTAAATTTTCTAAAGAAAACCTACTCAAAAATATTTGTCATGAATTTCGAAATTACATAGTTTAAAACCATTAAAAACAAAAACTGACTTGAAGGATATACCATCCTGTCGATTCACACGAAAACTGATAGAATGTTACAATAAATTATATAATAAATATTTGTTCAAAATGAAACGTTTTATAGCCAGACTAAAAACGAAAAGAAATATCTTTACAGGAAATAGCGTCCGGTCAATTCGCGCCAAAACTGACAGTATGGTACAATAAATTATAATAAATATTTGTTTTAAAATTTCGTACGTATTGTTCCCAAATTACGAATTTTGTGATCAATATGAAAAAAAAATAGCGCTACCGGAAGTACCGTCTGACCGATTCAAGCCCAAATTGATAGCCTACTTTAATAAATTATGATAAATAATTGTTTTGAATTTCGTGGCTATTAATACAAAATTGAGCATTTTATGGCCAAAGTAAAAACAAAAATGGTCGCACCGGAAGAACCGTCCGGCCGATCCGCACAAAAATCAGTATGTCTGGTCCTTGGCTTAGTATAAATGTTCGTACCAAATTTCGTGATTATATGATGAAAATGAACTTATATACGTATCTATTTACCTATTAATCTATCTATATATATATATATATATATATATAAGAATTTGAGTTATTGATGCCAAAATTTTTCCGAGATTACGAAACGAAAAACGTACCCACCCCCTACCCTGACGTGGGTAATATCGCACTAAGCGTAATAAATAGATTTTCTAAAGAAACCTACTTAAAAAGAAAAAATAAAAAAAAGGAAAGAGGAACTAAAAAGAGTATGAAAAAAAAAATACTACCTATCACACCATAACGAGTAAATTAAAATCGTTGTCGGTTGGTGATTTTATCGGCCATTTACAACTATTAGAGGCACTCTATAATTATCGATATGGCGCAGATAAATAAAAATAAAACAATTATAGGCACACTCGTACGTTTTGTCGTAATTTTTCGCACGCAAATTCATTTGAATTCATTTTCTTGTTTATGTTTTATAATTAACTTAATTTTCATACGAACCGCTGAACTACCTAATGCAGAAAAAACTAATAATGCAGATTTGGGACGAATAAAAAAAAAAAAAACTGTTTAGGTTAGCACCTACCTACCTATCTATCTATCTATCTGCTCATTCGATCATTTCGGATTAACTTCTCTTTAATGCATTAATTCGTTCTTGAGGAATACTGCAAATAAAGATTAGAAGTCAACTGGAGTAGAAATGTGCTGGGATTAGGTACCTAATAAACAACAGTTGTTGGGAATGATCGTTCAAATCCATATTCAGGGAATGTGTATCATCACGAACAATATATCAACCTAAATTAGCCAACGAGTAAGTAGGCAGCAACCATGGCCACATGGGCAAGACTGCTGAATTTTCCTACTTGATCCCATGTAGGTGTGCTGGATTTAAACACCAGTGGGGTAAAACCATTTTTAGAATTTCTGAATTTCACATCATTTATAGTTTATAGTCCTGCAGTTCCTAGTTTTATCATTAGGTCTGTAAAACATTTGTTAAAACTTTTTTGATGTGTTAACATCTTAGCGTTCAGTCTATAGTAGAGACTAAATGAGAATTACAATTGTCAGATTCACCTAACTATATCTCTCGTTTGTGTGTGTTACATGACACGTGGGTGTTGGGTTGTGTGTGTGCGCAACCCATTGCGCACGCACACAACCACACTATTATCACGTTTACACATTGATCCATCACGAGTGAACCTCCAACGGAACTCACACCTTTTTTTAATGCATCAGAATGCGATTAACTTACATTTGTTTCAAGGGCTGGGTCTAAATACAAATTTAAAAATGCATATTTTATCACATATTTTGCCGGAAAAATGAGTGTTGTTTAGAAAATTAAATAGTTCATGGTTATTGCAGCAGCAAACATTCAAACACTCGAATAAATATTAATGTTTGCGAATATAAATAAAAATCTGTAGGAAATTTAAAATATCTTTATACTTTTTTAAAATATGATATTTATTTTAATTTATAAATGCATATTCTGAGAAAAATAGATTCATATTTGAGAGGATGATAAATGCCTTTTATGTTAAAATAAATGCATATTTTTTACAACTGACTTATCATATTATTAAATTCAAACTTTTTTTTTAATGTGGTACTCATTTTTATTTTCACTATGGAGGTAAAACTGAAAATTTGAAGGTGGGCACGAATTGCAGTGTGAATCTGGGTGCAAATCTCAGCGGAATTTCACTGTAAATTTTGGTGTAAATCTTGGCGCAAAGATGAGAAGAAAGAGAGACGAACAAAATGTGTCTGTGTGAGTAGGTGTGTGGTAGCCCATAATTTTTTTTCTCTCAATCGTCGTACCCACCTCCACCAACACAACCCAGAGAAAGATTTATTTATTGAGTAGGTTTTCTTTTGAAAATCTACTTATTAATCTTGGTGTCATGGAACAACCTTCGGGTGAGGTTGGATATATTTTTCGTTTCATAACTCAAAGAAAATGTTGGCACAAATACTCAAATTCATGTACCTATATAAGCCAATTTCTTGTTACCACAATTCAGGTCTTAATTTTTGTCCGGTAGTCATGAAGTTTTGAACAAACGTAAGTGCTAAGCCAAGGAACTGACGGTTTGATTTTTGTTGCAGATTGGCCACACAGTACTTCAGATATCACTATTCTTGTTTTTGTTCTGGCTATAAAATTTTTAATTTCCAACCAATAACTACGAAATTCGAAACAAATAGAATTTTGATCTGTTTTTATATGATTTGTGTCTTTATTAAGATCCGTTTTTTAAAACGTACAAGTGCGAGAGAGGTAGGAATATAACTAGATTTTTTTTCTGTCTCTCTCAGTTTGTTCACATTTTGAAGAACAAAGACAAAAATGCGTTATAGCTTAGCGATCTTTCTGTATTTTCTACAGGCAAAATTGATTGAAGACAAATTTTTGAATTCGAATTATTTTATTTTTCAAAATAATATACATAATGATGGACGCTGGGGGCGGCGGAAAAATAATTAATAATTATTTTTTTGTCAGCTACCTATCAGCGTGGATTACGAGAAGCATTTGAGGCTAATTGACATTTAGAAAATGTAAAACTATACAAAGTATAGGGAAGATTGATTATTAATGAATTATTGTTCAGTCCCAAGTCTTGAGTAGATATGTAAGTCTGAGTGTAATTGTCAGGCTAAGTTTTTTTGGGTCTGTGGTAATAGCGTACGATGTATGGGAGAGAGTTGTTTGCAAATGGAAGCGTTTAGCATTTCAGTTCAGGTCAAACCATCTATCAGGCTGCAAAAAAGAGAATAAAATTTTCCATTTTTCGCATTCTGATTTGAAATTAATTTTCAATTTCTGAAATTAAATTTCGACTTTCGAAATGATGTTTCTATTTTTGAAATTAAATTTCGATGAAAGCGAATTATTAACTTCGAGGTCCAGTGAAAAACACTTTGCTCCTGCTACCATGTGGTGGTAGGAGTTTAAGTTATTTGGTTTAACGTCGCAAGGACGAATAAAATATTATCGTTGTCACACACCTCAGCACGCACCTCTGGTTGTAAGACAACTTTTAGCGTCGCCTCAGCCCATTATCTCCTGTCATATCAAGTCCCCTGCGCATCGCTAGTGCGCACGGGACTCGTGGGCGTAGCCATGACACTTGGTACTTCCCAAACACACTATTTTTGTTTTTATTTTGGGTATAAAATGCCTAATTTAGGACCAATATAAAAGTACCTAACTGGGAATAAATATTTATTATGATCTACTCTAACAGGATACTAATTTTGGCATGGATCGTCAAGATGGTACTCAGTTTGCAGCCATTTTGGATATTATTTGGGCTTTAATACTTGATTTTAGACCAATAACTAAGAAATATAAAAAAAAAATAAATAACTACTATTATTTTATTACAACATGCTAGCAGTTCGGGTCTGGTTTGGTCCAAGGTATTTTCAAAAAATTTATTTTTGTTGAGATTTTGGATGATAATTAATAGTTTTAATTGCGTAATTTTACTTCAACGGTTACAAAATTTAATACAATTATCGCAATTATGATCTATTAATAAATATTTAGCGATTAATTTTATAATATTCAAAAACCTACTTTTTCTCATTCAACTGCTTCTGTGTTAGAGTTGTTCTTTATTTAGAGGGTGATGGTAGTATATTTTCTTCTCATGTAGCTGAAGACCGGACAGCAAATAAAATGAGTACCACATTAAATACCTAAGTTTACATTGGCTGGCCCTGAAACGTTCTTTTTGACTGTAAATATCTTAGTGCTGTCTATGGTAGGGGCTAAATGAGAATTATGATCGATAGATTTGTGTAACTGTAACCCTTACAATCATAACTCCTTATTTGTTTGTGTTATATGCCATGTAGGTGTGTGGCTGTGTCAACCACACTATATTATGATTACACATCAATCCTTCATGAGTATGCCCCAGCGGAATTCACGCTTTTTTCAAAATCCCTAAATTCGAAGGAATTGAAAAGTTTTCGCTTTTTCCTACCATTGCGAATGTATAGGCCTATCTTTACACCTTAAGGTTTAATTTTCTTTAGACATAATTTAGTACCCATTTTTCAACAGCGAAGGAGTCCCTCCGTCCTCAAAAATCGAAATACAGAATCGATTTTGACGGATTCGGCGTAATTTGAAAGCGTTTGAAGCGTAGCCAGTATCTGATGACATCCGGTGTCCCCCTCCACAGATACGTCCTTGTAAATTGGCACCATCGGTTGTCTGCCAAGAATCTGATGTCTAGTCTACCGTTCACGCTTCCAAATAACACCTAAACTAATCGGTTTTTTCGTCTTCGCATTTCTGTTTCAGAATTTTCGCGAGCAAAGTATCGATGGCGTTTCACTGGCCCTGCTAACGGAGGAGCACCTGCGGACAACTTTAAACATGAAACTAGGTCCGGCGCTGAAATTTCGTATTTTACTGGCCCAGAAAATAGGCCACTGTAACGTGTGCATGCACTGTCTGCACTGTCACGCTGCAAATGGCCACTCGTTGACGATACCGAATAGTCCTTCGCATCAGACCAACGCCAGCGTGGCCAGCCGTCCTAATAGTGCTGGAAATTAGTTCTTTTTCCACTTGAAAAAAAAAAAAAAAAAAAAATTGAAATTGTTATACTTTTACGTGCTCGTATTTTTCAATTTTGTTTTTCTCGAAAATTTTGCGCATAACGACGAAAAGTTTATTTTTCTCTTCGGTCAATAATTTGTAATCGAATTTCATACCATGTAACTTATAATGTTTTCTCTTCGTCCATTTATTTATTTTTCTTTTTTTTTTAATCTATTTATTTTGACTCTTTTCATGTTTTCAACGTATTTACGGTGTTATTCGAATTAAATTCTTTTTCTTTTTTATCCATACCGTGTTCTTATTTATTGGTGCGTAAAAAGAAAAACCAAAAAATCAAAATGCTGCCACGATTCGCAAGTTCGTTCGGGTAAATTTCATGTCAAGGACGAGAAAATTGTTAAAAAATTCATATAGTTTATGTATGATTTTGTGAGTGTGTGTGTGTGTGTGTGTGTGTGTTATGTGAAAGTAATGGGCTGGGTTTGTGAATATAATATATAGTGCGTCGGATGAAATGTCCGCAATATTTTGATGGTAGATCGTATTTCATGAGACGAGTAGAAAATGTTACGTCCCCGTTTTCTTTACATGCCATATTAAATGAGCTTTAAAGATTTCAATACCTATTTTCAAAAAAATTTCGACTGTTCTATATATTTTACATAATCATGTCACAAATTCAGCGATTCGTAAATCCTTTGACTACATATAACTATATGGACATAGTGTTAAAAACGTGAAGGCAACATATCGAAATAAGTATGACTGGAGGAAGGTTCCCTGCTTCTTATTAAACTACCATAATTATCTCACCACCTAATAAAGTTTGAATAAAAGATTAACATACTCGGGACATTACACTTGATCAAATGAGTCCTCGTTTTCTTCATTTGGTCAACTTGGGCCAGAGTTACAGGCAGTAGTGACCCGAGCTAATTGTGCGCCAGTGGCTCCACCAAATTTTTGCGCCACTCATGCATTGAGACCCCCCTTTAAAATTTTTTTGAACCATCTTAGAAAAAATGTATAATATAATGAATCTAAACTTTTTAATCCGGAAGTATCGGGTTCGAACCACATCAGCAACTGAATTTTTTTTATTGAAAAAGCGTATTCAAAAAAATTCATTTTTAACGTTAATTATTTGCGCCATTTTGGCGCCCCTTTTTCAAATGAGAATGGCTCTAACCACAGAAACACGCTGTCGGGCCGCCTCTGGTTGCAGGTAAATATGAAAAGAGAAATACTTTCTAAGTCTATTCATTTCTCATTCAAACAAAACTATCACAACATCTGGAAGAACTAGAGTAGTGTACATGAGCTTATGATAGTGGAGATATTGCCCTCATTCATTTCAGTAGGAACATTTGGAGTAAAGTTATGGTGGAATATAGGATGTTCAGTCCAGCTCACCTGTCATTCAAACTATAATATCAGAGACCTAATCAAACAAAAATGACGTATACAGTCTTCAGTCGATCGAAACATTACACGGATTATTCAATGAGTCCACATTTACTTGATTTGATCTAATTTGAATGATTTTACAGTCGAATGAGAAAACAATATTTCAGCAGTAAGTTTAGTTACCTGTCATTGATTCAAGTAGTGAAATTATCCTCATCAATCGACAATTTTTGACATTGTTCATGCATAAGAATTTCCAACAACTGAGAAACAAGTTGATTTTAATAAAATTATAACTAAAATTGAAAATTTAGAAATCAAATTCCTCCAATGATACATATTATGTTGCCTTCAACCGCACTCCACTACCCACCTTAATAAGTTCAGTCCGTATAATTATAATAGTCAAAGCACAAAGATTTTTTTCTCAAAAATATTATCTTCAAACAAGGTTATGTGACATTTTGTACACCCCTGGATAACAAATTGCGTATCGAAGGTGGAATTCAAGTCCTTGTCATTTTAGTTGGTATTGCTGTTACCACCAATATAGTCACGTAAAAAAAGTAGCCTAATATTTCTTTTTTAAAGGGATGTTTTGTACTTCTCTCATCATGCTAATCATATCAGCAAAATATTGGCCACATTTCACCGGACACCCTGTATAGGTAGTAAAATGGTAAGCCTCGAAAATTGTTGGTCTGAAAAATATTTGCGTGACAGCAGCGACAGAACGGAGTAAGGTGGGTAAGGCTACACTGATTCTCGTTTTTTGTTCCTTATTTCGGCACATGTTTTATGCGAACGAGAATCGTGATTCAGCGGCTGGCTGAGGGGGTGAGAATATTTCCTAAAATGTCGAGTTCCTCGTTTTAACGTCGAATAAATTCGTTTCCGAAGGCCGCAGCGGCGGACGAGAAAATGTAAAGTTGATGATTCGGGAAATTTTGTGTATTAAATTTTCAATAGGCGTCAAAATTCAAGGACATCGGGTTTAGCGATACGCACAATTGGTCCAGGTGCAGCCGTCTCGGTATCGGTATTTGCTCAGTGGTGATAACAAAATTTATGTAAAATATAACTGAAGAAAAAGTGTCTCAGATGCGGTTTCTGGCGCATACACGTAGCACGCCACCGAGTAGGGGTGAAGTCTTTGACTATATAGCTTAATGGACTGCTAGAACTGATAAAATCTTGAAGGTAAACAATGCAGGCGTTACTTTTTGAAAAAGGTACTTTGTGTGAAAACTGAATTTGTATCGAGTTATATTTTCGTGAGTAACGTTTTAAATATGATTCGTTTTTCTGACTGCCTCTTCAAATCTCCAAATAACAAAAATTATTCACAAATTAGTTTGTGAAGTATTATTTTAGTTTTCAGTTCATTCATATTTTTTGATCCATTTTCATATTTTTATTCATCAGAAACGAATTTTACCGTGTTAATTGATATAATTAATCACTTGTCATTCATTAATTGTGTGTATTATCGTTAAAGTAGTATTCTGTTCTTTATTATTTTGTTTTTTTGATCAGTTGTATTGATTCGGTTTGATCATCAATCATTAATTAGGTACTTGTCATTCGTAATTTTTTTTGTGATTTTTTTTATTCTGTGGCATAAATGCAATTGTTTTATTCATTTTTAGTATTAATTTCTTTGTATTTTTATATTTTCATTTATTTCAGCTCTCAAATTCCAATTCAAGCATCTTTAATAAATGATAAGAATGTTACTAGGTTTAAAACTCTGTTCTTGAGTGGAATGAAGTTCTAGTAAAATATTACATATTTGTCATTAATTATTCTGTAAACTTACAAATAATGCTATTTTATCATGTGTCAATGGCAAAGTAGAATAATAATAAAATTAATTATCTTCAAATATAATTTTAATTACTAAACTAATGAAATATAAAAATTAATTTTTTGCTAGCCGGAATTGGAAATTTGGAATCACCATCACTTATCACCAAAGGTTGTTTTTTGTAAAAAGAACTCCTGTTAACAGTGCCTTCAGCGGTGTTCCATTTAACCCTATGTATTTCTTATCAGTTCTAACAGTCCATTAAGCTATATAGTCAAAGGTAGAAGTGACGTTTGAAAACAAATAAAAAAACAACTAACGCAGCAACAGCTTGACTGTAGAAAATTACCTACGCCCTTAAGAACCAACCAGTTGCAACCGTCTGGGCTCTTGGCTTAACATTAGACCACTATTCAAGAAGAACGTACATTTTCCATATTTTTGCAAGAATAGCGTAAAAATTAATTGCAGGAATGTGCGCAAAATTACGTCCATAGATAATTATTAGTCCAGTCACTTTATCTCTTAAAATGACTTTATTAGAAAAAAAAATAGCAACAAAGCTGAAACTTAGTACGCATATCCACGTCGTCCTTAACAACATAACTAGAAGTCCTGATTCATCATATGGCAGAAGTTACCAACCAGTAGTACCGCGATATGGTATGCTAATAGTAGTAGGTAGGTAGGTAGTAGGTACACGTCAAGTTAGAAAAAATTTGGACATTGTCAGAGAGAAATTTTTGCGTAAATTTTCTTAAATGTTTAACAACTCTCAAAATGACAATATTTTTTACAAAGGCCAACAAAAATAGCCTATAAAATCTTTAGTGGTACGCAAAACTTCTAGAAGATAAGCTGGTATGTCAAAAAAACATTTTTACAAACCCTGCCCTAGAGTATTAAAATGGTGCTACACAGCAGCTTTTCATGATTATCTCGCCTAATTTTCATCCGAATGAAAAATTGTTCAAACAAAATTTAAAGAAGACTAAAAAATCTACATTAAAATTTTCAATTTTTTTTTTGTAAGATGCATAATTTTTGGACAAATCACAATTGAAAATACATCATATGCAATACAATGTATCTACACTAATATTACTTATACGAGTACAGTTCTTCAAAAGGCTAATTTTATTCGCAGTGTATAGAAATGAAATTCTTTCTCTTACCAATTTTCAGCATCACCTCCTCAACTGATATAGACTAAGAGTTCATACTACAATATGTATCACTATAATAAACGTACAAGCCATTAATTATTTCCCGATATTATTTCGCCAATTGTTCCCTAAATGCGCATGCATCACTACCCACACAGACACAAAAAAAAAATTTTTTTGTCTCTGAAACAACGAATTCTACAGTGTTACCAGAAATTCAGGGCCAGCTCAAGTCTAAGTGCATCATGAAATTATTTGGGCTCGTGCACTTTTCTAATAAACCCATCCATATTAGATAATATAACTGTGTTCAAACCAAATTTCATAACTATCGGACAAAAATTGCCACCTGTACCATGGCAGTCATTACATAAAGATAATATAATAAGATCTGAGATACATGGGCTAAAAAAAAAAAAAGTAGTGCAGCAATACTTTGCTAAAAAACCGAGTTTGCAGATGGAGATTGAGATAGAGATGAGGATAGAGATAAAGATAAGGATAGAGAAGAGATGGACGGGAGATAGAGATGGAGATGGAGAGAACGATTCAACTTAATTGAAAAAACTGAAAAATGATATTGATGGTAATCAATATTTATATCAATAGTTATCGATATATTGATATTTCATTGCTAGTTATAGAGGATGTGGATCAATGAAGAAGAAGTTTTGTAACGTGAAATAAAGAATTAACCAAAGTAACGTCTCAGAAGCGTGTGTATTTAACATCTATCATATATGATGAGAGTGAGTACAGTTTGAGTGAGATAAACAAAGGTGTACGAAGATTAACGAGTGAACAGCGGAGATGTGTTACAGTGTAGCCGTGAGTAATAATATAAAAGTGTGTTTTAAATATAGTTGAGTGTTTGTAGGAGTGTGAGGGGAGAAGGATTGGTGGTCTTAACACTAGTTTCAGGTTAAAAAATTACAAAAAAACTATCGACAGTTATCCACATCTTTAACAAAAGTATCGATCTATTGATATTCTATCGCTAAAAACTGATTTTCCAGAGATTTTTTGTTTCCAGTTTTCTCGAGAGCTACTAAACCGAGCACCAAACTTCTTTCAGACCTGCTCCTATATATTAGCAGTCCTTTGTAAAAATTTCAGCCCTAGCTGTTTGGCAATTCTCTTAAAACTGTGAACACTAAATTTTTTCCAGAAATTTTTCTGCTCCAGTTTTCTTGGAAACTACTGAATTAATAGGTACAAAATTTTCAATAAATTCGCCCCAACATAAGATAAGTCTATCGTGAAAATTTTGGTCCAATCTGTTTTGTCATTTTATCATAATTCTGGAAAAATAACATTTCCAGGAATTTTTTGTTTTCCAATTTTCTCAGAAACTAATTAACAATAAGCAAAAAACTTTTTTCTAACCTGCTCCAATACGAGAACTATCTCTTGTAAAAATTTAAGCCCTATCCACTTGGTAGTTTTCTCAGAACTGTTAACGCAAAATTTTGGGCAGTATATATATATATATATATACACAGGGTTATGTACTTTGACTCGCAACATTCAAAATCCCCATTTGCTGTAAGTCAAAGTGAATCTTGGGTGAAAATTTATGTTTTTTGAAACTCAAATGCGACAGTGTACATCGCTATCAAATTGAGCAAAACTAACGAACAAAACTGGAGCTTCAGAGCACTTTAATATTCGACTTATAATTATGGAACGAAATTATTCAACAAAATGAAATAAATCGAACATATGCTAAACTACATTAGATGAGCTTTACAAAAAGATACAAACATGCAAATAAAATTAAATGCTCAAAAAACTGTTTTGTTACATATATACATAAAAAAACTTAAGTCAAAATGAAAAAATTGTACCAATCGTTTTCTTTTCTAATGAAACTGATAATTTTCATCATCCCCACCCATAACCTTTTGTAAGGTCAATTTTAATACACAGTTTGCAAGCAAACTGGGTAAAAAAAGGAAATCTAAATTAATTTTCCCCTCTTCTGGTCAGCCAGCCAAAGCGCAACATAATTTCAGCATGTTTTTCGCCAATGGTTCTCAGCACACCAACCCGATAGCTGCCTGCTGTCACTTTATCATCTTCAACACCACCAGAATCACGAAACACTTTATCGTGCCTCTCCCATGATCGTTTGCGAAGTTGCTCGCTAAGGTCAACGGTGAAATCATCCCCCTCGTGCAACAATCTGCTAATTTGTCGGAAGCCCGAGCGTATGCTGGATATCGTGTCGAAATTATTATGGTGACGAGATTGACAGGTCTTTTTTCTTCTTCTTTTATTTTTTATTTTTTATTTTTAATTTTTTATTTTTTTCCATTTCAAACTTATAATACTCACGCGATACGGCAGCGAAAGGTTATAATTTTATCACGATCGAGTATGATGAAGCGTAACCATGTATTACCGTATTTTCGTTATAGACTACACATAAAAACGGAGAGAAAATGGTGGAAAAAAAAAAAAAAAAAAACAACAAAAACAATGACGGAGATCTTCCTTAACTCTATTTTCTTACAGGTAAACTATACATACCTGCACTTTTTATATTAGTTATATGAACCTATTTCACGAACAACTCAATTATCGAATATTTTCAAATGAAAGTAGTAGGTACCATATAGCTGTACGTATACCTAATGAATTCTATAAACTTGGAAAGAATATTACTTCGTATTACCGTACTCGGCTGGTAATTGGAGCACGAATTTACCATCGAACTATTAGGTATTCGGTACTAACGAGATACTCGATTTCGTGATCGAATAGCCGCTGACCTGAATGTGGCAATGATGGGCTGCTGATAGAAGTCAAGACGTTGGCCGTTTTTTATGGTACGAAAATTCCGACTAAATATCGAATAATTAATATGTAGCGCTAGTCTGATTGAAAATATCGATACCTACAGAGATGTTGGACCTGCTTCCACACCCAGATCATTTCGTATTATTTTCTAAATTAATTTTTTTTTTTTTTTTTTAAATACAAAAGTTAGCTGTTTTTGTAAATAGCAGAGGATAAGTAATTTTATTTCTTTCAGTCTACGTCGTGGTTACGTATGGCATGGAATGTCAACATAGTATTCCAAAACGGCTTAATTTGTGATCCAGTGAGGTACTCCGATAACTACGTATGAGTATGGAGAAATTTTTGGAAGAGAAATAAAAATTTTGGAAAACTTAAAACAAGGTTATTCATACGAAATTAACATTATGGTGCATAACAAAATGAATAAGCAAGGTAATTGTCATATGATTTGTCATTTACATCGCACCAAAATACAAAAGTAAAATTCTTACACAAATAAATAACAACAAATTACACAAGTAAGGAATTAAGGTGACGTAATTTGTATGTAGAATGAAGATTTTCAACTAAATAGTTCAAAATGACTGCCAGTAGCCATATGACAGTACTCTATGCAATCAGTAAACTCAGCTCGAGCACGCTGTAACTAACCACATAGGTAATTTGGGCTCCTCATCTCAATCCGTTTGATGCTTTTTGTGGGGTCACTTGTCATCTGTGATTTACAAAATATGGACGATATTCCACCGTAGAGGGACTCGGCAATGCGATAGATGATTGCTGGAAAAAAATTAGTTTACGGATTACCCATGGTATAGTGTCATGGCTACTGGTGGTCAATTTGAACAATTTACTTAAAAATTTTCATTTTACTTGTTAATTACCTACATTATATTGATTTCTTAATTGAATATTTTATTATTTTATTTGTGCATTTTGATTTTAAATTTTGGTGCAATGTGAATGATGAATCACACGACATTTACCCGACTTATTCGATTTATCACTCAAAACAATGTTAATTTCCTATGGTGTGTGAAAGACATGGATAGTCCTGTATAAGTACAGTGGTCTTAATCTTAATATTATTTCGATTGATTAATTGACTGAACAGATCCAGCAAACCCGATTTTTAGTCCAAACAGAAAGACAAACTGAGTATTGAGGAATTTTTGTAATGTCTTTGCTATCAGAAAAAAATCGCAATTTTCTTAAATGGTTTTTTGAATTCCTCAACTTTTTTTAAAATTCATAAAACTTTAAAAAACTTCCAATAATTGGGTGACCAAAATTTTCACATTTTGCAATCAGCGAATTTCAAATATTGAATTTGAAAACATTCTAACAAATTAATAATTTAAGGAAACAAATTATACTTATTCACTTTTAATATTGCAAAAACCCAGGCACAACGTTCGGATAAAATAAGTTTGGGTTAAACATTAATTTTTAAAAGATACCTGCATGAAAGTCAACTGTATTATACGCAGTCTTCTAGTGGTGTAGCTGTGAGGACATGTTCACCATTTTTTAAACTGTTGGTCATCAGTTCGATTCCCCACACTGGTAGACTCACATCTGGTAACCCCGATGTGATTTGAGCATGCAACCCGCGACACAGCAATTCACACATTTTTCCGCCAGAATGGAAAGCACTGCAGCAGTCTCTGTGGCTTTGTTGAGGTTTCCTTACTAACAGCCTATATGTGTAGCTGCCCTCTATGAGAATTGTGTGATAGCAAGTACTAAGGGGAGTGGTGTGGAGAAGTGAACTATATTATCCGCAGTTGCCCATCGATGGTGGTGTTCACCACTTTTTAACCTGTGGATCACTGGTTTGATTCTCCACACCCGCAAAACCACAATACCCTTTTATAATTTAAAAAAAAACCAATAAAAATTCCCATTCCTAGAGGAGGTTTCAACCCATAAGGTACTTCGCTTAATGTCGCTACCATAAAGCCTTACAGATAGTTGTAGAGTTAGGACAAAACTTTTGCTGAAATTTAAAGAAGCAAATATGTTGATAAGTGATAACTTCCTGATAAAAATCAAACTTGATTTTAGCGCCTCCAGATATTAGTAAAAGAATTACGTCACATTTCGTTGCTAATAACTGCAATAAAAGCGTATATTAAGGTGTTATTTCTTCAATGTACATATTTAAAAATAGTGAAGTGCCAGCGAAGCTAGCCCCTTCAGATTACCTACATATATTAGATTACCGGGATCATAGCGAGGGTAAGGAAAAGATTAGAAGTAAAATTCTCAGACCAAGGTCGAGCTCCAGTTTGTAGCATTTTTTAAGTGGAAAAACTAATAACTCACCCGACTTACGTGTTTTTAGAGGAAATATATGTAAATAAAAATATAAATATTCGTTTGTTACTAATCTAAGTTCTCCAGGAGTTCTTCACCGATTGCTTTGAAATTTTTAGGAATTATTTATATTGTCCCAAGGAAGGTTTTTATCCAACTCGAAGGTACGTAGGCCCTCTGGTGGCAAAGTTTCGAATGTTTGAACTTTCGGAGATCTTAGGTTACTAACGCATCTGTCAAGCGAATCTGACACCGCGGGTAGCCAGTAAAAAATAAAATATCACGCAGCACAACAATTTTATGGGATTCCAAAAAAAAGTCATGAATCCAAAGGAAAAGTTCGAAGAAATGAAAGAGGATGGAGAAAAACAGAAACAGATCTATAGGTACTACAAGCGTGTGAGATAGATAAAGACAGTCGAGAATAGGCACCATAAGTTATAATTTTGATAAACAAAATTAATTGGCAGCCCAGAAAATCGTCTAACCGGCTTCGATTTGCCTCAAAATTTTCAGCCACAGCCAAAGACGCCAACCAAGCAGTCTAGGTCGTAAGTTTTTGCGTGTGTATCGAGGAAAGGCTCCAAATGCGTGAGTCATAAAATGTAGGCGAACATTGATGAGAGGGGAAATGAACAAAATGCTGCTCGTGTCTCGGTGATTCTGACGCGTGGATAAAAGTGTCAGTTGAAGACGACAAAAGCAATTTGCTATAAAACCATAAATCATTACAGACTTCCCTTCATATATACCTCACCTCACATCCTAACAAATATTGTAGGGTATTATACAAAAGAAAAGAAAGGAAATTAAAGACAACAAAAAAAATTAAAGCTGTAGATTCTTCAACAAGTAATAGATGAAAGTCGAAAGTTGAGACTGCGATTAGACGTTACCTAATTTTTGGCTGAGATCAAAGTCTACGTTTCTGAACTCAATGAAGAAAATTTGAACAGAATACGTATACGAAGGAATTATTATCTATGCTTATTATTAATATTTTAATAATATTTTTGTCCGAAGAATCTGTCAAACAACCTGTCCATTATATGGGTGGACAGATTTTTATAAACGAAATCTCAAATTAAATAGGATGACCTGAAGAAATGCTATTATGACTCATCAGAGGGGCTAAAATCCATCAGAATCAAAAATATATTTAATATTCTGGAGCAGCTGCCAAAAATGAGTGGATAAATTTATTTTAATGAGGTGTTAAATTGAAGAGGTTGACCTGGAGATATTCTATGAACCATCAGAGGTGCTATGATCCATCAGAATCGAAATCAGAAATATATTTAATAATAGGTATCGGCTGAAAACGAGTGAATAGATTTTTATAAACGAGATGTTGTATTAAAAAGATTGACCCAAAAAAATGTTACGACTTATTAGAATCAGAATCCAAATTAGAAATCAGAAATATATTCATTACGCTAAGATATTTGTCTAACATTGGGTAATGGATTTTTTTTTTTTAATAAGATATCACGATAAAGAGGTTTACTTGAAGATGTGTTATAACCAAAGTTTTGCCGTTACAGCTCTCGGTTTTCAGACTTTTCAAGTTTTCACTTCTCATGTTTAACAACACAACACTAACGCAAAACAGATGAGAACTGACATTCAAATGAATAGGTTTAGAATCAGAGAAAAATTTCGAACTTCATTAAAGCTCTCAGTTTTTTGACTTCAAACGTTTCAAAACTGACAAAACAACCCTAAAGGAGAACTCAGAACTCACATTCAACAGTACAGTTTCATAACATCATTTCAGTTCTCACTTTTTTGAGTTTTCCCTTCATAGAACTAACAGTATAATCTTTAAGTAGAACTGAGAACTAACCTTCAACGGAAGACAGGTCCATAACAAAAACATTCAGGGGAAAATTTAAAAATTTATTGCAAGAATAAGTTTTTTGAGTTTTCATATTTCTTAGAAATGACAATACAACCCTTTAGTAAAACTGAGCACTAATTTTCAAAAGAACACTTGGTTTATCTATCATAGTTGAGCTTTTAAACCGAAACTTTATAGGGACCACCAACAGATGACCAAGTATGTGTGACCAAAATTTAGTCAAAATCCATCTGGTAGGGGAGTTACCTACCTGTCACCAAAAAAAAAGGTACGTTGATTTTTTTAATAGAAAAAAGAGAAGAAAGAAGACAAATCAGAATGTTCAAATTGATTCAAATTGCTCGATTTTCGAGCAGTGAGTTAGCTATAATTATTATTAAGCCTGTGGAATACCTTGTTGTGAGAAAGTATTCTCACCAGATGGTAAATTCAACAGAATTTAAGCGTGTTCAGCCACTTCATATATTACATATGGGTAAGCCAAAACCAAGGCAAACACTGGCAATTTTAGAGCCAGTTTGGACGGTTTTATTACTAGCTTATTCACATGCACACAAACACACGTATGTAAGAAATACGTACGTTAGTGAGAACGGCCTGGTTACATCATCCCCTATTGTGATAAGAGATGGTTGGCTGGTTCGTATACAGATTGTGACATCATTCTACTGTTATGATATGTCACGATTTGGTACTCATACATTACCTGCATGTACTTGCAGGTAATTACGATCGAATGTAATTTGCGTATGTTTTACGTCGCGAGGACGAATATTTGCCAGTCCTTTAGAGCGGTGACTGTTGTCAAGGGGTGACTGTTGTCAAGGGGGTCCGAGCCCCTATCCCTCATACATGTGAGTCCCCACAAAGCCTATTTTTTTTTTTTTTTTACATTGAAATCCTGTTTATATCGAAATCCTACTATAGTTTTCAATGTATTTTAAATTTTTCGAGTTATTTTGTATTATGAATAGGTTATCTCTCATTTTATCGCTAAAATATCGTAATATTCACCAATCAGATTTATCCGTAGTCCTGAAGAGTTGAACGAAAGGGTCCGGAGAAGGAAATTAGGGTCAATAATGAGCCACATAAAAATACAATCCCATAAAACGCTAACCACAAAACTTGCAAATTCCGCACATTGTCAAGGCTGACGTGCATAATGAGTGCAGCCTAACGACCGCCGAATGCAGGTCTAATCGATTTCACGAAAACTGAACTCAAATATTAATATTTTAATATCATTTTCCAGACGGTCATCGCATAAATTTTCTTCGATCTGGACAGAAGACGTTTTTATTTTTTCTTTTTACTTCACTTTTCTTTGTTGTTAGCAACGCTGGGAGAGGAGAAAGAGAGCGAGAGAGAGAAAGAGAGAAAAGGTTGGTCGCCGAATGGCCACAGTTTCACCATCGGACAGAAAGCAACCCATTTTTTAAATACCGTATGATGCGACGGTAGCCCTATATTTACGTGCCCTTATCGTCGTATTTATTTTTAATTAGTTCATCGTATATCGTGTGTGCTTATCAGTTCTGCGTGTGGCCAAAAAACACAGAACAAAAAACGAAAAATTAATTCTTGTCATGTATAACGCAGTTGGTTCGAATTTCATTTACGACGACGGATGATACCAAATTCATGCAGAAAAATTTACGATACAATTACGCCACCAAACCGAAAGGTGAGTCAACAAACCAATATTTGGCAATTAAGGGTTTTAAAGCGATACTGACTGCTCATAGAAAAGTGTTTATTATCTTTGAAAGGCTTTTTAAGGTGAATTTTACACCTTATAATGAATTAATGAGCAAGACCAAGAGAAAGACGAATACCAAAACCAAGACTATGAACCAGGATGAATACAGTCTTGGTCTTGGTCTTGGTCTTGGTTCAGTCTTGGTCTCAGTCTTACGTGTTAGACTTGATATTGTCTCAAAGAGTTTTCATGGCTGTAAATTAAATTTTCATTTGTCTTTCCCAAGTACCTTTCGGCCTTTAGAAATTCGTAACTTACCTACCACAAACATCAGAAAATGAATAAATAGGGAGGGAGAAAAAAATTTAATCCAAAATTTTGCAAGTTGAGTAACGAACAAGAATACGAATATTTTGCACAGTTTCTTAACATTTTTTCTCAAGTTTTGTATAATCTTGGCCGTACACATAGTCGAGTCTGGATCTGGGTTTTGGTACCTACCTTGCAGAAAGTGTAAGATGTGAGATCCTGACCAATGTTACTCATCTCCACATTTGTTGCTGTCAGTATTTTTCTGTTCTGGTGGTTTACCCTTTCTGCTGTCGCAACCAAACTGAAATAAATTTTTAAAAACAGTAAGAAACAATACACTTACAAGGGTGATTACGCACCAAAAAGACCATAATGGCATCATTTTTAAGGGTCAATATTGTATAACTATCTCATGTACCCAAATGATGCAAGTCAATGGGGTACCTAATTGTGTAATGTGGTAGGCCAACTCTGTAAACTGTGGTAGATTGATATTTCAAGAAAAATACACTAAGGGGTGATTCTACATACAATTTACTTCAAATTGGTACCTCTAAGGTAAAAAAATGTTTTGCCAACCTAGAATATTCTGTCAAATTATAACATTGAAGTTTGAACGCAATATACATAAACATGTTCACATTTTACAACAATGATAATTTAAAGTGTGTTAGATGAAACAAGACGACATAGCTCACGGTGAACTGAAGCGTAATGGAACCTGCATTATCTTACTCCCTGAATTAACCAACCGCTGCCTTGAATGTTGCATTCTAGGTTCAGTTTTGTTGTCAAAAAGGGCAAATACGTTCACTTAAAAATGAATTTCTAAACATGTAGGCTACACTTTCATCCTTACGGATAAAACCATTGTGTAAAGTACCTGGTGCACTTCCACGGACACACAGATATGTGTATCTCACAGTTCCTACAGTGACCGCAGTACTAAACCTAGTACTACACTCTTGTTCAAGTAAGTTAGAAAACCCAATTGCAACGCAAAAAGACTGGTTGTTAGAATTTGAATTACAGTGTATTTCGTCGCATAGTAACATAAATGTGTATAAAAATAATATTTTCTGTTTGGGCCTCTAGACAAATAAAGGACATTAATTTTGAATAAGTGAACAATTTGTGGGAGAGTAATATCTCAGTAAAGTGTAGTCACATGACTGGAAAAAGCATCATGATGCTTTACATGGCATAATAGAATTAGTTTCCAGGCTTTGCAATCGAAAATTTTGAATTTGAGACTGGCCACTGCCATAGTCCAGAAATCCAGACTTAAACTCATAGTGTATTTCAGGTTGGTTCAATTGGTACTCTTGAGGCTTATTCAGAAATGTTATCAAGGAAGATGAAAGTTCAACACATGACCTCATGTTTACCCAATCCGGTGAACACAGTCTGAATGGGTTTGAGGAGATTTAATTTTATTATGCAAACTGAACACCGGAGCACTAAAATCAATAGGAATAATTCTAAAATCACACAAATATTCGTAAAATTTCGTAAAATGAGATAAAATTATTTAAAAAAATGGAAATTTCTCTAAAATAGGTGCTCGTGATAAAAGTATTTCAATCGAAAAGTTGATTAATATTTACAAATTATTATGAAGGGGAATTACTTTCCCAGTCTCCAGAGTTTGGGAAAACAATTACTCTCCCCATAAGAAAAATACATTTCTAAACAATTAAATCGAGAAAAAAATTACTGTGTTCAATTCAAAATTACCTTTCTGAATGCATCGAGTAACACTTTTCTCTCTCTAGTGAAGTATCTGAACATACTCTAGAATGTGATTGAAAAATTCATGCTAGTATAGAACTTCGGCTAGTTATTAAATCTTGGTCATCCCCTTCAGCTGCATCAGTTCTCAATACAGGATCTATTTATCCTCTCCAAAGAACTTCTAACTCAAGAGTGCTTGAACTCGATACAACATGGCAGGAGAGTGTCAATACAAAACATGACACAAGCCGTCTAATCCAAAAATATTATAAAGAAAAATTGTTGTCCTTACAGCACAATATTTCATGTTTCATCATCCAATGACTTCAGCTGTCCAGTGTCGACAAATAAAATTAATTTTATTGATTTAAAAAAGCATCGTGGCATTTGTCAAACGAAATTCCCAGAGAAAAACTCGGTTGATGATGCTAAGTACTTCTTCAATTATTCAATTTTTTGTACGTTCCAACCAATGTCTCAGTCCCATATAAATTATACAAGTCACATAATTGAATTTCTGTCGTATAGGATATTAGAAATTTAATAAATTTATTTATAAGTACTAGATTAGCAATATTTATCTACATTTTACTTTTAAACGAAGCTTTTCTACCATTAGATATCGGTACTTCTTATATAACTTACATGGCATCTTATATTAGGTAATTTATAAAATTTCATTTCCTAGCAGTAATTTCGATTAAGTGATATTTATTGAATAAAATAAAGCATCGCGTATTGTGGTGATTACCACACAACAAGTACCTACATAGATGTTTATCCATTCATACGAGGCAACTCAGTAGCTTAGCTAGTACAGAAGAAGACTTTTATGAATGGACAAATGTACGTGTTGGCGGTTTGAATCTTTGATACCTACACTGATTACCCCAAGTGTAACAAGAAAATTGACTTCAGGGCCATCTCTTGGAACATGTTGGTATTTCCGCTGGCTGCATACCACCTTCACCTTTCCATTACTAAGGCGCATTGAGCCAAGGCGGCTGCAACGGCAGTGGTTTATAGTGGCTGCATATAAGGTTTGTCATGTCCCTTCTGCACTCTACACCACACTAGTTGTACCCTCTTATTCATGCCTTCAGCACTGGAGAAGGTAGATGGCGACTACCGCATCAAAAGTACCTAAACACTTGTCCATTCATACAAGGCAACACCATAGCCTAACTATCGCAGAGGTTAACTTTTATGAATGGATAAACATAGGTGTCGGTGGTTCAAATCCCCGATTCTCTGATACGTACAGGTATCATGAAATTTCAGTACTGTCAAGCAACAGTAACCATGTGAAACAAATTGTAAAAACCGGAGATGTGAAAAAAGTGGAGAAGATGATCAGAGAAGGATACGGATACAAACTAATTGGAGAGTTCTCATCGGATCCGAAGATCAGAAGCTTGTTGAAAAGTGTTCCCTTTTACATGGTAGGTAATGAGAGTATGGCAATCTCGGAGCTTCAGCACTGAGGACTCTTACATCATTTCATTTGAAACACAGCTGCAGCTCATTTTTCTTCTCTACACATTTCAGGCAAGAATTGACATGTTGCATGATGCAGTCACCAGAGGGCAATTAAGGGACATTCGAATTCTGCTTAACACAACTTCACCGGTGTATTCAGTGCTGAAACCAAAAGCTGAAAATCTAGTCTTAAGCAAGGACAATGCTGGTGTTGGTCTTCTGCATAAGGCTGTGTATTACGACTATCCGGACATAATTGAATGGCTGGTGCGACAGTATCCATCAACAACCCAAGTTCATGACAAGGTGAGTTGTTATTCTACCTATGTATTGGTGTCTTTAACTAAGGAGTACCTAGTACCTTCATCAAACAGTGGGACTACAGCTAATAATAGTATTGTCAAGAAAACTTGATAAGTAGTATTGATAATTAAAACTTGGCAGGTATCGCAAGTATTGATATGCTTTTGTAGGCATTGCAGTATTGTATCGATACCGAAAAAATGAAGAAAAACATCAATTTTAATGAAACATTAGGCAACAATTTGAAGAAAATTGAAAAAAACGTTAAAAATTTGGTATTATAGTTCGAATGACAGGCTAGTTGGATTGAACATCCTATATTCCATCATAACTTTACTCCAAATGTTCCTAATGAAATGAATGAGGGCTCATTTGATAATGCACTACATCCCCTGTATCACGAACTCACGTGCACCACTCTAGCTCCTTCAGATTTTGTGATAGTTTTGTTTGATTGAGAAAGGAATAGACTTAGAAAGTGTTTCTCCTTTCATATTTACCTGTAACTCTAGTCCAAGTAGACCAAACGAAGTGAACAAGGACTTATTCGATCAAGTGTAACGTCCTGAGTATTTTAACCACCCATTCACGATTGCAACTTTATTAGGTGTCGAGATATTCTAGTTTGATGAAAACCAGAAAACTTTCCTCCAATGATACTTATTTTGATATGTTGCCGTCACGTTTTTATCACTGTGCTCAGTCCGCATAGTTATGTACGGTCAAAGGTGACGCATCAAATCTCTTTAGCGCCGCAGTCATTAGGCACGTTACTTTCTTCCTCGAACATTAATTGAGAATGAAGTAAAATATTCGTTATAATGGGAAAAAATTTATTGAATAGATTTTAGAGGGATGACAGACCCCCGATGTGCACGAAGAGGCACCGCTAAAAGATTGTTCGTGGACAAAACTTTACCACACGGCGCACACGCACATTCCGAACGCACTCGCAGCGCTAACTTTTGATCGCCGAAGGCTCTTGGCACTGCACTATTTGCAGCACCGTTCTCCCTCGCCAGACACGCTCCACTGAGCCACCCACCTGCCATCGTGTACTCACACTCTGCAGGAACATCTTACACCTATACCTACCTATATTGCGATAATCGCGAAATCGAATATATGCTATACGTACGTGTATACTATACGGTATACATACTATAGTATATGTATACCTGCGACCTGGGTATACCTTCGCTGGTAATTCGTTCACGTGTCGCCGCCAGGCCAAACATTATCACGTCGAAACCAATTGCAGCCACAATAAAAACAAACGAACCGCGGGTACACGAAATGCGGATCGCGCAGAAGTCAAAGCCATCGCCTGGCCAGCAGAACATAATATAATATTCGCTTCTTTGTCTCCCTCCATCTTCGTGTAACTATATAATAGCTTATAGTCACTGATTTTCCTCACGCCCCTCCCCTCCGTCGTCTCCTCGTTTCCACCCTTTACCCTTCCCCCCCCACCGCCTCCTAATCGCGTATCATTCTTTTGTATTTCGACCGTCACGAATCGTAACACAAATTGTACTGTTCTTTTTTTTTTTTCCTTATATTTTTATTCCCGCCCAATAAATACCGTACCTATATGAAACAAAAAACTCAAAATACTCGCAGTACCTACTATTTTAAACGTCTATACCATACTGGGTGCTCGTTAATGAGTGCAACACTTTGTAAACGTTTTGTAAGAACTTGCTCTTTTTTTATGTACGTTTTCAAAAGAATATATCTAACGATACGTATTATAAAATTGAATTGGTATTACGAGCCAGAGTCGAAGTAGGTTCGGTTTTCCCTCTCGTGTCCCCAGGACACTTTTGGTACTATTAGTGGAAATTCATTAGTATATTATACAAGCTCTGAAGCGCCGCGTCCTGGCTTGAAGCCATCCACAACTTCTGCTCGCACAACGAATAAAGAAAAAAGGTAAATATGATTAGGTAAAAATGAATTTTTAAAAAATTCGCTTTTATAAGCAGAGTAAAACTCCACAAAGTGGTATGTTCTAAACTCCGAAATAAACTTAAGACTAGAAAAGAAATGACATCTGACACTAGGCATTCGAATACGATAAGCTTCGATTAAAAATCCACGTTACTACATCACCATAAAAACGGTTAGATAAAAAGTAAGTGATTCGTGTTGAAAGAAAAGCACCGTGTTAGGAGATAACTAATAACAACAAAATTCAATTTCATCGCTGTTAGATGTTAGTACAAGAACTACGTCACATTTTGTCGCGTTAGTGACTGCAATAATAGTGTATAAAAAATTACAATTATTGACTAATAAAATAACTGATGCACGAAACAAGCAGTTTCAGCCTGACAGCACCAAAACCACAATGACAGATGTCCAACCTGTACGTTTATTATAGTGATATCTGGCGTAAGTGCTTTGGAAAATTTGTCATTTTGCGAATACCTTACGCCATTTTAGAAAGAGGTGATTAAGGGAATGGAAAGTAAAATTGTTTTTGCAACACATACACAAAAGAAGGAGTTTTACATGCACGTACAGCGAATGTAAACAAAAAAATTTTTGGCCTGTGACGTAGACGATAATTTTGCAATCTTTTGCGCATTCAAATCCTGCCCAAGAATGTGTGAAGTACATTTACACACTGTTGCGCATGCCAATCCTGCGCGACAAGGTGTAAAATATTCGAACATACAATCATTTTGATATTATTATTTAGTTATTTCGTGAAAAACTATTCGTCAAGTTACCAATCCAATCAAACACAACATTTAGATTTTCAAAAAAAAAAAAAAAAAAACATCTCAAATGATTCCTCAGTTTGTAATTAAGTTAGAGAGCTGGGGTTTGTAATAATCAAAAGCGGACAAAATTTTAAAAATTTCCACATAATTTTCTAATTATTTGTAGCTGTTTGACAACAAATAAACCAAAAAAATACAAATTAATAGGAGATTTGCTGTATTTTGGAATCTGGAAACTTCTCCTCTTTCCTTCAATGATTCCTCAGTCGCTATTTAAGCTATAGAAAGCTGAAAATGGTATCTCTGAAAAGAGGGGAAAATTTACTTGAATTTGGCTTTCGTTTAATTTTTTAATCATCTTTAACAATTTGAAAATAAAGAGATGAAAAAAACGCAAATTGATGGAAAAAATTGTTTTGAAATCCGGAAACCTCTCTTCTTTCACTCAGTGATTCCCCAGCCACTGTTTAAGTTAGAAATCTGAGATTAGTACTGCTAGAAAGAGGAAAAAATTTACTTGAAACTACTTTCCGTATAATTTGTTAATTGTTCTTAGCTGTTTGAAAATAAACTAACATAAAAATGTAAAATAATGGAAAACTTGCCCTTTTTGTATTTTTTCACCTATAATTTCCAAAATTTATTTCTTTATGAGTTTTTTTTATTGAGAGTGGGAGTTGTTCCTATACTTTTTTTTATGCATTAGTTGCAAGAAGTGTGGTGTGCGACAATTCCTTGTGGGCTGTTTTAACTCGTGTTATGTTTGCAGCTCTCGTCTTCAGCTCATCAGCAAATTCTTCACACTTGGTAAAAAAGTAGCCTACTTTGGGCATTTGTCACACAATACACCATTTTGTAATATGTGTATTATGTAAAAAATGCTGGTTTTTCGAGGCCTAATGGCGTACTAAAGTGGTTGATTTAGAACCTTTTTTCATTTTCTAACTCCTTCTTATTTTCCCCTCTTTGGTTCTTCAACTCTTTTTCACTCCTTGATGATTCCTTCACTTTTTTTTACTCCTTATAGCCTTTTCTTATTTATACAGATCCTTTTTTTGTTCCTCTCTAAATTTTATCACGCTTCATTAATTCCTTAAATTTTAACAACTCCTTTATTTATCAAGAAATACTCTAATTCCTATTTATTTATTTTTAGTAAGTTTTCTAAAGTTGAATTTATTTTATAATACTTTCCACCTTGGCTGGGATTCGAACCTACATCTCCTGCGTGGTAGACCATCATTTTACCAACTGCGCCACAATTGCGGTTCAAAGGATGTGCTAAGTTCGTCTTTGTATGTATGAAACAAACTTTGTTTAGTGTATTTCTCTCCACAAAAGAACTGATATTTTTTAAATGTCTCAAAACCAGCATTTCCTACAATTGTTACAAAAAATATAGCATGCTACAAGTGCTAGTAAGCTATTTTAACTCGTACGAAGTTTGCAGCACTTGCCTTTGGCTCGTTTGCAAACTCTCCGCATTAGTAAAAAAAATAGCCCTCTTTAAGCACTTCTAAAATAATTACTCTTTAATTAGCCTGAAAATTTTAGGCATTTTAAAGTGTGCCCAAACCATTTTAGGCTGCTTGGAAAATCAAAAATTTTTGGCTCAAGTAGCCTATCACTAACTAGGCTTAATGGAATGAGCTCAAACCCATTTTGGCTGATTAGAAATCGTTTTAATTAGAATAAAATCATATATTATTTTTTTAAACGAAGAAATACAACAATCTGAAATATTTTCTAAAATTTATTTTTTCATTTAAAAAAAAATGTTACGCTCGGGTTTATTTTATTTAATTTCTACTGTCACGTAGCTTTTTTTTTTGAGGGCGTATCATTTCACAAAGGGAGCCTAATAATTTTAGGCTAATTGGAACGACTTTTATGATTAGCCTAACTAAATTTGGGCTCATTCCATTAAGCCTAGTTAGAGCTAGGCTAATTGAGCAATAAATTTAAAAATTTTCAATTAACCAAAAGCGATTTGGGCTGATTGTAAAATTCTTATAATACGCTTGTCATTTAATAAAGAGCCGACAGTTTATAAAAAATTATTGTTTTTCAATTAGCCTGATGATTTTAAGCTAATTTTTAAATAACCTAAGTGGATTTGGACTCATTACATTAAGCCTAGTTAGTGTTGGACTAATTGAGTCAAAAATGTTTGATTTTCCAAATAGCCTAAAACGGTTCGGGTTCGTTGTAAAATGCCTAAAATTGTCAGACTATTTAAAAAAATATTTTTTCATTTTCTGAATTGCCGGCTCTTTCTAAAATGTCAGCGACATTTAGAAAATGACGGATTTTACAAAGCACCTACAACATATATCTGTATATTCAATGTAATGAACACATTACTGTTTACACGGTACAGCTGTCGTAATTCTTATTCGATAGTCATGAAATTTGGTACACGTATTCCGATCAATAAATGATTAATTCTAATGTTCTTGGTTTAAATAAGCAGCATGGTACGTCCAGTATATCCCATTATGTTGCATTTTTGTAGTTTTGAAGGTTCTAAAATGCCAAATTTTTAACCCATAGGCACGAAATGGTACAGACATGTTCACATATTATGTTCAGACATTCTGCTTAATTTTGTTTCAATCAACTTAACGGTTTATACGTAGCAAGGTTGGTTTTAAGAGGGGGTTTGGGGATATAATCCCTCCAGCGCCAAAACACAAGGTCAATTTATAATACAGTTATTCGGTTTTTTCAAATTTTACGTCTATGAAATATGAAAATAATTTGTTAACCACTTAAATAAAAATTTATGAATATTATAAAATACAATTAAATCACCCCTCCCCCATCCAGAATAAATTCAAAAACCAGGCCTCAACTCTACGCAGTTGTGATGATTTGAAAAAAACTCTAGCGCAGCAATACTTCGCTAAAAAAACCCAGTTTGCCAATTTTTATCAATAATTCAAAAAACGTACCTGATTTTCAACGTTTTCAAATACTTAAAAAATTCAAACAACCATTGATAGTTACAGATACCTGATAAATCGATCTATCGATATTTCATTGCGAGTTTCAATTTGTTGGACCGCATCTGTCTTCTTCAACTTCTATGTAATCAAAAAAATTACGAAAAACTATCGATAATAATCGACAACTTTAACAAAAATATCGACCTATTAATATTCTATTACTAAAAACCGATTTTCAAGGCATTTTTTACTTTCCAGTTTTTTCGGTAGCCACTAAATCAACAGGCACTAAACTCCTATCAGATCTTGTCCTATATAATGAATATCTTTCATGAAAATTTTAATTCTATCGATTTTGCAGTTCTCTTAAAACCATGAATACACAATTTTTTCCAACAATTTTTCTTTTCCAGTTTTCTCGGAAACTACTGAATGAATAAGCTCCAAACATCCACCAGATTTACATCTACATACGGACAATCTATCCTGAAATTTTCAGCCTCATCCCGATTGTCGTTTTTTCAAACTTCTAGAAAAACTACTTTTCCGAAATTTTTTGTTTTCCAGTCTTCTCAGAAATTACTCATCGAATAGGCACCGAACTTCTTTTAGACTTATTCCTTTATGAGGAACACATTGCGTGAAAATTTAAGCCTTGTAGTTTTCTCAAAACACGTTTTTCCGAACGAATAGACCAAGGGCATATATTAAGGAGGGTCTTAGGGGTCTGAAACCACTCTTAGCCAAGAAACAAAGGCTTGATCTTTAAAAACAAAATTGTGTATTTTTATAAGTTTTGGTGATTGTTTGTTGTGAGGCGTAAGGGACAGAAAAGACTACCGAGAAAGTGTGGACACCCCTTACGACAGAGCTATATACGCCCTTAGAATATACACCAAATTTTTCTCAGACTTGCCCGTATGTAAGGAATATTTTTTGTTTTCCAGTATCCACTGTAACAACTGGACCATTGGGCACTAAATTTCTTTCTGACTCAATCCTATATGAGGACTACCTTTTGTGAAAATTTCAGCTTTATCCCTTTTGTAGCTTTTCTAAAACCGTGAACCAAAAATTTTGGCGATACGCACATAATATATAATATTATATAGTAGGTATAATTTATTACAAGGCGTCATTAGTTTTCTTTTCTTGAATCGGAAAACTTTCATCATTTCCCCCCCCCCTCGACTAATCACTCAATGAAGTCCGGTTTAAAACCCCGGTAATAAAAACTGCAGGAGAAATGCAAGTTAACAGTGTTGCTTGAAGTATCTTTTTTTTATTTACGGCGCACGTTTAGATTTTATTTATTTTATTTTTTTTAATTTTTAATTTTTGTAATATTATTGATATAAATTAGCATAATGCGTTTTCTAGCGAAATATTGCTGCGCTAGAGTTCGTTTTTTACTCGGTTTACTTGTTTACTTTTTTTTCCCATATCTATACCGAGTATAGAGAACGGAAATTCCATTCTTTATGTTATTCTGATTACCTAATTGTCTCTTAAAAAGAATAAATAATAAATGTGCCTTCCTCCTTTTATAAGCATAGCAAAGGTAGTTGGCAATATCGTAACATCGTTGGTTATTTTCGCGATATTCATATAAAAATCAGTAAAAATAAAGACTACTTATTGGTAAATAAAAAATATTTTAGTTTTAGAATGGTGCGGAATTTGTGAAACATCATGTGGCCTTCTCGTGTTGCCTACGTAGGTTATAGTTGAGGTAAAAGCAACGATAGGTGAGGGTGTTTCTTTGCTCCATCGTTGCCGAATTATCACCGAAAGCTGGATTAAATAAAAGAAAAACACCAAAAAGCTATACATATAGTCTCATTTCAACGATCTGATAAATGCTGCCGCGTATACAGCTTGTTTTTTTCCTTTTTTCTACCCTTCGGTGTTTTTTTTTTCTTTTACTTTTTTTTTTCAACGCGTGCGTGAGGTAGAGATTCGGTATGCCGATATGCAAATGAAAGTACCTACCTATCGTACCTACCTACCAATTCACTGTAAAATAACGTGTTTCAGGGCTACTAATGAGGAAATTACCTGTGTGTATATATATATGTATATGTATATGTATATCTACCTATGTTAGAAAATTACAAACTCGATAAAGACATGCTATAGTTCTTTTTATGTTTTTTTTTTTTTCTTCTTTTTTGCTCTATATGTTGAAGCTTGGTCGAATACCCTTACACTATGTGAATTCGACGACAGATCCGGAACGAAACTGGGAACTGTTGGTGGAGAACGGATCACCGGTGGATGTGGAGGATGCAAATGGTAGAACGCCGAAATATTATTTAACAAATTGCGACGAAATTCATTTACCTGGGAAAATTCGTTACGATGAATTGCACGACGAAGGTAAGTATTTGTAATTTTCAACTTTAAATCTGCTTTACTGGAGACGTTATTGGCGAGCAAATCGGTCTGATGTACCTGTATCGTCGCACCAGCTGCTAGAGGTGCGAAAAATATCGATACGTATCGATATTTGACTAAATGAATCCCCAATCTACCCGATAAATGACGATATTTTTGTTGGGACGACCAATCCTCCTCCCTCACACTCCTGCCAACATTCGACTATCTTTCTCAAAATACGTTTACACTTTTACTCGCGGCTACGCTGTTACCTCGTTCCACAGCTCACTCATTCATCTCCGTCTATAATCGTTTATCTATCCGACTCTGCATACTATGTACATGATTTACATCATTACTGCAATTACACACACTTCTGAAATGTTACTTCGTGTACATCTTTATTTCAATTAGACAATTACTCTGCTGCACCGATCCACAATCTCTATAATTTTAGATTGAATATCGATTTTTGCGTATCGACATATATATCGATAAGAAAGCATAGTGATATTTCGCACCACTACCAGCTACCAATATTTTAGTCCATCTAATTAATTTTACTTTATTTGAGACAACAACTTATGAAATAGTTGAATAAATAAAATTGTTAAAAATATTCCGGCCTTGTAACATTTCTATAACATCTAAAAAAAAAAAATTAAAATCAAGCTTTCTTGGCACATCTGTATCGGAAAAACGGACCGAATTTCAGGAAAGGTTTCATTTTTGGTGCCTGCCACATCTATAGTGCCTAAGTAAAACTAAATATCAGACTAATTCGCACTGCTCAATCACTGTGCTCTGCAAACTGTTAGAATCATCATCATATAATATGGTAAGGTCACATCTAGAAATGGGAATGTAGAATTGAATTCTACATCTACACGCATATTCTACATGTAGAATATGTAAAATATGCAGAATATGTAGAAAATAATACTGATAAGGTGACAAAGTACTGATAATATTGATAAGAGTTATCAATTTGTTTATATTTTAATCATTTTCTACATATTCTATATATTCTACATATTCTACATCACAAATTTATAATATTGAATTCTACATGTAGAATACCATCCCTTGGTAACCTATTTCTCCCTTTTGCGTCGCAACAGATGGACGGATTTTTATGAAAAAGGTAGCAATTTAGCAATTGAAAGAGCTTCAAGGGCAGAATGCATCACGGCCAATGATATTTTCCAAGATTTGATTGGGGAATGAAAATTTTGAGGAAAAAAAAGAGTAAAAGTAATCCTAGACTAATGGCATCGGAGCAGATGGACAAATATGGCACTCTCAGTACATTTATCCTTTTCTGTACGATTCCACGCGAATTATTCGTACGGACACAGCCTGTTAACTTTTATCTGTCCTTCATTGGCAGATCTAGGATAGTCATTCTGTTAAAGCTCATTTGTAGGACCTGTCTTATAGGACACGTTGCTTTCAAAGTGTACCCAGAATGCGAGTCAACATTCTATTGAAGCATACTAGCTGTAGCCTATTGTATGCAGATGTGACTTGGCATACTGAAAGCAGTGACGTTATAACATTATAATTTTGTTACATTACTGTTACATTTTAAAAACGTTATCATAAATAACATTAATGTTATTGAACTTGTTTCATTATGGTAGTGTTAACTGTAACCATACCTAAAACAATTTCTTTCTAGTATGAAGAAGTAAAAAAAAATTCATACGTTTCATACTTTGTAAAAATGAGAGGAGGGCATTGAAAATTAATAAAAATTAAAAAAAAAAAGTATTGCCCATTTTTTCATTTTCTTTCAGTATTTTATTCGCCCTGTAAACAACAAAACAACTTTAGCACCTTCACTTTATTTTTCATTACCATTTTCTCCCTCTATTTTTTTTACCATCGTTATCCACACCTTCTCTTACACTTCGCGTATTAAAAATTCATAAAAATCGGATAACAGATTTTTTCACAAACCAACTGTACAAGCATTTTCAGCGCTACAAATAAAAACAAATAGCTCAAATAATTTAGGATTCTAATGGCCGAACTCCCTCAAGAACAACTCAGACACTAACACTTCTTCAAGGCCTACAATGAGGAAAGAGTTTTAACCTCAAATATCCCTTATCTACAAATGAGCAACTGAAAATTGAAATAAATAAGCTGAAAACTGATAATAATTATACCTTCATTATTCCATCCAATAAACATTTTAACTTTCAACTAGGCATTTTTATAAGCTACAAGTTAGCTTGTTTAGAAGTTGAATGTCAACAAACAAACTACAATCAATATTTTATAATCCAAAAGTTTGGGACTGTCAAACTTCTAGATTAGAAAATCTCGCTTTTTTGAAGCTGAATGTGAAGAAGCTGTACGTAAATAGGCTATCTAAAATCACGAATGAATATTGTACCTTGGTGGTTTTTTGTGATGAAGATTGTCAAAAGTAAACTACAAAACAATCTCTAATGTGAGAAAATGGAGCCTAAAGCTAAATATTTATGCTTCGAAAATAGTTGACTCGTAGCATGTAAAAAAGCCTAGTGAAAACCCTGTTAATACTGGATGGCAGTACTTTTCTTAGAAAAAATAAATACAAGTAAGTAAGTGTGGGGATTAGAAGATTACTCGTATGAGAAAATAGACTCGGCCTATCGACGACAGTTGTCACCTTTAGTGACCATTATTCGTGCCTTGCACATTAAACCAAATACAGAATGTATGTTTGTTTGTGCTTGTCTATTTTTGCAGATAGACAAGTTACAAATCTCGGTCCGTGACGAATCGATTGATAACAATCTCGATAATGTCACAAACCGATACAGAGATGCATTCTCCGTACTTTACCATCGCTATAGCAACTGTAAAGTACGATGAATAATCTGCATTGCACTTATGTAAATATTACATAAGTATGTATGTGTGCGTGTAGGGAGCCGGGTATATAAGGCCAGAAAATCATAAGCTAAATTGCCAGTGTTTGCCGAGGTCTTGGCTCCCTTATACCTTCTAGGTATTTTTGGCATAAACACGCACATTGTTCTGTTGAACACCTTCTGTTGTTGGTTTACTTTCCACGACGTAAGGTATTCCACAGTAGGTATTCAAAACTAAAGTCAGGTTTATTTCAAATTCCCAATCAATATGATATCGCATCTAAATTTAAGTAATGAAGATAGTCAGTTTATTAGAAAAAATTGAAAACATTTTTTTTAATTCAGCGTAAAAAAAATGTTTTTATAACGTTAGGATTAATAACGTTCATAAACAAATTTATTACATATGTATTGCTTTGAATATGTTAAAATGTAGGGTAATAGGCAATATCTCAGGTACAGCTGTAGGGGTTGATGACGTCATAGTTTTAAACTTGGAAATTTTGGGGCAATGTTAGTGGTTTAAGGGGCGTTCTGTTCAAGTTTTAGGTATCTATTTGTTGCGTATTGATATGGATATATTAAATATATTTTCCGGTAACATCGGTATAGTGTCTTTGACATTACTACATTTTATGGTTTTTTTTTTTATTGTCTTTTTAAATAATTATTTCGGAATTGTGGACAAGATGTGGATGCAACTTTTTATAGGTATTACTTGTAGTCCAAGATTAACATTAAAAACATCCTGCATCCGCCATTGACGTCTCATATATTATGCTGTAGGTATCTATATGTATATCCTGTATATTTACAACATCAAAAACAAATCGACTATTTATGACATACCTACATATTGGCAAATAAAATCCGCGAGGTTGAACAATTAACGTGACGACTTGTACGCGTACCGAAAACAAAAATCAGCACTCCCTCTCCCCACCACTTAATATAATATCAGAAGAAAAAAAATTATTGCGACCCCACAAATAAAGACTATACTCTATTCGACGGTGCGGTCGGTGTTATTTATGGAAACATAGGAGGGCGTATCACAACTGTCTAAAACTGTGAGATGAGATTTCTAGATAACTTCCCTTGGCACTGAAGTAGTGTATGGAGTCTGTCCTCTTCTCCTGTACTAATGAATTTTGAATATACGTACGCAAACGGTCCGTCATGTTATTTTGTAATTTACTTCCGTGTAACTAAGCTATTTTCATGAGGATTAAAATTCAGCTCAAATATTATATATCATTGTGAAAAAATCTTATACCTAGTAATAAGCTTCGACCTCTGCTCCATCAGGACTTATCGTTAAACCATCTAACATCCGGATTTGGATCCACGACCAAGACCTGGCTCGGCTGCAACAAGTAATTTGGGAGGGTCATGGTGAGAAGTTACGAACGCAAACAAGCAACAAACTAACCGTGAAAAAATTTCTTAATGCTGTGCCATACATTATGGTAAGTTTACAACCGTAATACGCATTGGGCCTACACATTTAAAACAATTAATACCAACCAATGTTTGTAATCATCTGAATTACCCAAATTTAACCCTTTCTCCTAAAGAAACATTCGAGTTTTTTTTTTTTTTTTTTTTTTTTTTTTCACGTAGCCTAAACCGCTGATCTAAGTGTTACACATTTTACAGACTGTAATTCGAGAAATTCACAAAGCTGCCATTGAAAATGATGCGAATAGTTTAGCTAAATTGTGTCGTCCTCCGGTTCCAACTGTGATATTGAAGAGTAAAGATAGCAAAGGGGTTACTGCTTTGCATAAGGTAGGCTGCGTCCGTTATTTGATTCATGTCGAATTGAAAGTAGTATATCTACGCATACTTACTTGCCATACCGTGTTTGAGACTGATTCGATTTTGTTGGAATTGCCAAATCCGTTTCATAATTCTGTAAAGTCGACTACCTGATACCCGGACATTTTTTCCAAGCCATTTTCTCTAATGACATTTGCCCTAATAGACGAAATTCCTAATTTTTTTCCCCTAATACTTTCTTCCTTATTTTTGTTTCTACCAATTTTTTCCCCTAAATCCAGAAATTAGAATATCTTCCCCTAAACGAAATGTTTCCCACACAACCGAAGAATTATGATTGCTATGTAATTCACGCAAATAATGAGTAGATCACTTCCGTCGTCGTGTTTATTACTCATTAGTGGATTTTTTATCTCTCTCCGCTAGTATAATTATATTCTACAGAATAATGTAAAATAAATCAGTTATCTACCTAAATATATAATTTTAGGCTAGTGGTTTGGGAAATACCGAAGCAGTCAGTAACATATTGGAAACGTATCCAGAAGCTGTACACATTCGTGATAACGAAGGTAGAACTCCGATCCATTACGCGGCCGCATTTAAAAGAGAACTCATTTACGAGAAATTATTGAAAGCTGGAGCAAACGAACATATCATTGATAAGGTCCCACTGCTAACATAATTAACATTCTTTTGCTTTGACATGATTACTGCTTCTGCTTACTGGTACAATAAATGCGTCCAATTCCACACTATCGGGGTGAGAAATGACACGATTAAAATAATTTGTATTGTTTCAAACAGCCTCAATGTTGACCGCTTAAACTCTGGAAGGTAATTTCTCAACCATAGCCTATTAATCTACGAGCACTCGAGTATAACATTAGCGGTAACGATCACCCGAAAGTAAAAAATTAAAATTTGCTATAAGAAACAATCACGAATTTCCCAGCCGAGTAAATAACCTTCAGAAGGTTTTATTTTTTAAATTAACCACATTTTGGGGTCAGTAGGTATTCCTTTTGACAGAAAAATATTTCGATAGGTAGACCTATTCGTGTAATTGTGGACACGAAAATTTCTGCACTGCACTATAGGCTTATTGCGCACCAAATGAATCAGTCGAGTAGATGCCTATTTCATTTGAGAATAATTTTATGTAGAATCTAAAATTTTTAATAAAAAAATATATAAATTTCCATTTAGAAAAACAAATTCAGCTCGACTGCGCCCATATAAGCTAAGTAGTAGTTGTCATAATCCCACAGTGTATGGATTCTACGCAGAAAATTATGAAAATTACCTTTCTAAGCTTTATTCTATCTCGAACGACAGTGAAAACAAATTACTAATCGATTCACGTTCCGATTAAACTTTGGACATCCTGTACCTATACTTTTCACAAAATTTCAATCTATAAAAAACAAATTAGTCGTTTTTCAAAACTGTAGCTTATCTACTTAATCCATTTTATTTTCAGATAAATGATAGTTCTCTAAATCTTTTTATACTCTCACCATCTGGTTGTATATATGTTTCTCCAATAGGTTCAATAATAATTATATATTTCTATAATTACTCAGATGTATAAAAAAAAAGTCATTTTTTTGGGGTATATAATGAGGGACGTTATTGGAAAGAGAAGATGATCTTTCGACCAATGTTTAAATAATATGCATCTACTTAGTGTAATAAAGGCCAATGTAAGAACAATGTCAGAAAACTTGAAGTCAAAGAAGCTAATGTCACTTTCGAGCAGTTTGTCTCTGATGTAAATGGGCCAATATCGAAACGTCACCTAAGAACGAAACAAGCGCCAGTCCAAAAATGTTATTTTTGTGTTACGCATATTAAAATTCTGCTTGTGCTGCCCTCTATCATTTAGTAAAGCTATCTCAAGTCCATTCAGCTTAGAAATTGAAATAAACACCAAATGCATACTATATTATGTCACGACTAGAAAGAATTTGTTTGTGCAGAACCAACTTAACTGCATTATTTTCTAATTTATTTGTGCAGAACTATCTCAAGTCCTAGTTATGCTAGTTTATTTATTTTCTGGGATGAAAAAATTAGTTTGTGCAAAAGTAACTTAACTCCTCTTTTTTGATTAATTTATTAGTGCAAAACTATCTCAAGTCTAAGATAAGCGACTTTTGCACCAACATTTTTATTCAGTGTTCAGCGCAAAAGTTGCTTATGAGGGACATAAGATAACTCTGGAAGTTAATTTTGTTTAATACTACATCTTAAATTCCTTAATTTGGAGGAAAATAATGGAATTTCAATTTTTTTGTGCAAAATATCTTTACTTGGTTCCTCTTATTAATATACTATAATTGGTTCCACAGACCACGTCGCATTGCAATAATTGAAAAATATCAACATTAGGAACTTTCTTTTCACTCTCCTAAAAAACAGCGTTTTTGGACTTATGCTGGTTTCATTCTAGGGTGACGAAAATTATCTCGGTTGCCATTATAGTTGCCTCAAACAAAAAATCATTCAAAAGAGAACATTTAAAGTTCAATGGTTCAGACTAGAAGTAGATAAATTGAGTATTTCTTGAAATCAGAAGGTTTGAAGTGATCACAAAACTTCGGTCTTGTTTTTCTCATAACTCACTTTTTGTAAATTGGCCCTTACACATCTGAAATCCAGATTTTATTTTGGAATTTTTTAAAATGAAGCACTTTTTTTTAACCTCACCTGAAAAATACTTACCTATCCTAATCGCATTTAAATAATAAAAAGTAATACATTCAGAATTATAAAATTTTTCAACTTTTTATCCTAGTAGAATGGAAATACAGCCAAATGCTACCAATCCAGAACCAATGATATGGATGTCAAGTTACTTCATGAACTACCTCCTGGTCCACGAACTGGACTTCCTCTTGACAGTTCAAACTTTGATTGGAGTATTCTGCCATTGGACACACACCAAGTTAATGATAACCATTCTTCTTATCATGACATTTTCCTCCACACAAAACCATCTGCACCACCTACAGCTGATAGCATTGATGACAAGTCAAGTAGCAGCGATGATTTAACAACCGTGAGAAATGCAGAATCCTCCTTCACAGTTGTAGCTCAAGCAGACAACAAATCAAACATGAGTGAAGATGAACCACCCTCACAACACAATTATCAGTCTCTTTTGGACACAGATAAAGTAGATGGATTGAACAGTCATGATGAACCACTAGTATCAAAACTGGATTTTGCTGAAAATGTCTTCGATGTACTCAGTGAGAATGTAGAACTTCCAGATGTTGCATTTCACTTCGTTGAGCAGGTATGCTATACAAATAAATCATTTTGAACTTCTTGAGGTAGAACCACATCAAACAGATCATATGAGTATAGAATAACTTTTATTGTATCCATAGATTGGGCAAATGTTTGCTCAAGAAAAATGAGTGAAAACCTGGGATCCACCAAGAGTAAGTGCAAGCAAGCAACACAGGCAAAGCTAGTAAAACCTAATGACACACAAAATTCGAGTCAGAACCTTCGATTATTTATTAGTGGATACCCAGGTAAACCCACCAATCCATGCCAATAAAATTCACTTAAAGCCATAAAATGGACATGAGTTTTACTCAATTTCACTGGATTTACAGCCATGTATTTATACATGAGACTGAAAATAGATGAAAAAAGACCTAAGTACTGCACATGTGCAATAACCCAATGTCCATTTTTTGGGTTTAAAATGACATATGATTCATTAACATTGGTGAGATATAGCGCTGTTGGGTATTCAGTAATAAATGATCGAAGGTTACACGAGTGTTATAAGAAAATTGATTGAAAATGAGCAGCAGACTAAAAGTGTACCAAAACAAGTGACTCACAAAAGAGAGTTTAAATGGCTACCCTCCAAAAAGTGAATCAAAACAAGAGACACGTGTACCAAAAGCAAGTCAAAATAAACGTAAGTCAAAATGAGCAGCACACAAGAAGTGAATCAACTGAAACAAGAGACACAAACAGAAGGTCAAAATGGGGAACACATAAAAAGGGAGTCAGAACATCTGACACCACAAGAGCATAAGTCGAAGTAAATAACATAAAAAAGTTAGTCAAACTTAGTGATTTATAAAAAATGAGTCAAAATTAATGTACAACATATTACCTATACCTGTTGAGTGGGTCAGTAATAGTGACAAAGAAAGTGTCATTCAAAACAAGTGACACAAAAAAAGCAGGCTGAACAGAGTGACTAAAAAAAGTGAGTCAATATGAGTGCTGCATAGAAGGGATCCAAAAGGATCAACTCAAAAAATGCATATTACACTCCATCCTGATAATACTAATTTATTGCAGTCCTAAATTTTTATTGTTCCAAAAAAGGCTCCATATTTCTTTCATCATTTCTTTCTTCATCTTTTCCCCCACTATAACAATTAGGTAACTGCAGGTATTATCATGGAAGTAGAGACAAGGGACCTTAAACAGTGTAATTACTTCATTTTGGTAACCTCTAATTTCACTGTCACTACGATAAATGTATAAGCTGACCAAAATTAATTCGTTTGTCAAAATTATTTCACAATATTATTCTCCTAAATTACCTATTTCACTAATATTTTTCTTTATGTTTGACACGCGTGCACCAATACTCACACAGACTCAAAAAAAAAGTTTGTTGCTTCTGTTGAAAAAACAAATTCTACAGTGTTACCTATATGCCAGAAAAAATTCAGAGTTGGCATAAGCCAAAGCATCCACCTTAGGGCTTGCAGACTAATAAGTTGATTTCTTTGTCTCATACAAATACAATTAAGAAACTAAAGATACTGCGTCTTGGGTTGTAGATGATATTGTGATTTATATTAGCTCAATTAAGTTATAATGTCTGGTCATTGTGGCACCAAAATGAACTTTTAAATGCCTAAGGAACCAAAATAATTATGTTATGGTACCAATTTCCGGGAGTAAAGTGAAATGATAGATTATCATTATGTTCCAGAAGTGATGTTTTGGGTTGGGGTGTGAGTGATACAAAATATTAGTAAACTGTATATTTAACAAGAGAGTGCTGAAAAAACAATTTAATACTGTCAGTTGCAGAACCCTTTGACTGTTAAGCAAAAGATCATTGAGGCCTCAGTCTGATTTGATTATAACTTTTTATTTACTAAATACAGACTATATAAAATATACATTCTAACTTGGATCATATTATTTACTGGATACCCAGATAAACAGGTAAACCTGTACTAACAGTATTATTCTCAAACCTGTAAATAAGCATAGCCTTGACTCGATGAATGAATTCACAGCAAGGTTATAGACAGCTTTAGATTCACAGGACCAATAGACTGAAAACAGACAAAAAAAGACCTATTGCTCATTTGCAGAAAATCTATCCCCATTTACGGGTTTTATAATTTTTTTCGGTGTTATTAATTTATAGACCTTCTGCATATTTAGATAATGCTTTGGACTATACCGACCAAAAAATTATAATTCATTATATTTTTGGCATTTTCAATGATTTCAGGACCACACAATTGAAAATGAAATGGGAAACACCAGTCAGCTGGAGAATATGGAGAAAATTGACGAGCTGGAATATTGTAGCGATACAACGGTGCAGTGTGAAGATATGAAATTTGCTGAAAGTATGAGTGTTAAAAACATGGAAGATCCTCAGTCAGTTGGAGAGCATGCTGCTACATCAGTCATCGAAGATATTTTGAGTCATAATATGTCAAATGACAAGGAGCTAAAGGCAGCTGTTAAGAAGATTGTGAAAGGAGAAAATTTAGAGGATATTGGAAAATTTATTCTCGCTGGGTACGGAGAATGGTTGATACATGAGCAAAGCAATAACCAACTAATCCAAGAACTCATTAATCATTTACCAATATACTTGGTAGGTTTATACTTTCTACATTATTTTTTCATCTTCTTTGTTGGCAGGAAAAAATGACTCTTATGATCAATAAAAATAAAATATTTAGTGGGAAATACTTTTCAACTCATTCAGGAAAATGAAAAAATGAGAAGATTTTGAAACTAAATACTTTCATGTATAAGGTAAAAATATGATACCTACCAGTATGATTCTTAAACTTTTTGGAGAAAAGTCTGTATTTTGAGTGACCCCTTTCCATATTTTTTTAAAATACATTTTAAGGATAAAACTCCATGCATCTATTCATTATTTTGAAACACTTTCTTGATACTGACAACCATTTTTTGGGATCTGCAAAAATTTTGGAGGCAACACTTTGAAAACCACTGCATTAGTGAACATTGTTCATTTGAAGAAGGCTTAAACTCACTTCTCAATTCTCTAATCTCTAATCTGTATTCTGTAAACTTGGGAAATTTCAATTTTTTGAGAACAGATCAAGAGAAATGGTATAAACCAAACACAGTGGTTCCCTTCAGAAAAATTTCTACATATTAGATCATAGAGAATAAATCAACGAGTATAAACTGCCCTTCAATATTACACCTATTTTTCCATGTAGGTCTCTGTGACAGACACATTTTTGTTTTCTTGTAATAAGAATAAATTCCTTAGGATTAATGGGTAACACTTAACAGCACAAAAAGAAGGTAGGTATAAGTACCTGGCTATATTAATTATGGAATGTAAGTTACATAGGCATAGTAAAAATCTTATTTAAATTATGGAAACTCTTACAAACACAAAGTATGTTTAACAAAAGTGACAGTATAATGAGTAAATGAATTACCTACTTAGCCAACAGGTTTAAATTATGGATAGACAGCAATAATTTAAATGAAGTTTAGGCTTAACCAAAGCCAACTTCACTTATCAAGCTTGAGAAATTTCACTTTTATTAAAAAAAACAAAAAAAACAAATCATTTGACTTCAAAAATGTGATCTTATAAAACAATTATGGAGCTGTTAAATTTTGGAATCTTGACTTTAAGGTGATGCTTATTGAGTACTTTGGCACTTGATATTGTTTTATTGTCGCTATGAGAGTAAGAATAATGAAGCATCTAGTAATGGACCAGAGCTCCTCCAAAAGCTATGGGTTTTTCAGCACAAATTTATTGAACCAACCATTTTAATTACTTTGTTCTAGTGATACCCTTAAATGTATGGGGCCCACAAATTAGTTCTTACTTTGCTCATTTAGTAATTTTCACTTTATCTGTGTAAAGTAGCAGTCAAACATTTTTCTTCTCTCAGATTTGAATCCTACTGCTGTTGTATTTTCTAAACCAAAAATTATCTTTTAATGTTGAGTTTGTCTTAATGACTGATTAACCTGGGTGTCGATTAAACATTGGTCGGACTGCAGCAACATCTGAAGACTGACCAATCTAAAAATGTGGTTTTTTATAGCTGGTTTTGATCTTTGACCAATGCCAGTTTCCCTCACTGGTGACAAACATCCTGTTCTCTGTGTGTTGAAAAATTTATTGGGACAATGTAGTAAAATAGTAGGTTTTTCAATGCAAAGTGGGAAAACAACATTCCTTCAGTCGTAGTAGCTGTAAATGGCAATTTCAAAAATAAAAATTCCTGTAAACATTCGCGGATATTATACATTTGACCCAAGTATACAAAAATAATGAAGATAACATCATATTTTTTTTCTATTTTACAGAAGAAAATCGAACTAATCCATCATTGCTGTGAAATTGGCAATCTGGAGGAACTACAAAAGTATCTGGACCGCAGAAAATTTGCTCTAGCTTGCGAAAATAAAACTCAACTGTACCTGACTCCGTTGCATATTGCAACTATCAAAAATAGACAAAGCATTGCGCGTTATCTGGCAGGACGATTTCCAGAAACGCTTAAAACTGTTGACAAATTAGGTCGAAGGCCGTTGCATTATGCAGCCATGCATCCAGATGGTAAATTTGTCTACAACATGTTACTCACATTAGGTGCTAATAAAAGTGCAAAGGATGATGTAAGTTCTATTTGGATTGATTTGCTTTAATTTTTTTTTTTTTTGTCAGTGTGATACGAATTTATATTTTCACCACACTGGTGAAAACTGAAAGGTGGAGACAGTCAGTACAAATCTTGGTGCAAGTTTTGATGCAAGGATAGAAGGAAAGAGAAAATTAAGAAAAGTTTGTTTGTGTCTAAGGGTATTTGCATTCAATGCATGTACACTAATAAAATGAAAAATTTTAAACTCAACAGTATTACCAGCCCGCAAAAATAAGGATGTGTATCACATTAACTCAGTGAAGTGCTGATTTTTTTTTAATGAAACAAAAAATATATATATAATATGGAATACCTTGTTGTGAAAAGATATTATCACAAGAAGGTAACCTACAGATTTTGTGTGTTCTGCCACTTCTTATATAAACATACAGGTAAGCCAAAACCTGGGCAAACACTAGCAATTTTAGAGCCAGTTTGGATGGTTTACATACGGGCTTATTTACACACACACAAACACACATACATAGTGATTACATACATTTGTGTGAACAGCTCGGTGCGTCATTTCTTGTAGTGATAAGAAATGGCAGACTGGTTCGGGTAATGAATTGTGACATCATCGTCATTGTTGAGATTGATCACTGTTTGGTACTCGTACACTACTTTCATGTATGTGCAAGTAATTACGATCAAATGTAATTCATGCATTTGGTTTAACGTCATAGAGATAATTATTTGCTAGCCTTGTGGCAGCGACTGTCATTGAGGGATCCAAGCCACTTTACCTCATATGGGTTGAGTCCCTACAGTATATATACACCTCCATTGATCGATGACAAAATGTCTCCGATTTCCTTTTACAGGGTGGATACTCTGCTCAATTTTATTACGACCATCCAGATAAGAAGTATCGCGAGAAACTTTCTAAATTGGTTCAAAAGCTAAAATTGTATTCCAATAACGAACAATTCAAAATCCAAGGTTAGTGTGGTAGAATAAAATTTTCACATTAAGTACCAACCTATTTCAAACGAAGCTTGGTAAACAAAAATTATGCCATTGCTGATATCTTGCAGAGAACTTACCATTATTGGGAGAATTTGCATTAAATCGAACAACGGAAAGTGAATATTTGATCTCTGGTGAGTCGAATATATTGATAATTGTACCCACTGTGAATAATTCTCTTATATTTTCGCCAATTCACAAATTTTCCAGTCCTAGGTGAAGCACTGAAAAATGGCCTCTCCGCTGTTGCACGAAGTAAACCATCAAAGCCGATAAAATTCCTCGCCGATTACCTGTACAACTACACAAAGCAAGAAATATCACCCGAACTGGTACCTACATTAAATTATTTTTCAGAAGCATATTCCTAGCCTAATCTTATCCAAACAAGACGGAAACGTTCTATATACCAGTAAAATTTCAGAACACAAGTGAATCGAACTCTGTGCAATCAAATATGGAGGAAAATTGGCTTCAGAGTTCGCCGTCGATTCACGAAGAGCAGAGATCAGAAAAAAAGGTGGAGTTGGTTGGAATGGACGATCGTGAGGAGGGTCGAGAACGAACTCCATGTGCAGAAAATTCGAATTTGGTGCGACCAGTGGCTGAAGAGCGCAGTACGCTGGAGCTAAATGTAGAGAAATTACCGGCTATGAAAAATCTGACAAATTACGACCCTGCATCAAATGCATTTCACCCATTGGATAGAGTAATATCGCATTTCTCTTTTAATTTTTAATTTAAAAACTCAGGACTGTGACCCCACTGCCCCCTGTGGAGTGGCCCATGAAGGTTGATGATGTGCGCGTGGGGAGGAACCGTATCGAAAAAGAAAAAAAACTCCACGAAAACGATTCGTCTGACACCCTATTCATGAAAAATTAAAGAAATAATCAGTAGCTGAATTAAGAATAAATGTAAGGTTTTTGGTACCTACATCTATACCTATGTCTATGCGCAGTTTGTGTGTGTGTGTGTGTGTGTGTGTGTAAATGATGTGGGAATGTATTGGTAGATGGCCAGATAGCAGTCCAAGTCATAAAATAAAATGCTAGACGCACATTGTTGATTGAAAAAAATAGTCATTTGGGATACAAGTGTAAAAAATAGGTAATTTTGACACGAGTATCAATCACCTACATTGCACGTGTGTCACACACTATTTTTTGCAACATCCCCCTCACTGTCCCCCAAAAAATGACAATGAATTTTATTTTTGTTAAGATCCAAATAATAATTAAAAATTTTATTTTTTCAGAACCAAAAATTCACTTTACACTTTCCCACAACTACTCCTAGAAAATAAAATCAAAATTTTTTTAAGAACAATAATTTTTTACTTTTTTTAACCAAAAATCATCTCATTCCTCATTCACTACACAGAAAAATAAAAACTGTTTTTAGATTCAAATAATAGGTAATATTAATAATTTGTTCAACTTTTTAACCAAAAACTATCCCACCCTTCTGAGCTACTTCACCAGTCACAAAAAAAATTTAAAACGAAAAAACAATTATTTTTTCTATAATTAACTTGAATGTTTATTTTATTTGAAGAAATCAATTTTCACCAACTGGCCCATTGCCTCCCAAACAAAAAATCCTAGCGAAAAATAATCAAAACTGGGAAAGTAGTCAACCCATGTGAGACATTAATCAACCTATGCGAGAAATTCAAGTTGCATGTGCACATGTGCAGAAGATAATTTTTTGACTTCGTATCGAAATTTGCTACTTTTTGTTTCATCAAGGCGCTTATAAAAAAAATACTTTTGGGAAGGGTGTTGCAAAAAATTATGTTCAAGAAATTAAATTTTTGACAAAGTATAGGATTCTACTCTTATTCGAAATCCTTCATTTTACTGACTCATTTTCACGTCTAATACTGAACAATAAATGATTACATTTTTTTATCAGTCAAATTCAAGTACCAAAACTCTTAATGCAGTTGCAGTTTCGTTAGAAAAAGTAGATTTTTAAATCGTAGAAAATTACTTTTGCTAAAAAGTTAGTAATAGGTTGATCACAATATTGATGATTGTATTAAATTTTGTTACTGTTGACCCAAAATTACATATAGTTCAAAATCATTAACTCATTTAAAATCGAAACAAAAATGGACATTTTGGTACTTTCCGGCCGATCCGCACCAAAATTGGTAACATGTTGCAAATACATTCATATACACGAAATTCGCCTTCTTAAAGCCAAAATAAAAACAAAAGTATTGTTACTGTAAGTACCGTCCGGCTGATCCGCACCAAACTCTAAAGGTCGAATCCTAGGCTTAATAGCAAAGTTTTTCCCCAATTTTGTGACTATCGGACAAAAATTACGACCTGTACCGAAGTAATAATAAAATTGTCTAATTTTTGGTGCCAAAATTTTCCTAAAGTTACGAATCGAAAATCATATCTACCCCCACCCGCAGGTCGTTTCATGAAACCGAGATAAATAAGAGTACATTTTCATTGAAACAACCTAATTAAAAATGTCGTCGCTTCGTCGAAAAAACGTTACCCAAAAACGACACGCAGGGGTAAAGGTTGGCCGCTTCAACTTGGTGTCTCACTTTGCATACTTCGTACGTTCGAAGGCGCATCACAACCGATAGGTTGCCTACCACATTTCGTTTCAGGCATTCGTCCCGATCTACGTTTTGTTTTCTTACTTGACGGTTTTGTCGCCTTTGCAGGATAAACACGGGCAAACACCGATCCACAGAGCCGCGTCCAAGAAGCAAAGCCGAAATGCATTGCTGCAAATGCTCCAGGAATTTAACGCGAATGTCGCGTACCGCGACGAACTGTACCGGACTGCTCGCGACGTTGCCGCGTTATCCGAAATTTATGAAAATGTCAAAGCCATTGACGCGTATGTGCTGCACATTGCTGCCAATGGTGAGTCTCCGCCTTGGGCGAAAGACTGAACGGAAGATTAATTTTAGTTTAAGCAGAGTTTTGACCAATTCTCTCGTCTATGGGCAAGCTGTAGTCTTTAACTATCGTACGGATAGCCGAGAAAAATAAGCATAAAAAAATAGATTATTTGACTCGATGACCGAAATATGGCGGCAATTGGCTCCCTAATAAATCATAAAAAATCTCAAACTCCATACCTCGGGCTCCCACCAGGGGATTAAATATGTGATTATTAAGAAAAGTAAAATTAAAATATGCGCGTATCATATGCGTTTTTTTGATTGAAACAAAATATGCGCAAAATATGCTCGAAAAATTCAAATATGCAAGAATATGCACGAGCAATATGGGTGTCATTGAATGCAGTTTTTTAAGCCCGGTACAATTGTAACATCATTTTTCTCCTGAATAGCAAAAATAAGACCAGAAACGGCAAAAACTTATTTTTATTTAATTATTTCGAATTACAGGCAATGATTAAATGCAGTTTTAAATTTTCAAAATCAAATTTCTGTCCATTATCACGATACAAGGCTTTATACATTGAAAATGACCGCTCTACGTTACAAGATACGACTTGAGTATATTTGAAATTAGCATGCTCTAATGGTGTCATATCTGTGGTTTGAGAAATTGTTTGTAAAAAATCGATATCAAATTTTGCTATAGCCAATAATACCTTGAACCCTTCATTTTTTTCGATTAGGTAGCTCATTTTTTTTTCACGTTTTTATCTCGACTCGATTCTATTTTACCAATACAACTGAGTGTATGCGTTGCAACTTGCGTCTTATGGTTATGTTATGTTTGTGTTTGTGAACAGGGCTAAACAATGGAATCTCATTCAGTGTTGCCTCCTACTACAACGAGAAAATGTCATTTAAAAAAAAAAAGGCTATATTAATGGAAAAACTAAGAAAATTAACCAGGTACATGCAAATATGCGCAAAAAACGATAAAATTCAGCATTTATGCACAAATATGCCCAAAAAAAGGGGGAAATATGTGAAAACATGCGTTTTTGGTCCAAATATGCGAAAATATGCGATAGTAAATAAGACTCATTTTTCAGGAAATTTTATGATTTGTAAAAGTATCATGGATATGCGCACTTTTTATGAATGGAAAAAAAAATATGCGAATGCATAATTTTACTTTCCCTAGTGATTATGTATTTTTCTCGTTGTTTTTAATTTTATAGACTGTTAAGCGATGTTACTTACTTATATAATGAAAATACTTGCTTACGAAAATAACGTATGTAGGTACTTACCTGGAATAAAAGAATTTCCATACATTATTTTCGTGACTATTTTGGGGGCTGAACTGCAAGGTGGTAAAGACGGATGTAAGTGTGTATTATTTCAAAATTATAACAATGTGTGTTATTTTCCCACTGGAAGGCCGAAAATAAACGCAGACATTAAGAAGGCGAAAAAAATTAACGTATTTACAGATATATACTATATATGTATAGTCTATAAGTCATATCTCGTGCCTACGAACACGTGGTATCGCCAATAGTGGAACTGAACCGTGAGAAAAATAATGAAAAACAATTATAGATCTATCATAGGTATATTCATTTACAGTCGCCGCATGATTTTTCTGATGTTTAATTCCTATTATTAAGAACACCATGTATGCACAGGCATGAAATATGATCAGGACCGTACAGAGATCAACTGTACGGTAGTCTTTATATGGGACCAAGTCTGATAAGAGTTAGTTGCCTATTGGTTCAGTAGTATTCGAGAAAAATGTGAAGCAAAAATAAAAAATTATGGGAGAAAAGCAAGTCGACTGTATCACTTGAAGTATATCTTTCTTATTTAAGGTATATGCGATTAAGAGTGTCTTTTCTGCATTTCATTAATTTAAATTTTTTTTTTTTTTCTATATTGTAGATGAAAATTAGCATACTGGGTTTTCTAACAAAGCATCGTTGCGCTAGCTTTTTTTTTTTTAACTGCTTATTCAATTTGGTAGAATACCGCATTTGAATTTTGAAGTTTTGAGTTTTAACTTCTCAGAACTGACGCTATAACTGGAAAGTTGAACTGAGAGCTAACTTTCAAACAGAGCAGGTTCACAATTAAAACTCGTGATAAAAACTTTCAAACCTAAATAGAGCTCTCAGTTATTTGAGTTTTCACTTCTCTGAACTATCACTGACACATAGGTAAAGAAAACCTGATTTGAAAAGAACAGGTTCAAAATTGCTGACATTTTTAAATTTAAATAAAGCTCTCGGAATAGAGCTTTTGAAACGAAACTTGGCAGTAAACTTCCCAGGATAAGCATTTGCATGAGAATTTGTGAAAATCCATCAAATGGGAGGGGCGTGATGCGGCGACATAAAAAAAAAGCAACTTCAACTTATAATACACAGACGTGTAGAGTATAAAATAGATTAATTCGGGAAAAAAACCGATGTATTGCGATTAATTTGGACTTGGTGCAACTAATCTTGTACAAAGTCGATGAAAAATACAACTTTGTACAACACGTTTGTGCTATCCTAGGATGGTATAAGAAAATTTGTACCATTTTGGGATTTTACAAAAATGGCTGTAACATCCTAGGATGGCATAATTTCAGACTTGGCTTGTAACATATATACATACTCATTTTAAGCTTCCCAATGAACCAGTAACAGGGGAGACCCATATACCATAGAATCTGCAGCTGCTGCTGTGTGAAAAAGACACTGAACTTATTGGTGTGATGTAAGATAAGTCTGGCAACGTTGCAAATAAATTCCAAGACCAAACCATCTTCAATTTGAAAATGATAGTGATAATAGTAAAATTTTTGACAAAAAATAAGAATTATCAATGTTTCTGCCACTAGATTTTTAACTGATGAAAAGATATTAAAATTTGATTGATGTTCAGTTCTAACAAGTGAAGGTAATCCATTTATAATGTTATAATTACTTTTTGCTCAAATATCTTGAAGTAAATGAGACACATTAATTTTATTAGTTCAAGTGGTATTGTTGTACCCAGGGACATTTTTGGTGTTGTACCATGAGACACTTGCAATTTTCATTTTTTTTACATTTTTCCAACCTTGCCATAAAGTAAGTCAGGTGGGCTTATCATGAAAACGTTAATTTTCAGTTCATTTCTTAAAAAAAATAATTAATTTCATGTTTTTGTCTATTATAATTCTTTTTTTTTTTTTCATAATGAACATTTCAAAATTAAAGCAATCAATATTTGTGGTTATCCAACTTGAATACGATTATGGGCCTAGCCAAGGGAAGGGTGGGCGTACTTTTCTTCATAAATCTTCAGAAAAAAATTTGTCACATTATTTTTCACATATAGGTATCTATAAAGGAGAAAAATTTTTAATTTAATTTTAAAAAAAAAATTGAGTATCTTCATAAAAAAACAATCTTTTTAAATTATATGAATGTGATGTAAAAAGAACCAAAGAAAATTGTAATTTTGTTACAGAAATTTTAAAAATTAAAAAAGAAAATGTGACTTATAAATTTATGAGACAAACCATAATTTTATTTCGAACAAAACGATGATGAAATAATTGTTAAGCGAGAACAAATCATTTTTTTGTTGACTAATATGTTGAATTTTGTTGAAGCAAATTAATTGTACCGACAGGTCATATTTTTAATAAAAATTTTTCTTAATTTTGCCATAATTTTATGAATGTCCCATGGGACAACAGGGTGTAGTACCAAGGAACAAAAAATGAATTACGTAAAATTCGTTTTATAAGGAATTGTGAAGGAGTTGAGAGAAGTTTGCGGGTTAAGTTTTTAGGCAGTGGTTCATGCTACAAGTTAAAACAAAAAAATTGATTGAGACTCGTTCAGTTATCTCCTTATCTCCTTGGCTTGTTCCAGGCGAAACGGATAAAATAATCAACCTTTTGACCGACGGATACGATCACATATTGGAAATTGAGACCGAAGAGAATATTATGGATGTGGTCGAACAACGTAACCACAAAACAACGTTGACCATCTTGAAAACGATACCACTATTCGAAGTACGTAAGGGTGATTAATTCTGCAACAGGTCAAATTATGGTATTTGACATGAAACGTAATGCGCAGTAGGCCCAGTCTTGTGATTGGAAATATTGTACATATATTAACATCAATCCTTCTCTATTCGTAAGTAAACAAAAAAATTACAGTATTCCATCAACAACAGTAGGCTATGCTGTGATCAACAAAAATAAATTAAACGATAATACCACACTTTCTTCTTGGTTTTCTTATAATTGCAATTCTTAATGTTAATACAAATGGTTTTTTTTTTTTTTTTTTTTTTTTTTAGTCCATCACATCTACTTGTTTTTGTGGTGCTGGCTGTGAGACTTAAGTATAGGCCTATAGCAGTTTACATAGGTCTAACATAATGAGTTTCTTTAGAAGTAGGTACCATTATTTGGAGTGGAAAACTGTTCATCTAAGATGCTTGTAGAACTCCCTTTATTTACAGTTGCTTCCATACCTATACAGGGTCTTTGGTGAGAGATCTGCCAGACTTGAAATTTGAATATAACCAGGTAGGTACCACAAAGAAAAAAATTCATCTTACAAGTTTCTCTATTTTTAAAACTGACTGGGTTATAAGATTATGAATTGTAAAAAGATAGACTACCTGTCATGCACTACGTATGAAAAGTTGACTAACCATAAATATTTAAGTTCGAACAATCTTTTTTTGAGATTTGTTTTGACAATTCCTACTTGAACTTGCATCTAAGTACTCAGCATCTCATATTAAATTTCTTTCTCAAATATTTCAAATACTGAATTCCAAATTTTCAAACTTGAAAACCCGATAACTCCGTCAGTTTTAAAAATAAGGCATAGGCTAAGATAAACTTTTTTCTTAATCAAGTCAGAATATACTCAGAACCGAAGTTTCAAAGCTCTCCCCTCTAATCGTTTATTAAATTTATTATCACTACATTACAAATTTTCAAATTTCCAAAACCTAAAAAATAGAGAAATTTGTAGTTGTAAGGAGAATGTTTTCTTAATGGTACCTGGTTATATCCAAATTTCAAGTCTGGCAGACTTCTCACCAAAGTATATAGATAGGGAGCTAAATTGATTAGAAGTTATCAATCTAAGGCTGCAACGTGACTTTGAGACTGAGCAATAACAGTTATGCTCACGCTCTTTATCAACAAATTTTTACGAGTGTTTTTACATGGCGATGCTCAACACTCAACGCTCATGTCAAACCCTTTGTCAAAATTTCAAAAAAAAAAATTAAATGTTGATAGTTATTTGTGATACATACGTGTCACACACTATTTTTTACAACACCATCCTTCACTCCAAATAATAGAAAAAAATTGACAACAACGAACAAAGTGTGAAATGTTTGTAAGGCTTCAAGGATACATATGTATATGATGGAGATGACATAATAGTGGTTTGCCAATACCACGTGTTTTACTTTTTAAAAACCTGATTGGAGGAAAAAATTGCCACGTCCATTTGTTTATAAGCACTAGCGTACAAATTACCGCGTTTCAGAGAATCTGATTATTCTGATTGGTCGATGTCGATTGATGTAGGGGTGGTTGTAGATGTTAATGACAGTCAATCCCATTGTAAAACAGCAACATGTCATCTTCATCATATATATATCCTCGAAGGTAGGTATAAGACAATGTCATTTACATCACAATTCTTACAGTAATCTCACTGGGTATCTGATATTTGTGAAAACAAAGGATGTATAGGAATTTTTGGTTCTGATTTTATTAAAACAAGAGATAGCTACTTAATTATCCAACATAAATGAAATGAAATTATAGAGAAAGCTTTAATGAATAAAATAAGCCAAAGGACAAAACATTTGAGTCCTAAAGGCTGGTTCACAATTAATGGTAATGGCAACGATAACAAGAGCTAGAATTAAAATGTAAAGGATAATTTCAATGGTCCATTCGCAATACTTTCTCGATGAAAATGGTAAATTATAAATAAATAAAATGAAAATAATATGAACTGTTCATGCGCTTTTTAGAAATCCGAGAACAAAATTAGAGAAGATGAGCTTCAGCCGACTATCCCATTTGTATTCTCAGACAATTCTCGTTCTTGGCTGAATGTGAACACCTCCATCTACATTTTATATTTTTATGATTCTCATTCTTCTTCTCGTTGCTGTTACCATTAATTGTGAACTGGCCTTTAAAAACTGAGAAAATTGCTTAATATACCCTTAATACAACTAATAATAAGGCTCAAAAACACCTATTTAATACAAAATTTTTTTGTTCTACAGTTGGTAAGTCCAGAACAAAAGAGTCTACTGTTAAAGTTCCTCTTTTATGCCAAATAACAGAGTGTTTAAAGTAAAATCGCACAGATAGCGCTCTGTTCAGTTTTCCAGTCTTTCTCTTTTTCTTTCTTATCAAACAAAATAACCTATAATTTTTAATCATCAGTATGCTCGTTTTTTCATTCGTTTTTGTCACATGTAAGTTCGTTTAATTAAAAGTTTAAAGCTTTCTCATGCCACAATTACTAAAAACTTAATATCTACTCTGGTGGCAGAAATTAAAAATACTGAAAGGGTAATCACGTACGTTTGATAACTGTTTTTAAGCACAAAATGGGCATTTTTGAAACAAAATATTTTATGTGAGAAATGAAAGTTTTGATAACTAAAACATGATTTTGTTGTATTATTGTTACTAGTATATGATAAAATTGACAGTTGTATAAAAAATAACACCAAAGTGAATATATGGATGCTTCTTTCCTTATAGGAAAAAGGATGTAAAAATATGTAAGCAATCTCCATAAACCTTTTCAGAAGTGATAGCACTTGATAAGCACCAGAACTCCACCACTACTGGACATACCAATTCTCTCATCTTCTATCAGCTCAAATTTCTTGATATTTGGATTATTTTATTCGTTGAAGCTTCCTCTAAAATTTCTATTATTTCGAATCGATAGTTATCACTTGTTTTAAGATAATTACAGAAACATACAGCTAATGAGATCTCCAATGCTCCTCATGAGCTGTGATTTAAAAACATGAAAAATATAGAAATAAGGAGCAATTAGAGTTTTATGTTCTGCTCATCTAAAGTTTCACATATTTCATGAAATTTATCATTGAATTTTTGGTAAATATGTCTATTATCATACCACTGAAGCCACATGCACATGATGCATACGCAGTATATATTCGAACTAGAAATATCATATCGTTGATATACTTTTGATCAGGCATTAGAGATCTCTTTGGCTGTAATGTCTCCAGATAATTAGGACTGAAAATTTGAATATTCACGAAGCTTTTAATGTGTATCAGTCAAATAGTAAGATATTGCATTCGGTTCTGACATCACGCAACATTGCCTTATACAAACAAAAGTATAATGTAACCCATGTGCACACGCCTCGGAATAATGAAGAAATCAATGCATAAAGAATTTACAGATGAGGCATAAAGTAACACATACGACAAAGTTGTGCATAAAGTGAAAAATGGTGCATAGGCTAACGAATTTACATTATGTAATATTTCAGAATCGTCTGTTTTATACAGAATCAAATTGCAAATAATTATCTAATTTATTGACAGGTGTTGCAAAAAATGAATTATAGGCTACCAAATACATTATGAAAGTGTAGGCTATGTTCTAAAAACACAATTTTGGTCAGTGCAGGATATACGAGAACGACTGCACGCATCTATCAGACAAAATGACAAACCGAGGACGATGGAATTGCTGAGGAAATGTGGTAAGGATGCTTCTTTAATGGCCGTTAGTCGGAGTGAAATGAGCAGATGTAGTTTACATATTGCAGTTCTGGCTCAGCGTAAGGATATCGTTAAATATCTGGTGAAAAAATTTCCTGCCACTTTGCACGTGGGCGACAATGTAGGTATTTGAAAAATTTACAAGGAAATGAGAAACGTGTTACAATAGTAAAAGAAAACAATAATAATTTGAGCTTAATGAATTGTATTGCAGCTGGAACGAACACCATTGCACTATGCCACAGCTTTGGAAAAGGTCGAAGAAATCAGCAACATACTTATTAAGGCTGGAGCTAGACGTACGGCTAAGGACTTGGTAATTATGTTAAGCTTGTTTGTGTGTTTTTTTCTTCACATACGAAGATGAAATTCCTAAACTTATTGCGAATAATGGCAAATACTAAAAAAGAATGAGTAATTTTCAGTGATAATGATTTGAAAGCAGTGTTGGGCAGGATTTGAATCATGAAATCTTGGAGTTAGAATTCGTAAATTAATTCAATTCCGAAGTTTTCATTGGATTCGTGATTTGATTCCTTTTTCAAATTTATAAAAAAGAAGGATTTGCGGCTCGAATCCATAAAAATGAACCCTACGAATTACAAACACTTTTTTTTTCTGTATTATCATTTTAATCATTTAATTTAGTTTGACCTTGTGCAAATTTTTTTTTTAATTTTAACAAAAATGCACAGAAAAGTGAGGAAAGTGAAAATAAAGAGCCAGACTTCGATCACTTAGTGCTGGATACTAGGGCTTGTAACTACAACCATAGCAAAAACAATAACCACTAAAAACTTAAACAAATTTACAACATTGATTTGGGAATCGATAGTAACCAAAACAAAAAAACTTCACATAACTAATAACTAATAACCAATAACCAATTCCCATAAAATACTGAAACCATTAACCAGAACGATGATCAGAAATAATCGGTTAGTATTGGTTTCTCTAAAATATCAATATTATTGATTATTTTTTTCAAAATTTACCAATTAGGTATGTCCTGGAAAATCAAAAATTATCGATAATTTGCCCTGTAGAAAATTCTTTTGTCTATTTTACTACAAATTTTGTCTCAACCAATATAACCAGTAACCACAACTATAAATAACCACAAAAGTTGTTTTTAGTTAACCAGAACAATAACCAGTAACCAAACAACTACATTTTGAACCAATACCTAACCAATAACCTGTAACCAATACAGATTTTTATTACTATCCAGTTACCAATAACCCTAAAAATGTTTTGGTTATAACAAACCTTACTGGATACCCAGGTAAACACACAAATCTACTGTAAAATTAAAATGGATATGAGTATCACTCGATTTCACTGAATTCCCAACAACAGACTTATATAGCTTCAAATTCACAGTGAAAACAGACAAAAAAATACCTCTACTTCCCAATTGCGCATGCTCAGAAAAACAATGTCTATTTTAGGACTTTAGTATGATTACAGATTTTGTTAACATTGGTGAAATAGGGCTGCTAGGTATCCAGTACTAAATGATCAAAGGAGCCAGAAGCTTTGGGCTGTGTCTGTGTACTTGTGTTGAATATTATGTTGCAAACCATGGAAATAAATCTCCAATTTGCCGCTTAAGTTGTAGGTAAAATATTTGTGATACCTACTTAGTAAATGGTTTCAAAAAATTTCGAATACAAATCCTTTTTAAACCCTAGAATTCGGATTCATGATTCGAATCATTTTTTACCATAAGGATTCGGATTCGAGAATCGAATTATTTTTTACTGGATTTTGCCCGATCCTGTTCGAGAGCTACTCTTAGTGGTGAACGGATATGTGAATCAAAAATTTGAGCTAAACTATAAATTAAAAATAATGCACGTATGGCTTCTTTAGGTGTAAATAAGAAATACCTATTGTAAAAAAAGTTGAAATTTGTTAAAAGATGAAACAAGGCTTTGAATCGTTAGAATTGAAATGTTACGATGTTTCAGTACAACAAAAACTAGTGGTCAGTATCAGTGGCTGAAGCTGATTACAATTAATGTGATAACATTTTCATATTATTTCACTTTAAATGACAGTGGGGTAATTCTCGGCTACTATTTCAATATATGTATTGATAAAATGTCGATATTTTGATATTTCATGATATTTCATGGGAAATCTATGGAAAATCTACTGTGTAACTGTAACTAAAATGGTATCTTATTTCCATCAGTTCCAAGGTAAACATAGGATTAATGTAAAATTGAAGTTTCATTTATCTGTAAGAATAAGAAGAATTCATAAAATGATCAATATTAAATAGATTTTAATAATTATTGGTGAATGGTGTATAATCAGTGAATGGGTTTTACTTTTGCGGATAAATTATTTCATCAAGTTAGGTACTTATAGGAAAGTCGATTGGTGAATCGAGTAGAATCCATCAATGATCCATCAATGGATTCTACTCAATTCACCGACTGATTTTCCTTTAATTTATAGTGAAATAATTCATCTGTGAATTGAGTAGAATCCGTCGATAGATTCTATTCTACTCGATTCACCGATTGACTTTCCTTCAATTTAATGATATAATTCATCGGCGAATCAAGAATGCATTGATGGATGAATTCATTTGCGAAATTCGTTGGCGTTATATTTACAAAGATAAATTAAGTTAGTTACCGTACCAAATTTGTAGATGAAACATAGAAAACCTCTGGATACTGCGAAGATTGATAACACAATAAACATATTATTACAGATTATACTTATTGAAATTCAAATGAATATAAAGATGAATACTTACAATTTTGTAATTTGAAAACATTATCAAAAAAACAACTAAGTACACTTTAAAATCATGAATATTAAAAATAATTCAAATCACTATTCACTCATTCTCATTCACTGATAAACCTTAGAAAAATTCCAGTAAATATTTTAGCTACTTAATATATTGATAAAAATTTGATTTCGATGTTAAATGGGAAATACATGTAAATAAATATCGATCTGGTTTATAAAAATTCGATATATAAAAAAATCTATATTTTTCGATGTTAAATGGAAAATGCATGTAAACCAATATCGATATTTTATCGATATGTGAGAAAAAATAGGAAAATAAAGAAACATCGAATTCGAAAACAGATCTCATATAGAAAATAAAAATGTTATCACATTAAAAATTTATCAAATTTCCTTTTACCACCTAAATAAAAAGCTCAAGCTTCGCCACTGTATACAGAACTAAAACTGAAAGGATTGAACCAAAATCAAGAACTATAAACCTTTAAAAAAGAACTTGTCTAGTACTAAAACTATAAGCGCAACACTTTTTTTGCCAATCGCTGATTTTTATCCCTTAATCACCCTTCCAATGGATACGCCATAGGCTAATTATTACGCCAACGAAGTAATTCTTAAAAGAAAATGTATAGGCCATTGAAAATTATCGTCGAAGTTCAATAGGTATGTTAATTTAGTTGCCTATTTGATCAAATTGTAGGCATTGAAGAGTCGAATTCATTCCTCATACGAATATTTATGTGTCATTTGCAGCCACTTGTACGTATACGCATCAAGGACGTGCGTAAAGGGGATCTGGGGGTTGGAGAATCCCCTCAAAATAAGTAAAAAATAGACTCCACGTTTGAAAATTGTGTGTTTTTCTCATTTTTTGATGATTTTTTGTTTCGGGAGAAGGATCAGAAGATACCACAGAAAATGTGTGAACCCAAGTGGACCCCCCTTACGACGGAGTAACCTTCGCCCTTGATATGCGTTGCATAAATTACAAATATTGTGGTGTGTGTGGCGTACTTATCGATTTGATGCTCAGCGCTGAGGTCGAAAGGTTGTCAGTATTCGAGACCGTATACGGTCACATTCAGGGCCCCAAATGGGCGGTATGCTCGGTTCGATTCAACTAATGCTCTCACACGTAACTGAAAAATAGACCATTGCCTGCCAAAGCTTGGCCAAACGCATTGTCAGATGCGAATAAAAAGCAAGAATGCACGAAGGTGAATTGAGTTGATAGCGCTTGATGAACATGACTCACACACAGCATACAATAATCTAATCTGAAATCTAAAATTTTGTTGTAAATTCAATTTCAGTTTTCACTCGCTGTTTTTAAATAATCGATGAATTTTTACTCCAAGGGAATAGTGAAGTTCTTTCAATAACTTTGATAGGCGAGTGTTGCACGGTTATATATTATAGATACTTGCAATCAGTAGGTAGGTAGTTAAAGGGTACACTCAAGTGAAAAACACGTGTATAGCACAATTATTAATAATAAATTATTTTCACGCCGTTTATTTTGAAATTCTTGTCAGATTATCATTCTTTTCTTTTCTACCGTACACTTAAATATAATTTTATTTAGATACTACAGTAAGGGCCGCTTAATCCGTCGCCTGTTAAACCGGTTTTTCGGATAAGGTGGCAAAATTTCCACGAACAGAACGAAAGGGGCCTTTTCTATATGTTTTTATCGGATAATCCGGAAATATTTTCTGTTTAATCCGGTGAAAAAAAAAAGAAACAAACAAGCAGAAAGATAAAGGCAAATTGTGTTTATTTTTGCACTTTCAAACGTAATTAGGCGATTTACCTACTCTAGAAAAAAAAAACAGCTGATAAAATATATTATATTTGATTAAATTGTAGATTAAAAAATGAAAAAACTCGAATTACTGATTTTATTCAAAAAAAATTATATTTCCAATTAGTTGCATTTTTTAATCAACAATTTAACAAAATACGTCGATAATAAATTATACTTTTTTTTTCTTTTTTTGTAAATGGTTATTACGTTTTTTGGTTATTCCGTTCCAATTAGACTGGGCCCGATTGAAACGGATTAAGCGGCGCCTACTGTACAACCATAAATTTGTATATTAACGAATTTAAATTACATTTACCTCATAATTTTTCAATTCCACAAAAAACAAAAATTAAAGATCATCCTGAAAAATAACTGTATAACTCACTAGGAGAAGGTTTTAAAGTAGGTACATCTTGCTGTGGATATAATTATGTTACCCAAATTATACTGAGTATCCGGCAGGGAACTAATTGCCAAATTTCGATGGTTGCCTTGCTGGCATATTAGTTCTAGAAATGTTTTTACTGTAATGGATACCGAACACAAAGAGAAAAGTGAAGCCAACCTCCGCTATCTTTGAATTGGACATAAGCACATATAAATACTAGGAATTTAAAGTCAAATTGTATTTTATATGGAGTATATTGCATTTGTGGGGACTCTCCCGTATGAGGTATAGGGGCTTGCACCCCTCAACGACAGTTGCCACCTCAAAGGGCTGGCAAACAATTGCCTCAATGACGTTAAACCATATTCACACGAACATTTGTACGTTCGTACTTGTACATATGTACAAGTACGATACATTGTACAGACTGTGATCAATTACCTGATAACAATCTTGGTGATGTCATGGCCCAGTACCAAACGCGTTGCGTCATTTCTTATCACCTTACAGAAACAGGAAACGACGCAACTGATGACATAATACCGTGTATGTGTGTCTGTATACGTGTACCAAATCCTGTATATAAACTCTCAGAACCAGCTCTAAAATTGCCAGTATTTGCTGAGGATTTGGCTCTCCCATACTTATAGTATAAAGTGGCAGAACACGCAATTAATTCTGTAGAATTTACCTTCTGGTAAGAATACTTCCTCACGACAAGGTATTCCACAGCATTTATTTGGGTTTTAGGCATATTATATATTAAAATGGACGTAATAAAGTAAGTAATGTCACATTTTTACTTTTGAACAAAAAAAATGTGGTTTTTTTGTATAAATCTACTTTCTTACGTTTTTTTTTCAACATACAATAAAACCAAAATTATAAATGCAATTTACTCCGTATAAAATACAATTTGACTTGAAAATTCTATTCCACCCACGTATTTAAATATGATGGTGCGTAAGCCCAATTCAAAGATGGCGGTGGTTGGCTTCAATTTTGTTCGTGTAAAATGACATGAGTTCGAAATCAAGTAAAATACCTATAAACATCTCCGAGTAGTACTTGATAATATTTTAAGAAACAAAATACCTACGTGATAGAAATATTCTGCATTTTTCAGCGAGATGAATTTTAAAACGCTAGGTATAGGAATCAACTGACAACCTTGAGTAGTAGGTACTGGATTAAACGAATAAAAATTGTTCTCTAAACATGCGGCCTACATTTAATATATGGAAGGATGCATAAAAATGTTGATCATCGATACAACGGTATAGTAGTTAGCATTTAGCACTAACGAACAATTCCTAACTATAGCAGAATGGAAAGTAATTTTCAGCCCTGTAAGTTTGAAACATTCAAATCCTCTCTAAATTTTTTTATTTTATTTCAACGTTGGCAGAGATGCGATATGAGCAATAATTATTGACCAAACAAACTGATAGTACCTTCATTGAAGCAGCTTGAATGATCAACACTTTTTTCATAAAGAATTTTCCTTTAAGGTTGATTATTTTTAGAATACACAATAAAACAACTTATTTTATTTTGTGATTCAGTTTGTTGCCCATAACTTCTTAATTATTTTTTGTAGAAAAAAAGTTCAATAAAGTTATTCCTCTTTCAATTTGATTGAAAAAAAAAAGTAACTTCCACTTTTTCCAAAAATATGTTTTCAATACTAGTTTTTGAAAACGAATACGCCCTAATACTACAAAAAACTTTTTTCAACTTTAATATCTCAACGCTCTTCAATATCTTAATTCCATTACCTTCGACACGAAACCATTAGGAATAATTGTATTTGAAAAACATAATTAAAATATTCCTCAAACCGAAACCCCTGTGCTCTTATTGGTAGTATGTTAGTAAACTTTAACCAAGGGAGAAGGTAAGATAGAGGAAAATGCAAAGGTGACAAACAAATTTCTAGCAAATATCAAGTAAACAATCGAAACGCGTTATGTTGAGATATGATGGTTCAGTTGCTCCACCAATAACTTCGTATGCGGCTCCAAATCACATTCGATAGAACTTCAGCCGCAGGAAACAGTGCCGTCTTGACGTGGCCCACTTCACGCATCCAACAATATTCGATGGTATGCTAGCTGGAAGCAATTTCGACGACTATAACAGAGAATCATTTCCTCTGTTACAGAAAGGACGCCAACCAACCTACTATTTCGTAAATAAAGAAGAGATACTGCGTATGCAACAGGAAGAAATTTACCTAAATCACCAACACATGGACGTCGGTACACGCAAAATGCGCTGAAACCTCATTGCTCATAATGGACACCTGTAACAACTTTTTCTTATTTTTTTCCTTTTTCATTCGTTTAAAAAATTTATCACAAATATAGTCAAATTCATCGTTTTTTATTACAATGCGTTTTTTTCTCGTTTTTTTCGTTTTTTACCATCGCTTTCATTTAATACGGGACTAATATAGACGAGAAAAAAAAAACAATAAATACGAACAAGAATGATAAAAGAGGCACAAAAAAATACTAGCTATCTATGAAATTTTAAAAATGATTTTTCTTTCGTTTGCTCTAAATTTTGTTCAGTCTAACACCTTTTACCAAAGAAAAACGGAAAAAAACAAAAATCATAAATGGAATGTTGAACAGTCAGTCTATGAAAACGACTACGACGATTTTTAAAAGAAACTATTTCGATATCCATCGATAACGAAAGAATGAACAAATTGTACGTATAATTATAACGTGAAAAAAAAAAGAAAATACGACGTCGCTATAAACAATTTGATTTTTATGACAAGAGAAAAAAAAATTGAAAAAATGTAAAAAAAAATCTTTATGTAAAATAACAAGAGGTCAAAGGCTATGTATGTTTAAACGAAGTATCGCCGTGTAACTTTTTCTCTTTTTTTTCTTCTTTTTTTCTCATTAATTTGTTGTTAATTTTTTTTTTTTGTTTCTGCCGATTCAATAAAGTGATTCCGCGTTCGAATTACGCGGTTTCTTCAATTTTTCCAAATTCTTCGTAACTAAGTCGTGTAACGTGGAATAGTGATTACGGATCTCGTGCAACACCAGCCATAATCCCAGATACTGTTTCTCGTCCAATTCTTCGACAGCTTTGCGATAATCTTCAATGTGGGGATATTTGGCGACCTGCGGAATTAAGGAGAGGGAAAAAATTAAATATTTCATTTGAGCTAATTAAATAATCGTTGAATTTAGTTAGACATTAGATCAGTAACTCTGACACTTTTGAAAATTACGTTGGCCCAGTATAAGCCAGCGAATACTACAAGTAATCAATTTAAATGCCAATTCTTAACACAAATGAAAGCGAAGAAACTCGTAAGTGGTTACGGATAGTATATACTGCTATAACAAAGCCGCTCAGATAGGTCAAACAAAAACTGAAATACCACGCTGAATGTAAGTTGAACCTGTGGAAAATATATTAATGCCAATCACTGACTACAGTCAGAAACTACAAAAAGTCAAAATTTTTCTACCGTTAAACCGAACCATATAGAAAATAATTCGTAGAATCATTTTTGACCAACAAGAACAGCATACTTCTGAATACTACAACACTGAACGATAGAACCGCCGAATTCTAATCATAAAATTGCGTCCACCTTCGCGGCAGAAGACAGAAACTAGTAAGTTAAACGTTACCGAAAGATACCTGCGCGTAAACCTTTCTATAGAAAACTTCACATTTTCCAAGAATTTTCACATTGAAAATCCCGTTATCTGACGGGAGTTCAGCTTTTGATTCGAACCTTAAGGGCCAAAGCAAGAACGATACTTGAGTAATTCTTACATTTTTTGCATTAGAAATTATATGGGTACATAATCATATACATATATATATATATATATATATATACACACACACACACACACACACACTAGCCGCCCTCGGTGCCAGCTTCGCTTGGCTTAATCACGAGAGTAGAAATAAGGGGCAATTTTATCAATATAATTTATACTATTCTTTTAATTTTAATTTTTTTATAAATAAGCATAAAATAATAAAATATATTATGATCTAATACAAATTTGAAGCTGAAATTAAAGTATTTGCAGTACAATGATTGGAATACTTTATTTCCAGATTTATTTAGACGTTATTTTCATTTGTCTTCAAACTTACCAAAAAAAATTAACTATTTTCAGTATTCAATAATTTAAACAGAAACCAAATTAAAGAAATTCAAGTACCCATTACCACCTCTTCAACTTCAGCCAATAAGAAATAAGGGTCTTACTCTTATTTCAATGATCACCCATTTGCAGCAATTAAAGCGCTATCTATTTCCACATTAAATCCTGAATGATAAAAAATCCCTCAACCAAAAAACTACCTACTGTAAAAAAATTATTGGCCATCAAATTCTACCCAATAATTTCTTTAATTTGAAAAGAAATACCAAATTCAAACTACAATATTATAGAGAAAGAAAGAGAGAGAAAAAGATAAGCATAGTGAAAGGTGAGATAGAGATAGCAATTTTAATCTTTCAACTAACGAAAATTGTAATCTATATTATAAAATTCAATTTCACTTTTTGCATATTTATTCGCAATTTTTGCAACATTCACAATATTTTAATTTTGAAAAAAACTGGTCTTCTTTCACTTCACGATTTCTCAGATTCTATTTAAGCTGCAAAATTAGGGTTTGTACTATTGAAAAGACGAGAAAATTTGCTAGAATTCTTTCATAAAATCGACTATAAAAAAACCACAAATTAATAAGAAATTTGCTGTTTTTTAATTTTTTATTTATTTCAAAAACCGATGGTAGAAAAAAATTTTCAGCGATGACCCTCACTACTTTTTCAACAACAAATTCATTTCCACCATCAGATTTCACTTAAAACAAATTAATCACGAAATAAAGACGATAGAAAATATAAGAAAAAAACTGGGCGCTTTGCGTATTACTACACACACGCACACACACACAAAGTGCTTTCTGCATATTTTGTCACCATCGGACATTGAAGATAACTTCCGTATGATTTTAGTCATCTAGAATTTGTAACTGGAAGGGTGGAGAGGGAGTGTATACCCCTCCTCCAAAGCTAGTAATATAATGAAAATAATGAAAAATATACAAATTTTACAGAACTGCTCAGATAATTATGAACGGATCGTAATAATAAATAGTCTATTTTACCAGGAATAAAATGAGCTACCTGATGATAGAAGAATAAAAAAAATTGGCGAAAGATTACCCATTAAACACATACATACGGAACACTTTTATATATTAGTGTAGATGTAGATAGATAGAAATATAGGTAACTCCATTAACATAGGTGATGCTTAAATCAATGCTAATACTTCAGTATCGTTCTTGCATTCAGGCCTACGAATATTATCCAAAATAAGATTTATAAAATACCAGTTGCCTCCTCCGAGTGATGTAAATTTTGGTTAGTTCACTTGATAAGAGTATTCCCTTCATTTACAAAGAAAATCTATTAAAATACAAATCTTTCTTCTCACACTATTCCTCCCTGTTATCTTTCTCTCCACTCACCCCCTTTATTCCCCTGCCAATCATTCTTCTCCTCTTAGTCATTCTCCTTCCATCATATAACTATCACTTTCCATTTTCCAAGGGCCCCAAAAAACTGCACTGCCTGTCTCACTTTCTCTCTCCATCTTCCTGAAAGACAAAAAATAATTTGTATGATATATCACTATAATAAACGTAAATCTGAGAAATTTATTCACATAACCCTTTATTATATCCCTACATTAAATTCGCATGTCTCAACTATCAAAATTTTTTATTTCCACTCTCAAACTATACAAGTATACTATTAACTATGGACAACTAGAACAGCTAGGAGATAAAGCAACAAAAGTAAAGATATCATAAACCAAGATTGGGAAGAAAAAGTCTAGGTGCAACAGGCGCGTGTAAACAACATTTTTAGTTCTCATTGGTTCTTATCACTCATCCGTTGGCAAAGAAAGAATCAAAGTATTTCAAGCACCCTTTGCACCAAAGATATTCCTTTCCCTGCACTTATTGTCTTCACTTTCTCATCAATTTAAGTAGTATATACATAGTAGGGATGGGAACTATCGGACTTTAAAACTGACAATTTTAACTTTAAAAAACCTTAAATTTGAAAACTATAGATAGTTATCGTAAGCAGCATGGCTTATCGATAACTATCGATCGTTATCCCGTCCCTAACACGTACTAATATATAGTCAGTTTCCACCGAATAGTGAATTGAACAGTAGTACCACATCTACTCCAGTAAAAGTCTTAGGTCAGCACAAGCCAAAGGGCCGCCCTTCAGGGCTTGTATATATTATGTATATTATACCTACACCCACGAATCGACAACTTAATTTCAAGCAGAGGAAGTATGAGGGAGGAGTTTTCAGTAACAAGCAATCCTTAACACAAAAGCAGTGTGAGATAAATAAAGGTAAGTCTAGAGGAAAACCAAGTCTATAGATGAAACTGTTCAGTGCATGCTCGCTCTGCGTAATAATACTAGTATTTTGATTTATCAGTATTTAAGGTCATCCAGGGTTTTCAAGTCATTAGCTAACGTTTTACTTTCGACATCTTATCACTCCACATCATATCGAATCTTAGAATTGAACTTGTCTAAATACAACAATGATTCAACGTAGAATGAAAATACTACTTGACAACGTAGGTTCAAACGTAGTCAAGCAAAGACAGAACGGACATGTAGCTGAATTTACACTTGAAACTACTCATACCTTAGAAACTAGTTTAGCTCGAGTAACATAATAACGCGATATCTGATCGAAGAAAGCAGCCGCTTCCGTTTCGACTGTCTGAATTTCAGCAAGCGTATCCTCTTGAATGGAGACTCCGAAATTATTACCGTCCTCGATTTTTGGAATCATGAAGGAAATCCACATTTTCAACTGCAATCAGGAATAAAATACGAAAGTTACACAACATCAGCAACCAATGGTCAAATTTAAAATTAAAAATAAAGTCATACTATGTTACTATCTTCGACGAGCTGCTTTATAGTTGGTTTTAAAACGTTAATTAATTTCGATAATCTCTTATTAGATAACGCCATTCCAGACGGAAAAGTAAACACCTTCGTGCCCGTCGTTGAATTTATATCCATTTCGATTTCCAATTTTCGTTTTTTAGCAAGAGGCGACGTACAACTGGGCGAATACAAAGCAGAACACGTTAGTGATAAAACAGAATTGAAACACGAAATTCAATTCACATCAGGGATGCAGAATGAAGCAATAAATAAGCATGAGTAGATAGATCTTGCGTAAGTATTTCACGAGTAAAAACGAAACGTGAACCACTTGACTTGAAAATGTACTGGCAAAAGCCTTTAGCTAAGATTCAACTTCCAGTATTCTTTAAGCGATTGCAAAATCGCGTAATATACGTAAAACAAATGATGGATTTTTCGATCTGAACAAATTTAACCAAGAATTTGGTGAAAATTTCCTCGATCAACGTCTGACGATGCGCGGAAAGAAAACGTCAATATAGATGTCATGTGAAAATATTTAGTTAGTACGAATGGAGATTAACAGCCAATCGTTTTTATCGGTACAGAGTTAGGAGATGAAAAACAGGTTTCTTCAAAATAACTGACTCCTTTATTGACCTGAAAAACCCGATTTTAAAAAACTAACAAATTTTTCCTTGTAGATCATGAATCAAAGAACATACTATTAAGATATTTAAGACCAGAATCTTCAGTGAAGATCTGTAAAGTGTTCCATTTTTCGACTCATGCTCGATCTTGCTTCAAGAATTTTCGAATTCATTTCACGAAATACAAATCAAGAAACTTTTTCAATCAAACGTTTGTTTCATACTATTAACAGCAGACAATCATTCAACTTGTTAAATCAACAATCTATAAGAAGAATGATTTGTCGAAATCAATAAATCACAGATATCAAAATTAATACTGCAAGTTTTGACACAATAGCAAATAAATAAAGGTCTCGATGAAGTAGAAAACTAGTATATCATCATCATCCCATACATTTGTCATAATTAACTTGAAGCTAAAAAAACTCACGCCCGAACTACTGAAATAAAATATTTGTATCTGAAGCAGACTCTTTTTTTTCTGCAATTTATACATTACTAAACGCCTACTCCACGCTTACTTGTTAAGGATCACAGGTTCGGGAATTGGGACATTGATGTCTTCGTGTAGGTTTTCTAAATGCTCCTCGTTCCATTCTGATAATTTAATCAGTTCATTCAAATGCACGATTTTTTTGGGAAACACATTGATGATCAAATCTTCACCCTAAAAATAAAAATGTACTGATTTTCAAGAAACGACTTCATTCCTGACAAAATGAAACTTTATCAACGCAACGATCAATGGTAAACGTACTTTCATCTTGAGACTGTCTTTAAATTTCTGAACCTACAATAAACAATATTCACAATAAGTACAATATAACTAAAAATTTATGATTAAAGCAATGTATAAACTTTTCACAAAGAGATATGAGGCAGTTAAAGGTAACCGAATTCACGCGTCAATTCGCTATTTTCTAATTGAATGAATGAAAAAATAGACCGACAAGGTCTCGTATGATAGCTGAACGAATATCACAAAGAACATAAACAAGATAATTCACAAGTATCGAAGAATCAAAATTCTCTGCTTGAGCTCCTGATCCTTACGCATCTACATATCGCGAGGTGATCAAGTTAGAACCCAGACCGAAAGACTATCCAAATTCCTTCTGCTGACTCCACTAAACCACTACGATACACTCCTCGGCGAGTGATATATCGAGCACAGCACTTTGCTACACAATTCTTTCAGCCTTTCGACAAATTTTGTCAACAATAAACACATTAATGACAAAATACCGACACAATTATACGTTTATCAAATCATGTATACCTCAATTATCGCTCCATCTGCCATCACTTTTCAACGATTCCCAGCACGATCTCCGAATAAATAAAGACACAGACTTAAAGGAGTTCGTTGTGTCGATTACTATGGTCTATTATTTCGTAATGGTCGATTCTTGCAATTCACGTTTTTCTAAACTTAACTTCGAAATAAACACGCGCGATTCGTACTTTACTGCGAACAAATAAAGCTGCGTGTTGATGGGAGACGAATGCCAATTTGAATACGGCAAAATTCTAATAGGCAATTACGGTGCTCGACAGAACGTCAACGAGAATGCTGATTACCTGTGAACTCGACGGCTGAACCGTTCAAGTTGTTGAAAGATCTTTACGATATTACTCACGATGAAGCAAGTTGAAGTAGTAAAAGCTCTCTAGTAGAAGTACACTATTGGAACGTGGTTTGCCGCCACGAAGAAGTAAATCTTTTCGAGAACACGACAAAGAATTTAGCTCCGATAGTAATGTTGGACGAAAACGGAAGCGAAATAAGCAAAAGAAACGTTTTACATAATATTCTTGTTTTCGTAAATTTGACATAGGTTCGTTAACGAAATTAGCGATGTTAAAACTATCGATAGATTCACGTGCATCAATATTTGATACTGTCGATGGAAATTGTAAAAAAATTAAATGCCAAAGGAAGACTCAGCCTCAGCTGTTCTTCTTGAAAATCTCAACAAGAGTTCTTCCTCTTCCCCACTTCCCAAGAGAGTCGTGACTGTGACTCAGAGACTGTCATTTAGAGAGATGAATGAATTTTGGCCGGTTTAATTTAAGGGAACATTGACACAGCCAGGGGGATAAATCCTCCCTTCGGATTTTTTTTAAAGCCGAATTTCACGAAGCGAGTCCTTTATGGTTTTCAATTTCATAAAAAATACTGACAATTGGTATTAAAAAATTTTTCATTAGCTCCGCTTCCGAAATTTTTATTTTTTAATTATAAATTCTCCTCCCCTCCAAAATGAATTGTGCCCACAGCTCTGGCTCAGAAGGTATGGTCGTGTAACGAATTTATTCGTCTATAATTTTATTGATGAATATATTCCTATACATGAACGAAGAAATATGGAATTATGTAAATAATAATGTATTGTTTACAAATTAGACTCTTCTTGTTTATGAGGACTCTTCTTCATATCCTCGAACTAGAAGTTAAAATTCCCCAATAAAAACTGAATTCCAAATACAAAATTTTTGACTTCATCCCGCTCACATTCAAAAGTCATACGAATGAACTGTGGAGCTGGGATCAAGAACCTTCTCTCCTAATTCAAAAAATTTGATCTAATACGATTTGTTACATTTCTGGAACAAATCTCCATTTTTTTAATCCAGATAAACCCCAATGTTACCTGCCATCAAACTGAGGAAGTGATGACATGTCCTCTTGTATGAAAAATTTGTTTATTGAAAATATGAACCAAAATTTACTACAATCCTGCTCATTTAAATGTACTGTTAATAATAACCAAACACTTGTGCACCTAATAGGTCACACAAAATTTGCAGTTATCAACTTCAGCTCTTTGACTGCAATGAATTCCATAACAAAAAAATCAGAAAAACTAAACATAAAAACAACTTCCCTGGAACCTTCATGTTAGAAATACCCTGTCACATCCAAATAAAAGATATCGATATTAATAATAAAAATACAATAATTATCCTACTGAAATCCCATTTTTCCAAATCAATCGAAGAGACAATGAAAACAGAAAACTACTTATCCTTACTGTGGACTTACTTTGCAGAATGCCTAGAACTTTTCAATCTTGCAAATAATCTTGCAACTTCAAAAGTATACAATCCAAACTGGAAAAAATTTGTCCCACATACTGCCCTTCTTAATAAACTAAAAAATAAAATAAAATCCGTTTAATAGAAAATACCCAATTTAGAAAACAAAGATGGTTTAAGCTTGGTTAATACGATACTCCTCATTTGGTTACTAATACTGACAATTATCTTAATTATTATAAGTTATTTAAAATTGAATCCCCTTTGAACTAGGGCTTGTAACCACAATCATAACCAGAACAATAACCGCTAAAAACCTAAAAAAATTGACAATTTTGATTTTGGAACCAATAACCATAACAAAAAAATTTCACCTAACCAATAACCAATAACCAATTCCCACAAAATTCTGAAACAATTAACCAGAATAATAACCAGAAAGAATAAGTTTTTATTGATTTTTCTGAAATATCAACATCATTGATTTTTTTTTTTTTCAGAAATTACCAATTATTTCCTAAAAAATTATGAATTATCGATAATTTGAAATGAATAAAAAATTTTTGACTATTTTACCACAAATTTTGTTTCAACCAATAACCAGAAAAGTTGTTTTGGTTAATTAGAACAATAACTAATAACAAAACCTGTAAATTTTTAACCAATAACCAGTAACCAGTAAGCAATATGGATTTCTATTGGTTCCCTGTAACCAATAACCCCAAAAATATTTTAGTTACAAGCCCTACTTCAAACTACTATAAATATTTCAAAAAGTATAGCATTGTAAAACATAATGCAAAAAAATACAATCTATGTTGTTTTATAAGATGTACCTATATACTTTAGGAAATTAAAATATGTTATTATACTTAATTTTAAATCCTAAGTATACCTAATAGCATTTTATGACATTATTTTTATATCAATGCATAAATATACATATCCTTATATTATTTAATGTACAAAAAATTTTTTCCTGTGATTATAATTTGGAAAATTTTTTTTATCTCCATGGAGAATTATGTGTAATGGATTTATTTGTTTATAATTTTATTGACAAATACATTCCTACACACGAACAAAAAAATATGGAATTATGTAAACAATAATGTATTGTTTACGAATTAGACTCTTCTTCTTCTTTATGACAAGTGTTCTTCTTCTTCCAATTTTTTCTTCTTCTTCTTCCAACAAATACTTCTTATTCTTCCTCACTAATTATACATACACACCAATACCTATTTTACACTAATCACAGTGAACAGTATTACACCCAATTTAGTATATAAACTCCCAAGATAACAATTATAACCTTTTGTTGAATTATTACTTCTAATCCAGACAGTTGAAACCATACTGAATATTATGTAAACTTACATGTACTGCATGAACAAAATTATTATATTTTAAAATTACAAATTATGTTGTTACATTTCATTTAAAGACTGAATCCAAAAAATTAAGGTCTACCATATGAGTGTGAATAATAAATTATTTAAAACAATTGACATTTAGAGGTTTTAATACTCAGTTTGATATTGATTTACTCGTGTAAAATATAACACATAAAAAATGTTCATTCTGGTACGATACATTACTCTTTTATGCCATTATAGGTCGACATTTTTCCATTCAAATATTTTATTCGACTCGGAAGGTGACTAAAATTGGCCTATGGTCACTCCCCCCTAAGAAAAAACTTATTAAAATTTGCTGCTCGGAGTGAGAGGAAAGTGGAAAATTTTTTTCATCAAATCCTCCTGTCAGAAAATCTTGGTCACGCCTCTTTAGGGAAAGCATGGGAAGACGAATGAAAATTAAAATCATTCTTAAATATTGTATAAAAGAAATACAGGGCTGTAGGGAGAAAATTCATGCCCAGAAAAAAGATTTAGGAACCTTCCAAAAAATTAAAAATTGCATCTATATTCAGCCCAGAAACTAAAATTTATCTGCAGGAGACTTTTTGACAGTTGGGAAAATCGAACCCAGTTGTTCATATGCAGTTGGGAGTTTGGGACTTCGGAAAATTCCCAAAATCGTGCTGAACAAAAAGAAAGAAACAAACAAAAATTTTGGAATAGTTTTGAGGATTAAAAAATTATAAAGACAAACATGAAAATTTTCAGTTGGGAATTTCAAACGTTTTCAGTTGGGAATTTTTGATTTTCTCCCCTCCCCCAACCAAAAAAAAATGGCTTTGGCACCTCGCTGACGCAGGATATCGACCAATCGACCCCATCGCTGAAATTCTGTCGATACTCTGGATCGATAATATCATCATAGATAAAAATTATAAAATGATTGGAAAAATTATGGCAGAAGAACTTCTGTAAAAATTAAAGAGGGAAATCGAAAGTTACCTGAAAAGTTCAGATTCCGAGTATGTTTCAAGCAGGCTTAAAAATTTTCAAAATATTCAAAACATTTATCGTCTATGGCTACATTTGTCTATCAACTAATGAAACCTCTGTAACCCGCTATTTCTCGAACATTAGTGTCGTACAAGTTGCATACTTACACTTCTGCAGGAATAATTCCTCGTTCCAAGCGATTAGGTATTTCATTCAAAAATATTTTTGAAAGTATACATAAAATTCAGGCACGAGGGGAAAATTTTTGACCCATCCAAAAAATTAAAAATCGCATCTGCGTCTACTTTTTCTTTTTTTCTCTCGGAAAATTCCTGGCCCATAAAGAAGCCCGGGTCAAAGGAAATTCCCCCTCTCTTCCACCCTCTTCATGCTTCAACCTCATTATCGTTGAATCGTTAATAAAATTAGTACCTATAATTTTTCATTACTAATTATCTGCGAAATCAAAGTAGATTTATATAGTGATTTTGTGCCTAGGTCCATGTGATTGCCTATACTGTATTAGCTTGAATGTTGATCAGTCCCCTCGTAAAAGCAACAGGTAAGTGACGTAATCCTAACAACGTGTACGTTTTAGCAACTTGAATCTTAAATTAATATCATGTGAATGGTGTCCTTTCTTTCACAGATGAATTCGATTAAATTATTTGTGAGTGTAGTTTATATTGTAGGTTGGTAGTTTACGTAGTCTACCTATAGGCTATTCTAGTTTTCACAAGGAGATCGGTTGATAAGGTCCATTATTCGCGTATCATCCGATTGATACGGTTTCATTTTTGTTTTATAGTTGCATGTACCTTATCGCGTAGGTAGGTAATAAAACAGCAGCATTGCTAAACTAATGATAAAAATCTGTGTTTATTGGACTCGAAAAAATAATCAAAATAAATCTCAAATACTTAGGCCTCTCAAATTAAAAATTTGTCCTATTTTATCAAATTTAAATTTTTCTTATCGACCAACTGAACAATTTTTCGCGAGAAAACAATGTAAGATTAAGAAAAATGTGGCGATAAAATATCAATATTCGCAAAATAAGTTATAAGTAGTAGGTAAGTGAATACAGTTTACTATTTGTTTGACATTCAAGGGTATTTCAGATTCAGTGTGTGTCACCGAGGCTAACGCCGTTTTACTAATTCCATTATTATTATTATTTTTTATTCACATAAAAAGACCAACGAACCAAAGCCAGTTAATGTTCATATGCAAGCCTAATTTATTATTGAATAACTACGTAGGCGAGTCCTGGGTGTTTCCTTTAACTCGCCTAATTTCAATTTCTAGGGTCCATACTATTGCCAGGCGGCCTTTAATGCTTCTACATCTCTTAATTTTTCAATCATTCATCCAATGTTTGAAGCAGTACCTAACGAATAACATTACGTATTATTCTATGCATTTAACATTCTGCTAATAGTTACCCCAACAAAAATTAAGCCCTAAACAGAATTAGGTATGCATGAAATTTTCGTCACCTTAGAATGAAATTACCAAGTCCAAAAATACTATTTTTCAGAAGAATGAAAAGAAAGTTCAGAATGTTGATATTTTTCAGTTATTGCAATGCAACGTAGTCTGTGGAACCAATTATAGTATGTTAATAAGAGGAACCAAGTATAGATATTCTGCACAAAAAAATTGAAATTTCTTTATTTTCCTCCAAATTAATGGACTTAAGGTGTGGTATTGAACAAAATTAACTTCCAGAGGTATCTTATGTCCTACATAAGTTACTTTTGTACTGAGCACTGAATAAAAATGTTGGTGCAAATAGCTTATCTTGGACATGAGTTAGTTTTACGCTAATAAATTACTAATCAAAAAAAGTGAAGTTAGGTTACTTCTACACAAATTAATTCTTTCACCCAGAAAATAAAGTAGCTTAACTTGGACTTGAGATAGTTCTGCACAAATAAATAATAAAATAGTGGAGTTAAGTTAGTTCTGCATGAACAAATTCTTTCACACCCTTACATAAGATAGTATGCATTTGGTTTTTATTTTAATTTCTAAGCAGTATGGACTTGAGATGGCTTCACTAAACGATAGAGTGCAGCGCAAGGAGAATTTTGGTATGCATAACACAAAAATGGCACTTTCGAATATTCTTGTAACAATCATAGGAGTTAAGAGATAAAATAATAAAAAATTAGTACTCTTTCAAAATCAAAATAATCCGTGTTGTTTTCTATAACTGAGAAGCTGAAATTTAACATAGACATAGAGGTGGGAAAAGGTATTAGTATACCGAGATTTTCGGTCAGTACCTAATCAATTTATGTACCTAGTCTAGGCATCATTTTTTATATTTTTACTTTTTACTGTAGAGCTTTGTCATAATGACAAATTTATGGCTAAAATACATATAACACTGAACTGCAGAAGTACAACCTTAAATCAGTCAAATGTAATTTATAGTTCATTATCAAATTTATTAATACTTATTGTCTTTTCCTTTGACTAGATTTCTTCTTACCACAATTATATTAAGAGAAGCAAAAAAGTTCCTATTAATCAGTGGCTGGGGTCAGGGAAGACAAGGTAGATATCGTCTACCCACATGATGAATTCTATACTTATAGCAGAAGAAAATAAAAAGAAAAGAAAAAAGAAATGATTACAAAAAAAAATGAAAAAGAAACAGAGCAGGGATTTTCTATGCTATACCCTTTTAATATTGACTCCCGAAGATGCACTCCTATTGAAATCTACCTGACATACCAGCAGTAAAATCTTGTAGATAGACATTTTTAAAACTGTCTCCGACAAAATCATGTGGGGGCATGTTTTTTTTTGTCCCATTTTATAAAGGCCAGAGTAGACAATTTTGAAATTGTTCCCATGTATTTGAGAGCTCCGAGTGCATATGATAAATTTTTTATTTTTTTCAAACTGGATAATATTATACCTATACCAAATCTTGTAAAAAAAGGAGTGAATTCCACTGGGGCTTAATCCATGAAGGATTGATGTGTAAACATAATAATAGTGTGGTTGTGTGCACGTGCAACACAATGTAAAACACACCCACATGTCATACAACACACATAAATGAGAGTTACAATTGTAAAAGTTACAGTTACGCAAATCTGAAGATTGTAATTCTCATTTAGCCCTACCATAAACCGAGCCTAACATGTTTACCCATACAAAAGTTAACTGTCTTCCTAAACAAATTTTTCACGCTACGCCACTGGTTAGGAAATTAGTTGTTTCAGTCTTTGAATACAATTACATGTTATGAAGAGCTGATTCGTATATTTCTATACTTAGTTACAATCAGACATAGATGACGTTTTTGGAAAATGAAATTACTCAGTTTTGCACCTTACTATACTTAGAATACCAATATATATAGACAGTGCTAGATTAGCGTCTCAGCCACTTTGTTCAAATTTTTTATTGTTACCCATACGCACTGGCCTATACAATATTATAAATAATATAATTATTTTCTTTCAAAGTTTTTGAAAAGAACTAGGCAAATAAATTTCAAGCTAAAAGTTTGCCGCCTCACAAATTTGCTGCTCTGTTTGACTGCACAGTCTGTACCCAGGATAGATCTGGCACTGTATATACATACACGTCTTGAGTTATTTCATTCTCCGAAACACTGTATGGTTAAAGAATGGAACTAAGAGAATCAACCCTCTATTACCTATAAATATATACTGACAAATTTCAAAGACACAAGCTCTCATACGTATGTGTAGAACTAATTGCATATTATTAAGCGCGGCTAGTGTGAAGGTTAACTCTGTAGGTACGGATTGAAGATAGGGACCCGGTCAAAAGAACCTTTTTTTTAATGTACCCGATGAGTACAATAAGATACCATAATCAAAATTCATATGTAAAGAATTTTGTGAACTTCCTCATTTGATTTAGCTACGAAAATTTTAAAACTTTGAAAACCTCTATCTCTGAAACCAGCAAAGTCCAGACCTATGTTGATAGAAACTTCTTTCAGTTTACTCGACTAGTTCTACAATAGCTCTTTGGCTGAAAAGAAGATTTTTGGACTTACCAACTATACATATAATCTTTAGGCAGGTAACAAGCCTCAACGACTCTGATTTTACCGTATTTTTAGGAACAAATGCCAGCCCCCACCCAAACAAAAAGCTACGACAACCGTACACTGGAATACGAGATTGAAAATGTTAGCCAGCGAGGATGAAACGGATTTTGTGAAGCAGTTGCGTTATCTGGACAGGACAGTTGAGAAGAATTCCCAACAGAATGTCTACCGGAGCGACATCGCTTACGAGAATGTTTACGCGCGCAGATACCGGTTCACCTGCAAGGACTGCCATTCGCAGTTCAACAAGAAGCACTTCTACAAGCACCATATCCGCGCTCATCGACCGATGTATGAGTGCGCATTCTGCAACGCGTGCTTCGTCAGCAAGAACCATTTACAGCCACACATTCTGCTGCACATGTCCGCAAATATGTTCAAATGTGTGCACTGCGAATCTGCATTTGCAACCAAGGAACTCCTTGTTGAGCATGTTGGCTGCCACGACGCCATATTTTTCGAGTGTGACCGATGCGAAGCGAAATTTGTCGAAGATGGAGACTTGCAGCGCCATAAGAAACGTCATTTGAGCTCCGGGCAGATGATACATGTGTTTCAACGGGGTGAGGTGGAATCGCAACAGGAAATGCTCCAAATGAACGAGCAGCAGCAGCAGCAGTCACCAGGGAGACAGCCAGTGAAACAGGAACTGGAGCAACAGCAGCGCCAGGAGCCAAAAATAGTACAACTGAACGGAGAGCAGGCAGTGGAGCGTCAGATGCCAATATGGGAATCAGAGGGTACAGAAACGGCTTCATTGAGAGTGAATTTACCAAAACTGCTGCTTACCACCGGAAGACGTTATTACGTGTGTGGTTTGTGCTGTATTTATTTTTTAAATAAGCGAAAATTTTGCCGACACAACGACATTCATAGATGTTCCTAAGGCAAAAAGTTTTTAGCATTTTTACAGCTTACGCGGTGCCACATTCCTTATTAACTGCAGTTTAATTGGCCCTTTGACTATATAGCTTAATGGACTGCTAAAACTGATAAGAAATACATAGGGTTAAATGGAACACTGCTGAAGCCACTGTTAACAGGCATTCTTTTTACAAAAAACAACCTTTGGTGATAAGTGAAAGTACAAACACGTAGTGAAACTTAAAAGAATATCATTCTCTCAAGTTTTACTTACAAGTTTACTCACTCTCAATTCGTAGGTACATATTTTCGTCAAAGATTGTATAACGATTCAGAACCTACATAAGTAAAGTGTTTTGGATTTGGGTGAATTTTCCAAGGAGTTATTGCATAAATTTTCTACCAAACACCCATTTTCTTTTGTATTATTTTTCAGAGTAAAGTTAGCGGGAAATCAGAAATTCAATTCCAAAATGATTAAGAAAATCGAAAACAATCAGAATCAAACTCGCTATTCAAAAAACGATTGTCAATGAATTTAACACTTTGTTTCAGGATAATATTATAAACATGTTCTAATGCTCATTCACATTCAAAGAGAAAAAAGATATACATAACTGAAAATTTGGAAAATGCTTTTTAAATTTTGGAAGCTCAGTCTAATGCTCAACCACCAAACTATGAATAACAAAGATTTTTTCAGATGCATCGATTCATGTGAGTACCTAAAAATCTAGATTAAGACTAATATAGAACAAAAAAAAAATCAAAACTTAAACGTACAAAACTGTTTTTATTCCTGAGAAGAATACTCATCTATAAATCTATAATGATGCTGAAAATATCAATTTTCAAGTAAGTAGGTACTTAAAGGTACGTGAATTTTTTTCTCGCTGCTTTAAAGCGAGTGCGATTCATCAACAATTTTGTAGAATTAAAACTTACATTTTCATATTCTGAAGAGTTCGTCGATTAATTTAAATAATTATTCGAACGTTTCACTCATTAATTTCAGACAATAAATTGGTATAGCGTTCTAATATTTCACTAGTATCTGCTTATATTGTTAGGAGTCCAGAAAATATAACTCAATACAAATTCAGTTTTCACACAAAGAACCTTTTTCAAAAAGTAACACCTGCATTGTTTGGCTTCAAGATTTTATCAGTTCTAGCAGTCCATTAAGCTATATAGTCAAAGAATTGGCCATATGAGGGGTGCCCATTAGTTCAATCGAATGGGTCACCATTAATAATTTCTAATGAGAAGAAAGTTCGGTTTTTTCAAGTGGATCACAAGGAAAACTTACACTTTTTTCTTATGCCTAATCATAGAGAGATACGCAAGTTTCATCGTTACATTCCTTCACGAGAATATCACTCATGATTTCTGGCATCTAAATGTAGAAAATATGTTATTGGCTAAGTTACTTTTTTTAATCTAACTTCATTTAAATCTATATGCAACAATGATAGGGCTGTACCTATCATTTACCAATATACTAAGTAATAATTTTATTCCTATAAGAACTTTTTTGACCATAGCACTTACTGTATACCTATGTACTCAAGTGGGTGAAAAATATTTAAGTTACTGACTGGCTTAAGTATTTTTTCCCTTAAAAATTTCTGTCATATTCTTTCGTTCAAATTTTTTGTTCTCTCACTACAAAATAATCGTAAATTGAATTTCTTGGTTTTAATTTATATCTACGTTATAAAGCGAAGCGTCGTAAAAAGGAAAAAAAACGTAAGTTTAGCGGATTAAATTAGGTACTTATTCTGTAATTAAAAAGAATTACTACTAAAAACGTTTTTTTTTTTTTGGTTTTTTTCAAAAATTTTTTTAAGCCCCTTTTCATGGGTAAGTCTTGGAAAAAGTGCTATAACTACCGAATTTAAAAAAATTTTAGTTTAACAATGTCTGTACGCGTGTTTTATTTAAAACCTAAATTTATTTAAAAATGGCAGGATCAAACGTTTTGGGAAATACTAGGATTGACTAATGTTAGTATATATGTACATATAATTTGAACTGATTGAATAAGATTTATAGCTTACCAGCCAATATCGAATTGACTAGAGAAGCACTCCTATAGAAGTGAAGTGAATCCTTTACTAGGCACTGAAGCTGATAAATTTTTGGGTACCTTATTATTGTTTCGTTGCCACCTGCGCTCTCCAAAAATTTATTTTGGCTAGTAGGTAAAACAAAGTTAAAAATCACTCCTCTTAAACATGTAATTTTAAGCAGTAGTCACAAAATTTGAGACAGACATTAATTTTACGTTATTTGAATATTTTACAGAATTCCGTAAAAATTAGCTCGTGAGACCAAATCTGATGGGAATTTGGTACCTACTCCAGATAACTAAAAAACAAAAAAGTCCTGGAAAATAGGTTTTTAGCAATAAAACACTGATAGATCGATATTTTTGCTCAAGATATCAATAACTAGGTATCCATAATTTTTTGTAATTTTTTTACCTGAACTAGCATTGATATATCGATATATTTGCTAGATATCGATAACTGTCGATATTTTCTATAATTTTTTCAAGTTTTTAGAAATGAGGTTTTTTTTATTTTTAAGTTATTGAAGAAAATTGGCAACTGAGTTTTCTAGCAACAGGGTTTTTTGGCAAAGTAAAGCTGCGTTTTTTTTTTTTGAAAATCTGATAGAAAGCTGTCTATTATCACCTTCCGCCAAGGCATATTTTTCCATCTCAATTCTCAGTCTTGGTACCTTGAAGGCGTTTTAGGTACATGGTGGTACGATTATTTATGAATGATACGTAAGTATTCTACAATCTGGCTGGGATTAAGGGTGTGGTGAGAAAGCATCTATATTGGGCCATAAGATTTCGGGGTTTTGAGGGCGGCATTTCGGATAGCTAATGAATTTTAAGCCAAAATAGTTCTTTTTAATTTTAATTTTTTTTACTTAAAACAGGACCTTACATCAAAGGGATTTTGATCTGCTCTCACCGTTACTTGAAAAAAGTGCTCTACGAGCAACAAAAATTGGAGAAAATTGTATGAAAATTGGAATATGAGGAGGATTAGCAAAATATAAAATTCCATCCTCTCAAATGAGAATAAGGATTATAATGAATTACAGAAATCTGAAGAGTATGAGTAAATTACATAAAGTTTTTTCTTAACCGTATTCGCTCGCAACTACACTGTATTTCGAGTTTGAAAAACTACTCATAAATCACTATATTATGGTTAATGCTGGTACAGAGTTAAAACCGTTAATCAAACCACGACTTCAATCCATGCAAAAATCTCGGCGTTGAACTTCAACACACGGAAGATATCAAAGAAATTTTAATCAAACATTATTTTCAAGAATTTCTCGATTTAATGATTTATTTACTAGTTACAGATGCTTACATTACAAAGTTGACAACAAATATAGGTTTCACTTTTTTTCTTTATTTTTTCATTTCTTTATTCCAACACATAAAAGAAATAAGATTTGATTTCGGTACAATCTAATAGCGAGTCGACGAAAACGGGACAATACTTGCAGTCTGAACAAACAGAATATCACTGTATAAATCATGAATGAATTTCAAAATGACTGTTTTTACTATTCTTATCAAATTGGCTCACGTAATTACGTAATAAAAAAAATTGTCATAAGTACAAAACGTAAACAAAGTTCTTAAAAGAAAACTGATTTCCAAAAATACAAAAAAAAAAAAAAAGTGTAAAGCTAAAAAATTGAATACTTTTCTTTAAAAAATTCGTTGTTATAAAACGTAACTAGAAAAATGAGAATTAAAAGTTAAATGAGCACATATTCGATTCAAAAGATAGAAAGGAGAGACAAAATTGTAATAATTCGTACATGAAAAAAAAATGGAAACATTATGAGGCTTTGATTTTTACTAAGTGGCATAGCAGACTAAGTAATAACACAACGTAGGACACTAATAATTGAATGGGTAGTACATTATTGTAAAAAAAAAAAAAAAAAAAAAAAAAAGCAATTCTTACGTAGATATTTAAAATATCCTATCAAGGCAATTAGGCTTACATGTGGCGTGAAGGGGAACGAAGGGGATATCTTTACATAATCTACAAAATTTTATGTACATACAACTAAAGAAAAAAGGAAATGAAAAGAAATTCGTTATTTCATGGTATAAAATACGATAAAATTTAAAACAAAAACAATCTGATCCGCGCACGAATGAAAAACTAAAAATCGTTAATACCCTTCTGATATACGAGCTTTCCAAACGATATTTATTGCACATTTTATTAGAATATGTATTATATTCTGAATATACATACTTTTGCAATTTTTTTTTCTCAAAAAAACAATTTTCACGTCAATAAATACCGATTCTTTCGACAGTGTACAATTATTAACAAAATAAACAAAAAGGAAAAGAAACGTAAGAGAGAGACAGAGAGAATAGAGAGAAAAAAATGGTAAAATTAATCGATGCTACGAGTTAGCAAAACTTAGAAAATTGAGAAATTATTTATCACTAATAATAAAATTTCGAGAACGCGAAATCACAACAAGAAAATAATATCTGGCTTAGCAATACGAAATTCGACATCGATATCGTATATCGCCCGCATTAAATGTAAAATAATAGAAAAAAAAAATTAATTTAAACGTGCGGAACTCGTGGAAATAGGTTTTCCACATTTTCTTTTAGACTTTTAGCAGTTTTTTTTTTATTGTAAATTTATTTTTAATCAAATTTAAGTACATGTTAGGAACAATAATACAAAAATTAAATAAATAAAAATTATATAAACGAGTAAAGATAAATAAATAGAAGACAAAGAAAAGGGAGATAAAATAAAAACAAAAACAAACGACATAAGTAGGTTTTACTGGGAGGAGAAAAAAAATGTTTTATTAACACCGAGTGATGTTTTAGTTATCCGTGATTTTAATTTGTATGTTGGTAATAAATTTGGAGAAAAAAAGTAAATTTTCTAAAATGAGGTAATTCGGTCATATTTCTTTCAATAATGCTGATTTGGCGTTTTTCAGTTTATCTAAACGTCTCTGTAGATGCATATTGGCTGTTTCGAGTTCTTCAACCCTTGACTGCGCTTCACGCAGCTGTAAAAGAAAACAGATTGCAATATAAATTTTCTGCCAAGATATTTCAGTGGTGGCAGAATCGGAATTTCTAGAACTGTGGAATCAGCACTTCGCACATAATTTAAAAACGCTAACTATTCAATGGATGTGAGAAGTTCACTCTAATAACCATTATTACTTCAAGTTCGAAGTCGTATAATTGTTGCATCGTCCAAATAAATTTGATATAAAATTTTGGTACCGAAATTCATAAAAGATTAATTATTTCCAAATCTTTAAAAAACACTTTTAAAGGAAAAATCACATTTGGTTTTGGCTGATTTTGGCATACTTTAACGACTTCCTTTGGTGAAGCGAATTATCCTTAATCGTTAAAACCAAGTCGGTTATGAATTCATCGGTTTTTCATATCCATTGTAAAACAGTAATTTAATACCTAAGCAAAAGCTAACGAAACACGAAAAGATACACAAAAAATCCCTCCCTTTACGGTATAAAGAAGGTTATAGCCGAATAAGCACCGGAAATCGATCTCTGAGTCGAATTGGCTGAATTGTCTCAAAATGCTGTTTCTAGGATCTAGATTTAGATTCAATTTTTCAAAATATCGGCAACGAAATGTTCAAGTTTTTGGATTTTGAAAACACATTTTACATCAAAATCTACTCTTCAGCATCACACAAGATTGCAGAATGTTACGAAAGTACTGAAAACCTACAAGTAAAATTTTCTCATTTCTCCTCAAAACAATAATGGCACTAAAAATTAGAAAAATGTTCATAAGTTGTGATAACTTGATGCGGGTGGTAGAAAACAACAAAAAATTTCTTAACAATGCCCCATTTCATCGGATTTAGCGAGAAATTGACGAGCTGAAGCACGTATCCACACAAAGCACACCATTTGAAAGCGACAAAAAGACTAAAGTAAACTCACTTCACGCTGCAGTTTTCGCTTCTCAACTTTTAATTCGTCTTCAATTTTTTCCGAAGTTTCAGCAGCTGACTTATACCTAATAACTTGACTTTCTAGTCTGGCAACCTAAAAAAAAAAAAAGTAAATATTTGTTACATTCGCCATTTTATTGTGTTTTAACCTCAAGATGTGTAGAATCCACGACACTAAAAAACTTAATTTTTAACTTCTGTTAATAACGCTTTAAAAAATTTTCTAGAAAATATAACGGTTGCTCAAAAACCATCTCAAACTAAAATTTATGGCAAAAAACAAAAATATTTCGAAAATTTTCCTAGTTTCTTTTAATGAAATTAATATCTTATCGTGGGCTCCTCAGAATAATAAATTATGAAGCTTTTAGGTACAGATGGAATTTCATTCATTTACTCAGAACAGAAAATAAATATTTCATTTAAAGCAGCATTTCCTCAACTTTGTTTGAGAGAAAAAAAAAGCGATTTTTCGACAATTTTTCAATTTTTACAAGTTCTTTTTTCTACCCTCGTAAAAGCAAAACTGCTTGATTAAAATAGTTATTCCTTATCCGGCAAAGCTGAATATTTAAACAGATTTTCATTCAACAGATTCACAAGTTTCAAAACACGACTTCCTAAAATTATTTTACAAGAAAAAAATCAAAAAATTATTAAATTATTGTGAAAAACTTCGATAATTTCAAGTTCTGAAATATTTACGAGTACACGCGGTAATTCTGCGAGTACATTATTACCGATTCTAAAATCAATTCGTCCACCATCAAATAAGTTCAAATTCCCCTCAATTTCACAGAGTGGAACCACTTAGTACTTACATTAGCTTGTAACGTTGATATGTCTTGTTCAGCCTTTTGCCATTTAAATTTATAATCACCGACTAGTCGAGAAGTCTCTCCTATAACAACAATAACAAATAAGGTAAATTATAATTCGCATCCGAATGTTCATGTCATAGATGTAGACTACGGATAAAATTCACAATACACACTCGATTCATCGAAATCTTCATTATCCGAACCATTCATCATACTGTAGCAATTGCCGGATGATTTAATACGTTCTTCTTCCAAGTCGAATTTCAACTTCGCTATCTCATCGAGTAAATCTTTTCGCTCTTGAGCATACTTCTTTAATCTATTATCTACGAAGCGAAAAAAACAAAAAAAAAAACAATTCAAAAGGTTGGAAAAATAAATCCCTGATTTTTAGACCATAAATTTGGAAGCATGAAAAATTATAAGCTTTCGATTCTCACTTTAATTTTTAATAAAAACATTAAAAACTACAAAAAAAAAAGATTTTAGACCATTCTACAGAAAATTAAAACCTAAGTAGAACTGTATATTAGGCTATATTCCATTCATTTTAAAATGATTGAAATCAGGAACAAAATACTCGTATGAGTAAGTTCGCCAACATTTAGCTTAGTATTTTCAGGAAATTGTTACTCCTTTCTGATTTGAACTGATACTCTTCTATTAAAAAACCATTAACACATTCACTATTAATGATTCCATCAATAAGACAACTATCAAAATGATATGTAAAAATGACCATAGGTATTTTAAAATTTATAGCATTACGATTTTCCCACTAAGGTTTAGTTAGCCTATATTTCAAAAAGAATTTGTGTTTATACTGTGCAGGTAAGACTCGAGTTCAGGTAAATCAAGAATTTATTAGTCATGATCGAATTTTCATCAGACCTTGGATGCTCGGGATCAGAAAAAAATCATCTAAATTCATATCATACCATACAAAAAGTACGATCAATAATACTATTTCCTTGGTAAAGTTTATTTTTGATAAAGGCTTACCAATAGGCGAAAAAATATTCATTTATATGAGTTTGGGTAATAGGACAATGTCAAAACCTTAAATATTTCTTCATGACTTCTCGAAAATCAATTTTGAGAGAAGTCCAATATCAATTTTAAAAAATTTCAGAATATGCCAGAAATCGCCCCAACAATTTTTAATGGTCTACCATAAAATGAGTAATATTTTTTCATATTTTTATTTCCCAGTCGTAGTTTTCCAACCACTTTTTACTTTGTACTTCAGCACTTTTTTCAGTTTTCCTACTGAAAAAAAAAAAGAAAAAAGAAAAAAGGAAGACCTCTTCAAAAATTTGTCACTTATTTTCACCAACTAAATGAAAATTTCCAACTTTATTTGAGCGCTAGATGTTTGATATACTTTGTTTAAATGGTGAATTCTTGGAATTTTTTTGTTAGGAAGTAGTCCCATTAGGAATTAAAAATTTTTAGTGGTTTCCAACCAATTTTGCAATCTTAGTGATTGGTAGTAAACACGTATAAATAACAATTTTCAAATTAACTCATGGATCTTGAAAGGTGGTTTAAAGGTTGAGCTATCGTACTCTCCGAAAGAAGTTTAAAATTAACCTACAGAATAATTTTAAATTTTAATTCTCAAATTTTCAAACTTTTGGCCCGTCTACAACCAAAACTACCAATGTTTCAGCTAAACACAATTTTAAAATACGATTTTTTCTGGCATAATTTGCTCATACAAAAACCCACTTAATGTTAAGCGATCAAACAGCTCGATTGTTCATTTCTCATGGTCCCCCGATAAGCGATATCACGAAAAACAAATACAGACGAGTACGCGGCGGCGATACAGCGCAGGTATGTCAAAACAAATAACAAACAACCATGAGTGCTTTCCACAATGAGAATCACATATTTATGAGATTGGTAGCAGCACTAACCTAAGGAACCTTCGCCCAAATTTTGCAACAGGTCGGCCGACTGCGACGATATTAAAATACGATTCGATAATTTCTTCTTATAATCGACGTGATTGCTATCGTTTGTTTGGTCTTCGTCGAGCGAATTGTGGAAACCGTCGTCCCCGTTTGTTATCACAACTAAACCTTGTTCCTGTAAAACGAAAAAAACGGGAAAAAATAATCCATAATCACGAGTAAGATTACATTCACAAAGGGCATTAACGTCGGCGAAAAGGTAGATTTCCAACCTCTATTAGTCTATCACGTTCCTCTAACTGGGATCTGAAAAATGCAAGGTCTTCGTTTTGTTTCGTGTACAGTCTTTTTAATTGTTCGTGTTCCCTACACTTGTCACGATGTTCTTTCTGCGAATACAAAGATAATGCATGGATGAGCGAAAATTTAAGGATTCTGGACAAGACGTTGTAGACGAGCGACCAAACTAACCTGCAATACGGAATACGCTGCTTCTAGGTCTTGGAATTTATCTTTGTACAACTCTACTTGGTAGGAGATCGCCGATTTCTCGTTATCAAGCTGCGCATTTTGGATCATCGCTTTGCGAAATTTTTCTTCAAGCTCTTTGAGCTCTTGCTGCAAGCAGAGAACAAAATGTTATTTTTAAAATGGCATACAAGGTCGATGAACAGATTTAAATAATTATAATTCCAAATAATAGAGGCTATAAATTCTATATTTTATTCATCAAATAGTAATACTTGAAACAACAAAAGATTTTAATAACTAATTACAATAATCGGGTAACATTCAATTCGAGTGACGCGAGACGCCCAACTCTGGCAGATAATCGTTGGCAACTCGCGGAAAATTTAACCTGAATTAAGGGCACTTATTAAATTGGAACTGAAACAAACAACATCCGTTCTCAAGGAGTGCCTAAATTTAAACGCGCTGCAGTATTCATGAAAGTTTACTCGAGTTGACTGCTTGTTCATGCACTATACTGACAGTACATATCAGTTTAAAACACTCCAGAACCAAGCTATGGATATTTTCAAACTAGTTTTATAGATGTAAAAAAAATTTGCAATTTTACAGTTCATTTTCGACTTGGCTCCCTTTAATAAAAAAAAAAAAGTGAATAATTTCTCACGGTTTGCGCGAGTAATAAAACTCAAACAAAAATATTGGAAAGTAATACAACATGCTGAGGTGTTTTTTTTTTTTTTTACCAATAATAAATGAATATATTTCAAATTTCAAACATGCAGTCAAAAAAACACACCTTAACATCGCGATAGTTAATTGATTCTTCTAAAGAATCTTCCGAACTACGTCTACTATTGTTGCTCATTGGCGACGCAATCATAGAGGTGCTGCGATTATTTACACAGGAAGAATTCCGCATGCGACTGGTTGATTCTACTGTAAGGAAACATAATGAAACAAATTAAAATCCGATATCACCACGTCGAGAGTTCAAGAATTACATATAAATAATATTTGTAACGCTACAAAACAAAGTTCCAAAAACTACGATCTCTCATATGAATCATCGTACAGCAAAAATTACAAATCTGACAGCTGACTACCAGTCATTGAAAAAGGCCACAATAAAGGTTTAGTCAAACATAATCTTAAACCGCAAAATAATTTCGTATGATTAACGAAATCCAACGACCAATAAGAACATTTTTATAAATCTAAAAAAAAAAAATACAATTTCATTAAGCTTCCAATGGTATGATGCAACGGATTCCTGATATAGGGATATCTTGGGAGGGAATACCCACAGAACTTACAATAGTATCTTGACGAAGGAAAAGGAAACTCCGCTAAGTAGAAGCCTGAAAAAAGTATCATGATAAGAGGCAAAGGGGGCGATTTCCCCACAAATGAACTTTTTTTTTTGCTTGTCACTATAAAATTTGGAAAAATTTTTTAAATAAATATGAGACAGAGGATTCCACAAATGCTAAATTTATCAAATTTTCTAAATATTTAGAAGTGACGAGCAAAAAAAAAAGAAGTCATCAAATTTTTTTTACCCCCTTGAAGATATTCTGGCTACGCCCCTGATAAACGAATCCCCTTTAAATGAAGTAGCCTGAAAATTATTGCATTCTGTGGTGGGTTTTATTTTTCAGATATTATTTACAGGGTGGTACAACAAAAAACAATTTTTTTTTCAAACTTGATTAGATATAATCGTATTTACCACATAGACACAAAAAAACAAAACAAAACAAAACGGATTACTAACATTGACGCTACACAGTTCTTGAATATGATAAAATTTTACAAAAATGACCATCATTTAAAATGGAAAATTTTGAGGACTACATAGAAGCGAGCCCTCAGTTACAAGCCACAATTATTCAATAACGCTGAAACATCAAGGACCTACATCGTAATGAAAATATAAATATTTTTCGACGAAATTTTACACACCCCATTTTTAGCACAAAGGGAAAATTTTCCACTCTCTACTTGAGTAAAATTCAAGAAAATTTGTTTCCTTGTAGATTCAACTTCGAAAACAGGCCACTTTTTAAGTATAATTTCCAAAATATTTCCTAGCAAGGATTCAGGGATTCCCTCACCATGATACCGTCTGCGTTACGAATTTCTTTCAATTATATATTGGTAACTACAATAGTATCAGGGTGAGGGAGGGCCGTGAGGGGGAGGTAACATTAAGATGTTGTTCACTAGGCATGTTTTGTCACATTCCACGTAATATAGACTCCTCTCCCGGCGGAAAAAATGGGGATTCTCTCACCACGATACTACACGAAGGTTAAAAGACGTGATTCTACAAGTCAACAATTCAAGATCGAACGTATTCATGATTACGTTCCCAAAAGTTGAGAAAAGAGATCATCAAATGCAGCATAATGAATTTCAAGAGTGTTGGCCTAGATCGACAGACCTAGAACCTTATAAAAAGCTTGATTACGAAATTTTTTCACATTAAAAACTGTATCTCACACATGGACGACGAAAATGAAAGGAGATAGGGGCAGATCTACAAATGAACTCTTTAAAATCATTAAAAAACAATAATCAAAAATCCAATTTGCTCTAAAATATGGGAAAATAAATAAAGTACAGAAGAAATGATCGATTTTCGTGAAAAAATGCTTTTTTCTAATAATATCAATTTTCATGGACGTATTCACAAGGTATATTGGCAATGCGCTGCATATCTTCATATTTTAATCAGTTTTTTATTTCAATATAATTATGCTGAGGAAAAATTACAATACAAAAAAGTTGATTATTTTATCTATTTTTGTAGCCGAAGTGCCATTTTTTTGTCACGTTGACTGAGTGCCTTCTGTGTTGTTTTACTTGAACCTTTATGCGTTTTCAAGACTTTCCTCGAGATTGTATTACATAATGGTAAGCATTGTACATAGAGATGGAGGTGGAGTTACTGTCTTCGTCTAACTGTTTATTTTGTTTTTTTTTTGTTTTTTTTTTTTTTTTTAATTAAGGGCATATTTTCATCCCGAAAACACATCAAAATATTGCAACAAATTGTTGGACGAATACTTTCTCTTACGGTATTGGGAGCACGCTTTAGTCATACGGAACTTTCTTACTTTTCCTGGACTTCTGAAATTTAGAATGTTCCACCATAACTTTCGTCTAAACAGACTTATTCGAGTTAATGGAAGGTCTTTTGAAAATACGCCAAGAGAGTTTTAATCACACCCATGTCATTTCATTTTAATTAAATGTCATGACACTCCAATCTGAATGAAAGTTGGACAGAATTAGAGCATATTTCTATTTCCTACCTTGACTTTAGGCCAAATAAACCGAATCAATTAAATGAAAGTTCATTCGATAATGTGTAACAACATTCGTAGTGTTTCAAGCCCATAAGAGTTTCTCTTCATGGATTCCACCAGACATTTGGTCCGAATTTTAATTGGAAATTTAAAAAATTTTAGCTGGCCTAACAATTTTAAATTTTTCTCCATCACTCTTTCTTCATCCACACCGCTGAAACAATTCTTTCACAACGCCCCTTCATACTCATATTGGTAGATATATAGTCACACCCTGGGGGAAAACAGATATTTCACAATGGTGACAGAATTTTTCATTGAAAAAATTTCAAGTTCTTATTGTGATAACCACCATTATGAAGCTTTACTGCGAAGCAGATGTGAAAAATAATTTAATTTTCAGTCGTACGCTAAATTTCGTAATTTGTTTCAATGTTTACACCACTACATTTGAACTATTCGCATACAAACGAATTAAAAATACGAATAACATCATCTGCGATGGGTGTGCGCGGACTGGTATAAGTTGTAGGACAAGAACAACCGAGTAAAGTTCCTGCGGGGTTTTTTCTTTAGTTTTTTTATTTTGTTTCTTTTGTTTGCTTCTTCTTTTTTTTTTTTTTCGCAAGTAAACATAACTGCGGAGACTTCGACACAATTCCGAGACGCCAACCAAATGCTCTTTAGTATAGTTATGTCACAGGTTTTTTTTTTTTTTTTTATCCGAGTGAAAATCAACTTCAGTTCGAAAACAAATAAAATGTAATACCTCGGAAAAAAGCAGCACTTCATTATAGTCATAACGGTTCAGTGTATGACATCGAAATTCTATCTCAGTGCAAAGCGAAAAACGAGACTCCTATGGTAGAACACACTTGGCAAAATGTATTTTTCAAGATTTAAATTTTTTCTTTTCACTTCACGACTGTGAGTGGCTGGGATATGGTAGCACATAAACTTCCAGAATGAATTTTCTAGCCACATGAGAAAGCACCAATTAAACCAAACCAAACCAAATACATCGCCATTTGGACTCGAAATGGTGATGGCAGCTGGTTCAAAACTAACAACCTTTCGATACAGGCCGAGCACCACACCACTATGCCACCACGCAGAACACCAAAAAGTTGCGTTACATCATCACATCAAATTTTGACATGATAACTGTGGCAACCGCACAGGTAGTCTCTCTCTCGTCTTCCAACCAGCATCCACAGCTGATTGGTACGACGCTTACTTCTGGAGCAGGCACGATGCGAATTGCCGGTTTGATTCCCAATGGCTTCACACTGAGAGCAATGCACCAAATGCTATCTCACAACTCACTTCGCACTTGCTAGCCACATGTACGTCGATGACAAGTTGATTGCTAGCAAAAGTGGAAGCTGTACCATGTCACGTCACGCGGTCCATTTATTTATTTTAATATATTTTTTTTGTTTCTCCACTAATTTCAAATAGGTAAAAAATTCAATTATCACTCCACACGGTAAAAATACTCATTTCCAGCAGGTATGCAGTAAAAGTTTTGCGTCCACAACTTCCACACATCTAACACCCGGTCTGCTCGAGTTCCACCCCTCACTCATGCTGGAGGCACCGGAAGAGGGAAGAATTTGTGAGGCAACCGCATACAGACCATCTCTCGCCCGTCTTCCAATTTATACCCGCAGCCGATCAGTCAATTGGTACGATTCTTGCTTTAGGAGCAACCAAGACGTGATAGTTACAAGTTTTGATTCCTGGCAGCTCCGCAACAATAATGCTGATGTGACACCCGATCACTAAGCAACGCAACAGAGATACGATACGATACGCTGAAATGTAACAATTACGCACCACCCACCTCAACGGATTGGGAATCGAATGAAAAATAACACTCCAAAAGTGACACAAATTCTGTACGCACCATTCCCAATCCGAAAGTCGTCGTCCTACTCTACATTGCAATTGGGGCTCAGTCAGAACTGAACTTTCCACCTTATTTTCAACTATTTTCTCGCCTTACGAAATGATTTTTCATAGTGCTGAGCGAAATAAAGAAACTGAAGAACACGCTGCTGGTGCGGTTTAACTATGATTCGAAGAAATAGGTAGTTAAAAATTTCATTTGCATGGATCCACGCCGCTCGGCCGAATGAGCATTTTTCATTCTAAACGGATGCTTCAAAACAAATAAATGGCGTTAGAGGCAGGAAATGAAGATCTGAAGACAAAACATAAGGCTACCCAAAAGCAAGGAACTGCAGCTTATGAGTGGTCAATCAATAACAAAAGGAAAAGGGGTAAACATGGACGAAGAAGCATAGGTACCGACTTCAGTTTTTTTTCAGAGCTGCCAAATTTTGTAATTGTAATTTGTAAATGAATGGAAACTGTTAATTAGAATAGAAAAAATAATTTTAGGTTTGGGAGAATGAATTTTCAGTGTTGCAATGGTACCTCATAAGTCTGTAAGTCGGCGCATGTGCGAGGAAGCAGTCTTGACAATGAAAAACGATGAATGCGTGTATTTAACTGACTCTTCATTCCCTCTTTCAACCTCTCTAATCCATAGATTGTTCCATTTCTTTTTGCGAGCATTTTTTGTGGTGATCAAAAGCACAGTCACTCTATAAAAGGTGTCAACCAAGAGCGTCGCTAAGGGGGGTTAAGTGGCAATTGCCCTCCATCACCTTACCTTTATTTTAGAGCTAGAAATATGGAAGTTCTTCCGTGGCCCCTTACTAAGAGACAAGGACTACCAGTCTGGTGACTCGCGTTCGAATTCTTCTAGAACCAGAAATTTTTTTTTATGATTATGCTTTTTCAGTATTATTTTATTTTCATGTTGTATCTTTGAAAGTGGATTAGCCAAATTCTATATTACATTAAAAAAATGCCAAGTCTCGTTACCTTTGTTTCAGTACACTTTTCCAACATCCTCTTTGTGTGATTAAGTACAGATGCTTGTAGCAAACAGTAGCTCTTATCACCGATGAATATAATTTCGATGTTAAGTGAATGCGCCTCCATATAAAGACCTGAAGCATATTTTTACATAGAGGCACATTCACTTTACATCGAAGTATGGTCAGTTTATATCAAGAAAGAAGTTCACTTTCTGAATGAAATGTTAAATCTGTTACAAAGAGGAGGTTGATATTTTGTTCCATTTTTTCATACTTTTTGTGCAATACTCATCATTATGATAGAATTTTAACATTTTGTTATTTTCTAATTATTAATTAAATAAGTAAAGGGGAGGAAGATACCGCACATTTTTGATACCTAAAATAGATTTGGATAGGAGAGTTTGAAAAAGGCTATATTAGGCACATATGTACTTCAAAGCCTCCTGCATCATTTGCTATCACTTAATTAAATGTTTATTCAAAAATAACTAAACAATAAAAAAAATAAATAAATAAATAAAACCCTTAATTTTGGCTATCTTACCCAATGGGGTGGGTGCGATACCGCATAGTGGCGACTAAGATGGCTAATGGAAATTTGCATGTAATTAAAAAAAAATTCAAATTAAAAATTGTTAAAATTTCTGGGAAAAATTTATTAAAATTAAAGAAAAACCACACAAAATCATTTTTCTTGGCTTTTGAAAATAGAAAAAAATCCATCTGAATTGTTTTCTAAAGATATTCCTTAGTCCCTCAAATCACAATATATTTTTCCAATGTATTTCCCAAAAATTTGAATAAAAATAAAAAAGAAGTAATATACGACGGTAAATCAATTAAACATCATTCTGTAATGAGTAATTTAAATATTTGTGCGGCATCTTAGCTGTAATGAATGTTGGCCATATTAGCCAATTTGAATTTTTTATTGGTTTCACATTTTTCAAATTAAATAATGACAGTAAAATTAGAGGAATTAAATATTACCACAATCTACACAAAATTTTCTAATTATTTCATACGTTATAGGAGGAAATAGGACAATTCACTCCCACAATAAGTAGCATCAAAATTCAAATTAATTATTTTTAAGCTTATCATCAAACACAAAATTCACTTTAAAATAAAAATAAAAGGAGCGACCAAGGGTTCTGGTCACAAAAACTTGAACAGAAAGTCTGTTGACTACCCTGCACATACCAGTGACGTCATTTTTCCTTCAACAGTTCTGCCAACGTGACTTTGTAAGAGAGCGACATCTTCGATCAACGCGGTATCTTCGCCACCCTCACTTTAAATAAAATATCTTCCGAAACAAGGTTAAAAAGCGAGTTTACGCGACTTGGAGATCTGCTCACTGCTTCGCTCATTTCGCCAACTTTCCCTCACATGTAAACGCTCACTTTCGAACCTTGGTGTGTAACACACTGTTGCCTTCTCCTTGAGGAAATCCTGGCTACATCCCGTGGTACCAAGCCGGAGTCGTCGACTCGATTAGAGAAGCGAGGGGCCAAATATTTCGGTCACTCAGGGGAGGGGAGTGGGAGGTTGCCACAGATCTAGGCTCGCTACTCTGGTCAGTGCCGAGCCACATTCTCTTTACTCACCGGCGTTGTGCATGTCGAATATTTTGTCGGCATTTTCTTCGGCTTCGCGTTGCTGTCGTTCGATTTCACGCATACGAATTTCTCTAGCCTCGGCACGAGCTTGACGACGAGCTGCGAGTCGACATTCAGCCTGCACAAACAAGCCACAAAAAACACACCAAATGAGCCACACACGCACACACAGTAGGCACCCAGTCGGTACGCTTGTACTACACCCGAAATACGAACAAAATATACTGAAAACATGATAATAATAATAATAATATAATATATTACGTAGGTAAAAGTTAAACGATAAAAAAAAAAAAAAAAACTTTTTTTTATCTACGACAACAATAATTTCGTTCGTTTATTTTTTTTATATCGTTTTTTGCACGCTCCCTTATCGAAATAATATCGATACGCAGGTATGGTGCACTGTGTAACCATATCATACACCTTTTGTACGAGTACAAGAGATAGCTAGCTTACAAGTCTGAGTGTTAACACATTATATTCGAGAGGTGTCCGTTTACGTCGACGTGAATTTTTCGTCTTCCTTCAAACATCGTATATCCGACACACCGCAGTAAATAATAAATATGACTCCGTGTTGCTTACAATTTTATACAATTCCTGCAAACGCCTCATAGCGTACACAATGCTTCTCAACAAGGCAGACCAGTGCATTTAGAAAAACGTTGACTTCGGCTGCTAATCCGAAAAAAAAAGAAAATAATGAAAGAAAAAAGAAAAAAAAGTTTTCAACATCAAATACATATACCGTGTGCAATGAGGCCGAAGCGAAGAAGCATACGTGCTCAATAGTGTGAAAAGAACTGAACGAAGGGGGAAAAAAAAAACTCGTCATACACAAACAATTTGAAATATCGACAATCGAACGCAAACAGTATTTCCATCTCTCACTTCGCAATTTGAAAAAAGAAAAAACACTTGTGCATAAAATTACAACGCTGATACACCAAATGATTATATGGCAAAATTTGCAGGTAAAAGGAGTGTGAAATGAAAAAATTCATCAATTTTATTTACTTTGAGGAAGATAATTCGTCGAGGGAAGGCGAATACGAGTGTTCTCACTTGGCAGCACAGATAAGGGAGGAATATCGGAAGTTTGTCTTGGAAAAAATTACCCTTCAATCTTTTGAACCTGAGATATTAGATTAGTGAATCATATTTTGACCAGAAAAATGCCATAAAATCTATTCGTAATAGAAAAAATTACGAAAAATGAAAATAGCACGACAGAACAATTAGAATTTTGATATAAACGAAAAAAATCGAAAAATCTAATTCTGTTAAATCCTATTTCATTTTCCATAAATTTCTTGAATTTTGCAAAAAAAGGCAACACGAATAAGAAGGTAACCTTTAATCGCAAAATCAGTTTTCAATAAATGGAGACTTACGACGACCATAAAACCATTTTCTTAGAGGAATTTCAGAAACCCCTATTTGGAATTCAAGGAGAAATGAAGGAGGAAATGGAAGATGATTATGTGCTGAGTTTCAAGGATAATGCCTACCTCTTAAAAACCAAGCGAATACCGTATTATTTAAATACCAACTGTTACCCTGCCACCGTTATGTTTATTTCTCTCATAAATGTTTCAACAATTGTTTCAATCCAAAATTGGTCAAGAAATTTGAATTTAGCTCCACAAAACACATATTTCTAAAATATATCACTCGATAATATGAGAAAAAATTATTTTGACTTTATTTTCGTGTTCTCAACAGATCTGAAAATTGCTTCAATACAAAAATGAACCAGAAATATTAGAATATAACGCGACCAAAAATATAAACTGTGATGTATCACTCAATAATACAGAATGTCAAACAAACCGAGTGCAAAACTTCAATAGGATGTAGTACTCAACGAGTACAACAAAAAATTTATTAGCGCGTTTTGCCCATTCCTTGAATTGAAGGGGCAACAATGTTACAAAATTTCGAAAATTATCAATTTCCATGAGTTTATTTTTTTGAAGAATTCTATTCCAATCATTTTTACAAGGACAGCAACATCTAGTACCTTGAAAATATAAAACAATAAGTCCTATGTTTCAGTTGGCAATCTGAAATATTAAAAAAACGGAAGGAGTTCGAAAACTTAAATTTTTTTCAAAATTTCTGTAATTCAAAATTTCAAAGTAGAGATTAAAGTTTCCAAACAAACTCCCCTTATTCCATTAATGATCATTGAAAAAAAATCTGAATAAATGAGATATTCTTGTGTGAACACGAAGTTGCATAGTAGTATTTTTTTACGCATAATTTTAAAGTGCATTCAAAATGTATATTTTAAAACCATATGCGGTGCAAAAATGGGTGGGTAAATCATTTTCCACTCCAAACTTGAAAAACTGGGCAACTTGGAACTACCTATACCTTGTAATAATATGCCCAAATTCATTTTTTGTATTGATTTATTGAGGAGTACTGGTAGAAATATCCCACACAACAAACTTCTTCTCATCCGACAAGGTATTACAGTTCTAGGTTGATAAATTTTTCAAGTTTGGAGTGAAAAATGATTTACCCACCCCACTCAAGATTGTAAAAAAATTCCCTAACAATAATTTTCGCATAACGTATTTTTAAAGCGTACATTTTGAATACACTTCAAAATTATGCCTCAAAAAATACTGCTATGCAACATTATGTACATGCATATATAAAATGCAGAATATCTCTCTTTAATGTAGGTATCTTTTTCAAAGATTGCTAATGGATTTAGGAGAACGAGTTTGTTTAGAAACTGTAACTTCAATCTTGAAATTATAGAAATTTTAAAAAAATTGAAATTTTCAAACTCTTGTAGTCCTTTTAATATTTCAGATGGCCAATTGAAACATATGACTTTTTTTTGTATATTTTCAAGATACTAAACGTTACTAGTTACACCTAAGGGGGCATAGGTTTGAAAATTCCATGTGTGGCGTGATAAAATTTTTAAAACTGCACTTCCCACCCTCATTCGCATCCAACCACCATCACCACCACCATAAAATTTCAAATAAATAATTGCGAACCTTAATTTAATTTAACTTTTTTCATTAATCATTATTATCTTTCAAAAACTCAAATGAAAATACAATGATAATTGATAACAGACACTTAATATCGATTAATATTCCACTAGAGTCATTATCGATTGTTTTGATTTGAACAATCAATAAAGACTTAACGATAGTATAATAAGTTTGCAAAATATCGATATTTCTCATGCCCAAAATCAATGTTTTTTTTGTTGTTTTTTTTTTTTGCAAACTATTGTTTGTCAAAACAATTACTACAGCCAAGTTCCGAAATCCGATGAAGCCCCCCTTCCCTCAGTAAAAATAAAAATAAAAATATTATTATTATCACAATCAAATAAGAAAAAAAAAAAAATGCCTATGAGGTAAGTGACACACTGCAACACATGACAGCTTTTATATGTTAGGTACCAATGGTTACACCCCAACTAGAATTATGCATATTTCCTACTTAAGATTTATATTATCCTCACGAATTCAGTACAAATTCGTCATTTTGCAACATTAAATTCGTTATGCACCAAGAATTTTTTTTTTGCATCTCACGTTTTCATCCAAGACCGTACTGATTTCTCAAATATGCCATAACGCCATTTCAAATCTTAAATTTCTTTTCACAAAGTGTGCCCCTCTTTCACCATCTACACAGTATGACATCAAATTTAACTACTTTTTTGGCGGTTTTTTCTCAACATTTAACAGGAGGTGATTTTCTTTCGACTGCAGCGAAATTTCGGTACATAAACAAGTTGTAGGTATAAAGTGAATAAATATTGGTCCATTTGTTCTCAAGATATTGGTGATTAATTTTGATTTTTTGTCGTCAACTCTAAGCTAGATCCCCTGCTTTTTTCATACCACAATTCACGAAATTTGGGCCGTACGTCCGAATGATTATGAAAAACAATTCAGCCAATTTTGATTTCAATCAAACTATTTTGGTCGCAGGTAGAACGGAGTGAGAGTATGGAATGTGGAATTATCAACAAAAAAATTACATAAAATCGGCCGCAACTGAAGATAACAAATTGCACATCAATCGGTGCCAAAATCGGTTGTCACGTACGAACAACTGACATCAAATAAGGCGCATTTTCCAAGTATTTAATCTACCGACATAGCAAATTTCAGCTTCATCGAATGAATGCGGTACTAACAATTTACACAAATACTTATACGTCGGTTCCAGTTCATTTTCCCGAATCCATTTACCCGAACACAAATTTCCCAAATTAACTACACACGACAATTCTACTAAAATTTTATTTTATTAATAATTACGCCAGCAGGTATTATATTATAGGCGATAAAAGGCGATTATTATGATGTATCTTCTTCTATCTAGTATCTATATTATAAATTGAAATTGCTTTTTTTTGGTCACAATATCACGCCTCCTTCTCTTCACGGTTTTTCTCAAAATTTTGGCCCCATATAGATACTCATTCTTATTATGGTTTTTGTGTCGTTTCAGTTCTGAGATGTGAAAACTCACACAACTGAGAGCTTCTGTTAAGTTCAAAAGTTTTCATCAAAGTTTTAGTTCCGAACCTGCAATGCGTGGAAGTTAGTCCTTGGTTCTACTTTATAATTTCGCGTCAGTTGAAAAATATGAAAACTCAAAACTTCCAAGTTCAAGTGCGGACCTTCATCAAATCGAATAGCCATTTTAAGGAGGAAAAAAAAGTAAAGGTAAAATTGTTGAATTTTCTTGTGTAATCGAGTAAACCTATACGGTATCATAATATAGTTTATACCCATTTATCTTTACTTAATATAAACTGAAGACATAAAATTCGGAAAACTGATCGAGAACTTTATACGTAAATTGATAAATTAAAATATCAACAATTTTGGTCAAATAAAAAAATGCCATTCATACTTAAATACTCCTCTTTTTGTTGACATTGGACGTTTTCTTTTTTTTTTTGTTTCTTCGTTTTTTGTTGAGGAAAATTAACAGAAAAAAGTTATTTCAAAAAATCATATTTTCGCAGTGAATCTGAGTACCAAAAATTTAGCGTATCTTCGTAAACTTTCTCGTTTAATTTTCTCGACAAACGATGAACACTTTTCACCAAAATCGGCTTTAGAAAAATAATTTTTCCTCAATGAAAAACGCGTATTTATGATCCAACATTCCTCCTCTATGTGGGACTGCGGAAGATGAGAACGAGAAAAATTTTTCGTCAACAAAAGTCAAGGAGTGCGGACACCTAGAAACGCGATCTCGGCGCGAAATAAAGACAAAACGTTGCGAATGAAGCGAACGAGTAAACCAAAGAAACATCATACCATCTGTTTACTAGCGAAAAGACCAATAACTTCGAATGCCAAGGATAACCGGAGTATAAAATTAGGGAACCATTTAGGGAACCTAGAAGAAGGGAGACGTAGCTGCAGCATACGTCATATCTCTCGAGAGGAGAACCTATGCTACGAAAGGAAACGAATTTTTTTTTATAATCATGCGATGAATGAAGATCCTTCTCTCACAAGTCACACCAAAGAGAGTGCCTCGTACTTCTTGCGGAGAGCAACAAAAAATTTTACTTCAGACGCACACACACATACACACACACACACACACGACGATTATCATTTAAATACCTACTCACGTTCGTAAAAAAAATTTAATTACATCGACGCGGATGCATCTAGTAAGGTGCGATCGGGGGTAAGGGGCGCAAAAGAGATGCGGTTGAGAATACGTTCACGTGAAATTCTATCGCATTAGGTAATTCGCCAAATTAGAGACACGCCAGACGTAAGGATTTTGAACAACTTACGTAAGTATTTTACTTTTTTCTTTCTTTTTTTTTGGAGGGAAAAAATGGATTTCCAACGAATACAATTCTTTTCCTAATCGAAAATGGATTTCTCCTTATTATGCAGCCTTTAAAAAGTCCTACCCAAAAACGAACTTTATTCATCGAAATGGCGATTAGAAACAAAACGATGGAGAGGTTAAAAGCCTCGAAACACACAGAGACTAACGATAAATAAGCTGGGGACTGAAAAACCCAAACAAACTTCGAAAAGTCTACGTCTATAGAAGATACATATAGGTCAGAGAGAACAAAAATAGTTTCGTGTTTTCTCTTCGTTCAACTTGGAAGACACAAAATTCTAACCACCCCCCGCCTCCCCTCCGCACAAGAAGAAAAACAACTTAATTGAAAGCAGATGTTACGTAAGATCATGGGACTCTTTGGCAATCAACTTTTTTTGGAGGAAATTTGACATTAAATTACAGTCAGAAAATACAATGAAATTTACTTAAACCAAAAATAAAAACAAAAATTAAAAAATGCATACAGATGTTTTTCAATTATTTTTGTACATTCTTATGCGAACACTGAATTTCGTTAGATCATAGGTATACATTACGTAATCAATATTTGAGAAGGTGCAGAAGAGGTACGAATGATGTTCAAGAGATGGTGCTTTCGAAATAAGGCGTATTTAATCTTAACCCTTAAACAACTTCTGAGCATTCACGGGATAATCTAAGGGATGTTACTCACACATGTTTAGTACCAATGACCGTGATTACAAAACTAATCATAAATCACAAAATATTTTAAATCCCCAATACTACAACTCGCAAAACAAGAAGTTCAACGAATTTGCATTTCAAGTTGACCTATGAATGACGAATAATATGTAAAACAGTATGACTAAACATCTAACGACCAAATAATGTTGAAAACTCTAATTGGTGAAAATAAGACACAAAGTTTTGCAGAAACGTCCGACTTTTTCTGCACGGTAAACCATTCAGAATTGTTGTCATATGCAACCTATCTTTTAAATTGTCTTTAACCAGATTAGAATAACTCCAAAAATTTATTTTCGAGACATCATGAACAAATTTTTCGAAGTCTGACTTCGTCCGATTGCCCAAATTCATATGAGTGGAAAATGCTTACTAATTTCTGAGGTATGAATAAAGCTATGGCTACATCCATCACTTGCTGGGATAGCAAATAAACTTTAGGCGATTTAAACCGAAGTCCTTAAAATGCAGCTAATTCCATCAGAAAAAGCATAAATAATTGAGAACATATCTCAATTTTTCAATGCAAATTTACTGAAATTCAGAATGTTTAAGACGATCAAAAAATGCCTCTCCCCATTTTGCAAAAATTTTTGCCACAACTGCGACTCTAGAAAATTAAAAATCACGGAACATTATTGTGAGCCTAAATAGGCTGAGAAAAATCAAACTTCTTTAATTTTTTAACTAAATCAACGAGTCTGCAATAGCCAAAGGCAAAAAATACAACATTAAAGCTGACTTCATATTTCTTCGTTTTGAAACTTTCAAAATTTTGAAAATTTTCTTGTTTGACATTATTTTTTACACCAAATATACTCGATTGTGCAGTTTATACAATTTTCCTCGAAAAATCTCGTTTTTTTTTACTGATAATAAAACCAGTGAAGTAGGTGATGTCACAATCAAAATGGGAACTGCGTCATAACAAGTTACAGAGTCGGGCCATTTTCACTTCGGAACCTAAATTTTAAAGGAAAAATGCTGAGCACGATTAAATCGTGGTGAACCCTCAAACCACATCTGAAGATCCACGGGGTAAGCTGAAAAAACTAATTTATACACATTTTGTATCAATTACTGTGACTGCTACATTAATTAGGAATCACTAAAAATGTTGAATACCCACTGATATAATTTACTAAAGTGAAATTCTCAGAATTTACAATTTCAAGCTGACCTATTAACTATAAACTATATATTAAACATCAAACGTTCATATAATTTTAAAAACTCTATCTAGTTGATGAAAATAAGTTAAAAATTTCTGAAAAAACACTTAAAAACTGAAAAAGCGTTTATAAGGCTTAAAATAAAAAACGATAGAAAAACTAAGGGATGCTGAATAAAAATATGAGAATGGTAGACCTTTAAGAATAGTTGGGGCGCACTCGACACTTTTTTCTTCTTTTTTTTTTTTTTTTAATAATCCAAAATTTAAACAGAAAAACTAAGAAAGTTAATTTTCAAAAAATTACGAACAAAATACAAGAAACTTTTCAGTTATTCAATTTGGCCTTTTTATTAAACTGTTATACTTATTTTTCTAGTTAGAATTTTCATCCTTCTTTTCAAAAATCAGAAACATACCATATTAAAAAAACAAAAAAAAATAGTGAAGGGGAATAAGAACGAGAGAAAATGTTATTCATTCTATGGTAGACATTAAGAATAGTTGGAATAAACCCAACCTTGTTTTGTAATTGTCTGAAACTGAAAAATAGCCGAATAAGACAACCAAAAAAATTTAATTTCAGAAAGTCACCAACAAATTTTCAGATTTTAATATTTTCCTATTATCCTAATCCATAATAGTAACTTAGCTTCCTGCGAAATAAATATTGATTCGTTGCGGAAGGCTAGTTGCAGTATTCGTATATTTTAAAACAGCAGTAGTGAGTAGAATCTCATTAAAAAAAAAGAGAGAGCTTTTACAGAAATTTGGTACTTATTTTCACCAACTAAGTAGATAAAATTTTCAACTTTATTAGGTCATTAACCGTTGGACGATTAGTATTCACGGTCGATAAGTCAACTTGAAATTGTAAAAGTTTAGCATTTGTTGTTGGCGGATTGTATTGTTCAGAATTCAACATTTTTAGCCGTTCCCAGTCAATTTTGTAGTTACAGTAATTGGTACTAAAACTAGATACGTATAAGTAACATTTATAAAACTACTCCGTGGATCTAAAAAAAAAAAAGGTTTACAGGTTAATACAATTTGGAAAACGAAGCAAAGAAAACATATTTAGCTTTTATTCTCGAATCGAAGCTCAAATTTATGTTCCAACGCTTAATGACAAAAATTGAGACGATCCGAAACAGATCAAAAGTCGTAATAATTTTGATAGTTCAACGAACAACACTTATCTTATCGTAATTTTACTCAGTCAACTGCCATGTACTAATACTGAACTTAAATGTGTCACATACCTGTTTTGCAATTTGATCCAATGCTTGATCCTCCACGGTGTGATTACTCGGTGCCCTTTTTCGACCGCCGATAGTGTAACTGTCCATAATATTTGAAATCCAACAACACTCATGCCACAGGACATTCGCGAGTAATCTAGATCATGAGCAAAATATTAGAACATTAGCGAACTTTTCAGCGGAAATACTATAAAACAAAGTATGGAAAACAAAAGGAGGAAAAACCGAAATAAAGTCGAACATATACAACATCCTGCGTTAAAAACATTATATAACATTATGTTCAAAATAAAATATTCAGGCGGTTGCATTCGTACGTGATGCGTTACGAAATTAAACAGTAGTGCTCATACATACCATTAAATAACATGATTTTGGTTCTGTATAATTAATTTTTTTACATTGCATAGTACAGAAAAGTGAAAAAAAATTATCGACACACTTTGCACAGGTTTTTCGACAATGTCAAAACAGGCCACAACCAATTACAGGTATATGAACAGAGTTAATTAACTTCAAAACGGTTCGCACAAATGTATATCTAATTATGAAAATTGGTAACGGGTGATGGTTGGAAACTATGAAAATTGTACACTCAAGTAGGACAATAACAAATACATCGACACGGACTACTAGTTACGATTATTATTATTATGCTTTTCAAATAGCAAACATTTCTTAAGTGAATTTGCAAATTCAAGTTTCAACAAAATATGTAAATGAATTAGAGAAGTTGAATATTTTAAATGCGAAAAACTTAATTCAACAAAGAACTATAACGATTTGGTCTCGAGCGGTGCAATTATTGTCATACCCAAATGACCTATCTCCAGAATGATGTTACTTATTTTGAATCAGGAAATATGATACACCAATATAGTAAAGATCACAAATCGTCCCATATCAGACAGAGAGCGAGGCACGAAAGTGACGGTTGCACGGAAAATTATGAAGCACTGAATTTGTTATAAACTGAAAAGAACAGGAAATTAAGTCAGAAATTAATCCAAACTAACCTTAACCGACGGGCGACGACAGATGCAGTAACTCCTACATCGGTTGTAGTCAATCGATCAACATTGGGCGAAATATAAGCAAATTAAGCATTAAAAGAATGTAAAAACCCACATTGGTAAGATCACTACTTCACAAGAGAGTGAAAATTCAAATCATTCATTCATTATTCAAAATACATCGGAAGTTCCTTTCATTTTAGGAGAGCGACATCGAAAATAAATCAGCATATCAAAACGTAAATTTTCTAAACTTGAACTGACAGTGTTACCACAAGGTAAAAACGAAAAAAGTAATAACCAGTGTCACAAATCGCATGTGTTTAAAGTACCGCTGATTCGGCGAAAGAGCTACATAATTATAATGATGCAAATTACAACACACTTTCCTCAAACTCAAGGTCAAGACTAAGCAAAAATTAAAAAAAGGTAATTAAGTCAATTTCAGGAGAAAAAAAAAGTAGATGTGAGATAGGGCCGGAATGGCTGGACCACATACCTTTATTCAACCTTTACCAGAGTCCTTTTTATTTGACTACTTGATTGATGTTACATGGATGTTACAACTACAACGGCGCTGCGTCCGCGATTCGCCATTTCTAAATTCTAAGTAGGTTTCTTTAGAAAATCTACTTATTACGCTTGATGCGGTATTAGCCCCCAAGGTTGGGGGTTAGTACGTTTTTTGTTTCATGATATCAGGACAATTTTGGCACCAATAACTCAAATTCATAATTATATATATATATATATATATATATATATATGTACATATTGATGTGAGGTGGTAAAGACGAGGAATGAAAAAGAGTAAGAGAGAAGTATTCACGATCGAATTTATTAGCAGACTAAAATTACATTTGGAAATAAAATATGAATTAGTACGAAATGGCGAAGCAACAGCGTTATCGGATCGAGAATGGTAGGGGAAGCACTTCGTGATGAGAGTGTACGTATGACATATATATATACAGTATGATCGTGATGATGATGAAGAAAGAGAGAAGGTGGGATTTCGTATCAACACATATATATAGCAACAATACATTTGTGATTCAAAATTGCAAGTGAACAGTATGTTTGTGGCTCATTTTCGGATCCACTTTCTACATTCCGAAACCACATTCTACATACTCTTTTTCTCAGTGAATTTTATTTTTTTTAAAGATTTTTTTACACCATTTTGAAGTGCTTGAAGTCACCAATCATATGCACTAGTCAAAATTCTCTTATGATGATTAGAAAAAGAGGAGGAGTTAGTTAAAGGTTTATTTTTTGGATCCACAAACATACACTAACCATCTTTCAACTGAAGATGTAGTGCTACTGTATGTGCACCTGCAGTGCTAGTGTTGCTTTGTATATACATTAGAAATGAGAAGTAGCTCAATGACGTTTGGAGTACTAAAGTGGTTCAAAAATTTGACAACATATCATCCAGTCATTAATGATTGAATTTTGCAGATGATAGGTACTACATGTGGTCTGGTAGATTTAAAATACTGGCGAGAAAAGCTACAAAAATTTGACAGTTTGAGGGCAAATGGAAATGTTACAGAAGGGGGAGCATATTCTCAGGGTATATAGGGCATGGTAATGGAACATTTTCCTGATTATGTTTTTCCAAAAACCTTTCTTCTGAAAAACAAAGAAGTTTTCGCATTGATATTAGCCGATTCTAAATAGTAGGTAACTTACTTAACATTTATTAATTCGTATGTAGGTATGGAAGAGAATGAAACACAAAATAAAATATTTTAAGTTAATTTATCCAGAGGTTAAATGCGGCATATATATGATTCAAAAAAAAATTTTTTTCAAACAAATTTTACAAAATGAAGTTAGAAATAGGTCTTCCTTAATCGTTGAAAATAAAACTAAAAGTAGTTATGTACCTACCTACACTTAATAGGTATTGATGACAAATAAACGATAAATTATAGCGAAATTTTCATACTTTTTTCAGTGGTTTTTCAATTTTTAGTTTGGTTAGGGTGAAAAATGTATTTTTCCAGATGGTGCTATTTTCCTTTTGGCTGTCTACATGATTATATCTATGCTCATAAGTATTAGGATCATCAGTTCCTTGTAGTTTTATGATAAAACTTTTCAATTAGTGCCAATTTCTATAATAATTCCAGTCTTTGCATTTTTATTTTATGTTTTTGTTTTTTTTATGGTTGGTTGAAATTTTATTTTTTTATTTAATGCTTTTTTGTTTCATTTACATTCTCATCAGCGTCATTTTTCCACTTGTAATTTGTTAGATATGTGCCTACCGACCTAACTCAAAAGCTGTTTCATCAATTTAAAAAAAAATACGTCACCACCATGGGATCATCTTCTATAGAAATATTATTTTAAAAAATAGGAGTTCATCAAAATTGATACTCAGGCGCGCAGGAGGTAAAAATATGCTGAAACGATAGAAGAATTATTTTTGGAAAAATATCCATTTGGAGATAAGTACTTTGAAATTATAATTTGGAAAAAAAGGTCATTAGGAAAAAATATATTTGAAGGAAATGTTTTTGGAGATTTTTTTTTCTTGGAAAAATGTCCTGTAACCATGGGGCATGCACTGCATACACAGTTTAAAAAAAAAAATTCTCTATTCAATGGTTAGTGGCTTAAGTAAAACCAAATTTATTTTTAAAAATGTAAAGATATAACATGAACTACTTTGATTTAATAATTATAAAGATGCTGATTTTTTTTCTACCGTTAGTGCTGCAATTATGATAATTTTGAAGAGTATTTTATATGTCTCAGTGTAGTGTGTCTAGAGAATATTGAAAATATCCCTTATACATATACTTACATGTTGTGGGTTTCTGGGCATTTAAATTATGATTTATAGGAGAACTATATGATCAAGGTTATTGTCACAATATATTTCTACTCATATGATTCATCTCAATATCACAACCCCTCAAATAATCTCTTTCAATTCAGAAAATATTATGTATGGACAAATATATTCACGATACCATATAACCAGCATATCAGTGTCTCACTCGCACATCATTTTATCGTAGATACCCATCTCTTTCTATCGCATATTCTAGACAGTCAATAGCTCTATCTCTTTCTAATTTTGTAGCATTCCATTGTCACGCCATATATTTCATCACTTCACTTGTTCATTTGTAGAAAATTCTGGACTTTCCTCTAAAATAAATAATTACAGTAGAACATACGTACATTGTGAAACAAGCTGTAAATAATGTGGATTGTTTCCATCACATTCATAACAAATACATATATAGCAGGCTTAAGAGGATATTGTATGAGGCATGTAAAGACAGTCCAATTGAAAAAGAAGTTTGTAAATATAAATTATATTTAGGCCTAATAATTAACTCAAATTTATTTTCATACTTTTGTTACCTCATTTACCTTTGGCTACTTATTCTATTGTAACCTTTACTGGAAATAGAATCTCCACAAGAATTTCTTTGTGATACTAAATGAAAAAGCAATGGTGGCTCTAGATTGCTCCAAATGGTAATTATTTAGTAATTACCTACTACAGTGAAAAAACAATATGGCAGAATGAAAATTAATGTTTTTCTCAAAGTATCAGTTATGCTAGAAAAAGAAAAAAATAAATCTAAAAATTAAATTCAAGTTTATTGAAAACTAACCAAAAAATTAATTTCTCCACAAAAATAGACTCAATTAATTTACATGTTTCTAAAACAAATTTGAGTGAAAAATAAACAGATTTTTTTTTTAATAAAAAATTTAAATTAAAAGAATGAATTACAAGTATAAGTGGTGCTGTCAAAAAGTGAGAATTTTCCTTACCTATATGAGATGATTTTATTTCAAAATTTCAAGTCTAAAAAAACATTTGTAAGATACTCAATACTGATAGTTAATTAATGAATATGGATGCACAAAGGTGACAGTTTTTGAAAACATTAAATGAAAATTTCTATCTAGGTACCTATGAATATCTCAGTATGAATTTTGAGCAACTACTATATGCACGTGTGTCACACACAATATTTTACAAAACCCCCTCCAAAGAAAAAAGAAGTTGAACCAATTTAAATTGAACATTGTTTTTATGTAGCATAGAAGTAAATGACGTGGTGGTGCCCTCCTGTAAATTGCACATGAAATGTGAGATCCATTTCCAAACCTTACACCTGAAACACTTGTTTTTTGAAAAGGTATTTCAAACTGTGCAAAAAATTTATCAAGCCATGTGAGAAATTTGCCCATGCGTCTATACCACATTTATTAAACATTATATTGAAATTCCCTACTTTTGATAGTGTAAATGGGCATAAAAAAAAAGTTTTTGGGGTGAGTGTAACGGTATAGTTGTTATAAACAAACACAATAATAGTTTAAGTGTATATTATTATAAAAAGGTGAACAGATTATTACAAGAGTATGAACAATGTAAGTGTAAAAGTGACTAAATAATTATATTAAAGTGAATGAATAATTGTACAGAACATTAGACTATATATAAGGGTGAAGTTCGAGTGATTTGAATTGGGTATTGTGGGAGATATGAATATGATTGGATGTTTGGGGAAAACGTAATTTGGATAAAACCAATGAAATTAAAAGGAAATGACATAAAGTAGGAGTGTTTAAGAAATTAATAAGAATTAGAATTATTACAAGGTATTGAAATATATTCATAGAAAAGATGACATCATGAAATATAGACGAGAACAATTTATGGTGTACCAGAGGTGATGTCATCAGACAAGTCAAGACTTGAAAGACAAGTTTGAACTAGTCTTAAATGATGTGAAAGAAAGGAAGAATAATTAGACGGAAATATGAAGAATGATATAGGAAAATACGAATTTATAATGTACGAGACTATTTGAAATAATTCGTATGAAAATATAATTACAGTGAGTTTTGCAAAAAATAGTACATTATTGAAATATATGAGGAATGGACTCCTCAATGAGGGATAAAAGTGCTCCAACCCAGACCATGAGCTTCCACCAGGGAGGGCTACAGCATGATTAGTTGTAGTTTATTTCATTTTTTTTTCTCAATAAATAGGTGATGTTCAATAAAACTAGTTCCAAGAAAATATAATGTGCATATAGTTTAATTAAAACAGTTTCTCCACATTCTTTCAAGAAACTATCGTAAGAGCTGTCATACAGGTGGTAAACAATAAACTGTATTAGAAAAAATTCATAATAATCTGCATTTTCTTATTGAAAAGCTGAAAAGGACCATACATAAAAATGGCTAAAGAAATTAGCAGACTGATATTTTTATCAGTGTGTATAAAATATTGCAAACTTGTACAAATATGGTGTATCAAATAAATAGAAATGAGCCATCCGAAAAATCTGTATTGGAATACTGTAATGTTTTCATTATTAAATGGATTATAAGTTGGATCATGGATCACTACTTTGAGAAGCAGGATCACTGCTCCGAGAACATGATAGGCTGCTCTCATCGTCACTGCAGTTGTAGATTGATTTTTGGGCTGAAATTTTTTTTTTCATTACAAGGATGAATAAAATAAATCTATGTAAATTAAAAAAATATTTAATAGCTACCTTGGGCTAATGAGACGAAGAGTTTGCCTCTTGTTTCTGGTTTCTTGCTGCTAATTATGATGAAATAATGAGTTACTGTATGACTTGTTAATTTAATTATTTTTGAATGAACAAAATGCACTTACCAAAATTTTTTTCTTTGCATAATAACTAATTATATGCAACAACACTAAATATTAAAACAACTAACTCCAATAAATAACCAACATTATAAAATGCAATTCCAGAGACTGCAATAAACAGTCAGCAGCCTGTGCATCCATATATCATGTGTAACATATATTGTGGGTATTAAAGTGGCTCCTTCATGTTTGGCAACACAGTGGAAGACCAAACATACGGTTAGCATCAACAATATATACACTTTGAGTCACATTAGTACTCTGCATATTTGGAACCACAAACATACACTATATATATAGAAGAAATGTATATTAAAAATTTGATTTTTCTTTACCCCTCTGGGGTTGCCTCCACTAAACTCCGTACACCCAGTCTATATATGCATTAATCATCAGTCTACATTTATTTATATATATATATATAGATAGATAGATAAATAAAGTCTAACAGGTAGCAACATTTATTTAAATTTAGTATGTACATTTATACTAAGCCAAGGACCAGACCTATTGATTTTGGTGCGGATTGGCAGGACGGTTCTTCCGGTATCACCATTTTTGTTTTAATTTTAGGTATAAAATGCGCAATTTTGCATCAATAGTCACGAAATTTAGAAAAATTATTTACCATAATTTATTGTAAGATGCCACCAATTTTGGCGTGGGTCAGCCAGATGGTATTCAGGTACTGCTATTTTTTTTAATATGATAACATTTTTATTTTCTATATGGGATCTGTTTTCGAATTCGATGTTTCTTTATTTTCCTATTTTTTCTCGTACATCGATAAAATATCGATATTGGTTTATATGTATTTTCCATTTAACATCGAAAAATATAGATTTTTTATATATCAAATTTTTATAAACCAGATCGATATTTATTTACATGTATTTCCCATTTAACGTCGAAATCGAATTTTTATCAGTATATTAAGTAGCTAAAATATTTACTGGAAGAAAATCGGTTGGTGAATCAAGTAGAATCCATCCATGGATTAAAGTCAAATAATATGAAAATGTTATCACATTAATTGTAATCAGCTTCAGCCACTGATACTGATTTTTTTTTTTTATATTGGTCACAAATTGCGCAATTTTGGAACAAATGTACAAAATTTGAAACAAATATTTATTAAAATTTATTGTAGCATGCTACCAATTTTTGTGCGGATCGACAGGACGGTACTTCCAGTAAAGCTTATTTTCCCTCTTTTTTCTAATTTAGATGAACTTTTTTTTTTACAAAAATTAACCACATGCTCTTTTTTTTTTTTTTTTCATTATAACTTCATTATATTTCATCTTTATTTTAAATTTTATGATGATGTACCATAGGTACTTTATCATCTTAATTTATTTTTAATTTTTTCAATAAAAAATGCTTTTATATTTCGCATTATCTAATATTTTGTCAGCAGCTAACACATTTCATACAATCATAGCATACCATTAACGCTTATAAACTTACAGATAATTAATGTGACCATCAAAATTCATAGGTAATTCTTTCTCTTGAAACCTACTTTTTTTTAGCAATTCTTGCTGCGCTAGAGTTTTTTTCATTCTCTTTAATTCCATTCGTCTCTTTTCATTCGTTTTTGTACAATAAATGATTAATTTTGGTGAAAATGGACAACTTACCTCCAGTGAGACAAAAGACTTAGACAATGGCTTCAAATATGCCTCGGAATAACAAAAATAATTAGGTACTGAAAATTTAATCTCGATCTGTCTGGTGGTTCTGAAATAGGAACGAACAAATATACTTAAATTGAGTTTTATTATTATAGATAGAAGATAAAAGGTGGAAAATAGAAGACAGAAGATAGATAGATACAGATAGATTATTCGAATCAAATCCGTCCGATTTTAATCCTTTTTTTTTTCTTACGACCCATACGGGATAATGGAATTGAAATCGTATTAATCGATGAATTGGAACGTGGAAAAAATTCGATTTCAAGAATTACCTTTGACTGTATATATAGTACAAAGAGAATAACAATACAGTCGAGTCTGTGGTTAGAAGTCCGTCATATTTCAGATTTGGATATAACCGGGTACAACTAAGACAAAAATTCCTCTTAACCCTTGTTCTATTTTTATGGTGTTTGTAAATTTGAAAGTTTATAATATAGTGATGAATAAATTAACCAAAGAAGGTAAGGAGAGAGCTGTAAAACTTTGGATGTGAGAACAGGGTGTCCCCGTATCTCTTAACAACCCGCAAGGCCACAAGTGTATGATAGAACTCGTTCAGTCGTTCAGACGAACAAAAAGTTCTCTTTACACAATGTATGGCTTCTGCCCTCTATTCAAAATTGAACTAATTATTACCTTTAAAAATAAATAAATGGAAAATTTCAGAGAAATTAGAAAAAAAAAAAAAAACTTACATTAGAAATGCGGTTTAACCACTTTGAAGTTTGGAAAGAGTAATAAAAATTGCACTCTCAGAAGTCTAACATGGAAAAAAGTATGTGTATGAAATAAGTTGTAATAGCAAACGTTGAAAGGCAGTTTTGTAAATTTGAAGATAAGCCATAATATTTGAAGAAAACTTTGTTGCTTGTCTGAACAAGTTCTATCATATCCTTGCTGGTTGGTAAGAGAAACTGGGGCACTCTTCTGACCCGATTAAGAAAAACGCTTATTTTAGCATTTGCCTTATGTTTAAAACTGATGGAGCTATAGGACTAGCCATTTTGAAAATTTGGAATTTCATATTTTGAATATTTGAAAAAAAATTCAGTTACAGACAGTGTAGAGTTAAGGAACTATGCATTATATTAAAAAAAAAATAGTTCACACCTTCGAGGATATATATATGATGAAGATGACATAATAGTGGTTTTGGTGTCGCACCTATGGATAGTGCTGCTGATACCACGTGTTTTGGTTTCATAAAAATTTGATTAGAGGGAAAAATCTTTACGTGCATTTATTTATAAACACTGACGTACAAATTACCCCATTCCAAAGAATCTGATTATTCTGATTGATCGACTTCAATGGACGTAGGATAATTTGTACGCCAGCGTACATGTGTTTCATGCAGATATTAACATCTGTCAATCCCATTGGCAAAACAGCGGTATGTCGTTTTAAGTCACATCCCCATAACTTGTTCCATTTTATAAAAGAAAGGACAAAATTTTTTCTCAGTCGTTCTCGGTTATATCCAGATCTGAAGTATGACGGACTTCTCACCAAAAAACCTATATATTTATGGAAGTAGGTATTCAAGGAAATTCATTAGGTGCTGAATGAACGTTATTTTCTTGGTTACCAACTTTGAAGTAATTACAACCTACGGATCTGATTTGAAATTGTGGAGGCTTTCCTGCTTAAAAAAGTAATAATTATGATGCAATGCGATGAGTAGAAAAAAGACAACACTTTTGCTCTTTTACCAACTCAGGTAGGTTCAAACAGTAATAATATATGTAAGACAAAATGTCAAAACCATGAAATTTTGTTTCCAGACCACAGACATTTGTATAATGATTTTGTAGGATTATCTCTTCTTTTCAAGTAACTATACAAAAGAAGAGAAATAGATATTTATTTATCTTCAGTGTTTATAAAAAAAAATTATCTCTGGGGTTACAAAACTGCTATTACAGGCCAACACGCGCAACCCCTTTTTCAAACCCTCTTTTCAACAAAGGAAACTCAAATTTCAGGGAGGGCATGACTATCCTGGTATGCAAAAAATTTTTTGTATTCTTTAGGAAAAATTTCCCATATTTGAGGGAAAAAGTTAAATTTTCAACTTTTTCTGGCAGACGAGTTAGCAGGGGCAATGTAGGTGCTACTGCTATGGGCTTGCATCATTGATATATTTTACCTTGAGAGCTTGTGGCTATGCCTACATAACAAACAACAAGCAGCAACAGCAACAGCAACTTTAAACAGAGTAAATTTTTTTTCAACGTCAAACAGCACGAACAAAGTATTTCGTTTCTATTGCTTACTGTTGGCTATGTAGGTGTAGCTCAAGTTAAAGAAATATGAAGAAAAGTTTAAAATTTCTATTACACTATTCTTCCATAGTGATCCTAGATCACATAGAATTATTGAGAAATTACTATTCTTACCTTGCTAATTTGCTTGCAAATAGAGTATGACAAAAAATCTGCTCATCAATGGGCACATTTTTTGGAGTACTGCATTCAAATTTAAAATTTATTTCTTCATTTGACTCATTCCTCAACCCCAGGGGCTCCAAAAGAAGGACAAATTTTGATTTTTCATATTTTATTGTGTAATACATTATTTGGAATGATTTTTGCGGGCTAGAGTTCAAATCTGACAACTATTTTTTCATTAGACCAATTTATAGATTCATAAAGGCTTCAAAAGGGAGTCAATTAAATTTAACGGCGGGATACATTATCAGGAATGTTTTTTGAGGCGCAGAGTTCGAATTTGACAATCATTTATCCATTCAATCCATTCTTCGATCACAAAAGCTTCAAAAATTATCAAATTTTTATTTTTCATATTTTATTGCGTTATACATCATCAGGCATTTTTTCTAAAATACCGACTGAGTGAGAATTTGACAATCACTATAATAGTACTTACCTAAGTGATATATACCCTATTTACAGGGAGTGGGAGCAAGGGGGTAGCTTGTCCCTCTCTGATATTGGTAAGTTTTACTTTTCCACTTATCAGTTGGACAATTGAAAAATTATGAAAGTTGATGACGCTTTGTTTTGTTTTACTTTTTTTTTAGAGGCGATTTTACAATTTTTAGCAATCGGAAATTTCAAAAATTTCAATTGGAAATTTTCATTTTTCGGCGCCCTCTGAAAAAGCCTTTGGCTAAGTCATTGCATAATTGATGATAAATAATTATAGTCAAATGCATTATATTAAATACGAATGATGGTTGATACGATTTTAATTTTATTTATGATATGGATAAAGGAAATTTTACAATATGAAAAAAAATAAGATAAAGGGAAGGCACATTATCTCATTTCTCATCAGTATCACCGGTACAACTACGATAGCACAAGTTATACTCACACAAAACACTAACAAAAACAATATCATTTTTAATGTACCTATTGCGATCTTCATCAGTAAGGTAAAATCTGTTAATATTTTTACTTGTCTCATCAGATTATACAATCTACCACCAGCAAAATATTTCTGGCATTTCACAGGAGTGGTTCCAACTTCCAATTTTGAATAACGCAGTTAATTCATTTACCCAGCTCATAGCAAATAATACGTAGTGTCATACAATATTCAAAGTTCGAATAATTTTTCGCAAGAAATCGTTTTTCTTCATTCCTTTGATCCAAATTGATGATATTTCCTTTTAACAATTAGCATTACTTTTTACTGAAACACAAACGTGTGTGCATTTAGGGGTTAAAATAAAGTAGGTCAGTAGAATAGTTAGAGCAGTGCCCGAGGACCTCGAGCTTAAGGGCCAATTATTTAGAACATTACAGATTACATTGACGCACGCACTTTCATAGGCTCTAACTCTGAATTCAAGTTTTCAACATATACGGAGGTATAACTTTCACACGGTGGGCGATATGCCTCTATACAACTCGGGAACTAGTTCGGGAACTTGGTAGAAACAAAAATCTCCTGAACAATTTATTTTTCATTCAGAACGAGTAGCAATTATGCAAAAAAAGAAATAAATTTCTAGCGAAGGAAATAGATTATACTTTTATGATATGTCATGAAGATTTTGAAGTAGCTAACCATGAACATTGTTTTATTTTCACTAAATACATAGGGTAGCTCTTAGCAAGTAAAATTTACTATAACCGAAAAATAATTTCTCAAAATAATTACAAAAACACGTTATTTTTAATTTTCAGTCTGTCACAAGACTGACTTTACGAGAAAATTTTAGGAATATTTTTGAAATTCAAATTTGGGGGAATTTTGGTTGAGTTTTTACTGACTAATCTGATAGTATAATCCACCAACTGATTTCCAATTTCAAATTCCTGCATAAAAATATGTGCTCAAGAGTCAAGTTAAAAAAATTTGCAGTGACAAAAGAACAAATTTACAAGAAAAATAAGTCGATCATAATAACAAAACTCGGCTTTCTGAAAAGTGTAGCCTAATCACTTTCCATTCACGAATATAAATATTTACGCTAATCGGAACCACGAAAATCGACAAATTAAAAACCAAAAACCAAAAATCAAAAATGAATATGAAAATATGAGAGAAACTTTTTTAGCTGAAGGGAATATTTCTCCATTCTATCTCGGTGCTCGTAATGCCGAATATTACATGAATGGGGTATTTTTTTTAGGCTAAATTTCGGTTCCAAAAAGTCAGAAGCCAACACATGAAAGTTAACAAAACATATTTAAAAATACTGAATTGATAAGTGTAAAAAAAGATACAACACAGTGGAGTAGACTGTAACCTTTCACTAAATATTTATATTATAAACAGAAGATGCTTTTTTTGTGATTATCTTCGTCTGGTTTACTTTTCAAGTTTTCGTTTTCCATTTCCAATTTTCCAAACACAAGCACCGACACGAATGAACGACACTATAAACAACCAACGACACGTCCTGTCCCGTCTCACAAACACACTTCGTTCACTTATGACTGTATGAGTGACCACAGAAGAGAAGAAAAATATTCCTATCTTTCCACACAAACTCAACTAGTTACGCTAAATGGTAACACTGAAAATCACCTTCACTTCGAGAATGATTTTAATTGGTTATTGCTTTTGCGTTGTAAATAAAAGGAGCCAATGAATAATCCCGATGATTAATCTATGTGATACAACGAGTGTTTTGTTTCTGATTCTAAAAAAACCACAACCCACAAGAATACATTTTTCAAAACAATATAATATTTATTATTATTTACATAGTACAGTACAAGTTGAAAAGAAAGAGAACAAAGACGAAGAAGCGAAGAAGGTTGCTGCCTGGAGCATCAGTTTTCTTCTTGCAAGCTTTTTCTTTCTAACTTGTAGATAATCGTATTTTTATTACAACGTAGTTTAGTGTTGCGTAAATATTTTCAATCTTATCATCATTTTTACTGTTTATATTTTTAAGTTTGTGGTCGATTCATGAAGTGTTACCTTGTTAAGTGATAAGTTATTTGTTCTCAAAAATTTGTGAGCTAAATAATATTAATAATGTTAGAATTAGATGTGGCTCCTGAACGATCGTTGGGGTGCGAACAATGGGAATTTATTCTCGGTAATATAAAATTTTTCTTTTTATTCTTGTAAAAAAAAAAAAAAACCAATTTTCTAAATCCTTTTCTGTGAATTGCAGGAATGCATTTTTCTCAGGCCGTCGCAATAATCCAGTCTCAAGTTGGAATCATTAAAGGTGTTCAAGTACTCTACAGTGATACGGTAAAACACACAATACATCAATAATACTTGTGAAAATCTATTCGTTGTTTGATGACACTTGCATTTGTTACAGCATCCATTGGAAAATGATCTCATATTGTATTTACCACAAGATGGCATTAGATTCGTATTCGACGCGACGTTGCAACGTTTGAAGGTAAGAAGTGGAATAAACCCTGTAACTTGCTATCATTGGTTAATGGGTATGAAGATTGAATCTGTTAAATTTGTTAGTAGAAGAAAGAAAAGAATTTCCTGTTAGAAATTAATGATAAAAATATCCCATACTTTTATTACAGTTGATCGAGGTTTTCGATATGAAATTAGTGAAGCTCAAATATTGGTTGGTATTTTTTTTATGATAACGCTTTCGTGTGTAAAATATCGTAGTACTGATTATCGATTGTTTATCGCAGCACGACGGTGTTTAATTCTTCGGATGTGGTACCAACCATTCAAGAAATCGAGCAATGTTTTGGTGCGACGCATCCGGGAATATATGACTGTGAGAAACAAATGTTTATGTTAAATTTTAGAGGTCTTTCATTCTGTTTTGACGTCGATTCTAAGTTCCAGGTAACAATTTTTTTTGGAATTGTTATTTGTTAGTTACGTAAGTGTAATTTTCGATAACGTTAGCGTCTAATTTCGCTGTGCGTCGATTGTAATTGAGTCATGAATAATTTCGTTTATTCTTGAATTTATCGTTGTGTTCCAAATCTTTCATAATTGATTAATTTCACTTCAAAATTATTGTAAGTTAGAAAACTTACTCATGAAATATCGTGTGAAACCAATCATTGTTAATTAATTCCAGTTACTTGGCGCTATAATGAAAATATCTCCATTAATGGCATGCGAGTGGAAACTATCGAATTAGCGATTGCACGAAATGCAATTTATTGTTTGTCATAAAAACTGAAGGAATTAATTTTTGTAAAAAATTATTCGAAAAGACGAAATCCGGATTTTTATTTTTTTGAAAGCCCCAACAGCGCTATTTTTTTCTGTAAACTCGAGGTCACCGATACAATTACATTCATATTCTACTTTTTATGAGCTGCTTGTAAATGGCACACTCAATCGTTGATATCAGAAAACTAAATGGTAATAGAAATTTTTGAATGTTGACGTCATTTTTTATTGTATTTCGCTAAATAAACCTATTTCTATACGACTACGCAATTTGAAGTTAACTCGATTATCGCTAGAAATTGCCTTATCGTCGAAACTAAAACAATAATAGTAACCAAATTCGTAAAATTATCTAAATCAGATGAAGTCAAGTACCTAAACTTAATTTTCTTATTTGGTTTATTCGCACCGTGAAGCAGTCGACGTCACAGAAATTGATGAAAAATTAGAAGATAATTTCAAAAAAAAAATTTTAAAAATAGCATAACAAGCTTCGCGAGAAAAAGTAGATTTTCTTTATTTAAAAATCATCCATATCACCAACAGTCTTCTAGTAATGTAATATATAAAATATTTATATACTTTGCAAAAAATTACCAATATCCCACAAATACGATGCTTGACTCTTTTCTGAAATCGTTTTGGTTTTGTTTTAAAACGAGTGGTTTTCTCGATGAAGGCTAAAAAATTAATTTTTCAGGATCATTATCAGAAGGGTAAAAGAGGGAAAATCACACTGAATAGCTAATAAGTTGGGAACAAATTGACTAATCAAAACCAAAATAGGTAGGTGTAGTCCTTGTATGGGAGATACTTTTTGTACCAGATTTCGTGACTATTGAAAGATAATTGCAACTTTTATTGAGATAACATAAAAAATTAGCATCTTCAACGGCTCCAGGGAATTAACCATAATACCAATAGGAATTAATTTTGGAATCATGTTAGATGCACTTTGAATCAATACCTGTATCAAATTTTGTGACTATAGTTTAAAAATTACTCCTTTTAGAGCTATTAATCTGACAAAACTGCAACAAAATTGCCCCTATCAGACGTACTGTATGGCCTATCCGCATCAAAATTAGTAGGTATCGTTTTTGTCCTAAATCACATACGTATACCGAAGTTCAGGCCTTTCGATTGAAAATTGCGATATGTAAGCTGTTCAGTAAAAAATGCATATAAACATCTACCGGACGGACTATGCGCTCGATCCGGACCAAAAACTGTAAGATTCTTCCTTAGATGGATCCGAATATGTGTTTAAAATTTCGCTACGCCTAGAAATGGACTCAACACCAAAGGGGATACATTAAAAAAGAAAAAATTCATTTTCAAAATTATTGCCAAAATTCTCAGAAAATCAGGAAACGAAAAACGTACATACTCCCACCGTTGGTTTCGAATACTGAGGCAATTTCAATAAGTAGATTTTTTTCAAAAATCTTATGAAAATTGCCGAAATGACCGTGATTTTTGAAAGTGATTGAAAATCTTTGGAAATAAACGGTAACTCGTCAAAATTGTCTTTTTTTCAACATTGATACATCCTATCAGTATTGAAAGTTAAATCAGTATATTCCCCGCAATTTTGGGCTTTATAAACAACTTTTTCACCGTAAAATTTGATTTCCTACAAATTCAAATTATTATTTTTCTTAGCCTCATTGTTTCTTTCTTTACTTATTATGTTTTTGCCATGACACGTGAAATATTACTTACAATGATTTTGTCACTTCTGAAATACCAACGATGAGGGAATGAATCATGAATAAATTACTTCCTACATCATAAACTACGAATATTATTTCTTCAACTGTGATTCGCCGACCTACTCTTTCTTTTCTTTTTATTTATTTTTTCTAGTGAAGCTTGTTTGTATAACGGAACGTGGGTGTCCTGAAAATTATGAATTTTATCTCTTTCCCTTCCCCCATTTACCCTAAAAAATTGCTTCAGACTTGCATCGCAGCTTGTCGCAACGATTTATCTCACCATTAAGTGCATTTATATTCATTAGAATTAGTTGCTCCGAAGTCTTTGAAAACTCTATTTAGTTTTTATATCCCTTTCTCGGCCATATTTAGTAGGTTCTTTCCTCACATTCTAATAATTAAATATTCTTCGGCTTACTTAAATGTACAATTTTATGATAAGCCGAACCCTACTTATTACAAACCTTCAAAATTATATCTGTAATTTTTTTTTTTTTTTAATGATTGAAGGAGCCAAGATTCTGATTTTCAAAGCTACCCTATGGTTACTGATCAATGAATTGTTTAATTTTTACGTTTTGTTATCTCATAATATGCAATATGTTATTCTTGGTGTCACACATTTTGGTCTTTTCGAAAACAGCTATCAGTTGAAATGTTGATAACCATGTTGTACCGTTTAATTTGTGTACCAAATGCCAGTGTGTTCATGTGTTGGATTACGAAATAACGGTTATTGAAAATAAACTTACCGACAAGTCTGCGGGGTGTCGTGGTTATAGCATTAGAGGGTATTCACTGAATTATCAAAACGCGTAGTTGCATAATTGCCCGCCTGAATTCCGTGCGGTTATCTACCGATAAACAATGGGAATTTTTCGCAAGATACACGTTTGCATAGCTACCCGCCTTAGAAGTGTACGGATATTAGGTGAATGACGTAATGAGTGAATGCTCTATAGGTGCTTGACTTGACAATCGAAATGTTGCGAGTTCATGACAGCCACTGTCACATTCGTGACCCATAATGGCGATTTATTCGGTTCGATTCAGTTGGTGCTCCAGTATATGATTGAAAAATTCATGATGGTAGACCATTGATCACCGGACTTGGACCATTCCCCCCACCGCGACATCAAATATATTCTTCAAACGCCGAGTTGAAAGAATAGTTTTGTAGAAAAAACCCAATTAAAAAAAAAAAAAAGTCTAGATGAATGTTAATAATTTTTGTTATTTTTTCCATTTATAGCCTGGAACAGCACAGTGCGGTTTAAAATCGTTACAGTTCACCACTGGCGTGTCTCCTGTAGTTGCGAAAATGTTCGTCTACGCTGGAAATAGTTTAAAAAACGCCTGTAACGACTACCAGGGCGTTATACCCGTACCTGTAGTACCATTACCTATTAGCTGTTACCATGGTTTATCGTATGTTGAACATGCCGAGGTTATTCGTGATAAATCCACCACAAAGGGATTACAATTAACGTTGTTTTTACAAGGATCCGGTAAGTTCTGAACATTAGGAAAAAGATTAATTTTTATGGTAAAATGTTCGAGAAAACGTCGCTCTATGAACTAAATCAATATTTTCGATATCTTATTAGTGTTCGAAATAGGAATTCCAAGATTAAAACCAAAAATTTGAAACAAATTCATAATTTTGCGCTGTTCAAAGTCCAAATTTGACTTTTCCTTTCATTGATTTTACATTTGACTTGCATTAGAATGTTTGTTTTACATAAGACTAGCTGCCTGCTCCGAGAAGTGCCTGCTTCCCTTGATCATCTTGCTGAGAGTAGCCAGTCCCTTTGCTTCAGATGTCAGATACTCTCCATTTTCCTTAAGAAAATAATAATAATTAGAATGTCTAGATGCACGACGTTGTTAGGATTCGCTTTATTCACAGGAGTTAATTTTCCTCCATCCGAAACAATTAATTATTAATATGAGTTCGAGACCTGGATGCGAGAAATTATTGTGTTCATTTTTTTTAGCTCACCATCTTCATTTTAAATAATGAGATTTTCTTGAAAAAGTGCGAATATGCAAGAAAATGTGTAAAAGAATTATTTTGATGTAATCGTTTCTTTTGTTATTTCGAAAAAAGTACTTCCTTTGCCATCTTGTATCTCAGTCTGTATGATAGATACAAAAATGACGGGGGGTTGGTTTTGAGATTTTTTATCTCTTCTTCAGGACATGTCAAAATTCGAACTTTTTCTTTTGTATTATCTACTTTTTAACTTTCTCAAGTGCGTTTACAAAAGAGGGGGAAGACTGACTGATTTTTTCTCTTCATAAAGTAAGTAATCCCTCTTCCTCCCGACTGAAAAAAAATGCATATTTATTATTTTCCAATAAATATATATATTAGATTGATTTCATGATTATTCGATTGCTCAAATCCAATTATAGTTATCAAGACATGGAATAGAGATGCTGGGAACAATGTTAGGAGCCGATTATCACTTCTCAGTTGATCCTCATTGAAATCATAATGATAAAAACGATCGAAATTTTTTTTCGAATTACATTTTTTGAAATAAGGAATCTTAAAACCAATTTCCAAAATCACTAGATTACTAAATACAGGTTCTCCAACCCAACTTGATAAGTGAACAGGGCTCTGGACTTGCTAAAGAATATAAGGAAGTTCAAACCTTATTAGAGAAATCAAAAGCAAAACTTTTTTTTTCGCGTTAATTTTTATATTTTTTAAGTAAAATAAATTTATTTAAAAACAGTAGGAGAATTGTTTGTAGCCCTCTTAAAATTTTTATGCGTCAAATGACCTCGACTTATGAAGATCCGTTTGAAATACGAACCATTTTTTGTACCATGTCGAATACGTCCAATTTTCTAGTTCGATTGTATTTTGATACATTTGTATCAGCATTACCCATGTTATGAATGCATTTTTATTACTTTCTTCGTTTTTCCCCATTTTTCAGGGTCATTACGCCGACAAAAAATTACCGTAATAAAAGACTTAAATTTCGGAATAACGTGTCAAGATGTGTTGTCGTTACTAGGCTCGCCATCGCAAGTATTTTACAAATCCGAAGACAAAATGAAAATACATTCCCCGAACGCTCACCTCGACGTGAAAACGCCTCGACGTTCGGATTATTTTTTCAATTACTTCTCTTTAGGATTGGTAAGTGTTTGTGCAGAGGAAATCGTTTTATATAATTGACTGGTAGGTCGCCGTTAATCATTAATGGCGTTAAATGAAGATGAAACAAAGACGATTGTTTGATGGTGTTGTTGCCCTAAGTAATAGCTCCGATCGTAATGTAGTGATTGGTGCACTTGTGTGATTTAAAAAAATATCTGTCTTCATTGCTTAGTATTGACGTAATGCTTCTGATTTTTCAGGACATTCTTTTCGATGCAAAAACACAACGAATGAAAAAGTTCATTCTACATACCAACTACCCTGGGCATTATAATTTTAACATGTACGTTTTTAGTCTTCGATGACGTTTAGATAATGGAAAGTTTTTCTCGTAATGCATCCTCCTTAATTTATTAATTTTAGGTACAATCGATGTAATTTTCGAATTCGTCTAAATGCGCCGAAACAAGTTCCTGAATCAAGAAAAAATAATCCCAAAGAAAAACAATTAGAGGTACGCATGGTTAACGCAAGTGAGAAATAATTAATATCCTTGAATCGGTGCCCAGTTTCCATTAAATCCTTTATACAAAATTAAGGTTCCCGGAAACTTCACAAAAAGATTTTTTTCTTTTCATAATATGACCGCAGACCAGTAAAATAAGGCTCGAAGTGGAATTAATAGTCACTAAAGATTTTTTATCTGATATATGTTAAGGGTGGACTTTTCAATAAGTGATTAAAATCCTTCACTTCCGCCCCGTGTGTTCTCGTGATACGGGGGAGAAGCTACAACGTCTTGTCTATTTTTACCGACCGCGTACGGAGGAGGTTATATGTTTGGTATGTCTATCTCTGGAACTGACAGAATTTTGTTTATTCAGAACAAGTGTCTTTAATTTATAGATTTTAATGAAAGTAGACTTAAAATGTTCTTACCATCCGGAGACTGTCCTAGGCTATTCATATATAAAAATTAAAAAATTAGAAAGGTATAATTGAAGAAAATGAAAAATAAAAGATTGAAAAAATTATTATCATCAATTTGGGCATATCCATCAATAAGAGCTACTCATTTAGATTAAGCAGTCTATTTTTTTTTCTTTTTTAAATAAAATTTATTATTAGATTTTTAAATTTTCCTTGATAACTGAGCGATGTACAATAAAAATACATCTGTTTAAAAATAATGTACCTAAAATTTGGAACCAATAAACGTTCATAAATTTTTAGGGGCTGAGATTCAGGGTGGTAAAAAAGGTATATGCATTATTTTCTTATAGGATCGATGAAAATGAATATAGACGTAATTATGATGGAAAAAATTAGCGTACCGTATGTAATCTATACCTCATATTTCATGCATATACATACATGGTGTCCTTATTAACGGAAATAATCTGTCAGAAAAACATCGAAAACTGTGTTTTTAAATTTGTTATGGCCTTGAATTGAAACTACATAAACCTTCGAATTTCGAGTGTCAGCCTCATTTATATTGAAGATTTGTTTGCGTCTTTTAGTTTCATGAATGCCATTAAATGGAAATTCATAAACATTTATTGACTTCTGCCTCAGCTTCTGTCATTTATGACGATGTAATTTCGAGCCATTTGAAATTCTGAGAAATGTATTAATGATTGTATCATCAGAATCGATACTCTAGTCGTGGTGATGACCCTTTGCTAATGGACTGACGTATCATTTTGTGTATGTTTTGAAATGTAATTAGTTTATAAAGAAATAATAGTGCCATACTTTGCATCCCCTTTCCTTGTTTTCTTAATCACTTTTTCTCGACGTGGCACCATGTTTACAGTTTTCTGCAGTGTTCGCAAAATATCTTAATTTGTATTCACCTAATGCATGTTTTCTCCATTTAGATTACTGCATTTACGAAATGGGATGACATATCAGACCAGCTGAGACACAGTGATCGCCCTGTTGTGCTAAATCGATCTGGATGTCCGAATTCGAATCCATTTGGTTCGACGTTTTGTTATGGTTACCAGGACATGATATTTGAAGTAAAATCTGTGGCCTTTAACCGCTCTCGAAATAATTGAGAATGGTATTTATTATTTAATTTTAATTTTTTTCGTTTACTTGCAGGTTATGCAAAATCAACACATAGCTTCAATAACGTTTCACAAAACCATAACTGATATTATGGATGTATGACGTAGGTTGACCGCCAAGCCCTCAGTTTTGGCGGCCATATCAAGCCATCTTAAGTATTTAAATACATACTCGTTCATTTTACAATTTTAACAGCCATTTAAAAATTTGTAATCAATCAAAAAAGGAAAAAAAACATTCGATAATATCTTTTTATTCATGTTACCGTTTGTATCAATTCAACGAGTAGCATTTAAACCTCTTTCTCTCTTTGTGTGTATGTGTAATGCAAGCGTGGATGTTTGAAGAATGTTGATTTATATTGTAAATTGAATTATCTATTCCTGTAGACTAACTCCCCTAGTAGAAGAACTTTATACTTGTACTAATGCGACATTAGGATCTGAACTGATGTGTAGTCTAAATCAATATGTTTAATGAATCTAAATTTTTATTGTGATAAAATTAACTACACGAATCAGAATTTGAATGTAAGAGATCATCAGTTCATCCTACAATCCAAGTATCAATTCCAATAATCTCTCCATCCTATTTCAACGCAGTAATGTTGTATCCAAAACAAAACCAAATTTCAGTGATGTTTATCGCTCGAAAGCATCCAAAAATTATTTCAACTATTCCGTGTTTGCTCTATTGCGGTGGTTATTTGTAAATTAAATATTTATTGCGTTTGTGAACATTAATCGTCAAATCACTTGTGGCATTCATTAGTTTTATTATTATAAAATTAATTCTAATCTTCAAAATTTATCAAGTTTAATTTTGTAAAACTTCGATTTCAATTCAACTTTTTTTCCTTTTTTTTTTCTTCAATAAGTTCTAAATTTAACTTTTAATTAATTAATGTTCTTCCTTTGCATTAAAGATTTTTTGAAGTATTTCATCGTTTCGAAATATTTTTAGGATGTATAACACTTCGAATTTGTGTAGGATGGGGAGAGCAATAAACCGAAAATTTATATTTGTCTACTTAGTCATTCTTGAAAAATATGGATCAGCAATATCACTGTTAAAAGAGACATAGCTGATTCTGTTTCTTTGTGCCTGTGTAATTTGTATATGTTATAATTAGATGTTCTTTTTAAAATTTGATTTTTTTTCGTTTTTAATACAAATTGCTTCTCTCTTGAAACGAAGCTATATACCTGTAAAGACTGATTTATGAACATCTAAGTACAGTATAAGTTTTAATGGCCGAATGAATTGGGCGCAGTTTCGTATTTTGTTTTTTGTTATGTTTTTTTTTGTTTTTTTTTTGTTTTTTAGATCATTCTTCACTCACGGTATTCTCATTCTCACATAAGCGTAACTTTTACTCTCACTTGCATTAGTTTTTAATGTCATTGTCTTCATCATCGTAAAATTTGGATCTCTTTTTCTTCTTTTATTTATTTCTCTTATGATTAGATTTTTTTAGTTTATTTCTGGACCAATGATATTTACTAAGTTTTGATCGCCATACGTAGAAAATATTTGTGAAGTAGACGATTTATTGAAAAAGAAATATTTCCAGTCAATAATTCTTTGTAAAATTGGAGAAAAACAATAAGAACAATCTACTACAATAAATTATTAAGAAAAAGTTGGAATCTATATCTTAATTTCTATAAGGTTGTTTTTACTGTGACACTAAGTTGGAGTGAACTGCCGAACTGATTTTCATGATTAGGATGTTAAAAGTATCATCTCACCATGAAGATACATTATCAGAAGAGAAAAGGTTCATAGTGCCTAAGGGTAAAAAGTTGTGGATTTTAAACCCTTTGCCCCATCTTAAACTTTTTTTGAAATTTTTTCCTATCCTAAACATTGTGGGGACTCAATTCATGTGAGATAAAGGGATTTGGACCCCTTTACAACAGTCGCCACCACATGGCTGGCAAATATTTGTCTCTATGAGGTAAAATCAAACACAAAATAAACATTTGATTGTAATTACTTGCACGTACATGCAAGTAATGTGCAAATATCAAACTGTGATCAATCTCAACAATAACGATGATGTCACAATTCCATACACAAACCAATCCGCCATTTATTATCACTACAAGAAATGACGCACCAATTTGTTCACACGAACTTATGTAATTACTACGTAAGTGTATCTGTTTGCGTGAAAATAAGGCTGTATATAAACCATCCTAACTGGCTCTAAAATTGCGAGTGTTTGCCTAGGTTTTGGCTTACCCATATGTTTACGTATGAAGTAGCAGAACACACAATATCTGTTGATTACCTTCTGATAAGAATATTGTTTTCACAACAAGGTATTCCACAAACGTAATTTTTTTAGTATATTAATAAGTCAATAAAAATTTGTACTTCAGTATCGCCTCCTTTCTGAGTGTATTAGAGTGCCAGAGAGTTACAAATTTGAACTATAGGTATATTATTCTGTATACATGGCTTAGTCAAATAAATCGTTTGAAAATGAAATTAGGGAAAAAAGAAAATTAAGGGGAGAGTGAGGAAAGGAGGAGAGCCATTTTATGTAAAGAAGTTGGTTTTTATTAGCAAGTGGGTTGTCTCAATTAAGGTTTTAAGCCCTAATAGAAGTCTGTAGCTTCCCTGGGTGCAAATTTTTAGATTTTCCACCAAGTATATCCCTCACTTCTGTATTGTTTGTAATGTGGAAAACAAAAGGAGAAAAAGACATTGAAAAACAAACTTCATCCCTGTTTCTCTCTATGGCTCTCTGATTTTCCCTGGGGTTGTTTCTCAGTAAGGTTATAAATCTCAAATCAAATTTCTACATGGAGGTGGAGCATGTGGGTGACAACTAAATTCCCAAAGGATTGTCAAGTGTCAACTAGCAGGAAAATTTCTTTGAACCATGAAAAATATATTTTTTGAATTTTTTTTCACTGTTTCTTATGTGTGTTAATGAAATGGGCACAGTAGATGCTAGTACAGTACCAGTGGAAGGATATTTAAGACAATGCAGAGGGCTTTAGCTAAGGCATGCCACTTTGTATGTTGTTAACAGCAGGGTGAACTCCATCCCCACCCACTTTGTCCCCTCTGCCATTGTCACCCCCAAAGTGGCATACCATGGACCAATCCCCCGCATTTGTCTGAAAGTCCCACCACCTATGCAGTGAGTGAACCTAGTACTGAGTAATAGTAGTATCTGAACTCATCGTAACTAAAAACATTTCTAATCTATATATAATTATTCTTAGAAGCATTAAAAAGTATTGGCGAACCTAACAAACCATTTTACTCATAAAAATTGAAAAAAAATTTTTTCATAATTTTGGGCTAGCTGGGATTTGAACTTAACACTTCAAAGGTGGAGAGCTGTGATCCTATCTTAGCGCTTTTTCAGCTGCACGCTGAATCTGAAGTTGTAACACTATATTGATCCGAAACTTCTTAATTTGATGGTTCAAAGAAGTTTTCATGTCTGTCAACAATTCTGTTCCCAATTAATTATTGCTGTTTGTTTTTTGAGTTTGAGGCAATGACCATTGATTAAGATTGTACAACAGAAAAACGATGTTCGGTAAAAGGCACTACGATAACGATAAGATTTTCAGCTATAGACAGAGTTTTGATAATTTTCCTCTTGAAAAAATATTATTTTTCTCCATCGATTATGCCTCAATATTGATGGTAATTGAAATAAATACTAATTTAAAATAACTGAAAATGGGATCGTATTCTTATTGGTTAGTGATAACTGCATTTTACTTTTTAGGAAGTTAAGGAAAGCATAGCTATTGTATTACTATGCTAATAATTACATTATCAATGAAAGTAGAAACTTGACAAGTTTCCTTTTTCGAATGCTTTTATTTAACTTGTCAGCAGAGGATTTCAGATGTCCTTGCTACTTACTGCCTACTTGGTCAAACAAATGGTTGTGATATTAATATTTCTGAATAATTTTTTTTAATTTTTGAGATATAACCTTATTTTTATTTGTATATTTGTTTGGTAATTTCAGGGAAATGTAACAAAAAAATTCTGAAGCAAAGTGGACTATGAGCAGGAACGGGTAAGATACACAAAAAATGATTCGGATCATGGATCCTTTTCAATTTTTCAAAAAGTGATTAGAGTTTAGATCAAGAACTGCTTACTAATTTATTATAAAAAAAATTTAATCTGTATCCTGGGGCTTCTAAGAGAAAAATGAATTGGCCGAAGTTCTTCTGGCGGATCCTGTCAGGGTTAGGCAAAATTTTCAAAAATAAAAAGGTTTTCCACCAATTTCATACAAATTTTAAAGTATTTCGTGATTTTGTTGATGAATTATTCTTATTTTAACACTGGGAATATGCGTAAATTTTAATTTTAAATCAAAGTCGTAGTTCTGTTCCATTTTATTTTCATTCTTTTTATTTCTTTATCAAATTTAAGAACAGATTGTGAAAAAATGGATTTAAACAGATATACTTGGAATCTTTGCCAAGAAAATTGTTCGAATCGCTGTAAAGTTTTTAAAACTATAATTTTTGAACATGCCAAATACAACTAATACAAATAAATGATAATATTGCTATGCAAAATTCAGTGGTGTAGTCACAACGTATTTTTTTCCTCAGAATTTCACAGTTATGAGAAAAAAAACACTTTTAAGTTTGGAATGTATAAAAAAACTTTACAAAATATTTTTTGATAGCTTCACTTGGAAAGAAAGGATTTAAATTTTTTTCCATCTAATCTCGCTTAAGAAAACCATGATTACACTATGGATAAAATTGAAAATTGAAGTAGAAATAATACTCATGATAAAATCCATGAAAAATCTGTAATAATGATTAACACATTATTTTCCTTCAACTTTTTCTTCCTCAAAATGTCACTAGCTAATTCACAAATTTTAACAATTACTTGGGTAAAATTTAAAATTTTTTGTAAATTCAATGGTCCGTTTGATATAGTTAAGACTTTGTCATTTTTGTTTTTGTTTTTTTTTTAAATATATGCTATTCAATTCTGTAGAATGTGGCACTAGTTTACTGTAAAGGCTTTTAAGAAACTGAAGTTAGAAAATGTTTTCATAATTTATTGAATGATACAACAGCGGATAGGTCCTTTAAAGGCACTGATTTAAGATTTATGGTATGTTTTTCTAATAAACCACTCATGAACCCAAATATAGGATTACCAACTTTTTAATAAATTATTGAATGAAACATCATCTGTTATGTTTCTTGAAAGATAAGTTAAAATTTTTGATCAATTTTGATATTGAACCACTTTACGGGTTCCCTGTGGTCCTAGCAAGGAGATTAGGATGAACTTATCACATGAATTCATCAGTGATACTGCGTTGGATGAGTATATTTATAGAGACATAGAGTTCATATCTGTAGATATATTGCCAATTTTTGGAAAAAATAACTTTAAGCTTCTGGCAAATAGCATCCCAAAATATGTAGTTTAAAAATTTTCTTTAAATTGCTGAGGCGTATAGATCAACTTATTGTTTATACTATACTAATTATTTTTACACTGGAAGTTCCATTACATGTGTCTGGATATCATAATAATATTCATTTGCCACTTACCTATGACCTACTTTATTTACTGAAGTAGGTATGTGCCTTGGTTAAAGAACAATCAGTATTATAATTTTGAGTTTTAAGAAAAACGATTAAATATTTGCATCCAACACTTCTTCATAACTCTGGTCTAGACTATACATATGTTCATAAAATTTCAAAAGTGAAATTGATTTTTCTTTCAAGGCACAAGACTAAAATATAATCAAGTACCTGGACCTGAAGCTAACCAGAAGATAATAATAGGAAGAATCATATTATGCATATACAAAGCATATTACAGACATATGTTTGAATAATTCTAAAAAATATAAAGACTAAAAAATATTTAAATAAAATAAGACCATTAAAACAAAATTTCATTTAAATGTAAAATTTTAAAAATAATTTTAAAAAACACATTAAAAAATTATTTACTGATAAATTTAAAAATTTAAAAAACATGAATGTCCCTAAAAATGTACTTTTTTGAAGTGCAATAAAAATTAAGTGATAGGTTTAAAAAATAATCTATTTTTAATGCACGAAAAAGTATAAAATAATTGAGTTAATATCGAATTTGTTATCTTTACATGTAGGTATGTTGTGCTACATTAATAACTAAATACCAAGTGAACCTTAAAGTCATTTAACCAATTTATACGTTCAACTTGAAAATTGGTCAATGAACAAATACTTATGTTCACCCAGAATAAAAGTGTGGGGCAGTAATTGAAAATTTTACATGATACCCAATAATAAAAGATAATTCTTACAAAGTTGGAATTAAATGAAAGAAACATATGTGTGTTTAAATAAGACAAATTAAAACATGTTAGGATGCTTATGAAGTTATATCAATACTATAGAAATTTTTAATTACTGCCCTATACTTTTATTTTGGGGGAACATAATTATGTGTTCATTGACCAATAATCTAACTGAACATATAAATTGGTTAAATGACTTAAGGTTCACCTCGTATTTAGTTATTAATGTAGCCTAACATACCTACATGTAAAGTTACCAAATTTGATATTAAGTCAATTATTTTATACTTTTTTGTGCATTAAAAGTGGATTATTTTTTAAACCTATCACTTAATTTTTATTGAACTTCAAAAAAGTGCATTTTTAGAAACATTTATGTTTTTTAAATTTTTAAATTTATCAGTAAATTACATTTAATATGTTTTTTTAAATGATTTATAAAAATGTTTTACTTTTAAATGAAATTTTTATTACAAGTGTGGTGAAATGCATAAAGATTATTAGTTACCATACTGATTTAGAAATTGTCAACTTGACATTATATTGCATCATTGAAGCTGAACTTGAAAAAATCATATTTGACTTATAAAGGATTCTATCCCGATAATAAAATTATTTATTAAATTCATAGGTACCAACCAAAATAATTTTAAAATCTTAAAACCCTAGGTGCAAGGAGCCAAGATGAAACTTCCAATATTTCAGTTTTAAACATCACTACATAGAATTACGAAGTATTAAATATAATAGAGGAGGCACATTCACCAAAACTCTGGAATGAAAAATGGTACTACTTTTGAGCTATTTGTCTCCACTCCTTCAGTACCAAATTTGAATTTCTTTGCACCGCATTCATGCAGCAATACATGAATTTTAGATTGGTTTGCAATAATTAATAAGAATGCTGGAATGAGAGAGAGAAGCGCTATTTGTTGAAGAAGAAACAAACAAAATCACAGTATTTCCCAATATAGATGATAGTTTTGAAAGCTCTACTCGGATGCAGAGAGCACTGTAATTAAAGAAACATTGGACAATGATGAAATGATTACTACTGAAACACCTGTTACAGTCAACTCAAAACCTGAATTATGGAAACATAATGAAATTTTAGAACTGATCAACCTCTACGAAGAAGATACCATTGTTTAAATCCACCACTGTTAAAAACAGCAAAGTATGTCAACAAATTGCATCAAAATTGAAACTATTCACTGCTGCCCAATGTGAAAATAAATTAAAATCCCTGAAAAAAAGGTATGTTGATAAAATGGATAATATGGGCAATACCAATACTGGTGCAAATCAATTGAACTGTGAATTTTTCAATGAACTGGACTCAATATTTCGTAAGTCTCACAGTCCATCCACCAGTTTTTGCTTATGTCTAAAAGAGGCAGTGATAACATTTGTCAAAAACCATTGAACAATTCTATTCCAAGTGGGTATAAGTCTAGTGATACAACATCGCCAGAAGATTTCATAATCCCAGTCATTGATCACTGTGTCATTGCTCCCAGTTTCAGTAATCCTACTACCACCACAAACATCAGCAAGAAAAAGGCAAAAATTAAACCAAAAGACAAATCAGAGTGGAAAAAACAACATCAAGAAAATAGATATAGAATGGTGCTGGCATTAGAAAAAATTGCAAATTTCTTAGCAGAGTTTGTCCAAAAAATGTAGACAGCTAATACTAGGATTGTTTTATGTCTATAAAATACTCCTATCTTGATAAATTCATCCAGAAACTTGTGAAATAAAGTCAAACAAACATTCCTAGTTTATGTAGTCTATTATGTGATCAAATTCATTGTTAAAGTCCCTTCTTGCTCCTCAATCATATCTGCTTGCTGTTTGACTATTATACATCAGTGAAAAATAATTTCTATTCTGAAATTATTATACTTAGTTCATGTTTCTTTTTGTTTTTTGGGAAATAATTATAATCTTTTATAATATTATTTTGTTATGGTATCTTAGCCAAGTAATATGTTTATTAATACAGGTTTGAAAATAGATTGCCAACCAGCTCGTGGTTATGGTTACAGTTGTCTTTTCAATTACTATCAGCACACATCTGAATGGTGATTGGAACATGATTGGATAGAACAGGCTATTCGAATCAGCAAACAATCGTAGACCAGCATCAGATTTGGTACAACACTTGGAAGATGATTTATGGGAATAAAACTTAGTAAATGATTGTAGACCCACATCAGATAGAGTACGACATTTAGAAGACGATTTATCAGAACAAAACTTAGTAAATGATCATAGACCAGCAGCAGTAGATGATGTGGTAGTAGGACAGTTTGAAGATGATTCATAACAACAGTTAGATAATGGGTAAAAATTTTAAATATCCATTTATTACTGTAAAAGTGTTGTTTGTGAAATTGTATTGAGGTGAGGTCTGATCATTTTGCAAAGAAAAGATAAGTACGGACTTCCATCTTGAAAAATGTTTATTGACGACGTTAGTACAACGACTGACGAGCGGAGAACATTCTCCGTCGAGCAGTGGCGGGAAGAATATTATGTTGGCGATCAGTGTGGCCACATGTAAAACGAATAAATGTAATAGTATGTTACATACAGTGTTAGTCAATGTGATGTTCTGTGTTTGTGAGGTAGTGAGGGAATCGTATCCCAACACCCCCTGCGATTCAAAATGGACGAACGAACATATAAGTAAAAAAATGTGTCACACATTGTATGTATTCAAAAAAAACATATAAACAATAAAAAATATTAAAATAAGCAATAGCAGTCAAAATTATTACATATAGGTGTCATATAAAATTGCTATATATATATAAAAATGGTAAAAAAAATTAAATATGTCGTTGACTAGTATTATGATGTACAATTAAAATGTGTGTGGATGTATATGTCAAGTGTTCTATCTTAAATATATCCTGTAATTATTAACATGAGGTATACATTTAACCTTCTGTTATTGTGTCACGTCTTATAAGTATTGTGTGATTTTAATTTTAAAAAAATATATATAAAAAAATGGCAGGTCGGAGAGATCAATATCTCCTCATCGTCAGCTGTAGAGAAATAATATTATTATATATATATATATGTCCCTATAATTAATCGTTTGGGTATTTTGTATGAATTTTCTATTGTGGGAATCAACTGCATATATTGGGGAATGCTGATACCAATAAGAGAGGCAGAGCAGCGACGGGGAACATATTGAATATTATGATGTGAAGTGTAAAACAACATATGGACCACTCGGTTTACAATAAGCGCTAAAAGACCAACGCCCATCCACAGTCCAAAACCAAATATCAAAAAATTTTGAGGGTTATGTCAATTAAGACTATTGGCCGAAAAGTTGACTTGTCCGGAGTATTCTCGTAACGATATTTTGGAAGGTTCTCCGATCAAGTGCCTTAGTAAGTATATCAGCAACTAGATTAGGTGACCTAATATCATTAAAACTTATAAGTTTCTTCTGGAAAGCTTCCAATACTGCGTAGCATTTGATCGCAAGAGACCTGGAGCGTTTCTGGCCTCCCCCAGATGCAATACAAGACGCAGATATATTGTCCTCGTAGACTTGCACTGGGTCGGTTACCGAGAAAACACTCTCAGTAAGTCTCCAGATCACGTATATATTGTCTAGTGCATCATTCAATGCAATTAGTTTGGCTGCAGTTGACAAAGTTGCAACCAAGTTTTGCAGGTGAACGGCTCAATTTAACAAGTCTCCGTTAACGAATATCATATAGCGGGTTATGCAGCACCCTTTCTCCAAGTGATTTATATCTATGGGTGAATCGTCTACGTCGGGTGCATACGACGCATCGACAAAAGCATTAATCTGTGTTTGGTCAGAGTGGAAGACCAGAGAGAAGTCCCTTGTGGTTTTAAGGTACCTAATGATACGAAGAACATAATTTTTGACTTCACTATTGGAGGATGCCTGTAAACGTGACAAATAATTGACGGCGAAGGCAATATCTGGGTGGGTCAGTCTTGCCACATATAGCAAATTCCCAATCATAGCCCTATATTCGGTATCATCCAATCCATTTTTTGGCCTATTTATTTTTAATCCCGTCTCCATAGGTGTGGAAGATGGGTTACATTCCGTCATTTCAAATTTCCGGAGAATTTTATCAATATATCTATTTTATGTTAATATAATTTGTTTCCTAGGTATATCTCGACTTATTTCGAATCCCACAAAGAAAGTTGGATTATATTCTATTTTTAATGTGCAATTTTTTCTGAAAATATTTATTAAGTCTTTTGTCCACTCGTCGTGGTTACTAGCCAACAACATTTCATCCACGTAGACTATTAAAAATGCCATTGCACCACTATTATCTTGTTTTAAATATAAACATCTATCTATTTTTGATTGGGTGAATCCAGCTTGAATTATTGTTGAATTCAGCAAGTCGTACCAACTTTTAGAAGACGTTTTCAGTCCATATATAGACTTTATTAATCTTAGGCAATTATTTTCTCCTAGTTGGTATCCTTTAGGGTTTGATATAAATATAGGGTATTTTATTTGTGAATTGAGGAAAGCTGTTTTTATATCAAACTGTGTTATATTTAAATTATATTTGTTTGTGATGGATAATATCCATCTTATCAGCCAATATTGGATTACCGGGGCATATGTTTCAGTTAGATAATAGTGAGTGAGATCTTTAAACCCTCTTGCAACCAACCTGGCTTTCGGTATGTGAATGCCTTGGTTGTCGGGTTTCGTGGTGAAACACCACTTTGTATCCACTAACCTCATATTTCTTTTATTACTTTTTGGGTTATTATTATCATATTCATCGTTAAATTCTATTATATCATTATTATTTTCGTTATTATTATCTATATTTTCTTGTGTATTATTATTCTCTCCATTCCCTTCATTTTCCTCCTGACTTTCCTCAATTATTTCCTCTTCTATTTCGTATTCCATCCATTCATCCTGGGAATTTATGTTAGGCATACATGCCAATTTATTCGATTCATTATTATAGGGACATATTTTATTTAAATCATCTTCATTTTCTATAATATTGACCATGGATTCCGGTACAATTTCGTACTTCACCATGTATACCCCCCTTATTTTCGGGGCTGAAAAAATTACCTCGTCCGTTCCCCGGACGTATATGTGTGCTGCAGAGAAATTCTGATCTATGCCCAGCGCCCTATTTTCTGTTATCTTAATCCCTGACATAAGGTCTACGTTCAGGGATGGTACGTAATGTACATTCTTTAATCTTATAACTGTTTAATTCCTCTCAGAATTTTCCACCCTGATAAACATAGTTCCTATGTGTGTGGCAATAAGTAATGTATCTTGGATAGCACATTCCAATTCGATAGGCTTTTCCAGCATTATGGGGTTAGACAATTTTGATAAGTCAGATATGACGTGGGCAACCGCTCCACCATCTAACATTATTCTATTGGTGAGAGGAACATAATTTGACTCTGGCTCCTGCTTCATGTCTTTAGATGTTATTAGATTTATTAATTTATTGTTATTTATGTTCTTGTTTGGCTCATGGCCCTTATATCTTATCATCATTGACCACTGAACGTCATTTTCTTTTTTATTTTTGTTATTATTATTATTTTGATTGTTTCGTCCATATCTTGTATTCTGTGCAGGACCATCTAATTTATCTTGGGGTTTTACACCCTCTTTATTTGACGGACATACTTTAGCTATGTGCCCTTTGCCATGGCACTTAAAACATACTACATTGTTCGAATTTGGCAAGTTATTTTGATTTTGGTTATTATTATATTTTCTATTTTCGTAATTATTATTATTTTGAGGCATTTCTGACTTTTGATTACTATTATATGTCATTTTCCCCTGATCTACATATTGATTATAGTTCTGATTCCTATTTGTGTTATTATATCTATTATAGTTTCCTCCATATTGGAATCTCTGATTTTTATTATTATTATTAAAATTACGAAATTTATTGTTAAAGTGTCTAGACTTCTTCTCGTCATATAGTCTATCTGATCTTTCGATCAACATGGCATTGAGTGTTTCAATGGTTTTTTGATCCAGGCTTAAGGTATTAAACTCCAGCCTTGTCATGTCGTAGTCCATGTTCAGTGATATTAGGAGTTGTTCTATCTCCTCCTGTTTGTCTAAATTTTTACCGCAGTCCCTTATTTTTTGGGCTGATCTAGAGAAAACGTCTAAGTAGCTTCTCATATTCCCATCACTATTAAATTTCAACCTCTGAAAGGCCTGCTTCGCGTTAATATACGTATCCTGCGTGCAGCTTTTGTACCTTTCATCTAAGACTTTTAAAATTTGGTTTATCGTTTTTAAATCTTTTACCCTTTCAATAAGTTTGTTGTTTAATCCCTGGTAGATTAAATCCTTGCCTTTTTCTTGGTTGTGGAAATATGCCATCCTGTTAGCTGAACTAGCATTGCCAGATTCAGGGTTTAAAAAACTGTTTAGTTCCAGTCCCAAAAACAGCACTTTGGTCTCAACATCATGCATTATAGGGTACAATCCCTCTGCATAGAGTGTTGAGACCATCGTGGTCCTCCAGGCATCATAATTCCTCCCATCAAATACCATTTTTGTGTCAAATCTTGGCATTTTATTATCAACTTTTGGGTGTTTGGGAGTTTAGATCCTGCCTCAGAAACAGGAGAACTTAATTCTAGGGGGTAACACGGTCTTAACCACAGGATAATGCACAACACGGTCTCAACCACTCGATCGGGAATGCAAGTTAAATATATTATATTATGATCTTCAATAATTAGTCAATATTCTAAATTAAATCTTACGAAATATATATATTGCCGACGATGAGGTGATTTCTCCGCCATTGTTTCTGCTTCTTGAGCGATCAAATTACTGTGATTTTATCGTCGAAAATGTTCGAAATTAAATTAATCAAAGTCCCAGGTCTTGTTTCAGAATACCGATGATTCTATTAAACACGTTAAAGTTCAAATTAATACCAAATGCAAAATTATTTAACCAGTATGAAAAAGATAACTGCTGAAAGAAAAACAATTTATCAGTCTTCATCAATTGAATCGATTTTTTATTGTATGTGAACAGGAAAAAATCTGTCACTAATGTCAATGTTCAAAATGTAGGTTTTCTATTGTTGGATTTGATGAATCTCATCCAACAAGATAAAGTTTGAAGGCTATCGATATCACCTTTCAAGTTTCAACTTTATTTAAGATTTGGTTGAGAATTTACTTGAAATATATTGAAATATAATTTTATTTTACTGTAATTTTAATTTTTTCAGATTAATTTTGGGCAAAATCACACGAAATATTCGTTAATTAACTTAAACTTTTTACTTATCTTGAATCTTCTGGTCCTGTTTTCGTATTTTTTCGATGTTTTTTCTACTGCTACCTTGCCCAATTGACACCAAACTTCGACGCTTTTCCTCTGCGACTTCTGAATTTTTGATCTTTTTCCGCTGTTTCACTCTCTGAAACACAGCATAAACAATTGCCAACCGTTTTTGATTGTGTGCACTGGTTTACCAAACCATAAAATCCTCTCTTATCTAATCTGTCTTCTCCAGACTTTGGACTTTGACGTTTTCACAGGCGCCCAAGACTTTATTGTTGTTTTAATTAATTTCACTTTTATTACACTTTTAATTTGTTGATTAACTTTAATTGAACATTTACCTTTTTCAGGATAGTTACTTTAATCACTGAATCGAACTTTTTTGTTCACAAATTTTAACTTTTCCTACCACTTTGCATGGAGGTATCACTCGGCACTAAGCCTTTCACTTTGCGTGAAACACGAACTTTCAAATTTTAATAAATTACATGATTATCACATATCACATTTCAATTACCGCACTTATTTCTTTTGCCCGCAGCTCTGCTATCATATTGAGGTGAGGTCTGATCACTTTGCAAAGAAAAGATAAGTACGGACTTCCATCTTGAAAAATGTTTATTAACGGCGTTAGTACAACTGACGAGCGGAGAACATTCTCCATCGAGCAGTGGCGGAAAGAATATTATGTTGGCGATCAGTGTCGCAACACGTAAAACGAATAAATGTAATAGTATGTTACATACAGTGTTAGTCAATGTGATGTTCTGTGTTCGTGAGGTAGTGAGGGAATCGTATCCCAACAAATTGTCCTATTATAAGAAGGAGTATGGTAAAGCTTTCGAAGATTGAAAATGTTCTATAAAATTAATAAATATTCTCAAACTATCAAAATTTTTTAAATTAAACATAATGTCAATGAATTAGCTCATGAGCTGTAGGATAAAAATGGCATAATAATCAATAAAGGTGATATGCTTTGACTATATATACTGGACCAGAGAAAAGAGAGATGATTTCTAGTTGAACATACCTGCCATAAATAGGGAACCAGAGAGTACAGTTTGATGTATTTTTAGTGAAGGGTGATAGTACTATCAAAGTATAAAATTGGTTCATTAAAAAATATCAAAAGACTATTGATACTGTTGATAGTTTTTATTTTTATCAATTAAAAATTTTTGACTATCGCCTTCAAGGATGTATATACATATATATGGTGGAGACAACATTGCACACATCCTTATCCATTGTGCCACAAACCAGTTTTGTAAAGTATTATTATAATTTCATGTATTCAACAATAAATAGACGAATCTTTGGCTCTCTCACTTCAACTGAACTTCAAATATTATGTTATAACATGTAAACCTGCTGGAAAAACTTCCTTCGGCGAGACTCTTGTCTCCAATCATGAGAATGTGTGTATTCAGATTGGTCGATGTTGATTGATGTGGGGTAATTTGTACGCCAGTATACACATGCTTGGTGTAGATGTTAACGACTGTTGATCCCATTGTAAAACAGTAACATGTCATCTCCATCATATATATATATATATATATCTTGGAAGAGTGTATTAGTTAATTATGTATGTGCCTTCGAGGATGTATATATGATGGAGATGTCACTTGGGCAGTTTGGGTGTCCTACCTATAGAAAGGGCTTCTACAAACATGTGTACTTCCAACTAAATATCTGATTGGAGGAAAATCTCACAATGTGCATTTGTTTATAAACACTGGCGTACAAAGTACCTCACTTTTGTTGTCCTGCACTCAACCTGCACTCGCTCACTAACACTTAGTGCAACTACTTTCGATAACATAAACTAACACTATTCAGGTCATGCAAACAAACACGACTTTTTTCGTTCGTTCACCCGAGAACGCTGAAACTCATTTCCCACTCAAACTTTAATTTTAGTGAGACAAATATAAAAGAACGTGGTGTTTCCCGTTCGTCGCCATTAACCGAATGACATCGTTCGTTATTTCTTGTAACGAACTTGTCTGTGTTGCCTGTGTTTGTGTAAGTTGATAACGTTTTGATAGGTTTGTTCTCCTGACGTCATAGAGTCGATCAATGACGTCAGTGAGATAACAATATTGTGTCACATTATCGTTATCGAATCGTGTACGACACCGTCGTTCACGATACTCGGGGGGGGGAAGTCTCAGTCTATCCCATTTTCCCTTCCGTGTAGAAGTCATCGAGGAATTGTCTATTATTTGTCTTGGTTTTTTTTTTTTTTTTTTTTTTTGTATTGTATTGATAGGTTTGTTGTGTGATGGTTAGTGTGTTTGTTGTCTGTGAATTGTTTATTGACGTTATAATAAATAAATAACAAGATATACAAATTATAAACTCATTTATTTTATATACAAAATAACAATGCTTAATAATTATGGAAACAATAATATATATAAGGTTTAGGAACGTTTGGTATCACATATTTTGAATGTTTAATTTGACTTAAGGAACGTTTATTTGTTAAATTTATTTAATATATTGGTAAATGTTGAGATCTGCCTTCTTCTCTTGTTGTTTGAAGGTCTATTATCACAGTTAGTTTCCAGTTTGAAGTTCTATGATCACAGCTAGTTTCTTGTATGATGATTCGTGTTCGGCGTCATGCTTCTGATGTTATTCTATTCTGGTTTGTCTCTTTCTTTCAGGTATATTTGTGATTCTGTGAAAAGAATAAAATGCATTATTTTATATAATCATTGTTTGTTAATAAACACGTCAACTGCATCGTTTTTCCTTCTGTGAGGATAAAAGATGGTTGGCTAGTGTTTATATTGTTGGTTTGTTACACGTCACATGTTTCTCCAATCTTTATATTGGTTCCACAGTGGGTCCTCTGGTTGCAAACTCGGTCTGTTTTGTTTATAAGTCTACCCAGAGTAGATTCTCCTAAAGACGGTCTGAGCTACGAATTATTTATGATAATTCGTAGATGTTATGTTTTTTGGGCCACTACTTTTGTGTGTGTATGTTGCAAGGCAGCTTGAGAATTTAGCTCTAATGGTGCTAAATATTTAAGGGGTCTGGTGGTAAGTGTTCCGTTTGGAAACATAATGGAGGCTGATCTTATAATTTGGTCTGGGGATTTATGTAATTCTTTAATTACTGCAAGTTGTGGTTTGTTGGGTGTGGATGCGACGTCTATGACGTGTACTAAATCTCCGATTTTTGGTAAATCGTCGTTTGTATGGTAATTATTTGGTATCGGTTGTGGTTGTTTGTCCCTAAGATATGTGAGGTAATTTTGTTTCCATTGTATCCATAAGTTTTTTAGGTATGTTTGGTCTATTTTCCATATGTGTTGTAAATGTTTTTCTGTTGATGTATGGTTGACATTTGGTTTGTCTGATTGTAGTATTGTATGTTGAAAGTTTGCGTGAAGAAAGTTGGCTGGTGTAAGGTATGAGTATGTTGATGTTTCTGATTCTGGGCATAAAGGTCTTTCGTTAATCATTATTTGTAGTTGTTTGATAGTGATATGAAATGTGTGTATGTATATGGGGTGGTGTCCTACAGTCTTGTAGTAAGATTGTTTGATAATGCCAATTAGGCGTTCGTAAGTGCCACCATACCATGGGGCTTTAGCTGGTATAAATTTCCATTGTATGTTATTTTCGTATAAATAATTTTGTATTTTATTGTTATTTGTTATATTGTTCCAAAAGTTTGTTATGTTTGTGTTGATGACTCTGAATTGTGCCGCATTATCAGACAGTATTAATTTGGGTGTTCCTCTGTCTGCGAAAAATGAGTGAAAGGCACACCAAATTTCCTCTGTTTGTAAAGATTTGATGGGTATTAAATATACTGCTCGTATAGTGAGGCAGGTGAATATGAGAATCCATCTTTTGGATGGTGATGTTGATGGTGAAATTTGTTGTGAACGTTGTTTTATTATTTTATTATATGTATAAAATGGTCCAAATATATCGACCCCAGTGTGTGTGAACGGATGAGCTTTCTCATTAAGTCTGAAATCTGGCATGGTTGAAAAGGGTGGTTGTTTATAGGGTTTTCTCGAATGAATTTTACATTTATAACAATTTTTTCGAATTGTTGATATGACTAGTTTGTTTATGCTTGTTGTGAAGAAATTTTTTCTAAATTTTGCGACCGTATATCTGGTTCCACTATGGTAACCTTTTTCATGTATGTATAATATTATTAATTTAGTTAAGTGTGATTGTGGGGGTAATAAATATGGTGTATAAGTTTGTGTATGTAATGTATGTGGAGGTAGGTAATTATGTAATCTGAGCATGTTGTCTTTGTCTAATTTTATGTGAAATTTTTTGAATATTGCGTATGGTGGTGGGTTTGTTTGTTGTAATTGTTGGAATATGGGTTTACAATATTTTCTTTGTTCTGCATTGATGAAAATAGTTAGTATCTGGAAAAATTGGTAATTTGTGTGAAGGTATGGTATTGTAAGGGATTTATTGTTTGCTGTTTTTTCTCTAAATTGTTTTAATGCTTTTATCGTAATTTGGAAGGTCTTGATTAATTTTTGTAATGAAGAGAATTTATAAAGGTCTAGGTCAAATGGTGTTAAGTTTTTACCATATATATACGTGATGAATGTATTTGTGTTTTGTGATGTAGAATTTGTGATTATTTCTTCGTGATCTAGGTGTGGGTGTGAATGTTGTGTCTTTGATGTATTGTCAATTATTTCTTCGTGGTCAATATCGGGATTTGTCTTGTTGTTGTTGGTTGTTTCCGATATTTGTTCGTAATGTGGGATTTTGTATGTTCTAGATTGTGTTTGTCTGTGTTTACGTGTATATGTATGGTCATTATATGTGTTATTTAATATTGTTTCATTAGTGTATGGTTGGGCGTAGTCATGTAAGGATTCTGCTATGGTACAGAAAGTTTGTTCGTGTTGTTCTTCTGTCTGGATTTCTGAGGTTTCGTCTTTTAATGTGTGTAAATCCGTTTGTGGCCATTCTGTTTTTTCTTTTGCTAGCCATTCTGGTCCTGTGAACCATTTTGATTGCGTTAAGGATGTTAGGTTTGCTCCTCTGGATCCTATGTCTGCTGGGTTTTCTTTGGTTGGTACGTATTGGTATAGTGTGTTTGGGATTGATATGATCTCTTTAACTCTGTTTTGTGTAAAGGGGGGTAGAATTTTTCTTTGTGTGAGCCAGATGAGTACGCATTTACTATCAGACCATAGGAAAGATGGTTTGTTATGTGATATTTGTAATGTTTCTCTAAGGAATTTAATGAGCCGTGCTCCCAGTAATGCTGCTATTAGTTCTAATTTTGGTATTGTGTGTGTTTTTGCTGGTGTTAGTCGGCATTTGCCTATCAGGAATCTTAATGTGTGTATATTGTTTGTTTTGTATCTTAGATATGCTACTGCTGAATATGCTATTGCGGAGGCGTCTACAAATATGTGAATTTCTGCTTGTTCTGGTATAAATGGTTTTTGAAAAAATTTTCTTTGGAAACATATGTCGTTACATTTGCTTATGTCTGTTATAATGTTTTCTGCTATTGGTATTAAAGAGAGTGGTAATGGTGTGTCCCATTCTTGTTTTTGGTCCCATAAGGTTCGTACGAAGGCTTTTGCTGGAACTAATAATGGTGCAAACCATCCTAGTGGGTCGAAAATCGCTGAAAAGTTACTTACAAAGGTTCTTTTTGTATGTTGTTCTGGGATTTTCATTTTTGGTTTTAAGTAGAGTATGTCTTTTGTGTAGTCCCATTGAATGCCTAGTATTTTAACAGGTGGTTTTTGTATTGCATTTTTGTCTGTAAAATGTGTTCGTAATTCTGAGTCATTAGTTGCCCATTGTGCTAGTTCCATGGAAATGTCATTAAAAGTTTTGTTAGATGCATTGTATAATTTAAGTGCTTGTTCGTTTGTTGAAACTGATGTGATTAGGTTGTCTACGTAAAAGTGATTTGTTAGAATGTTATAAAATTGAGGGTTAGTGTTTTGAAAGTGATATAGTAGTGTTGCTGCAAGTAAAAATGGTGATGCTATGACACCAAATGGTACTCTTTTGAATCTGATGATTATAAGATTGTGGTTTGCTAATGGTTTGTTCGGGTCTTTGAGCCATAGAAATCTTGTGACGTCTCGGTCTGATGGGTTTAATTCTAGTTGTAAAAATGCTTTCCTAATGTCTGCACTTATACCAATTGGGTTTAATCTGAATGTTATGAATAGTTTTACGAGGTCTGCGAGAAGTTTTAATCCTTTATGTATACAATCATTCATTGAATGGTTTGCTTTTTTAGTTTTGGCTGATCCGTCAAAAACTATTCTAATCGGGTGTGTGAGTTTGGTTGGGTCTATTAGTCCGTGATGTGCTAAGTAATGTACTGGTTCTGATGTATGTTTGTTGTTGACTACTTCTATTATATCATTTTTGAATAGTTCTTGGAAGTATGCATCGTATTTTTGGAAAAATTCAGGTGAGTTACGCATATGTGGTATTTGGCTTTTAAGTCTGCTGAATGCTAAGGAGTAGTTGTCTGGTAATGGGGGTGGATATATTTTCCATGGCCATCGTACTTGGTACCTTCCATTTACGAGTTTGATGTTTTTGTAAAATAATTCTATTGCTTTTTGTTCTTCTTGCTCTATTGTTAGGTCTGGTATTGTTATCCCTATTGCTTCTAATTTCCATAACTTTTCTACGTCTAGTTCTGATGAGAAATATATATGTTCATTTTTAGTTGGTTTTGGGTTATCTGTTAATTGTCCAGTTATGTGGAATCCGAAGTTTGTTTCAATTAGTTGTATTGATGGTGAGATGTGTGTGATTGATTTAATAAATTGCCACATGTATTCATTCCCGAGTAGTATGTGTATTTGTGATGTTGTTTTTAATGTTTGTGCGAATCGTAAGTTTTTATATTTTGGGTATGTTTGTTTAATTTCTTTTATGTTTTGCGTGTCTAATTTGTTAGATATGTTTTGTACTGTCCTAGCTATTATGTTTGAGAATTTTTGTATGCCATATTCTATTTCGAAGGTGACAATATTTGTATGGAATGTTTGTGTTGTTTGATTTTGTATTCCTGTTAACTTTAGAGAATGTGTGTCTATGATTGGTAGTTGAAGTGTTTGTATAGCAATGTTTTCTATTATATATGTTTTAGTGCTCCCTGAATCAAAGAATGCATTTATCGGATGTGTTTGTAGTGTTTGAGGGTTACGTATGTTTGTGCAGAATGTAAGAAATTTACTATTTGTAGATAGGATTGTAAATAAATTTAACTTACTTGGTATTGGTGGTTGGAGAACTGTTTCTTCGATTTGCGCTAATGTTGATATAGTCTGTTCGATTGTCGTTGGATTAGTCTCTGTAGTAGGAGAGTGTCTGTTTTTTCGGTTCTGGAGGTGCTGTAAGGAAGTTAGATTATTAGTATCTTGTACTACCTGTGTTTTTGTATTGTTTTCTTCTTGCTTACGTGGTGGGAATTTGGTTTGTAGTTCTATGACTTTTTCTAAGTATCGGTTTGCTTCCTGTTTGGTTAGTGGGTACGTGATTCTGGGACATAGGGCTGAATGGTGTGCACTGGTCTGTTGGCATTGGAACCATCTGCATCTCCGTTGTGGCTGGTTGCAGTGATCTGCTGTAGCTAGGATTCCGCATTTGGGGCATAAATTATATTGTCTGAAGTATGTACGTCTGTTTTCTAGTGTGTTGTAGCTTTTGTGGCAGCAAAGGTAGCTCCAATGTGGTCCTTTACAGAACATGCACCTTTGTTTCGTCGGTATTGCTGGGAATCTGTACAGTTGTTCTGGAATACTGGTGTCCGGGTCTGTTTTTGAATGATATACTGGAACAGAAATTTCATCTATATCGTTATCTATATAGTGTTCTGGCGAAGGTTTACCTTGGTCAATATTTGTATGAAAATTGGGACTGCTTTTAAGCTGTGCTTGGGTTTCTGTTATATTTTTATTGTTATTAGGTTTATTATATTGTAGTCTATTATGTTGACGTCTGTTAGGATTGTTATATGTTCTGTCTCTATAGTATGTGTTATTTTGTTGTTGTGTTTCTTGCGTTTTGTATATTTCTTTTATTATGTCAGGCTTTTCTGTTAAGTCTCTTGTTTTAATTTCTTGGTATACTGCTTCTAGAACCGCTTTTGAGTTTGGTTTAGATATATCTATCCTGTTGGAATATGAATTTCTTGGAAATATTCTTAGTAATGTTGGAAAGGTGAGGTCGTCTGTTAATTCTGGTACGAAGTCGTGTATTGTGTCTAGCAACATGCACGTTTTGTCGTATGTGTTGCGTAAGCTTTCTTTTGTATTTTGTGCTAAAGGTATGTTATTTAGAGTTTGCCATAGTTCTGACCGCAGTCTGGATTCATCTCCGAATTCGTCGTGTAGGTATTGTAGTCTTCTAAAGTAGCCTTGTTCGTTATGGCCTAATGTTGTTAATCTTTGTTTAATGTTTTCAGGCATAGCATCTTCTAATATTTTACATTTCTGTGGTGTTATAATGTCTTCTCGTATATGCATGTATTTCATAAAAGATGTGATGAAGTCTGGATATGATATACGTTTGCCATTAAATTTGGGTAATTTGTATTTTGGTGTCTTGAGAAAACATGATTGAGTTAATGTTTGTGATCCAATGGGTATTTCCCAAACTTTTGGTATGTAAAGTGTGTTCTTTAGTAACGTTGGTTTTTGTGTATTTTTTGTATGTTCTTGTTGGTTGTCTTCTTGAGTTATTTGTTCCATTGTTATTTCTGTCGGTTGATGTGGAATAACGTTTGTGGGTTGCTTGTGGGGGTTTTGTATATGTGGATTATATATTATGACTCGTCTTTGTGGTAATATATTCATGTTCGTTTGAGTATTTCGTCTTGTAGGAGTTAAGTCAAGTGGTGTTGTTTCGTCTGTTGTGTTTCGTATCTTTGATTTTTTTGTTTCTATGATCGGTGTTTGTGGTGTTTGATCGTCTTTATAAGTCCATTTTGATGATCGTTTCCTTATTGGTGTTTGTTCAAGGGTTATTATAGGGATATCTGGATTATTACCTGGAGGTGTTGTGGGTCTGTATCTGTCACCAGATCCTAAGCGGTAGTATCCGGTGGAGCGGGGACTTTGCATTTCCTCGCTGGATGTTCGTGAGACTGTTCGTTGACGTTTGCTTGGTGAGTTGGTGATGTTTGTTTCCCAGTAAATTTCAGGAGGTTGTTTGGTTTGTAAATATTGTTCAGCATGTTGTTGTTGTAGTTTCCGTGCAGTTTGTAATTCTTCAAATTCGTTATTAAGTCGAGTAATTTGAATTGTGAGTTCTTCTTTGATGTCGTAAACTTTTTGATAAAATTGTGTGTCAGCGTCTGTAGGGAGGTTATCTAGGTCTGTTAATTGAAATTGTAATGTACTGAGAAAAATGCGTACGTCTGCTGATTGATATACGGCTACGTTGTATGTTCTGGCTTGCTGTATTTTGTTTTCCGCTCTCGTCATTGATATTTCTATATATGAACGTTGGGGGTTTCTGAACGTTTGTTGTGTATGTTGTAGGTTTGTCGTAGTATAGTAGGTTTGTTTTGTGGTTCATGAATTGGTTGTGTTTGTGTTATGTTAGGTGTAGGTAGCGTTACGTATGGTTTATTAGCCGTTGTTAACAATGCCATTGTTGTAGGTCTGTACCTTGATACTTGTTGACTGTCCGTAAATGCTATGGATGAGTATGTCTGTTGAGGATTTGGTTTCGTTACTGTGTGTGTCACTGTAGTCGGTAGAGTTATCGTAATTGATTTTGTTACTTGTGTGGGTTTGTTCGGTTCTAATGCTACTCCTGTTGTGTTTGTTTGATTTACTGCTTTTTGTTGTGGGTTTGTTGTCGTTGTTGATAGGTTGCGGGTGAGCGGTGATGGGTGTTGTCTGGGTTGTTCTGGAATTTTTAAAGGTGATGGATGTACGTCTACATCTGGGTTTGTGTTTCCTTGCTGGGTGTCTGCTGGTTCTGTGTTTTTCTGTTTCTTTTTTCCCATTGTTGAATCTGCGAAACAAATATCCTGTTAATATATGACGTTGATTTATGTTTCACGCACGTGGAATTTGATCTAGCTTATTACATTTATCTCACTTGTTTATATAAATAAGTTCTATGAATATGCTCTGTAATAAAAGTTCACTGTATCTATTATGTTTAATTACTTACGTCTGTTTTGTTCTGTTGTGTCTGCTGTGGACATGCGTTTGCGCTGTTGAATGGTCGTTTGTATCTTGTTTATTCTTCCTGCTGTTTCACAACCGAACACTTTTCGAATACCAATACGTAAATTCACTTAAATCACAAAAATAAACGCTTTTCGAGGACCGTAGTTGCTCTGTTACCATTTAGTGAGACAAATATAAAAGAACGTGGTGTTTCCCGTTCGTCGCCATTAACCGAATGACATCGTTCGTTATTTCTTGTAACGAACTTGTCTGTGTTGCCTGTGTTTGTGTAAGTTGATAACGTTTTGATAGGTTTGTTCTCCTGACGTCATAGAGTCGATCAATGACGTCAGTGAGATAACGATATTGTGTCACATTATCGTTATCGAATCGTGTACGACACCGTCGTTCACGATATTAATCTCGTAATGGAGGGAGATCGTTCATCTTCCTCAAACTTGTAAATTGTACTTTAAATCATTGCATTATACTTAGTATCTCTAACTAACTTGTTTCTTTCCTTGGATTTCAACCTCCCTTCAACTTTTACAAGGATTTTTGATTCTGATTTGTTGGTGTGTTCAGTCTGGAGTACTTCGTACGCCAGCACGCGGCATCTATAGTTTGGACACTCAACCCCATGTTAAAACTGTTTTGTGTCGTCTCCATCATATATATATCCTCGAAGGTATGTGTGAATTGTGAAACTGGAACAGAACAGTAACAGACAAGAGTTGAGTCATGGCCCTTGGGATGTGATCCGCTGTGCAGCGTTTGAAAATGTTAATTTGTTCAATTTTCAGTTCTTCCGTACATGGATTGCGATATATTTTCTCAAAGTTTAGGTTATATTGGTAAAACTACATATACGCTGAAATACTTAGAGAATACTTATGATTTTAGTTACAAGTGGCCTATAAACAGTGTATTAAACCGGAATTCCTGCGAGAGTGTTCTAGAAAGCATTTTGTCTCAAAATGTCGGCATTGATAGAAGTTTTGCCTACCGTGAAACGTGTGATCCTTTGAAACCTATTCTAATACAGTTATTAAAATATCATAGCAAAACCAACTATAGGGAATTGTTACGAAAATGCAAAAAAAAAGTGAGTACCTTTTCTGAAGATAACAATGACCTAAACCTGTTGACTCAAATTACATTTAAGTTAAGATATGCTATATCTGATGACCTTTTTGAAAAAGTTTGAATGATTGAATTTGAACTCTGAAAAATCATCTGTCATCTGTATGATTCAATTGTGATTATCTGTTGTATTAAAAAAATTTCAAAAGACATTTGCGATCGGTACGAAATTTTTTTCTCGTTCCATATACATAAAACCATTATTGAAGCACTTTTGTATCTTAATTAATTCTTATAATTGTTCTGGCGCTATAGGCTTTCACATAATGAAATTATCGCTTAAGCATCAAACACAACTTCAAAAAAATTTTTTTAAATCGAATGAAGTTACCTATTTATAATTTATAATTCTTAAGGTTTGTAATTGTTACACATTAATTGAAAAATTATTAACCTATACAAATGATATCTCTGATCCTTACAGTATTTGTTTTGTAGTACGTGGCAATTCCAAATTCACCCAATTTATTTCCTGTTTATTCTCTTTAACTTTTCGTTTTAATTTCTTAGTTACCATTAACTTTTAAATTCTTGGCGTCATGTAAAAATAGCCGTTTGTCTAAGTTTATTATATTTTTGAATTTTATTTGATAAGTTGTCAATCGGTTATGTTAATTCGTTAAAATAATTTACTAATTAATGTTTTCGCACGTTTTTTTTCTTCAACATCAAAGATCAAAGTCAACAGTCAGCCGTCAACACCGAGGCGGGTTATCAAAGAATACATCCATCGAATCATTTTCAATATTGTTCCACTCCATTTGTTCGGTACAAATAATAACGCCGTTCAGTTTGAAAGAAATTTTCGCAAAATTTTCTTTCTGGGAAAATTTCAAGTGTTCTCATTAAACATGGTGCTACGAAGAATGCGCGTGAAGAGCCTAGCGTATCTTCGACACATCGATGGACACTACAACAAAACTAACCTTTTCGCTAAGTTATTCATTTGGTTGATTCGTATGTACATTTTACCAGCCCTAAAATGTGTATTCTATGTTTCGGAATCGAATCACAGCAACAAGTACGTATTTTATGAAAAGCATGTTTGGAAAAAAATTCAACGTCGTCATATGAAAAAAATTAAAAAACAAGTTTTAGGTTTTCACAAAAATTGTCTAGTCAGTGGTATAGTGCAGTCAAAGCATTTGTACACTGTGAAATTATTACCCAAACGTCGAGGTTGTCGACCCATTTTCGTAAAACTAGAAATCGAGTGAGCATATTTTTGACGGTATTGTTCTTCTCGAATACAAAATCATTAGTATTCTTATTTCAGTTAATTGGTTTTTTTTTTTGGTTTTTTTTCGTAGCGATTATTGGAAAATGAAGCGTAATCTGGCTCAAAAAACTGCTGAAGTATTGCTGGCTCGCGTTGCTCAGAAATATTTTACGAGTGTTCACACATCTTGGAATGTTTTTCACCAAAAATGGCTCTATTTACACGATAAGTGGCTCTCAAGTTGTCAACGTGCAGTGTATTTTGTGCGCACTGATTTCATCGATGCGTTCGCCAGGATTAATTTAGTACGTGCATTTGGATTTTCGAATTTTTTTTTTTTTATACCTGTACATTAAATGTTATAACATATAACATTTTTAGGCCAAACTGATGGAAATTATTTCGAAAATACGCGAAGAAAATACAAATTTGTCCGACCTTTGCTTTTCATTTCAAGGCTGGCTTAAAAATGTGAGTAAAATGTGCGCTATCTTCCGATCATCGATGTTGTATTTTCAAGATGTTGAAAAAGCTTGGTGATGATTCGCATATAGGTACCATTGAATTCAGCGTTTAAAATTCTGGAGAATTATGGGAATAATTTTGTTTTCAAGCATCAAGAAAAAGTGTACCGACTCACTGAAGGATTGTGTCAAGGTACCATTTAAAGCTTTCCTGATCTTCCACTCTTCACAGGGTATGGCCTATCGAAGATTTTTCCTTATGTGCATGAAGTGAAGTGAAAGATCAAAAAAAGGAAACATTCGCGAGGTTGAGTCCAAAAGTAGCAACGATACGAAAGCTACGACGTTTTGATTAATCTCTTCACCACAAATTATCGATATTTTACTCCAGAAGTTTCCTTAAGAAGTCAAGTATTGCCGAAAATTTTGCTTTTTCGATTGGTAATAGTGCTTCTGCGTTCATATATTAGTAATAGAGATAGATTTTATCTGAATCGATTGACGAAGACTATGCAGAGTAGTAAAATGAAAATTGCTGGACGAAAATTAACAAAAACTGAACCACTTAATTCCGTGGGTTATCTTCATTTCCTTAAAGAGAAACACATACAAAATTTAATGACTTGTTAGCATTACTGCATTCTCATTAATCTTACCAGTCGTATGAAATTAGAATCACGAAAATTGTAAACTTTGATTGTAACTACATCCATTTATTTCTCATAATAGTAATCTAGAATTTTGCCCTGATTTTTTGGATATGAGATAATTTATACATTTCTTGAATTTATCCTGGAGAAAATCTGATATTAATTTAGACGTCCTTGGAGTTGTTTGGTTAAAAAATTCGTGTCACTTTGCACAAGGAGCTCCTTCTCTGTTCACCATTGACGTAGAATGAGGCATTTAATTATTTTTAAATTTATTTTTCACGATTAAATTTCTTGGCGAATATTTTTGAAGATACTCATTTCAATTCTGGATTTCTGTATTTCTTGTCATTGCCATATCATTTGCTGATAGCGGAAGCCCTAAGTAAGATTCCGTTTTTGCTTCGATACAATCATGTTTTTCAAATTCTTTAAATCTGTTTACAAATACCTCATTTCTGCTTTTCTTAGTTTGCAGTATAAATTGGACTAAGCCTACTTGCAGTTTGTATGATTTATAGATTTAAATGCATTGTACTGTTGAGGTTGAGTTTTTCGTTAAATTTTTCATTTAAGTTCGTCATTAAAAGAGACCATTTCCTCGTATTCAAACACTTTTTAATGTATTTTGTTATGTCAATACATGAGTCCAATTTCACATTTTCACAGTGCTGTCCGTATTTGTACTCATATTTGTTATTCATGATACCTGCTCGTAGTCGATCAATTTTTCAGGTGAATAAATATATATTCTTGAGTTGAAAATAGGCTGAAAAATGTTATCAGTTGTTTTACGATCTTTATCGATTGAAAAAACTTGAGGGAAATAAGTTGAAATCTGGTTTAAAATTCTGATCGAAGTCTACAGTAGTCATACGTTTTTTATACAGAATGAATTTGTTCAGAATGGTGAGTCGTTATTCAAAGCATAGGCCATGTATTACTTTATTTCTTGAGTGATGGTTGTCTGGTTTGAATTTTTGTGAGAAATTCGGTTGAAAAAATTCAGAGTTGTAATAATTTTCAAGATACGACGTAACATATTCAGATAATTTGAGAACTATAAAATTTATGCAATGTTCCTGGCAGTGTACTTTTTCGCAAAGATGAATTTTCTGAAATAATATTGTCATTTTTCAGGTGGTCCTTTATCAAGTCTATTGTACAATTTGTATTTGGGCGTATGGGAAGAAATGTATCTGTCGGAGTATGTTGGAGACGAAATGGGTTTCTTCATACGAAACTGCGACGACTGTCTCTATGTTACCATGGATCATGCAAAAGCCTCAAGGTTTTTCTTACAGACGAATTTATATTCCTCGTTTTAATTTTATTACGTACGCATATCGATGATCGCTCTCAACGCGTGTTTCAGTTACCTTAGACGTTTGGAAGAAGGATTTCCGGACTTTAATCTGCAAGTAAATTTACAAAAAACGGAAAATAATATTCGAGATGAATCGAAAATTACCGTCAGTTTCTCGAATTACATGCTCGATGTGAAATCATTACAAATTTACGGATGTTACGAATTTTATCGTAATTCTAGTATTTTCCATTCATCGAGATTGTCATCGGTTGAATCTCCTGGAAAGTGAGTCGGATATGCAATTTGTTAACCGTACCACTATAACTGTGCTACTGAATCCGTGTACCTTCGTATCTAACATCTGTACCGCATCTAATTTCGTTAACTTTTGACAGAATTGTTTCGAAACGTATTGGACGACCTTGTATGTGCAAATTGGTGAAAGTGTTCCTCGATTCTACCTACAACACTGTGCATACGATACTGTACAACGTATTCATGGCCGCAAATCTGTCGGCAACTAAAGGCCTCGTCTTCATGGAACGGTTTTTCACACATTTAAACGAACGTTTTATCATGACGTGCTTCGTTACGTGTGCGCGTCGAATTGCCAAAGTTGTGCTTAATTCACTCGAGCGGGATGGTTAGTATTTAATCTAAGAATGCTGTGTGTCAGTTTGGTATCAGGCATGAACGCAACTCAAAAGTAGAAATACGTTCGAACAGTCGTCGAATTTATTGTTTTTAAAACTGATCGAATTGCATTCATTCACTTCAAATCATTTTTGAAGAAAATTAAACCGCTGTATGTTCGGTAACTTCAAAATTTTGAAACTTGTACATTCATCCGACTTTTTCCCTATTTGGATGAACTGTTAGTTGATCGAATATACGACCATTGCCCGTCTGAACTGATTTTGTCTTGTACGTATAATACGAGTACCATTACGTTCTACTGTCAGTGCGTTGTACTAACAAATCAAGTATACAAGGTTAACCAATTTATCACGCAAAAGGAAAATCTCATTTACCGCGTTTTAATATGGCTCAGTGGGGGAAATGTATGCATTTTTACTACTTTGAGTCATCTTGATGTGGAGCATGCAAGAACAAGCTGTATTAAAAAGTGGTATGCGAAACAAAGGTAAAATACAAAATGTAATTAAAGAGTACTGTATTGAATTTAACAAAATAAAAATACGTCTTTAATTAAAATGGAACGACAAAAATGTAGAGCAAACAATACAAACACATCCAGATTAGACTGGAACGTAGCCAGGATTTCTTCTATGGGGGGAATTCGATGAAAGTGTCGAGCAAATAAAAAAGTTCGTCGGGCAATCGCCCCCTTGGCTACGTTCCAGAAATTAGATTAAATTTTTGAATAAACCCTCTAAATTGGGCTGTAACGCAGTAACCTAACCTGTTACAAAACTCAGAACGGACAGCTGCAAGTTGCCATAGACAATATTAACACAGCACCTGTCAATGGTAAGTTGTAGAAATTCTACATCAGGAAATGGCGTAAGCTGGTAAATTGTAGATGTAATGTGACCCTGGAGAAAAAAATTCAAGAAGTTAAGGTCTGGTGAATGGGCTGTCTGTGTCAAAAGTTGTTCATAAATGGCAATCGCATGTCCTGGAAAAATTTGACTATTTATTTTGATAAATACAGTACTCTTAGTTATGTTTTGTATTTTACCATTGTTTTGTTACCACTCAGTATACATCTCGTTCTTACACGCTATACATTGAGATGACTCACTGTAACGAAAATACATATAATTCTGACATCGAGTCATATTAACACGCAGAAAATGAGATTTTTCTACGCTGCACGATAAACTGACTTACCCTGTATATGGTGTGGGCGTGTGTGTTGGCTTAGAATATGCTCTTGAAGAATCTTCAAGTGATATTCAACAAATATCGTTGCAAAATGTATCTGAAAGCTACTAAATGAGTGCAAACTGAAAGAATTCCCAGCAACTCAGTTTATAGATATGCCTGATTACATGTTGTTGATTCACCAGTTCATCCTATGTCGAGAATTAAACTTTTTAGTTTCATATCCTAACCCGTAATTATCATTCTTCATTGCCTTTAAAAATTCGACTATAAGTCGTTACTAGATTTTTAACTTTTTTATCTAAATATTTTTTTTAGTCCCTTCTTTGTATTTTATTACTGGAGACTAGGGCGTGTATAGCTCCGTCGTATGGGGGAGTACAGACATTCTCTGTGGTCTCTTCTACCCTCCACACTGCAAAAAATCACAAAAACTGATGAAAATTCACAATTTTTAGAAGTTGTTTTTGTTTTTTGGCTAAGAAGGGATCTAGACAGCCCACAACCCCCTTACATACGCTCGTGATTGGAGAAAATATGGGGACACTTTCTTGAAAACTATGTTTATCGTGCCCCCTCCTCTGTGGTGAAATTATGGTAACCTTTTGATTTTTTGCAAAAATAAAGCAGTCGAAGGGTTAACAATTGAAAGTACAACGTTCGTGAAATTCAAAAAAAAATTTTTCATTCCCCCTTAATCGATACAGAAAGAGGCACACTCGCCTACCTTGATGAAATGGTGCGAAGCCAGTTAAGTATAAAACAACTCATCGGTAATAAAAAAAAAAAAAAAAAAAAAAGAGTGAGTTCCACTGGGGCTTTGCTCGTGAAGGATTGATGTATAAAAGTGATAATAATAGTGTCGTTGTGTGCGCAACGTGTTTCGCGCGCCCATAACCACACACCCGCGAGTCATGTAACGCACTCAGACAAGTTACAGTTACGCAAATCTGACAACTGTAATTATAGTTTAGCCCCTACCGTAGACTACGCTATGATGTTCACACTTCAAAAAGTATTCGAATATCTCGATAGTAAATTAGACGTATAATTTCGCCTTTGTATTATTTTAAACAGTTCAACTTCTGATCATGCGTTTGCGATCTTGTATACACCGTCGATATTCTTACATCAAGAAATAAATTTACAAGATCGTAAGCTTAGCTCTTTAACTTTTTTTCAAATACTGTTGAATACTTTGTTGCATAGTATTTACATTTGGCCGTTTACATTGTGACTATTTTCAGTTGATGTCTCGTGTAATAAAAAGTGTAAGAAATTTGTATCTTGCTTTTTTCTTCTTTGTTCGCAGTCAACATCAATCAGATTATGTTAAAATGGATGGTAATCAAAGCTTTTCAAGTTCGACTAGAGGCAGCCAATTTGAAAATCGTCAAAAATATCCTACCTCATATTTATAACTACTTGAAGAATTTATTCGACCAGTTGGACGAGAAACAAAAAGAATCCATTTCGGCGTTTTTTCACGTTCAGCAGCATAAGTGGTTGAAATTATTGTACTGACCACAAAACGTTACCGTAATATTTCGCAACTGTTACTCAAACAATCTATCTATTAATTGATATTGGTTCTCATGCGATGGGTGAATGAAAAACGAAGTTTTTTCGCGAAAATCAAATCGTTTTACCTTCGTATCGTCTTCTTTTAGTAAGCTGCAATTGCAACAACATTAGAAAACCCTGTTATTTTTCATCTTACATTATATTTAATGAGATTTTCAGTGTTTTTTTAATATTTTTTTTTAAGGCACAAAATACCAATAAATAACGAATAAGTCGTAAATTATTACTTTACGCGTGTATTCAAAAAGTTCCTCCATTATTAAAACAACAAACGTGAACAAACATTAAATGACAACATACAGTTTTGTATTTCCTTTTTTTAATTTTTTTAAATTATATCTTTGGTGTAAGAAGCCAATGTGATACGTTATACATGTATAATTGACAACGGAGTAGGATAGAAATTTTTTTTGAGATCGCAGATTACTTTTCTTTTTAATTCGAACTTCCTGCCCAGCTGTCGTGATAGTACGACAGCCTCGGACTTCAGGCTTGACTAACAATTTTCATCGTTTTTAATTTGCGGTTACGAGTCGAGGAGAGGAAAGAGAAACAATGAAAAATGAGAACATTTTCTTCAACATACACTATACACGCATACATATTTATATATACACAGTAAATTTAACACCAAAACGAATTTTATCGATATCCAGGGGAGGAAGGAAGAACTTTTTGAATTTAATGCATTCGATACAAATACTATACAAACTGTACACGATATTCTAAAAATTATGTGTTCGATAGGAAAAAGACGAAAAAATAAAAAAGACTAAAAATAAAATAAGTACACAAAACAGTTAACAAGATAAATAAAATATACATAAAAATAATATTATATAAATAATGGGCGGATTGGTTCATCTTTAAAATTTTCAGTATTTATCACACTTAAATGGAATACATAATGACGTAAAGAACGAAGATTAGTCACAAGAAAGGCAAAAGCTCGATAATGAAAATCCCTAAACGAGGAATTTATGTACACAGTTAACGCAAAAGAATGAAACGAAAATCAATAGTCAAATGGAGTATTAAAACGACGATCGTGACGGATGGAAAGCTAGCCAGGAGAATCGAAGGTTTAGTAGTGTAAAGGTAAAAAAGAAAAGTAATCATATTTTTAACACCTAATGAACTTAAAAAACGGACGTAAAATGACGCAATTAAAATAACATGAATGGTTCTCTCACCTCAGTTATGCCACCGATATGAAACATGAAGAAATGGAGGTACTCTTAAATTTATTTCTGAAACCGCAGAAACTTGGCTCGAGCATTCAAAAAATACAGTAACTGAAAGACTAGAAACTGTTTGATAGAATTTCTAGAGACCAATAAAATTCAGAAACACTGGTTTTCCACCATAACAGTGGCGTAGCCAAAGGTCGGTTAGCCTCATCGGAATTTAAAAACATCTTCGTAGGCGAATCTAGGAGAAAACTTCTGCGAAGCTCCTTAACAGTATACATTTTCAATTTTTTCCAGCCTCGAGCTTTGTTACGTTTTAGGAAATTTAATTCTCATACCCCACTCCCCCTATGCTTAACTTCCAATTCTCTCACTAAAGATTTTTTTTTAATTGAAGAAGAAAATATCAAATTTTTACGCCGTGAAAGTATTTTCTATGGTAAACTCAGGCTACCCTTCCGTATGTTTAACAATGTTAAGTTTTTAATCGACTTCACAAAAAGGAAGTTATCAATTCGACCGTAATGATTTTCTTATAAACTTTTTACCCTGGGCACCGATTTTTAAGAACTTTTTTTTCAAATACTAGAGAGTGATTTGAATTAGGTCCCATTCAGTTTTTTTCAAAATAGATAAAACAGTTTGAGTTATCTTCGAAACACTGTTCGTTCTAAAGTACAATGCCACTAACTGCGAATGAAATGAAACGAAAAAGCATTCAAATGACTTTACATAAAAAAATGGAACCGACTTCATAAAAGGAATAAAAACAGGCTAAAAAGAGAATAATAATCATCTCAAAATTTCTTCAGCAAGATTTACAGGAATTATGGAAGTTGTCGCTGGTTAAAAAGTTTTGTAATAAAATTTAACTTAATTGACAGACAAGCCTATTTAAAAGGCTTATTTTCATCAATTTTATCTCTTCAACGCATTTTTATTACGTTCGGTCTTTTAAAATGTCTCAAGAACATTTTATAAGGTCAAATGTTTTGAAAATGACACTCTGGTAATTTCCTTTTAGAATAGATGATTTAATGAAGAAAATAATGAAATAAAATCAGTGCGTTCGACTCATCCACTAACAGAAAGATTTTTGAATACGATCAAACATCTTCGACATGCACGTAGCTGTGGTTAAAAGGTCTCATGAAGTTCGTTGAAAATGAGTACGAGAAACATAGAACGAACCACTCAAATACCAATAGTCATTTAACGTGAAATCAAACACGTTTATTCAGCTTTAACACAAGATATTCAATTCTGAAATGGTACTATTGGTCTGTTGATTGCCAAATGAATCTTTACGGCACATTAAAATGAACATGGGAGTTGAAAGCCCGCTAATTCACAGACATGGCATCTTCAGTAAGGCTCTATTCAATTGTAGAAACTCAACTCAACGTCGAATAATTTTATTCAACGCAGCAGTTCAGCACCAAACACAGGTCAACTTTGAAGGAAGAACTACTAACATGGATAATTTTCAATGTGAATTTAAGAAGGCATTCGATCAAGCCACATGGTAAAATTAAATATGGATAAATTTAATAAGATTCAGTTTAATGTGATGCCATATTCCGCTGGCAAGGTGTTTCTCAAATTTGAACAGCAACTACCAGAGTTCAACTGTAGCTAGTTTCTTCTTCAAAAAATTAAAATAATAGCAGTCAACCCAAGTTCAGAGGAAATAACTTGAATCAATATAATTCTATTATGCTTTTTGAAAGAAAATTAAAGATCACATGAGACACTTACACCGTATTTGCGGAACATTAATAACGAAAATTGGATGTTTGAACCTAAACGCAAATACAAGGGCTTCAGCAAAATAGACCTCACGCTTTCTGGATAGTTCCGCCACTGCTCGAGAACGGTAAGTTTTCAAGACATGGCGAAGTGAGGAGAGAAGAGGAATTCAATTCGTTTCCTAGCGTTTGAGAATTATGAAATAGAACTTTGACAACGTCCTTTTTGTTTTCCGCCCATAAAATTCTTTTAAAAAAAAGACGTTTCACTTCAAAAGGGTGAAAACCGCACAAGAATACAGAATGGCGTTCAGAATAGCTAAAATATCATTACGTTTTCATCACAAAACTCTTATTGTCTGAAGCTCGACAAGTAACACAGAAGATAAAGAGGAATAAAATTATCCATAAAGCTCAGAATGAGGGATACGTAAACGCAAAAATATTCAAAATGATGAAAATCAACGAGATTTTCGGTCTAAAAAAAAACTAAAAAATGGTACAATATTTTCAGTACTCTCTAAAAAAGTGTCAAATAAATTAAGAACTCGCGTCAGAGGGGTACAACCCAATCATGTAAAAATCAAACATATCATTCACTAATGATCTAATCTACCATAATTGCTCGTGGAAAAACAGAAATTGTAAATTCTTTACCTTTTTTTTAGCCCTAAAAAAAGTTATTTTCGTTTAGTTCAATTAGGAATGCAAGAAATACAAATAATTGACACAAAATTTCAGTGAAATCAAAAACTCACGACAAACTAAATGTTTGAGTAACATAAAAAAAACATGGTTAAAAGGTCAGCATGTGGCTAAAATTGAAATTTTTCGACTATTTACATAAAACGAAATTAAAGTTGGGCAGGATATACGAATAAGTCGACGTTTTGAAAAATATTATAAACCCTGCATAAAGTTAATAGCAGTCAAAGATTGTCGACATTCGAATAAGGTATTGGCTTTGGCTAGGTAAAACTAACAACCTCATCTTCGTCATCTGATGTATTTGAGGTAGTGACTGCACTATGCGTCGATCCAGCAGACACTTGCGAAGAACGTGACATAGATCCACGACGGGGTACCGGTAAGGTAGTTTTCTGATTTGCCGGTTTAACAGTGATAATGAGGTTTGAGCTGTTGGCCTCCATCATATCGCCGACCTGCAAAATAACAAACAAAGTTTGTGAGACTCAAAATTCAAAAGGATAATTGCATATGGTATTTTAGAGAACAATGATTTTTTCATGCAGTGAAACGAAACTATTCATTTTTACCATTGCGAGTGAACCAAATTATTTACATTCTCATATAATAATAATATTACTACCAATAGCAACTTTACTTAGCGATAGAAATTACCGCAAGCTCAATAGGGAAGTGTTTATCCAAAGTGTTTACACAAAATGCACATGTATTGCAAGGCAGCAGAATACAATGATGCGACAGTTACATTGTCACGTCATCGTTTCTGTTGCGTTTTAGAATACGAGTTGAATGTAAATATTCGCCTGGTAAATTTTTACATTCAGAATTACGGTATATTCCCAGAAACATGAACACTGATCACATTCTAGTGGTAAAGAGTAGCAAAACCTGAATAATCAACATTAGATTTCATCGTTTCCGTCATATGAATAAAATATTCAACACCCATTGCTTCGCTTAATATCTTCATATTAGTACTCGCACAACAAAAATCTTACGGAAAATACAAACTGATAGATAAACAATCAATAAATAATTAACCACTAATAGAGGACAATAATTTCATAACTATATCGTCTATATCTAGCAGGTGGAAAGTGAAAAATAAGAACGATTATAAAATCATAAGTTCAAAAATGATCAAAACGCATATCCACAATCAAAAACAGAAGACCTCAGAGATGGCATAGTTAGAACGTATCAACAAAAGAACAAACCTGATCCAATGATTTCCCGGCAACTTCAATACCATTCACTTCTAAAACTTCATCATTCACAGCCAAGAGACCAGTCGATTCGGCAATTCCGCCGGGTACTAATCTGGAAATGAATATACTCGGCACTTTTTCCATGCCCGAGGGTGTCACACGAACACTCGTACCATCTCTAATGTAAAATCCTAGTGGCTGATCTGACCCGTGCTTTAATAGGCGCACCCGTCGACAAGTTTCCGGCACAATATCAACGTCAATAATTGCAGAAACCTTGAAAGAAATTTACGAGATCATTAATAAATGAATGATTGTCATCCATCATCAACAATATGCGCACAAGGAGAAACTAACTTGTCTAAAATCCTGTGGATTAGAAATCCACGGATGTGATTTTGATTTACCCGGGGTTCGATCGAGAATGGAAGAGATGAAGTTTTTATGTTTGGCTGCGCCGTATCCATTCGATTCTTCCATATATTCTCCTAAAGATAACAACAGACATAAAATAAATTTCTTCGAAACATAAAACATGCAGTTCAAGGACAGACGTTTTACCTTTTTTTCTTAATATTAGTCTGAGTAGAGGCTCAGCCACTGATAACGCTCGGGCGTAATTATCGTCATTATTTATTGGTAAGACATCGCCGTCTTTTGGATCTACGTATGAAATTAGAAATTGAATTTCGGAAAGCTTATGCATATTATTGACGTAGGTTCTAAAATCTTGATATGTTGTTAGTTCCCCACGTTTGATCATAAATCGCCGGAACTCGGCCTCAAACTGAAATTGAACAAAGATTAGTGCACATTATACATCTGTCAAGTTTGTTGACGATACGTTGAAATGGTAAAGAAACATGTAGTCACAGAACTGAAGAGCTCTTGTTTTTCATTCTAACATACTCCAAGTTTAATGAGACACCATGAAACGTAGGGAATTAAGTTGAACAGTCTAAGTTCAAGACGGAAGAAATAACTCGATGACAGAAATAACAGAGATCCGAGTTCTAAGTTCGGAGAAGTTATTCTGAAGGGAGCTATCAACTATGATCACTGGACACATAGAAGGTTGACGCTACCATCAACAATTAAACAAATAAATCAATAAACTTACTTCACTCTTCACGAATATCATATCCATCTTACAAAATAATTTCACCACAACGTATTTGAAGCATTATTTTTTTTTCATTGAACATAAAGTCGTATACTTAAATTTTCCTATTTTGATTTTGCATTTGCATGACTAACGAAGTCAAAGACAGCGAAGTCGAAGCAGGAGTGGGCGCGAATCATAAGAAAATTATTCGAATCATCAAGAGTGGGCAGGATTTGTGAAAAACCCAAGAATCAATTCAAATCCTTTTTGGGCTTTGCCAATTATTTGAAAACTGCTTTATTGATCAATTATTTCAAACAATCATTTTACCGTTTGTGTTGAGAGGATAAACTGAGATACCAAAAGTTCAAACAAAATAAAATAATTGTTAGATGTCAGTAGTTGGTACTACTGCAATCAAGATCTCCCACAGTCAAGTTCTCGTCGTTTTTATCTGTGTCTTTTCTTCTTTCTGTTTTCTGGTCAAGAGGGGACGCTCATTCAACCTTGTTGTATTCAATAAGGCGATACCATATTAATATGTTTCATTCTTATAATAAATTAGTTTTTCTATTATGATAGTGTTCAAGTTCTTTTTATGAGTTAAATCAAGCAAATTTACGTTTAGAACTGAAATAGTTGCTCGTAATTAATTTCTCTTCTAGATATAAAGTGATAGCAGAGTTCAAGCGTGTTCGCGTGTTCGCGCCTTTGTTATCGTCAAGAATCACGTTCGTATTTTATGTTACGAAAAATCTCAAGTACGTAAATTAAGATCGCTTAATTTTTCAAGTTCGTGTATCAAGAAATTCGCGGGTTGTGTTTGCCGTTTCGTCTTTTATTATATGGCTCCGAAAACACGTAAAAGCCGATCTCAAGCTCCTGCTCTTCCGGTTACGAAGAAGAAACAGGTTTCAAAAGTCAAGAAGGTGTCATTTAATCCGGTCGTGAATACAGTGACAACTGAAACGATAGACGAGATCGTCCGATTTACCGCTGGTTCAAGAATTGTCCGATATGGCTGGTGAAATCAAGATGTCTTCAAGCACTGTGGCTGAACCAACCATCACAGTTACTTTCTCGGATTCCGGAAAGATAGTCAAGAAAGTTCAACCAGGGCATTCGTCTATACCATCCAGTGAGTCAATTCAAGATAATGTTATACCACTACATATGCTAAGTCAAGAAATCTCGTCTACGTCGTTCTCAAGTCCGTCAAGCAGTTCGTCGAATCAAGTAGAAATATCAAGTTCAAGAAATTCACCGTCTGCCAGGTCTTCGATCTCAAGTCAAGTAAATATTAATAAAAATTATTCAAGTGTTATTTCAGATATTAAGTCGTCGTCGAATGTCGATAGCATGATCGTAGATTCCGCTTCAAACGCACTTGCGGCGCTTGATTTTTTGAAAATGTTGCCGAAAAGTCAGTTCGCTCCCCCTCCTGGAATAACTAACGTCGGTCAAGAGTCAAGTTTTGGTCAAGCACCAAATTTTCAAGAATCAAGAGTAGGCTTCATGCCTACACCTCAAGTATCAAGTTACCCTGCGGCATTTCAAGACTCAAGCTCATTTGTGCGCGATGTGAATCAAACGCTATCGGGTAACATCTATACTCCAACGAATACTTCGTTTCACCCGATGATGGGCCAATTTCAAATGGTTCCATTGATTCCATTGCGTACATATGGTAACAATGAGAAGCTTAAAGGTAAGCAAAATTTCAAGATGTGGGAGAGGGATATCAAGAACGACTTAGCGGTGGCAAATGCGATTGAGTGGATCGCATTTCCTCGAGCTGAACACCTCAGCCTACCTGAGAACATTCGCCGAGGAGTAGATGCTCAAGTTCAAAACATGATTCGGATGAACGTAGTGCAACCGATCAAAACGCTAATTTTTCACCTTGAATCAGCATGTGAAATTTATCAAGAACTCAAGAGGCAGTACGGTAGCAAGACGATTCATGACATGATTGCTGTCATGAACCGTCTTGATGAACTCAAGTATGTAGACAATACCGAATTAATTTTGTTTCTGTCTAAATTCGATGCCGCTCGACGAAGTTTGGTGGAATTTGGTCAAGTTTTTCCACCCTCCTTCTGGTTAATCAAGCTAATTCAAAAATTAAACCCTTCGTTCGAGGCGGTCATCGATACATTATGTGCACGAGCAGGTGAAGACCTGTCTGAGGAGATGCTACGTACATACCTTTTGGATTACGTAGAAAGGAAGAAGTCGACGACTGCTAAACCGTCGGAGAGTGCTCCGAAACGTCAAGAGTACGCACGGAAGGCAGCGTTGACTCCCTCTACACCTCAGTCAGGTAAATCACCTGCTCCAATATCAAGTTCTTCTTCAAGTAATGTTATGTATAAGTCCATCGACGAATCAAGTAATAAATCAAGTATCAAGACAACTTCTACGGCCCCCGCAAAACAAAATCAAGATGTCAAGAAGGAAATTCAAGAGAAGAAAGTTCGCTGCAAGGATTGTGGCTGGAATGGGCACACCGCGGACAAATGCTTCAACGGTAACAAAAAGGTTTGTTACCGGTGTCAAAAACCAGGACATGAAGCTCGCAACTGTCCTGCGCCGCAACCGGATCCGAATAGTATCTCAAGTGAGTTACATTTAATTAATTTAAATGTAATTAATAATCAAGATTCTTTAAATCAAGATTTACGTAATCAAGATACCGATGTTTTCGTGATTGATAGTGGGGCCACAAATAATGCTGTAGCTCACATTCACCAAGTTTTAAACTATCGAGCTTTCCCGAAAGATAAAACTTTGGGACAAGCTGGTAAAGATAGTGTATTAAAGGCTACGGGTGAGGGTATAATATTATTTACCTTAAATCACGAATCGTTGTCAAGAATATTTACCTTTATTTTAAGAGAAGTCTTAGTAGTTCCCAGTCTTGCAAATGGGCTTGTTAGTGTTAACCATTTTGTTAAAGACAATAATATCAAGTTACTCTTCGAGTCTAATCAAGTTACATTTTACAGGCAAGAAGAGGTCGGGTTGAATAACCCCTTATCAAGATAATCTCAAGTCAAGATAGATATCAATTTGTCCCTTCAAGTATGAACAAAAATATCAAGAACTACAAAAAGGCTTTATCAAGAATACATAAGGGTAAATCAATTTTGTTATCTGAATACACTAATGATCCGAGTTTGTCAGAAATTGCTGATCAAAGTGGTCTGGGTAATAAAAGTCAAGTCAAGTCCCCCAAATCAAGTAAATCGTCTAGTAACAAAAAGTCTGATTGTAATGGGTCTAATGTTGCTACTGACGGGTCTGATGTTGATGACTCCTGGATCAATGAGTTTGATAAAATGGAGTTAAGTAAAAGTCAACAAAATAAATCAAGTAATGTCGATTCCGCAAATTCTGGTAAAATTGTGCAGGATTCGAAGGGGGTATCAAGTCAAGAAAATTCAAGTAATGTTAAGAATAATTCGAATTCTTTACCAGTTTATCGTACAAAAACTGGTAAAAGGAAAAATCGAAAAGTCAAGAAAATGATAAGTGACGAACAAAGAACAAAATTGGTGAATGAAGGGAATATTTGGCATCGTAGGATGGGACATATCTCCTCTCCAAATTTATATCGTCTTCGTTCTGTTGCTATTGGTGTCCCGGACATAATTTGTCCGGACACATTTCAAGATTGTCAAGTTTGTAACCAAACAAAAATGACTCGTAAATGTTTCGATAAAGATCGTGAACGAGCTTCAAGACCAGGTGAATTAACTCACGCTGATGTGATTGGCCCAATTTCTCCCCCTACCTTTGCCAAGAAAAATATTTATCTACTAGTATTTTTAGACGATTATACTCGTTATATTAGTATTTTTGCTCTCAAGAAAAAGTATGAAGTGACTAGGTTTTTCAAGATGTATGTCAAGAGAATTAAGGCTCAATTCCCTCAAGAAGGTCAATGTAAAACTTTACGTTGTGATAATGGTTCTGAATTTGTTAATCAGGCCATGGATCAGTTAATTGAAGAATTAGGAATTGAGAGAGAAACCTCTGGTCCTTATACTAGTGAACATAATGGTACTGCTGAGAGGGCTAATCGAACTATTGAGGTCAAGATTCGTTCATTAATTCAAGAGAGTGGATTTCCTACTTCTTTTTGGGGCTTAGCTGCTGATGCTACCGAATATTTATATAATAGGTCACCACACAGAGCACTAAATTTCAAGACACCCTATGAAATGTTTTACGGTAATAAGCCTGATTTATCAAGTATTCACGTTTTTGGCTGTCTGGCTTATGTACTTCAAGAAAATCAACCTACTGGTCGAAAATTTGATGTAGTTAGTACTAAACAATATTTAGTAGGGTATACTAAAACAGGTTATATTGTATATAATCCTGCTACTAAAAAGACTAACGTTTCTTGTAATGTCAAATTCGACGAAAGTAAAACATTTAGGGATGCTATTAATGAACGTCAAGAAACTATTCAAGAATTTAGTAATCAAGAATTAGATTTTCCTGATAAAAATTTAACTCTGGTAGAAAATCAAGAAAATTCAAGTCCAAGTCCCGATCAAGATATTACTCCTCCTGTTGTTCAAGTTCAAGTTGGTGAAGATAATTCCCAAGATGAGATAATCGAAATTGATTATAATTGGGATCTCTCTCAAGAAAGTCAAGTGATTGATGGCTCTGTGCAAATTCTTCGTATCTCTGATGCAAATAATAAAAGAGATGAAACAGAGGTTTCTTCTCCTAATGCACCACAATCGTATAAAGAGGCATTAAAATCACCTGACTGGCCTAAATGGAAGGAAGCAATAACTCAAGAGATCAAGTCTCTAAATTGTTACAAGGTTTGGCGTATTGTCCCAAAATCAAATACTAAGGGTCATCAACTACTTCCGTGGAAGTGGATTTTTACCATTAAACCTGATGGAGCTTTTAAAGCTCGCCTTGTAATAGTTGGTGCTGTTGATCAAGAAAAATATTCAACTCAAGATACCTATTCACCTACTGCAACTGCAACCACAATTCGTTGGTTCTTTTCTTTAGCTTGCAAACTTAAGTTAAGAATTACACAGCTAGATATCAAGACTGCTTTTCTCAATAGTGAGATTGATCGAGATAAATATACCTCAATACCTCAGGGTATTGATCTCGACAACAAACTTTATGCACTCAAGTTAAATAAAGCTGTGTATGGGTTAGCTACTGCACCTAGGTCATGGTATGTAAAATTTTCAAGAATTCTCAAGAGTAAGGGTTTTCAACCATTATTACGTCAAGGCTGCATTTTTATGAAATCAAGTGGTAATAATTTTGTCATAATGTTAACTTATGTTGATGACATTTTAATTATGGGCTCTAGCAATCAAGTTGTTCAAGATGCTATCAAGAGTATCCAAGAAAATTTTGAAGTCAAGAACTTAGGTTCCCCAAGTCGTTATGTTGGTTTTCAAATTGAAATTGACAATAACACTGGTAATCTTCGTTTACATCAAGAGGACTATATCAAAACCCTAATTCACCAATTCAAGTTAGAAAATTGTGGTGAACGTTTAGTTCCAATGAACTCTTTCGCCAATTTTCCAAAAATTCAAGAAACACCCCTACCTCCTCATAATTTGTATAGGACGGCTATTGGGTCACTCTTATATTTAGCTAATACTACTCGCCCAGATATTTCTTTTGCGGTAAGTTTCTTAGCTAGATTTCAAGAAAAACCTACGGAGTTACATCGTACTTTAGTAAGTCATGTAGTTCGTTATCTAAAACACACTCCGACTTTAGGTTTAACCTACTCAAGTCCTGATGAAGATATTGTTGCATATGTTGATGCTGACTTCGCAGCAGATAAATCAAGAAAATCTACTACTGGCTATTGTATTAAACTGTTTGGTAATACAATTGCTTGGGGCAGCAGAAAACAAGACGTAATTGCTGAGTCAACTACTGAGGCCGAGTTTGTAGCCGTTGCTGTTGCTTCAAGTCATATGCTCTATTGTAGTAGGTTAACTGAAGAAACTTTTCCTCAGTTTAAAACTCAAGTTACCGTGTATGAAGGTAATCAGTCTACCTGTAACTTATTATCTATCTTCTATAATCATGGTAAACTTAAACATATCGAACGTCGATATCTCAAGGTAAAAGAGTATGTTCGTGATAACTTACTCAAAATTATTCATGTATCAACAAATAATCAAGTTGCTGATATTTTAACAAAACCTCTTACGGCTCAGCAACATGAGTTCTTACGTGAAAAACGGTTAAGCAATTAAGATGGTAAGTCAAGAGAGTCACTCAAGTATATCCGAAAAACTTTAATTTATCAAGTTACCATCTCTATTGTTCAAGTCAAGTCAAACTAATAAAATTTTTGTTATTCATAAATGAAAATTCGTTAAACTTCTGTTATTTATAAATAGAAGAAATTTTCTCAAAATTTGTAAGTTGTATAAATTTTTGAAAAATATTAACGGTCAAGTAAATCAAGTTTCAAGTTCAAGAATCAAGATATATTTACTCAAGTTCGGATAATTCCAAATTGGGTACGAGTTTCGTATTTTCCTGGTTTGCTGAATATAATTCATCGATCGATATCCAGACTCAAAATTATGTTATAATATTGACTCTAACCTCAAGAAATAATGACAAGTTTAGTTCAAGTAAATCAATTTACTCAAGAGTCGACATTTTTATGAAATCAAGTCTTTCTTTTATTATCAAGACCAAGTCGATGTCAAGCAGTCTGATGAACTCATCTATTTAATGTGATGAAATACTAATATATCTGTTTATTGTTCCAGATGTATTCCATCAAGATGAATTCAGTTTCTCGATCAAGAATAATATTAATAATTGTATTTTCTTTTTCAGATACTTTTATAATTTTATGTGTGTTTTTGTTCCTGGTTAATCATGTGTTCTTTTATTTTCAGGAAGACTTATTATTTTTAAGTATCATTTTTATTTGAAAATACTAATATTATTTTGTTTGCAGGTGACTCGTAACCTAGTATTAATTTTATGATTCTCATTTTGTTTGTTAATTTTGACGTTTTTCCTTTTCTCTGGTCAATTAATTTTGTAATTTTATTTGCTCAATTTTGTTTAGTATTATGACCAAAATTTAAGAATTTAAGTTTGTTTTGTTTTTGGAGCGTCATACTCGTTTTGTTTTGTTAAGATTAAGTAAACTCAAGTTCCTGTGATTCTCAAGCTGCTGTGATTCTTCAAGTCTGTGATAACTCAAGAACATCAATTCTCAAGAAATTCCAATAAAAACGGCTCGACACTCGCCAGGAAGGGGGTGTTAGATGTCAGTAGTTGGTACTACTGCAATCAAGATCTCCCACAGTCAAGTTCTCGTCGTTTTTATCTGTGTCTTTTCTTCTTTCTGTTTTCTGGTCAAGAGGTGACGCTCATTCAACCTTGTTGTATTCAATATGGCGATACCATATTAATATGTTTCATTCTTATAATAAATTAGTTTTTCTATTATGATAGTGTTCAAGTTCTTTTTATGAGTTAAATCAAGCAAATTTACGTTTAGAACTGAAATAGTTGCTCGTAATTAATTTCTCTTCTAGATATAAAGATAATACTTTTCTCAAACTTAATATAATCGAAATTGAAACAAGTGAGAAATACACAAAAAAAAGTAACAGAATATAGGCAGCCCCACTTAGACTTGGGGCTGTTAAACAAAACCTTTTTGGGGTTATTGGTTACTGGAAAGTGGAAACCAATAAAAATCTATATTGTTTACTGGTTACTGGTTATTGATTAAAAATTTAATTATTTGGTTACTAGTTATTATTCTAGTTAACCAAAACAAATTTTCTAGTTATCAGTTATGGTTACTAGTTATTGATTGAGACAAAATTTGAGTTAAAATTGAAAAACAAATTTTCACATGGTCAAATTATCTATAATAAATAATTTTCTAGGAAATAATTAGTAATTGTTGTTGGGATACGATTCCCTCACTACCTCACAAACACGGAACATTACATTAACTAACACTGTATGTAACATACTATTACATTTATTCATTTTACATGTGGCGACACTGATTGCCAACATAATATTCTTTCTGCCACTGCTCGATGGAGAATGTTCTCCGTTTATCAGTCGTTGTACTAACGTCGTTAATAAACATTTTCAAGATGGAAGTCCGTACTTATCTTTTCTGTGTAAAGTGATCAGACCTCACCTCGATATGATAGCAGAGCTGCGGGCAAAAGAAGTAAGTGCGGTAAATTGAAATGTGATATGTGATAATTGTGTAATTTATTAATATTTGAAAGTTCGTGTTTCACGCAAAGTGAAAGGCTTAGTGCCGAGTGATACCTCCACGCTAAGTGGTAGGAAAAGTTAAAATTTGTGAACAAAAAAGTTCAATTCAGTGATTAAAGTAACTATCCTGAAAAAGTTAAATGTTCAATTAAAGTAAATCAACAAATTAAAAGTGTAATAAAAGTGAAATTAATGAAAACAACGGTAAAGTCTTGGGCGCCTGTGAAAACGTCAAAGTCCAAAGTCTGGAGAAAACAGTTCAGATACGAGAGGATTTTATGGTTTGGTAAACCAGTGCAAACAATCAAAAACGGTTGGCAATTGTTTGTGCTGTGTTCCAGAGAGTGAAACAGCAGAAAAAGATCAAAAATTCAGAAGTCGCAGAGGAAAAGCGTCGGAGTTTGGTGTCAATTGGGCAAGGTAGCAGTAGAAAAACATCAAAAAAACACGAAAACAGGACCAGAAGATTAAAGATAAGTAAAAAGTTTAAGTTAATTAACGCATATTTCGTGTGATTTTGCCCAAAATTAATCTGAAAAAATTAAAATTACAGTAAAATAAAACTATATTTCAATATATTTCAGGTAAATTCTCAACCAAATCCTAAGTAAAGTTGAAACTTGAAAAGGTGATATCGATAGCCTTCAAACTTTATCTTGTTGGTTGAGAATTGAAAGAAAAAGGAATACTTTGTTGGATGAGATTTATCGAATCCAACAATAGAAAACCTACATTTCGAACATTGACATTAGTGACAGATTTTTTCCTGTTCACATACAATAAAAGATCGATTCAATTGATGTAGATTGATAAATTGTTTTTCTTTCAGCAGTCATCTTTTTCATACTTGTCAAATAATTTTGCATTTGGTATTAATTTGAACTTTAACGTGTTTAATCGAATCATCGGTATTCTGAAACAAGACCTGGGACTTTGATTAATTTAATTTCGAACATTTTTGACAATAAAATCACAGTAATTTGATCGCTCAAGAAGCAGAAACAATGGCGGAGAAATCACGGCTAACAGGATGGCATATTTCCACAACCAAGAAAAAGGCAAGGCTTTAATCTACCAGGGATTAAACAACGAACTTATTGAAAGGGTAAAAGATTTAAAAACGATAAACCAAATTTTAAAAGTCTTAGATGACAGGTACAAAAGCTGCACGCAGGTTAAGTATATTAACGCGAAGCATACCTTTCAGAGGTTGAAATTTAATAGAGATGGGAACATGAGAAGCTACTTAGACGTGTTCTCTAGATCAGCACAAAAAATAAGGGACTGCGGTAAAAATTTAGACAAACAGGAGGAGATAGAATAACTCCTAATATCACTGAACATGGACTACGACATGACAAGGCTGGAGTTTAATACCTTAAGCCAGGTTCAAAAAACTATCGAAACACTCCATGCCATGTTGATCGAAAGATCAGATAGATTATATGATGAGAAGAAGTCTAGACATTTTAACAATAAATTTTGTAATTTAAATAATAATAATAAAAATAAGAGATTCCAATATGGAGGAAACTATAATAGATATAATAAAACAAATAGGAATCAGAACTATAATCAAAATTTAGATCATCGGAAAATGACATATAATAATAATCAAAAGTCAGAAACGCCTCAAAATAATAATAATTACGAAAATAGAAAATATAATAATAATCAAAATCAAAATAATTTGCCAAATTTGAACAATGTAGTGTTTTAAGTGCCATGGCAAAGGGCACATAGCCAAAGTATGTCCGTCAAATAAAGAGGGTGTAAAACCCCAAGATAAATTAGATGGTCCTGCACAGAATACCAGATACGGATGAAACAATCAAAATAATAATAATAATAATAAAAAGAAAAAAGAAAATGACGTTCAGTGGTCAATGATGATAAGGTATAAAGGCCATGAGCCAAACAAGAACAATAAATTAATAAATTTAATAACATCTAGAGACACAAAGCATGAATCAGATCCAGATTATGTCCCTCTTACTAAGAGAATAATGATAGATGGTTGAGCGGTGGCCCACGTCATCTCTGATTTATCGAAATTGTCCAACCCTATGCGCATACAGTCAAAAACGGTTGGCAGTTGTTCATGCTGTGTTCCAGGGACTGAAACAGCGAGAGAAAAGCGAAAATCCAAAGGTTGCTGAGTAAAAATCGTTGCTGATTGATGTCATTTGGGCGAGGTAGCAGAAGGAAAACTTCGAAAATACACGAAAAAATAAACAAAATATTAAAGATAAGTAGAAAACCTAAGTTAATTTACATGTATTTCGTGTGATTTTGCCCAAAATTAACCTGAAAAATTTAAATTGCAAGTAAATTAATATCATATTTCAGTATATTTCAGGAAAATTCTCAACCAGAAATTAAACAAAGTTGAGACTTGAAAGGTGGTATCGATAGCCTTCAAATTTTATCTTGCTGGTTGAGAATTGAACGAAAGAGGAAATCTTTGTTGGATGAGAATTATCGAATCCAACAATAGAAAACTCATTTTCAAACATTGACACAAGTGACAGTTTTTTTCATGTTCACATTGAATAATAGATTGATAAATTGTTTCCTTTTCAGTAATCATCTTTCTCATATTTGTTGAATATTTTGGCATTGTGTATTAATCTGAACTTTGATATGTTTAATAGAATCATCGATGCTCTGATATAAGATTTGGGACTTTAATTAATTTGACTTTGGAAATTTTTGACGAAAATAAAATCACAGTAATTTGACAGCTCAAGAAGCAGTAACAACGGCAGAGAGATCAACTCATCGTCGGCAATACATTTCGTAAGAATTAATTTAGAATATTGACTAATTAATAAAGTTCATAATATAATATTTTTTAACTTGCATTCCCAATCGAGCGGTTGAGACCGTGTTGTGCATTATCGTGCGGTTGAGACCGTGTTACCCCTTAAATTTAAGTTCTCGTGTTTCTGAGGTAGGACATAAACCCCCTAATACCCGAAAATAATAATAAAATGTCGAGATTCGACACGAAAAAAGTATTTGATGGGAGGAATTATGATGCCTGGAGGACCACGATGGTGTCAACACTATATGCAGAGGGACTGTACCCAGTAATGCATGATGTTGAAACCGAAGTGCTGTTTTTGGGATTAGAACTAAATAACTTTTTAAACCCTGAGTCTGGTAATGCCAGTTTGGCTAACAGGATGGCATATTTTTGTAACCAAGAAAAAGGCAAAGCTTTAATTTATCAGGGGTTAAACAACGAATTAATAGAAAGTGTAAAAGTTTTAAAAACGATAAATCAAATTCTGAAAGTTTTAAATGAATGGTACAAAAGCTGCACACAAGTCACATATATTTATGCGAAGCAGGCCTTTCAGAGGTTAAAATTTAATAGTGAAGGTAACATTAGAAGCTACTTAGATGTGTTTTCTCGAGCAGCCCAGAAAATAAGGGACTGCGGAAAAAGGTTATACAAACAGGAGGAGATAGAACAACTCCTTATATCTTTGAACATGGATTATGACATGACAAGGCTGGAATTTAATACATTAAGCCAAGATCAAAAAACGATAGAGACTCTTCATGCCATGTTGATCGAAAGATCAGATAGATTATATGATGAGAAAAAGTCTAGGAATATCAATAATAATAAATTTCGTAATTTTAATAATAATAATAGAAATCAAAGATTCCAATACGGTGGGAATTATAATAGATATAATTACACAAATAGAAATCAAAGTCATAACCAAAATATAGATCAGGGGAAAATGACATACAATAATAATCAAAAGTCAGAAATGCCTCAAAACAATAATAATAATAATTATGAAAATAGAAAATACAACAATAGTCAAAACCAAAATAATTTGCCAAATTCGAATAACTTAGTATGTTTTAAATGCCATAGCAAAGGGCACATAGCTAAGGTATGTCCGTCAAATAAAGAGGGTATAAAACCCCAAGACAAATTTGATGGTCCTGCACAAAATACAAGATACGGACGAAATAATCAAAATAATAATAACAATAAAAATAAAAAAGAACATGATGTGCAATGGTCAATGATGATCAGATATAAGGACCAAGGACCAAATAATAACACAGATAATAAATTGATAAACCTCATAACATCGAAAGATACGAAACAGGAGTCAGATTCTGATTATGTTCCTCTCACTAAGAGAATAATGTTAGATGGTGGAGCGGTGGCCCACGTCATCTCTGATTTATCGAAATTGTCCAACCCTATAATGCTTGAAAAGCCTATCGAGTTAGAATGTGCCATCCAAGACACCTTACTCATTGCCACCCATATAGGAACAATGTTTATCAGGGTGGAAAATTCAGAGAGAAACCAGACGGTTATAAGATTAAAAAACGTACACTACGTACCATCCTTAAATGTGGATCTTATGTCAGGAATAAAAATAACGGAGAATAGGGCGCTGGGCATAGACCAAAATTTTTCGGCAGCGCATATATACATCCGCGGGACAGATGAAGTGATTTTTTCAGCCCCAAAAATCAGGGGGGTGTACATGGTAAAGTACGAGATTGTACCGGAATCAATGGTCAATATTATAGATAGGGAAGAAATAAGATATGTCCTTATAATAATAAATCAAATAAATTGGCATGCATGCCTAATATAAATTCCCAGGATGAGTGGATGGAATATGAAATAGAAGAAGAAATTGTTGAGGAAAGTCAGGAGGAAACGGAAGAGGATAGAGAGAATATTAATAATGATACACAAGAAAAAGAAAATAATAATAACTTAGATGATAATAATATAATAAACACTAATAACGAATATAATAATAACAATACACAAAATAACAAAACGAATGAAGATAGTTGTGAAAGAAATGAGGATGTAGGCACAAATAATAATAATATAATAAACAATATAGAAGGAATAAGTGAGAATATAGAAAAAGCAAAAATAGATAAAAAAATGATATGGCATAGGAGATTGGGACACCTGTCAGGGAAAAATTTTAAATACTTAACAAAGGTCTCAAGAGGTATTCCGAATGGAATTACATTTCGTGATGACAAATTCAGCCTGTGTGAGACATGTGTGAAAGCAAACTCCAGGAGACTGGGACACAATGGAACTCGCAGTAAGCCAAAGAGAAAACTTGAACTCGTTTCATCCGATACAATGGGCCCCTTCTCACCAGGAATATATGGTGAAAAGTACGTTTTGATATTCGTGGATCATGCCACAAAATATACTTTTATCTCCACTATTGAGAAAAAGTCAATGGTGTTCGAAGAATTCAAAAAATTATATATGAAATTAAAATCGAAATTTCCAGACTGTCCCATAGCCACTTTAAGATGTGACAATGCTAGAGAATATCTGGACTCAAACATGAAAACATTTTGTGAGGAAAATGGCGTGAACCTTGAGCCTGTGGTTCCGTATTCACCGGAGTTGAATGCGATGGCCGAAAGGCAGAATCAAACGATCATGGCGAGGACTAGGGCCATGCTGTTTGACTCCAATTTGAATTTCAGTTTTTGTAGCTGTTTTGACGGCTGTTTATGTTATAAACAGAAGCCCAACTAGGGCCAAAAAAGATTATAGGACCCCGTATGAAATGTTTTACGGTACTAAACCGGATCTATCTAATATGAGAGTTTTTGGATCTTTCGCATTTAGACATATTCCCATAGAAGTCCGTCATCAGCAGGCCACAAAAAAAAATAAAACCAACGTCGAACATCTGAAACTTACACAAAGATCTGATAAGGGGATATTTGTGGGTTACACGAATAGTGGGTACTGTATAAGGGACCCATTAATAGACAAATCGCATATCACTTGCGACTTCAGGTTTGATGAAGCGAGGAACATTACACAAATAGACAATAAACATATTAATAATGAAATAGTACAGGAGAATAATAATATAATAGAAACCCCTGTAATATTAAACTTATTCAAATCTAGATATAAAAATTATATTGAGGACCACATCCCTCAAAAATGGGAGGATGTCGAAAACAATCCTTTTAAGGAAGAGTGGCAACAAGCAATTAATGACGAGCTGAAGTCACTATCTGATATGGGCGTGTGGGAAGTTGTCCCAAGAGAGAGAAATGTGAGGTTAGTGGATACGAAGTGGTGTTTTACCACAAAACCCAACAACCAAGGCATTCATATACCAAAAGCCAGGTTGGTGGCAAGGGGGTTTAAAGATCTCACTCACTATTCTCTAATGGAAACATATGCCCCGGTGATCCAATATTGGTTAATAAGGTGGATATTGTCTATTACAAATAAATATAATCTAAATATAACACAGTTTGATATAAACACTGCGTTTCTGAATTCACAAATAAAATATCCCATATATATATCAAACCCTAGGGGATGCCAACTAGGCAAAAATAATTGCCTAAGACTAATAAAGTCTATATATGGACTGAAAACATCTTCGAAAAGTTGGTATGACCTATTGAATTCAACAATAATTCAAGCTGGATTCATACAATTAAAAATAGATAGGTGTCTATATATAAAACAAGATAATAGTGGAGCTATGGCATTTATAATAGTCTATGTGGATGACATGTTGTTGGCTAGTAACCACAACGAGTGGACACAAGACTTAATAAATACCTTCAACAATAATTTTATACTAAAAATAGAAAATAATCCAACTTTTTTTGTAGGATTTGAGATAGATAGGGATATTTCGAAGAAACAAATCACATTAACACAAAATAGATATATAGATAAAATTCTCCGGAAATTTGGTATGACGGAATGTAATCCATCTTCCACACCTATGGAGACGGGATTAAAAATAAACAGACCAAAAAATGGATTGGATGACACAGAATATAGGGCTATGATTGGGAATTTGCTATATGTGGCAAGACTGACCCGCCTGGATATTGCCTTCGCCGTCAATTACTTGTCACGTTTTCAGGCTTCCTCTAATAGTGAAATTAAAAATTATGTTCGTCGTATCATTAGATACCTTAAAACCACAAGGGATTTTTCTCTAGTCTTCCACTCTGATCAAACTCACATAAAAGCTTTTGTCGATGCGTCGTATGCACCCGACGTAGACGATTCACCCATTGAAATTAATAATCTGGAGAAAGGGTTCTCCACAACAGGTTACATGATATTTGTTAACGGAGACTTGTTAAATTGGGCCGTTCATCTGCAGAACTCGGTAGCAACCTCGTCGACTGCAGCCGAATTAATTGCATTGAATGATGCACTAGACGATATATATGTGATCTGGAGACTAACTGAGAGCGTTTTCTCTGTAACCAACCCAGTGCAAGTCTATGAGGACAATATATCTGCGTCCAGAATTGCATCTGGGGGAGGCCAGAAACGATCCAGGTCTTTAGCAATCAAATGTTACGCAGTATTGGAAGCTTTCCAAAACAAACTAATAAGTTTTAACAATATTAGGTCGCCTGATCAAGTTGCCGACATACTTACTAAGGCACTTGATTGGAAAACCTTTCAAAATATTGTTACGAGAATACTCAGGACAAGTCAACTTTTTGGCCAATAGTCTTAATTGACATAACCCTCAAATTTTTTTTTGATATTTGGTTTTGGACTGCGGATGGGAGTCGGTCTTTTAGCGCCTACCGTAAACCAAGCAGTCCATATGTCGTTTCACACTTCACTTCACAATGTTCAATAGGTTCCCCGTCGCTGCTCTACCTCTCTTATTGGTATCAGCATTCCCTAATATACACAATTGATTCCCACAATAGCATATTTATAACAAAAACCCACACGATTAATTATAGGGACATATACATATACATTTACATATATGATAATATTAATTCTAGACAGCTGACGATGAGGAGATATTGATCTCTCCGACCTGCCATATTATTTATAAATTTTTTAAAAATCACACAATACTTATAAGACGTGACATAACAACAGAGGCTTAAATGTATACCTCATGTTGGTAATCACACTATATATTTAAGATAAAACACATAACACATACTTCCACACACAAATTAATTATATATTATAATACTAGTCAACGACTTATTCAATTTTTTTTACCATTTTATATATATATATAGCAATTGCATATGACACTTATATGTAATAATTTTGACTGCTTTTGCTTATTTTAATATTTTTGTTGTTTATATGTTTTTTTTTTAAATACATACAATGTGTGACAAATTTTTTTTACTTATATGTTCGTTCGTCCGTTTTGAATCGCAGGGGGGTGTTGGGATACGATTCCCTCACTACCTCACGAACACGGGACGTCACATTGACTAACACTGTATGTAACATACTTTTACATTTACTTGTTTTACATGTGGCGACACTGATCGCCAATATAATATTCTTCCCGCCACTGCTCGACGGAGAATGTTCTCCGTTTGTCAGTCGTTGTACTAACGTCGTGAATAAACATATTTCAAAATGGAAGTCCGTACTTATCTTTTCTGTGTAAAGTAACTAATCCTCACCTCAATAAATTCAACTCTCAATGATCAATCGAATATATTATCGAAGAGTTAAAAGAAATAACCTAATTTTCGAGTTTGACATTTCAACTTTTGATTTTCAATATATTTTCGTTCAATTTCTAGCATTTATGTTTTTTTAAATTTTTTTAGTAAATCCTGATTTGTACGATAGTTATTGATAATTTTTCTGTTATCGATAGCTCATCGATAGGGCTCTTGTCGATAACTATTGATAACTATAGTTTTGCCATCCCTACACTGTAAGCCTATTTTGTGTTTACTCACCTTATTAAACTTGTGTTAAACTTGTCTGTTAAACTTCTTTGCACATTTGTCAACCTCCTCACACATATATCTATTCCTTACATGCAACATATGAACCGAGTACATTTTATATAGTTTTATATGACAGGGCATTTATGACTCAGTGGTTACATAGTAAACATCCATTTTGCAGATGTAGCTCTGGGTTCAAATCTGGAATTGAGCAATTGAATTTTGAAATTTTTTATTAATAGTCAACTGAGGTACTTTTTTGGGGGAAGTTTTTTACTATACGATATGTATAATAATTAAAGAACAAAAAGGCTTTGTTTTATATTAAAAAAATATGCAGAGCGCTTCATTTTCCTTATTTGTTGGTTACAACTTACATGTAAGGAATGAATATAATATGCTGCCAGGTATTCAGTACTAAGGCCCATTTGTATAAACTTTTAACTTTAAGATAAAATAGGTTTAACTGATATGATGTACGGTAAAATAAAATTAAACCCTATCCATCGATAGTTCAACTATTTGGTATAACCAGTATTAAATGTTTGAAGGGGATAAGTGTCTCATTTTGGTATTTTCACATGTACTTTTAACAGTAGATGTACCACATTCAATATACTAGATGCTAGAGAGCAAAGATTTTTCTGAGATTTAGTTTTGGACTTGAAAAATTTTAAAAGTCCTTATTAGTTATCAATTATTGTTATTTTTTCTACTGCCTTAATAGAGTTCCCACGTTCAAAATTGCATGAAATTCTCAATGATATATTTTTCTCGCAAATTACTAGTTAGTGTGTTGTTTTCAATTTTTTCCACAAGTTCTGTTTAACCATCTTTTAAGTATATAGATAGATTGGCTAAATTAGCTATGTTAAGTTTGACTGTGATTCCAGTGTTTATGTACTTCGAAATTCACTAAATCATATTAACAACATATTATTTTTTTAAATATGACTGAATTAATAATTAATTAATCCATCAAATTTCCAATTTAGTTTCTTAATTAAATTATTAGTTTTTGAAGAATTAAATTTGTATCCACTATTGCAAAATGTGAATTTGATTAGTGTTCTGCATTTATTTTTGCTCAATTATCACATCATCAGTCATAATTTATTAATAATTAATTTTACAACATCTTTAATTATCATAAGTCATAAGCATAACCATGGATAAATCATACATAATTATATTATTTCGTGTATAACTTTCTTTAAGCTGTAGTATGTGTACGTACTGGGAGTAGAAAAAAAAAACTTGATAAAATGATATGGATTTGTAAAATTTTTGAAGTCCCACTGAACGTCAGAAAAAATCTTTACTCTCTAGCATCTAATATTTGATATTACATAAGAAAACAAAAAGCTCAAATAGGCAGAAGTCTTTAATCTTTTTATTCTCTTGAGTACTTTTTGTCCATCTCTTCACAGATGAAACTGGAAACATCCGAAAAAACATCCTCTTTGATTGATCACCTAGAAATTTTTCTAAATAAGAGCAAAAAAATGTTTTTTAAATTTCCAAGTACCTATGAGTGAGAGCCCATTTTTTTTAGTGAAATGGTAATTTCTCCTCTCTTTGTCTATCTCTCAATTGGCAAATATTCTAAATATAATTTTTCATGATAATATACTCTTTTATTCAACTATCTAATAAGGTAGCACTCATAAACGTTGATTAATTAATTAAAGAGGTTCTCAGTATTTATAACTGTAATTAAGTTAATGTAATGTGTCAATAGCGAAGTGTTCTATTAATAGTGGCATCGATACAAATCATATCAAAGTACAAGTCAAAGACAATAAGGGTAAGTAACTAATCATTGAATTTCAGTAAATAAATTAATTAATGTTTTTAGTTACTAACTTACTAAAACTAACCATCAATGACTAATTACATCAACAAGTAATAAGAAAAATCATTTTATTTTCACAAAAAATACGTTGAGTTCATATTTTTAAGCATAAAATAGCTCTAAAAAAATTAGTTCCACACACTATAGTCCATCTCCATTCAATGAGAGTTCATCCCTAAAACGAAATGCAACCATCCAATACTTTACAATTTTACATGACATTATTGCCAGTTAAATATGCAGGAATCTTTGACTCGGTTTGATTATATAGTACTGGAACAGAAAAGAACAATAATTTCTACTTAGACATGACAGCGCTAAGCAGGCAACCACTACGCACATTTTGACATGCTTTGCATTAAATTTATATACGCTACCCTGTGAATTTAAGGGATGATTTTATCAAATGTATTCTAAATTGGTGAACTCAAGTAAAACATCAAAAATATACAGATACTACAGGATTTCCTACTTTTTCACCAACATGTCTTGACATCAAAAAGTACATTAGTCTTAGGCAGCAGTGACGCGAGACATGTTTACTAGCTTCCACTAAACTTACCACTACTACTCAAGAAAGTTACACTATCAACTTGTGCAAGTAGGAGGCAAGTAGCTGGTTACACGATGCTATGCAACAAAACTGGCTAACTGGAAGCTAATAAATGTCTCGTGTGACTACAGCTTTATCGAGTTTTACTGGTCTAGTACTATATAGTCGAAGGTGAGAATACAAAAATGTAAAATGCTAAAATTAAAACAAATTAATATTTGGCAATGTTTTTTTAAGGCAAAGTGATCAACTTTTGTTGAATGGACTAAAGTTATATAGACTATTTCGACAAGTTGACTCATTCTGATAAGAAATTGTCACAAAAGTCATTTTTAACATTTTATCCCTCTAAATATAATTTGCGATTCAATTACCTACACCAGTCAGCTGCCCTTCACTTCGAAGAACTAACGACACTTATGCTTCCTTAGTGGGATTATTTGGAAATTGTCTAAATCTCACTCAAGACTCTGTCTTTACAACATTGTGATTAGTCGATTTTCCCTATTTTTATGGGTTTATAATAAATTAAATTGACGACATTTTATAATCGGGTGGCACTCACCTTTAATCCGCTGTATCAAAGTAAAGGTTGGAGGTTCGAATCCCGCTGGTGGCATATTTTATTCATTTTTTTTTCATGAGTTTTTTCAACGATGTTTTTCTAAGGGTGTTTATATATGTTGATTAAAGTATGTGGTTCATTCGTGAGATAGGTGGTTGTATCTTTTGGAAGATGCAGAGGGCTGGTCCATTGTATGCCACTCTGTAGATGTCAATAGCTGGGGCCGAAGTGGGTGGGGCAAAACCTCATCCTCTAGAGGCCACCTTGCTGTCGCCGACATGCAAAGTGGCATGCCTTGGCCAAGGCCCCCCACATCGTCCGAACGATCCCTCCACCGGCAATGTGCTGGCGGGTGTAGGATCCTGACTTCATGTGAAAAATAAAAAAAATAAAAAAAATACAACCAATCACAACCTGATAAGCTAGAGTTCTGGGTGAGATTCAAACTCGTGTATAAGTTGTCCTAACAACAAAATGATGACGAGTTTATTACATTAGCTTTATATGAGTGGGTCAACTTGTCTAAATATTCCATATAACTTTAGGATGAACTATAAATCTATAAAATGTAAGTGAAAATTTGAACACAATCATGGTATTCCTCATGAAGTCATGATCACAGAACGCTCAGTAGTTTGTTTTTGTTTTATTTTTTTTACAAAAGAAAAGTATTAATATTCAAACCACAAAAAAATCTTATGCTAAGTAAGGAGAAAACAATAACAAATTTAAGAAAAACGAAATTAATTTTCAACCAAGTCCAATCAATAAAAAGTCAAACAAATAAATAAAAAATAAAAAACTTAACAGCTTTCAACTAAGATTATTTTGGTAATCAAACTAAATGAAAATAACGGGAAAAAATTGAATAACAGATATGAAAAAAACTAATGTTTTCATCGACTTACAAATCAAGTTTTGACAAAATTAAAAATCCACCCAGAAATTTTCCATGATTTTTTGTTTCTTCACTTTTGTTTAGTAAATGTTAGTCAATAGGATAAATGAAAAAATTTTCATAACAGAGGAATTATGCTATGAGATTATCTCTGACTTTTCGAATATTATTTTATACAGCAAGAATTAAAAATATGCTAATCATAATAAAAGCAACTATGTATCAATTGAAGCCAATCGTATTGGCTGATCGGAATGTTTTTTGGGTGCTTGTTAGACATCATCTTATAATGAACAGAGTATAAATACAAATTTATGTAGAGAATCAGCGATAAGTTAAGGACACTCAACCCAAAAAGTGCAACTAAATCAAAGTCTTTTCAAGAATTAAGAATAAATATGAAAATATTACAGACAGCTAGAGTCGGCACTTAGTGAGTAGAGCTCCGCAGAGATACGCAGTATGACATACAAACGTTGAATGGACAATGAGAAAGAACGTTTTACTAGGCGCCATAAAAATCAGAGTTTAACTTATTTGGTGCCGACTATAACTGAAAAAATATTTTGTACGTTTCCTTTACCAAATTACCTACCTACAGATTTTCGTACAATAAAATTCCTATTTAAGACGGTATATCGATTCTACATAATATTATCTATGGAGTATAAACATGGATAAACCGAGGTAAACATTTTACACGCACGCAGCAGAGTATATCAACTTAGTTTAATGATATACTTTGAAATTATGTTAATTCACATTTTTATCGCACAAAGCCATAATTCAAAAAAATTTATACAGAATTAAAATTTTAAATATTATAACTCAGTGTACTATATATACGCAAAAATATAAAATAACTTGTAACTCCGATTCGGTATAATCAAATTCAGCGTTATATTTTCAATTACACACGGCGAAAAAATGTTTACTTTGGCGATGCAGCTAAAGATACGATCTACATATTATGTCAATATTCAATACGAATACATAACGAAGAAGATTAATATTTTTTTCTGCAATTTTCAATCAAAATAATTACAGAGCAAGCTAAATGAGGTCACTACGATAAATACTGGATTAATTAGGAGTATAACATTTTTTTAGAATCTAAAGCAAATATTTCTCAAAACCAGAAACAGAATTGAATAAAGAAAAAATAAACAAAAAATAGAACGAACACGAAAACAGATGCTCCTATTGTGATTTAAACATAAAAACCAAACCTCCCCAGATAAATCCAACACCAATTCAAAACAATATCCACAAGTGAAGTACGAATAAAATAATAATTAAAGTCAGTGAAGAAATTGAGAATAATTATAAAGAAGGCAAGCGAACGCTGAACAGAAACTGCGTTGAAAACATTATTGAAAAAATAAATAAAGAAAAGAAAAAAAGAAAAACATTTTTGTGTATAAAGTATACAGCAGCCAAAACATAAAAGAACCATGTTTTCATAGTTCTTTACAGCTAATTCAAATTTAATTCATTCAAACCTATTGTTCATACAACGCCCCCTCCAAAAAAAAAAAAAATTAAATTAACAGTAAGCATGTTTCAAGTCAGACGGTCTATTCGTCCGTTGTTTTTCGACATAGCAAAAACGTAAAGATTAGTGTAACCCATTCGGTCTTTGATACCGGAAATACCACGAAATTCAATATAATCGATGAAGGAAGACATAGTTCTGAAAAAAAAAAAAAAAAAAATCAATCATTACCTATGATTCTATGAATATCATCTTGCACTTTTTTTTTTCATTCGGAACGAAAAAAAAAATGAACGGTGATCGGTGTATATTGAAATGAATCCACTCTTTTTTTTTTGAGAAATATATGAGTTGGACATTGTTTAGGACGGTAAGAAGTTAGTCGGATCGATTGACGATGAAGGGAAACCATTCTAAGCACTTTTCGAAGATTTAATTTATTGAAAAGGATTCATTCCAAATTTTTACAGCGATTTTCATTCATTTTTTTATCGAAATCTCTTGAAAGATATTCATTTCAAAACTTTGAGGTGATGTGAAGCCGCTCAAGGGAGTTTGAATATAGTCAATTTTTTCAGTACGTAGCGGATGCGACATACATATCCTCTAAACTAGGAGTCCACAGTTTCACCAGGGATATAATAAAACAGTTTTTTTTTTTATCTCAAAACCACTTTCAATGGAATCAGTCCCCTTTAATATCTACCCATTCATTAAATGATGTATTTTTAATTTTGCACAAGATCAAATCATCCCAGTTAAACAAAGTTGAGATTGTCACTGAAGAATTCTTCAAAGGTTATTTGTAATACAAACGCAAAAATTAGGTGATTTTGATACGGGAGTGAATTTACAGCACGACCCGAAGGCGAGTCCTGCAAATTACTCGAGTATCAATCGCCTACTTTGCACGCGTGTCACTCCCTATTTTTTGCAACAAAACCCCTAAAAAAAAGAAAAAAAGAAAAAGGAAAGCAAAAAGTTTTTTTTTAGAACCAAATAATAATTAATAATCTATATTTTTTAAACCAAAAAGTCTCCGCACTCCCCTCATCTCCAGCTCCAGAAAAAATGCAAGAAAATTTTTTTCAAAACCTAATACATAAGCAAATTAATAATTTTACATTAGAAAAAACAAAAAACTGACGATCAGAAATTTAAGAAAAAATGCTAAATGACCAAATATTTATACTTTCAGTTCTCTCTGTCTTCGAGATAAAATGTATAGTATTATTAAGTTAATGAATGAAATATAATTACGTTAGAAATAAATGTTTTGAACATACGCTCTTATAAGTGTAAAATGTTGTGTGAATTAAAACACAGCGCACACACATTGACACACATAACCAAACAGCACTTTAAAATACTTCGTGAAATTGAAATTGTGAATAAGTAGAATAAAAGCATAATTATGAAAAAACAAAAAAACAACTATGAATTTGTAGGTGTCCTGCTGGCACGGGGATTAGAACTGTCAACCGACAGAAATACCTACGTCACCATCATCAAAATACGGCTACCTTATACACTCAGCCACGGCGCCAAGTGATGGTGACAAGAATAGATTCTGCTGATGTGTCCCCACACTACTCCCCCCTGTACAGCAGTGCGCAGTACGAGTCAGTGGTGGCGGAGCTACTAATGGAAGGGTAGATGCTTATAAGGGAATGGTGGATGCCAGCTTCAATACATCCCAGCAAGCATCGCATCTTGTACACTCTTTCACTTCACCACTAGTGCGCTCAATGCCATCACATTGTGAGGTGGAGAGCAGGTGTACTAGCGGGCTGACTTGTTCTTCCAAGAGATGGCGCCACTATCCACCATCTCTCAGATCACACCGGGGTCACCAATGTAGGTTTCCTGCCAGCCTGGGGATTAGAACTGTCAACCGACAGGAATACCTACTTCAATCGTCACCATCACCAAAATACAGCTACTGTATACACTTGGCCATGGCACTGGGTGATGGTGACGAGAGTATATTCCGCAGATATGTGTCACCACAGAATTCATATTTTAACGTGCGGCAAGGAAAGAACAAATCATATAATAATTTAAGTTTCCATACTTAGCTGGGATGAGTTTCCAAAGAAGAATTCCCGAAAATCGAAGGAACTCGTTTCTCTCAACCACTGGAAAGTTAGCTTTCATTTCATCTAAAAATAGTCAAATAAATTGTTTTAGTATACTAAAATACACATTGCTAATTTACTTTTGACTATGATGCAAAGTACTGAACCAGTAAAAGAACGATGATTTTGGGCTAGATATGTCGGTATTAAATAGGCAACCATTGTGTACCACATGACGTACTTCTAACTACCTTTATGTACGCTATCCTTGAGAATTTAAGAGATGACCCTCATCAACTGAATTCTAAATTGATGAACTCAAGCAAAGCATCGAAAGTACGTAACAAGTACACGCTGACTGCCTTCTTTTATGTCGCCATGTCTTGACAATAAAAAATACATTGAACACTGGGCTTGTGGAGTTTTATTAGTCCAGCACTATATAGTCAAAGTACTTTACACATATCAGAAAACATAAACAGTATTTTACCTTCCATGACCACACAACAAACTTCTTCTTCTTCATCAGCACATAGCATATGCCATATAACGTATCCATCGCAAATTAAATTTCTGAAATAAACAATCGAAAACTTTTAGAAGAATAATTAAAATTTTAAGATCGACTACAAAAATGGAAAACAATTTTTTATACTTATGCACGTGCAAAACGCGAAGCTTCAGAAACAAATGTTCATGAGGAAATAACTTATTTTTTAGAACCACTTCGTTGACACTACACGTACGTTTGAAATATTCTTCATCATAATTCTTCCAACGATAACTTTTAAAATTAATTAAAAATGAATTTGAGTACAATAACGGTTGCATCACAGTTTGGTAACCCTCCGGCAAGGAACAATTGCATGCTTCTAAAAACAAAAGTACGAATGCGATGTGATGTTTCCAAAAATGTTCAGAGAAACGTCAGAAACAATAACAAAGAAACTGTTAATGATCACGAACCTGCACACGAACAAAATTGGCTCTTTCTTAATAAATCTGGTAAAGTCGGATCTTTGGAATCTGGCGGCCCATTATCTTTAGAAATTATTTCTATTCTACACGGTCTCAAAATAATAACACAATCATATTTCTCTAAAGTCAAAATATTCCTGAGCAAAAGAAAACACCAATGAATAAAACTGTAGAAAACGAAATACGGTATGTGTTGAATTGCGCACAAAAGGCTTACCAAGGGGGGTGGATTCGGAACACACTCGAATATGTCAAACCTTTCGGGCACGTTGATGATTCCATCATCAGTAGTATCGAATTTGTAACATCAATACCGAAATTGTTTATCTCGTCACTTTTGAATAGTTTATCTGCAATAAATTAGAATGGAAAATTTAATAAAGAATTTCGAAAAATACCCGAACATACCAAGATTGAGTAGTTTTACCAGGTGTATCCTGCTTGGCCAAAGTACACAGTAAAATTAATCGCGAAAATTCTTTCCACATTTTTTGAACACGAAATACAGCAGGCTCCAAAGTGTGATCGTATTGGTTTTTAGTTTTTTTAGACATTTCGTACTCCCACATTCGCATATCAGATTTTTCTCGACAAATTAATCTTTCTAAACGACCCACCAAATCGTCTCTGAAAATGAAAAAAAAAAACATCACGAGTTAATAACAGCAATCAATTCTTCTGATACACACTTCACTTTGTTCGGTTGTGACACTCATAATTTAACGAAGGTATTTGAATCTAATTCGTAGAAATCTGAAATACACATCATTCATTACCAACCAGTTTTACAACTGTTTTCTCAGAGGGCATCTTTACTCAACCTATCTCAACGCGGCTACAAATAAATAGTACATATATCCAAATTCTCATGCTATTATGCGGCCATGATCATAACACAAAAGTTTTATCAACTATCCCAATTAAATTTTATACATTTTTATCTTTGCACTGAGGAAAATTATTCAATTTCGAAACAAACAAAAATACTTTCGTCGTTTAAAAAAATGAATCACAAAACAAAAACAGGTACTTCAAATTTTCAAAATTAAAATAAAATATTGTAAATTTTTGGAGGGTTGTCTCAAGTAACTGTAATCAAATTAACAAAAGGAAATCGAAGTAACTTCGGGTAACTTTGTATAGTAACCACAAGGAACATTTACAGATTAGTTATTTCCCCATTTTCGAATACAGCTTATTTTGAAAAGAAACCAAACTTAATGATTTGAAGAATAGCGCAGTTCAATTCTTAGTTTAATTAAAATGAAAATATACGTCGAGGCAGAAACGTACTCGACCCTTTCATAAACAATACAATTAAGCTAATCAAAAAAGTTAATAATGCAACAACAGATCTGAACCTACGAATAACATTTTTTTCTTTTTCGTTTCTTCGCAGAGTCAAAAGTTACATCATTTCTCGAATCTAAAGTATCTCCATTGGGCATCGAATTTTCTGCAACTAGTCTACCAAAATAAGGTTCATCAGAAACCGACTCCGAAGATGAAATCTCTTCTACCTAAAAGTAATCAGTCATCAAAATAACAATTGAAAGAAAATAACAACATAAACCACGTAAGTTAAAAAAATCAACCTGCAAGTTTGGATCAACTGAATTCGGAAGTTGACTGCAACTGTTCGCAAATTCTTTCTCGACAGAAACCAGATTAGAAACATTGTCATGGGCAGTCACACCAAACACGGGAAAGTGACTAATTTTCTTAGATAAGTCATCAGGTAAGTGACAGCCTTCTTTCGTAAAACTAGGAAAACATTCTTGCGATTCTACATTTTCAATAAAAATCTCGACTTCTTCAACACAATGTTTGCTAATTTCTTGGGAATTTATGTCTTCAATGATAAAATCATTAGCTAGCATAGCAGGTTTGTCAAGTTCTGACACAGATTCAGTAACTTCTTGATGTTTCAGTTTTTTTGAGCTCGATTTGTTCGCACTGATTCGTGTCTTAAATTGAACGATAGGACTAGTTTCACTCCGGTGAGTGGCAATTTCGATTTGTGTTTCAGTCGTCGATATATCTTCAATACATGTATCCACTTTGTTCAGTTTTTGATTAACAGAAGATTCCACATCTTCTATAATACCAATCGGGTCTGTATTCATTTGACAGGTTGGCATAATTTTCTCACTTTCTTTCACCTCGTATGTACTTTGACTCTCAGGTAACTCATCCGATACACCAAGTTCGGCTGCTTGAGCGCAATCATTCAAAAATCTTTGAATATGCGAGTCCAAAAACGCTTCTTGTCTCCTATGGAATAAGGATTTTCTCAAGTCTGAACATTTACCTCGATAAAATGAGTCGTCAAACCATCGTTTGGCACTTCTACTAGCGGCCGATTCGGAGTTTTTGCCAACATAAGAAGTGCTACCGCCATCGGTTCTAGATGAATTTTTATCTTCACCAAAATCTTTGTTTATAATAATACGATCATATTTTGGTTTACTTTTAACACAGCCTAATGAATTTCTCTGCGCAAGAGTTTGACGTGGAGAGCAAAAACTCGAACGTTTTCGAGTCTGTTGATAATTACTAACTCTAAATGAACTAAGACTACCACCGTTATCTTCCAGATCAGGTTTAGATAAATTGAATATTTCATTTCGCAAGGATGGTCGTAGTTTAGAGTTTTTAAATAAGTCACCCTTGCATTTTGTGGCACTCATTTGTGTTCTCACTGACACAGGCGATGAAAGCCCCACTGGTTCAGTGGTCTTTTCCAAACGATTCTCAATGACCTTACTTACAGAAATATTGTCACATGTTTGGTAGTCAGTTTTCTCAGATATTTCAAGTACAGTCGGACCAGTATCCATATCAACTGTATTAGATAAAGGATTCACAGCAACTTGATCCCAAATTTCATCATGAAGAGTTTCGGTTTTCGTAATTTTGTTTGCAGGATCTTGTTCTTCTAAGTTTAACTTCCGCTTTACTTTTTTGATAGCCTTAAATATGGGAGAGTAGTGGAACGAAGCACTATCTTTTTTAATTGAGCTGAACTGCAACAATTCTTTTTTCGACGAACTTCTTGCACTTTTTTGGTCCACAAAATCAACAGACACATTCTCTTCTTTACCATTATTCAACATGTTATATTTTGAAAATGCTAAATTCAATAATAGGCCACTCCGAGCCGCATCACTGTTTGGTACACCAGGAAATCGTTTTTTCAACGACAGTTTAATTTCATTACGCTTAGGTCTGGGACACAGAATAGGAGATTCTAGTTTCGCTTTTTTCGTTTCGGGTTCTGCATCCGTGAATAAACGCCTGCGACAAGTGGACGCGATCGATGATCTCGTACAACTGCTACGACGATATCCATTCTTACTAGGAGAAATTGTTACAGACTTGATGTCACCGAGACTAGAATTTCGACTATGGAATCCATTTAAACTAATGTTCTGATTACCAAATTTGAAACTGCTGACTTCATCGCTAACATTGTCAGCCTCGAAATCAAGTTTTCTTTTGACACCTTTCTTATTTTTGAACACAAACGAGGATAAACTGCTAAGACTTTTTACAGGTTTTGGTGCCTCCTTTTCATCCTGTGAATCACTATTTCTGTCACTTTCGACAAGCAAATTGTCGATATGTAGTCGCAGTGGATTACGGGGCACATCGCGAACAAAATTCAACTTTCGCTGGATTTTATGTTTTTTTGTTAAATTTGCATTGTATTTGAATACTGGCGACCCGGTCATTTCAGCATTCACCACCTGAAATTAACATATTATGATTAAGTACCAACAAGAAAAAATAAACACAAGATAATGAAGACAAACAAATTAAATTTGAAATAAGCCTCCAGAAATAAAGAGGATTATTTAAAAAAAAATATTTTTCATAAAACACTTGATACCCGACACCAGAGCTTCTAAAAACAAGAATCACATTCTCGAATTGGTTAGTGTCTTTCAATTTAGAACAGATACTTTGAACACAAAGGTTCAAAAGATCATATAACAATTAAGGCTTAGTTGCGCCTATGTTAATAATTTGAATGTCTGCTTTCTCATTAATTGCGCAATATTCACGTTAACCATCGAGAATTTAGACTCATTTTCCATGAAGATACGAGCAGATTATCAATAAAATATCAACATTTTCAATCCTTATAATTGAATTTATTGACAGAAAAATAATCTTTAATATGACAGAAAAAATTATATTTTGAAAGAAAAATATTATTACCTGCACTTACCCCCAGATATATGCAATATGCGAATCAGTTTGGAATTCAGTTTCTCTGGAGTCTAATAATTAAATCGGTAAATCCGGGCGACATGATGTCAAAAACACAGTTTTTGAGTTCATGATGAACGATAATAGTAAATTAAATGATTACTCAACTCAAGCTCAAAGCAGCTGCAAGTCAAAACCAAAGTGGTCATAACCCTCAAAGTTAAACGTCATTGTTATCACTTCTTTTGTTATCGTCTTTGAGAATATATATATGATGGAGACGACATAGTACTGGTTTTGGTGTTGCACCTATCGATAGCGCTGCCGACGCCCCATGTCATGTTTTCAAAAAATCTGATTAAAGAAAAAAATCACCCCATGCGTTTGTTTGCAAACACGGGCGTACAAATTACCCCATTCCGAAGAATCAGAGCCTCTTGCAAAACAAAGATTTTCCAGCAGGTTTACATGTTATGATGTTTGAAGTTCAGTAGGAAAGAGAGAGTCTAAGATTTGTCTATTTGTTGAGGTTTGAAGATTGAACATAAAGAAATGAACATTTTTAGTCATCATATATTTTATTTCAGGAAAGCATACAAACAATGGTCAATAGAAATGTTGAGATTGTCAGAGCCTGTTGGAAATACCAAATTTGAACTGTGATTATATATTTGTCTGTGACGTTTATGATATATTTAGCCTGATAATAACTATTACTAGCCAACAACTTGTGGTTGTGTCAACATCGTTTAATAAATCAAGTTCGTTAAATGAATACATTAATGGTGTTTTTACTTAATTACAGTGTTACACTTAATTACTCATGTGTGAGTTCATCTGTTCGATCTTTCGTCAGTTCC